>CM034360.1:47674985-48910567 GCA_019925275.1 Mytilus edulis | reverse complement strand
TTCGACCTCTAGTATGTGTTACATGTGTAACATGTCAGTGTGTTTTTAGTATGGTGGATTTTAAAAGAAACAAAATCAGGCGAAGAATTTAAAGCCAACTGAAACAAAATGTTGAAATAACCGCATATCATTTTAACATGTATACAAATAAATTAATCAAACATAAATATTCTCTCTAATCTATAATACCTTTTCCCCATAACTCTAGAAAAAGTAATGAAAGGTTTGAGAGTAGTTGATAAAGCATGGAATCCAGAAGAAGAAAAGAAATTAGGCACAATAGTAAAGGAATCCGGAAAAGAAGTTGACGTGCAATGGGACAAACCAGGACCAGTAGCCACCTCTTTAAAATTGTCTGAACTACGTTTATTCGACAATGGTGGTACAGGTACATGTAATCGCCGGTGACAGGTTTTCTATTTTAACTGTAGATTGTGTACGTATATTATTACTATGTTAACATGGTTAACATAACATATAATGTATTTGAGTTAAAATGTTCAAAATGAGAAATAACGAATAGAACAAATGAATAATGCTTCTACTGTTATTTGTTCATTTGCCTTTTCCTGTGACATGATGTTCTAAAACTATCACTCTATCAACATATACCATTCACCTCTAATGTTTACATTATCAATGTTGCTGCATGGCAACTAATTGGAACTTATACATATAAATATAATGTAAAAACTAAACTGTTTGCAGTTTGAAGGTATTTGACAGTTGTAAGTATATTATCGATTGTATGACTCTTCAAATACAATAGTGTTACTCATATTCCTTTGTGATTCTCTAAACTGAAAGATCATATGGCCATTCATAAACAACTTAATGAGTCCCTGACTTGAAATACACAATTAAATATCTTGAAAATGTGGTAACAACACTTACATATATAACATTCTTGATTTGCATATCTATAAATGCTTGAATTTGAAACATATATAGATTTTAGAAGGTCAACATGTTGGCTAACTCCTTAGATACGACATGTCAATTGTGCATTTGATGGTCAATATAGTAACCATTCGAAACATAATGTTAACCAAAAATAGTAAATATTTGGCGAAATTGGTTATAAGGATTAAGTAGATATAAGAAGATGTGGTAAAACTGACAACTGATTCATATTTGTAAGACTGACAAATGATACATCTTCTTTTCGAAATGTACAGTAAGGGTAATAGCGTCTTCTTGCAAAAATATCAACTTGTGAACTAGCGTGTTAAATTCTGTCTAACTAGCACAAATCATGGATTGTATGCATTTCATATTATGATTTCCTCTTCCTGAAAATCAATAAATTTGCCACTTGACTTTAAAGATATTTGAAATCCTCTCTTCATAATTCTCACGAGCACCACCACAATCCCATATTCAGGCTTGGTTGTGACTAGTTAAACAATTTATGATTACTAAAGGCGAACGAATACAAAAATAAACAAAAAACCTTTACATTTTTTTTTGGATTTCATTTTGTTCATTTTTCATACGCTTATCTCATTTCAAAAATGTATCCTTAGTTTTTGTTTTATGATAAACAATACTACAGGGATCTCGATCATCAAACTTTACTCGGTATTTTGGTGTATTCGATGTACACAGTTTATGATTAAAACACCAAACCCAGTATTTTGATTGGTTGAGTTTGTGTCTGACTACGATAATCGTACACGAAATTTGATGTATATTAAAACAGAAGACAACTTATACCGTTAACGACGCTAAATTGTGGATTTTGCATTTGTCTGCTAGAAATCCAATAACATTATAATTCCGTATGAATTTGTAGAACATAGGCATAGCAATGAAACTGCAATCATACACGATGTAGAATTTAAATGTATTAAATATTTGAAGGAGTGTTGCATAACAACGTTGCATGTAAGGAATGTAATACATATCCTTTACGTGGTTTACGGTGGAAATGTCTCAACTGTGATGACTACGACCTATGCACGTTTTGTTATATGGCTGATGCACACAATTTGAGGCATACATTCCTACGCTTCAAAAGAAATGATTCTAAAGGGTAAATATAACTGTGTTTTTTCTTCCTTTTTTGGGGGATTTGTTTTTATTTTTACTTGTCGTTTCAATTATTTAAAAAAAAAGGTGGAAAATAAAGGCAACAGTAGTTTACCGCTGTTCGAAATTCATACATCGATATGGAAAAAAACAAATCTAGGTTACAAACTAAACTGAGGGAAACGTTTCAAATATAAGAGAACTACAACACAACAGGAACATAACATTAAAATGTAACACACACAGAAACGAACTGTAATGTTAAAAATATTATATGGAAAGTTATTTTGATTTTGTTCTGTCAACTTTATATAAGTCAGAGTCAGGGTTTTTTTTAAACAAACTCTCGTCCTTTTATCAAAAAGGTCATCTGAAAGTACGTAGACTTAATATATGAATAATCAGTGTTCAGGCTTTAACAGTGTTGTTCTTTTTTGTTAACCCGTGTATTTATATTTATTTATTGTTTACGTCATCGATACGTATATATTTTTTTCTTACCCCAGGAGTAGATTACCTTAGCCGTATTTGGCACAACTTTTTGGAATTTTAGGTCCTCAATGCTCTTCAACTTTGTATTTGTTTGACTTTTTAACTATTTTGATCTGAGCGTCACTGATGAGTCTTATGTAGACGAAACGCGCGTCTGGCGTATAAAATTATAATCCTGGTACTTTTGATAACTATATATACCATCAACGGTAACAATTAACTATTTTTTTTTAAATTTATTATTTACTATTCATTTTGAATTTTTGTTTGTTTTGTTAAGTCAATTAAGTTCTATGTTTGTGATTTATGTTTACACAGTTTTGGATACTGCATGTCAATTATTACCGATTTAAACTGTAATGTCTGTTTGAATTGCTCTCACTGTATAACAATATAACGGAAGTATACACAACTAGTATATACATGTACAATGTAAGTTGGATATTTAGTTAGCTAAAAATACCATTTCTGTCGTAAAATACCTGTATTAATTCAGTGATATTGCAATTCTTTATCACTTGTTTCGAAGATTGATAGCCTTTGATTTTGTCAGTTGTTTTGAACTTCCTTTTTTATAATTTACCGTCGAGTTGGTTAATTTGTTTTACTTTTTTACCTTTATGTTTTAAATGTTTTAAATGTAAACTGAATTGTTCTGATCCTTTTCATTTTTACTATTACTTTTTTTAGAGTAGAAATTCCACCACGACTTCCTTTGAAATGTACAGGCTATGCATTTGCATGTGGCATACTTAAGAATGCAGTAGTTAACCTTCGAAAAAATACCCAAAAGAAAGGTGATAAAATATTTGACATTATTGTTAAAATGCTCAACTTGTTAAGAAAAACTGGTGCCCCATGTTATTGTTATTAAATTACTATTATGTTTTCACCTACTGGTATTATTTGTTTTTTTTTTGTTTAATCACGAGAAGGACTTGGTAAATATAACCAATTGCACATTCTAAGAAAAACATTCTGTTTGTTTTACAGAATGTTATGTACACAAACAGAACAATCAGAATAACATACTATAAATCGTGTAATAGAAAATATAAACAAGTAATGTAACGTTTTTTGTTAACTTGAAGAGCCACTAAATAAATCAAAGTGGGGCCATTTTATTGAACTCGTCTGTTTCAATGACAGTAGAATAAAGAATACCACCGACGCAGTGAAGCATGCATAATATTTTAGTGTATTTGGAAATGGAAGTTAGTAGTCGGTTGGGAACAACACATAACTAGTAAAGCAATATCACATTCGCGACTGCATATGGAGTACGTATTTCTCAGATAATCCTATCAAAATGTTGTTGATAAAGCTTGCTTGTTCGTTGGACTCCATCACCTGGTTGCATTCATTCGGAAATGTTAGTTTGTTGACTGTTAAGATCAATAACAACGGATATGTTTATATTGTCGTAATCAAATCCTATTCTTCTTTTGTGAAGCGAACAGTATCGATCATCGAATATGCACAGTACATACTACTTTTGGATTGTCGTTTTTGGTATATTACATCTGATATTAAGATAGTCGGATTCATGTTAAAGAAGAGGGAAGAGAGATACTAAATAAAATTGAGAATGGAAATAGGGAATGTGCCAAAGAGACAACAACCCGACTATAGAAAAAAACAACATCAGAAGGTCACCAACAGGTCTTCAATGTAAAGGTTATCATTAGTATGAAAACAAGACCATGGTAAAAATAGATGAAGAAAAAAAGAACAAAACAACAATACAAAACATATCATAGAAACTAATTAATTAGCATCAAACACTCATCAAACACCGGGCATGATCTCAAGTCTTCTTGGGGGGCAATCAGATCCTGCTTCACATGTTGCACCCGTCGTGTTGCTCTTACTAGTATAATATAAATTCGAAGATGTATGAGTGCTAATGACTGTACACCTAAGTCACAATGAATTAAAAGTTAGCAAACACTATGTCATGTTCGAGGAAGGGATTCTTGATACGTAAATTGGAACGTGTCGGTCGTCAGATATTCAATACAGGTAAACCAATTCGTGATGACGTTATTAATACTTTCGATGGGAGGTTTTCAACTTTATCACTTATAACTTTTGGTTCAATAGCGTCATTTTACGCAGCAACTCTCTATCAAGGGAATTATTATAGAAAATGCAACCTTTGGCATATCGTGTTTATCAGGAGATACATACTCCATTTTTTTAAACTTGCTACATAGCAGCGTATGCTTTCGTTCTCAACTGACCCTTATAAACAATTTTTATGTGTAAGTAAAGATATGAGACGCCCTTAAATGAATCTGTTGTATCATTATTTTCAAGTTTAACGGAATAAATGCGTTCAACAAAGTCACCAAACCTTGAATTATTTAATGAATGGACATCGTCTTTATGACAGAAAATAAAGTTAAAGGATAATGCATTCATTGTTCTATTCTTCATAGGAAATATCTGTTTGAAGTCATCCTCGTATGAATAATTAAACAAAACGGCAACAAGAGGAGCATAGTATCCATAAGAATTTGAATTGCGTGTTGAAAACAACGTCCTTAAAACGTAACTTATATGTTGCTAATCTAGAAATTATGTATGTTTTTTATGTACCATTTACGAAGACACTTTTTAATTCATCCCTGTTACATTGTAGTTTTGATTTTTATATATAGCCAACTGCCAGTGTTTAGATATGTAATACCTCGCTTGCAATAAATACACTGATGTTGTTGGTTTTATATTTGCATTTGTTTTATTCTCTTAAGAATAAAGATAAAATAAGGAAAATAACAATGACAATGAATATATCCTTGTCATTATTATATTAACCAAAGGTGAGGTATTAGAGATTGGTCTTGCAAATGGTATTGACGTAGAATGGCAAAAGACAAAAAGCGATAATAAAACAAGTTATAAAACAAGTAGACACAACATACTAGACCTACAATACGAGAACCCAATACTATTTCCGTTTTATCCAGATCATCTTCCTGTACTTCAAAAGGGTAACTATTATTTGAACTTTAATTTTAGTTTAATTGTTTCGCTTGTTTTTGATATATAACAAATAATATCTCACAATATTATGTCATTCTGTTGTAGAATTGAACGCAACATATATGAAGATTGTTAATGATTATTTTGGTGTATTAGCAAAACATGAAATTTATATAGTTGTAGCAAACCTTTTATACATTAAATATATTAGCAAATTCGTGAATTGTGTTAACAATAAGCAAAACAGTACAGTATAATACTACATTGCACTTTTTGTGGCTTTGTTTTTACGGTGGAATGATCAGAAGTTAATCAAATAAACACACTGTAGTTCACATGTAATTCAATTTTTTTTAAACATCCTAGCAGGTTTCATTGAAACTGTTTCAGAATCTGTAGAATGTCTCACCTTATAACAGTTGCTACACATACAATCTGAAAAATACTTAAATATAGTTGATTTTCTAAATTCAATATTGTTTATATTATCAATCGAACAAATATGTTTTCTACAAATTATAATTTCAAGTTCCCATTATTTAGCAAAAGAAATTACAAACTTTTCATAGAATATCACAGAACATGCAATCTTATACTTAAGAATGAAAAAGGTAATTAACTGATTAAATCAGCAATGAAATCTTTTTCATATTCTTTGTTATCAAACATCTGCATCAACGTGTCTTGTCTTGTAAGGTAACTAGGAATTGATGTGCACTCAAGTAGTTCCACATGCAAAAAATTACCAATTAACAAGGATCAGATTTTGGCGAATTCTTATTCTATTCGAGGATTCAATGAAAATTCCTATGAACAGCAGATCTGAGTACTCACCGACCCTTTTTTTCAGATAGAAAAACTCAAAACAGTAAATGTTCTCATTCTCAAAATTCTAGCGATTGTAAGCATTAATAAAATTATCTTTCTTGGCCGAGAAACAGTAGTTTAACCACAGAGAAGGTGACCTGTCGAGACAACTCAAGAATTAAAAGTCGGTCAAATATATGAAAAATGGTATAAATAAATATTATAAAGCCCCAGGTGTTTCCGCCATATAACAGTATAAACTGACATCTCTGTGTAGTTATCCATTTAAAAAATCAGTTGTTTTTGGCAAATACATACAAACGTATATAACCTACATACAACTTCACAATAGATATTATAATAGGTTTCATCTACCGAAAAACGCTCAAAAAGTGTACCAATATATTTCAAAATACATCATTTTAATTTGTCCCCGGATATACTAATGCTAAAAAATATTTTTTAATTATCTATTATATATATTTAAGGAGATACTTTTGACCACCTTGACGTTAAATTTAGTGAGGAGCATACAGCACAAAAGGTATTGAAAAGAAATTATTGTTTTTACATCTGTACAATAAAGAACAAAGAAAAATAAGACATGAAAGTTTTTTGCATTTGGAAGGTGTTACCTAATAGTCCTTTTGTAAGTATGTTGTCGTTAGTTTTTGTTGCAGTGCAGTGTTTCTGTTTTTCCTTTGTTTTACTTTTAAAGTTTATGTGTTTCCTTCGGTTTTAGGTGGGAACTAATGATGCATAATTTATGGTTAAGTTATGAAAGTTTAATACAGTCATCACTTGTTTGTAATCAAAATGAATATTGAATACTAAAAAATATATTTTCAACACTTGCATACAGGTTCAATTAAACATTCGGCGCATGAATTCAGATGACCAAAAAGGCTCGCACAAACCGGTTTTGTATCTCATATTTGATAATCAGCAGGAATGTTACCATGAGCAAAATGACAGCTTCGCTGTAATGGATGAAATCTTCGAATACTCAAGTACGTAATGCTGAACACTTTATTTTTACAGATGCTCTTTTCAAAATATTTCCCATCAGTCTTTTCTGTAAATAATCTGATGTACATTTTAAAGACTTTTTATGTCCTAATACCAAAGTATTTGGGTGTTAGTTGTCGCAATGGCAACTTACCACCTCTCCTTCGTTCATATATTGTATCATTAACAGATCAAAGTGTGTTTATAAACAAAAACAAAAAACACTAATAAAAAGATATTATAAGAAACCGTGATTTTTATTGTGAAGTATTTGCTGAATTTTGATTTATATTTTGTTTATCATGTTTATGTAGTAATGCTTTGTTTTGTTTATGCTTATTTTTGCACAAAGGATGTGTGAATTTTGTGGTTTATGACATTTTTCTGGAAATTTTCCCAATACCTTTATATTTGTAAAATTCACAAATGAATGTAATACTCAAATGATCAACATTTTATCTTGTCTCTTTTGCCTATTAATTGAGAATCTCAGCGATATATACTTTTTTGGCTTTATCAGCTCTTTAGCCATGTCAATGTTTTTGAATATCATTTTCCAATACCGATAATCACTTTAGAGACAGCTTTGTGTTTCGGCGATAACCATTTACCCTACATGGTCGATACCACTTCTGTGTTGACATGAATATCAATTGTGTGGTAATCTTATAGATTTCCTTTTTACAAAAGTATGTTTTTTTCGAAATACTAACGATTTTCTTATCCCAGGCATAGATTAAGTTAACCGTACATGGCCCATCTTTTTGAATTTTGAATCCTTTCAAAAGTTCATTTATTAACAGACTGTTTTTTACTTATTCTACAATCGTCTTGCAGAAAAGACCAAATTGCCATGCCATGTCGTCAACCAGAGGGTGTTATTTCTTCAAGGTTCTACAACGACTGTTTGTATACACTCTAAAACTAGTAAGGAGACGATTGAGGTAACAGTAAAGCATAATCAAATTGTTTTTGAATTGCATTATTATTTCACAAAAGCGTTTCGTATTCACACCTCATAACCTCATAACAATAAAACATCATAGCATATACTTTTACTTCTAGAATGATAAAAGACGTCATTTGTTGAGTTCAACTACATTCTACACAGGCTCAAAATTCTCCTGAAAAATAGAAAGAAACACTCGTTCTTCCGTCGTGCATAAACTGAATTATTTGCCACACAATAAATCAACAAGGTATTGAGATTACAACTGAAAAAGTAAATATCTTTCTGCTGACCAAACTGTTACTAAAATTGAAATATTCATTTTTGCTATTTAAGGTTTTCTTCGTTTGTACTTCTTACGCCCATTTCCTACTGAGCAAATACCTCTGAACTTTAAGCATTCGTATATTTGATTTTAACCTCATGTACAATGCACTTAAACATTGTATATCAACATGATAAATGTGTATTGTGTTAGTTCGCTATTTCAAACTAAAATTTAAATTGGTTATTTGTATTTCTTTAACCTTAACGGTTATATATAATCTATAATAGTCGCAATATTTTTTTTCAGATTTACAACTTACAAAACAAATGTACCATATATTGTAAACCAATCAAAAATTGCAGACTGTATTTTGAATTTCAGATTTATTTTGAGATATGTGAATATTCATTCATTCAAAATATTCACCATCAAAAATACACAATCTGTTTATTTGCAAATGAAATGAGTTTCAGTCGTTTTTCCTCATTACTCTGTTGGAATAGTTTGTGTCCGAAAACATCTTGCAAAATTGAATATGTTTATGTTGAACTTACATTTGCAAGTGTGTAAAAATTACGTTTGGACCTGTGAGATAAAGAATACACCAAACATTATATGATGAGGCATTTGTTTTATAACCTCTTAGAAATGTCAAGTTGAATCTAAATACGTTTTCAAAGATTTTTGTTTAACGTCGTCCATTTTTTTCAATAATGATGGAACGATAAAGATATGAGACAGACCAGCTCGTATCTTTAACATATAGTAGTGCCGGGGGATTTTTGCGATTCTTTTGTCTTTTTGGCGAAACTTATACCACGGTTGTCAAAACGGTTTTGTTAACTGAATCTTCATCTCATATTATTTTAGATTTTGCTTTCATCTCTAATGTTAGATCTTGGCACTCAACCATTTGCCTAACTGTTTTGTTGTACTAATCATCAGCATTGAGTGCTTAAAAATGAAACATAAAAATGTACAAATTAATGATTATCACAAAATGCACTTCACATATTCAGAAAGACAGAAATATAACGGTTTTGTTGCACTTCATCTATAAAGCTGTGCTAAGGTCTAAACATGAATCGAAAGATTAGATTTGCATTTTTCGTTTTCCATCACACAGGTTCCTTTATGTATTCGCTTTGAAAACAAAAGTAATTGTTTATAATTTATGTGTGAATATATATTTGATTAAAGTCTAAACATTTACTTTTATTCACGAATAGGAATTATTGAGGAAAGGATGTCTTGTTTTCGAGAGAGCGGATAAAGAAAAAAAGACGGATGAAATCGATTACTTCATCAAAATGGCGACATGTATGTTTACCAGTAAATTTTATTATTACAGAAAAATAAAAAATATATACAGTTGAATAATAATTGACATCTTTACTATCAGAATGATATATCTATTTATCTAAAATAAGCGTGTTTGTATAAGCTTTGATTTCTTTTTCAGAATTTCACACTTGACTTTGAAAGTATATTTCATTCGATAAACTCATTTCTCTTTAAGTAAAATATATTGCGATAAAATAATTAAACAGGTTATATAAGTAGAATATATGAAACGCTATTCAATAAGCTGTTTAAAACAAGCAATAGAGATTTAGCTAGGGGATCACTTACTAGGCTTTTTGATAAAGACTTTGCCCTTTGACCCGTCTAGCTCGGAATTTAACACATGTTTAGTCGACTCGAAGGTTTTTTTTATTTTCGAAATGATGTTGTTAGAATGTAACCATTGTCCAAATTGTCCTTGTATTTAAATGGCTGTTTAATAGTTTGTGGGATGTATAGAACGCGCATTGGAACAATTTTTGCTCATAGATGGAAGATGACAGTTTACATCAAGACACTTATATGTGAGCCGTAGAAAGTTTGTTTTGCATGTCAATATACTTCATTGAACTACTTCCTCATGCTTTCTAGTGTACTAAAATAAAAGCTATATACTATCGGGTAAAAGACAGAATTTTGTTTACAGTTGTTTTACTCCTTATCAGACCGAAATGCCAAATGTTATAAGAATGTATTTTCTCGGCTTTAAATCAATAATTACATGTGTATGCATCAAAACTGGGATCTACGATCGTGCAAAGATTAAGTTTCCATAATTTTCAAGTGTTAGATCATTATTAACCCTTTATTATGTTATGTTCACGTTCCATTTAGATTGGAAATTATATTTACTTAGCAGACACGCCTGCCTAAACAATATCTTCTTCCTATATGACATAAGACATGTAAGAAAAAATATAATGCCAATCAAAAGTTGGAATACTTTTTTTCTATAGTTATTCATTTCGAACCTCGGCAAATTAAATATCACTGTCAAATATCAAACCGAATGCTACTAATTTTGGGACATGAGTTTGTTTAACGAACATTTTAGAGTCCTTTTTTGCACATCAGATAATCTTTGCACTATTTTTGTAAAAAAAACATTTGTCTTGCAGCTGTGTTAGGTGAGAAAGTGATACCAGTAAAAATTCCTTTACGGAGTGCTAAAAGATGCAGTGCACCTAGTTTACCAGTTCCGATTGTGCAATTTGAGGTAAAACATGTATGGATTTCAGTTATTTGCTTTACAATTTTTCATTTATTCCATCCATTTCGAAATGTCTACTCAAGGTTTCAAAATATATTTTAATTCGTTTTGTATATTGAACAAAATGTAAATAATTCAGATATTACTTTTGACGAACATAAAAATTTATCAATGCTACCGAATGAACGACTGCAATGCAGCTTGATATGCATGTGGTTTGTATTTTTCTTCACAGAAAACTAGTCAAGACGTTAGGTTTTTGGCACCACAAAGAGTAAAAGAAGAGCAAACTGAATATTCTACAACCCTAAAGAGCCCATGGATGGCCACAAAATCGGAAAAGAAAAAGCAGAAAGAAAAAGAGAAGGAGGATGCAACTAACACAACGGATACCATCGAACTAATCGCATCTGTCAAGGATGTTCAAAGTACTTTGGATTTCGAAGCTTTAATCTGTTATGTGTCTATTGGAGGTAGGACTGATTACCATCAAAATAAGATTTAGACATCAGTAAATCTCGTAAATCATTTTAAAGATAAGTGTTACAGAGGACACGTTTCGCTTGTGACTTTCTAAAAGCGTTTGTCAATTTGGTGTGACTGCAGCCATAAGACAATTTGTACCACAGTTGTATACGTAGTTATGATTTTTTTTGTATGTAGCCATCAGAATGTGCATGACTATAATTGCGAATCATTTTTAACAATGTGACTAGGGACTAGTATCCTGATATATAGTTTGCTGATAAATATGTGGATGATGTGTGAATTTAATACTGCGAGTACTCTCAAATCGTATTTTCTTGTTAATTCGACCTGTTGATACTGTTTATAATGCTTTTTTGTTATTTTTTATTTATATGGATCTTGTCTGTACACCAGCTTTCATTATTTGTAATATCTTCAATTTTTCACTTATTCTTACAACATTTGTATAAACTTCAAGATTATAAAAAAAAAACGGTTTTTTTCTAAAGTGAACATTGATTGGTTAAATATTTCTCAGTCATGTCCTGTGTTTGAATTTGTTTGTTAGATTTTTGGTCATGAATGTTTGTCTCTAATATTTAATTAACTGTGCATTTGTATTCAGATATAGCAGATCAAATTTATTCGTTCATTGTTTAATCATACGTTTTTTGATTGAGTTAAGTCTGCCAATTGATATTTTATCGTATGTTTTTCTTTGTTGTGATGTTATGCTATTGTTTCAGAAAAAGGGAGAAGGTTTGGATCCATTAAAACGTTTAATCCCGCTGCAAATGTTTGCACCTGTCCTTAGTCAGGAATCTGATGTACAGTAGTTGTCGTTTGTTTATGTAATATATACGTGTTTCTCGTTTCTCGTTTTGTTTATATAGATTATACCGTTGGTTTTCCCGTTTGAATGGTTTTACACTAGTAATTTTGGGGCCCTTTATAGCTTGTTGTTCGGTGTGAGCCAAGGCTCCGTGTTGAAGGCCGTACTTTGACCTATAATGGTTTACTTTTTAAATTGTTATTTGTATGGAGAGTTGTCTCATTGGCACTCACACCACATCTTCCTATATCTACCAACATGCTATTATTCATCCAATGGCAAATAAATTTACACATTGCTTGTTATATTTATTTTGTTTTTATTAACAAACGTTAAACAAAACACAACTCGTATTCATATAAAAGTTTCAGTATAGACATAAGTGTTCCTTAATAGAAATATCCTCTATACATATTTTTTTTCTTCAATTCAGTGAAGTCGGTTACTATATGACATGATATTGAACTCGTTAATACCAGTGATCTTTCTACATGAATTATTATTAGGTCTTTCCACCTTTCCGTGGAAAGATCTTTTGATTTTGTTCTGATTATTAGGTCTTGTCACTTCTGTGGAAAGACCTATTGTTTTTCTTCTAATCATTTTTTTCCGCCTTATTTTGTTCTTGCGATAAAGATTTATTTCGCAATATGTCGATTAGATATTTGGTAGATGATATCGAACAGTGTATGCGCTTTTGAAATTTACCCTGAGTAATATCCCCAAACACTGTTTTCCTTGTGTCCACTACTCCTTCGCAACTTAAAAAGATTACGACAAATTTATTTTATAAAATTGCTCGTTATATCCTTCGCATGATTTGTCCTATTTTGACCGAAGCAATATGAACGCTGCATATGAAAGTTATTTCCCCTTATGCATTTGATATAAGTGATATGCATTTCTATCTTGTAAACCATAAGTGATAGAGACCTAGAATCTTTTGATTTGAGGTCCTTGGTCCAAAAAAATGAAAATTTTGTCAAGGTCAAAGGTCAAGGTCATATTCTAATTTTTTAATTTAGCTTATTTTCACTTATTCCCAAAAACCGTATAAGATATCAACAAATTATTTTTACTAAATTGTTAGTTGCGACATGTGGTAACACGTTAATTTTGATTGCAAGGGTACGTTGAACGTTAAAGGGAGTTTTCTGTCCTCTTGTTTTTAAAAATGGTATAACTCATTAACCAAATATGGTCTTTTGATTTGAGGTTCTTGGTTTATGACTTCAAGGTCATAGCTAAAATTTGACGTTCAAGATTTCGACCTTTGCTTTTACCTCATTGGATACATAATAAAGCCATGAGACTTTTGGCAAAAGGTATCAAACCATTTAACCTTGAAAAAAACAACCGGAAGTGATTTTGTGTAAACCGGAAGTAGCTATCTTTTACTTTATTAATATAAAAGTATATAGAACCAGAAATTTTTGGAATCAGTGTCAAGTAAATATTCAAATATTATCAGAAGTAACATTTTTCAAACCGTAAGTAACAAATTATCTCCCTTATTTAAAAATTATTGTACAGAAACCATATATTTTTGGAATCAGCGTATAATAAGCTATCATTTGACGATTGAAATGACATTTTAAACTTAATTTTACAACTTTCATATTAAAATACATTATTTTTGGTGGAAAGACCTTCAATTGTTCTCTGAACAATTGTTTTTTACATGTAATTAGGTCTTTCCACTTTTCTGTGGAAAGACCTATTGTTTTTCTTCTGATTATTTTTTTTTTTTTTTTTTTTTTCTTCCGCCTAATTTTGTTCTTGCGATAAACATTTGTTTCGCAATATGTCGCTTAGATATTTGGTATATGATATCGAACAGTTTATGCACTTTTGAAATTTACCCTGCGTAAACGAATACTTTTCTTTGTAGGAGTTATCTCCCCAAACACTGTTTTCCTTGTTAGCGCATCTCCTTCGCAACCGTAAAAGATTATGACAAATTTATTTTACAAAATTGCTCGTTATATCCTTCGCATGATTTGTCCTATTTTGACCGAAGCGATATGACCGCTCCATATGAGAGTTATTTCCCCTTATGCATCTGATATAAGTGATATGAATTTCTATCTTATAAATCATAAGTGATAGAGACCTAGGATCTTTTGATTTGAGGTCCTTGGTCCCAAAAAATGAAAATTAGGTCAAGGTCAAAGGTCAAGGTCATATTCTAATATTGAATTTGGCTTATTTTCACTTATATCCAAAGACTGTATAAGATATCAACAAATTATTTTTACTAAATTGTTAGTTGCGACATGTCGTAAGATGTAAATTTTGATTGCAAGCGTACGTTGAATGTAAAAGGGAGTTTTCTCCCCTCTTGTATTTAAAAATACGCGTTTGGTGATATAACTCATTAACTAAATATAATAAAGACCTATGGTCTTTTGATTTGAGGTCCTTGGTTTATGACCTTGAAACTGATCTCAAGGTCATAGCTTAATTTGACGTTCTAGATTTTGACCTTTGCTTTTATTCTATATGTATACATGATAAAGATATACAACTTTTAGAAAAAGATATCAAACCATTTAACCTTGTAAAAAACAACCGGAAGTGACCTTTTGTAAACCGGAAATAGCTATTTTTTTGTAATTTTTAATATAAAAGTATATAGAACCAGATATTTTTGGAATCAGTGTCAAGTAAATATTCAAATATAATCGAAAGTAACATTTTTTCAAACCGGAAGTAACAAATTATCTCCCTTTTTTAAAAAAAATGTATGGAAACAATATATTTTTGGAATCAGCTTACTAGGAGCTATCATTTGACGATTGAAATGACATTTTAAACTTAGTTTCACAACTTTTCATATCAAAATACATTGTTTTGATGGAAAGACCTTCAATTGTTCTCTGAACAATTGGTTTTTAATTCTTATTATTTTTTTTTCTTCCGCCTTATTTTTTTCTTGCGTAGTATTGATTTTTCAAAAAGGTGTCGCTTAGATATCTGGAATATGATATCGTTAAACGTATGTGCTTTTAAAACTGACAACTGCGTAACCAAATACTTTACGTTGTAAGAGTAATCTCCCCAAACACTGTTTTTCTCGTGGCCACTACTCCTTCGCAACCGTAAAAGATTACGACAAATTTATTTTACCAAATTGCTCGTTATATCCTCAGGATGTTCTGTTTTATTTTGACCGAAGCCGTATAGAGATTCCATATGAGAGTTTGTTCCCCTTTTGTATTTGAAACTTTGAAATGTATTTTAAACTGGAAATCCATAAGAGATAGAGACCTAGGGTCTTTTGATTTGAAATCCTTGGGCCAAAAAAAATGAAAATTAGGTCAAGGTCAACGGTCAAGGTCGTATTTTAGATTATTATTTGTCTTTGATTTTCCTACAACTTTGGAATGGTTATAGATACAGAAAATTTACATAGTGAAAAATGCTGGTACTTCAAGGGGTGACTTTGTTACATTATGACTGTATTGGTTTTACCATTGTGTAAGGGACATAATCCCCATTGATGGTTTATATAAAGCCATTATTAGGAAAAATTCTTAAACAAAATGTCCTTGACCCATAGGGTCTTTTGCAATGACATTGTGGAGCAATGACATTGACAAAGGTCACAAGGTCAAAGGTCAAGGTCATGTAGAAAGGGATAATTTATGTAATTTTGGCACTACTTGAAAAGTTTCATGCGTGTTTGAATGCCAACCAACCAACAAACCAACCAATCAATCAATCAGTGCATGCAGGTTTCTGTTTCAGGTGTTTAATACGGGGTCCAAAATCTCATTTGTTTCTTTTTCGCTGGTTTCAAGAGACCCTATCCAACGTGTTTAATTGATTAACCAACCAACCAACCAACCAACCAATCATTTAATTAATCAATCAACCAATTAATCAATCATGTTGCCGTCTCGTGTGTTGAAAACGGGGCCCAAGGTCTCATGTGTTTTGTTCGCTTGTTCCAAGAGACCCTATCCCAAGTGTTTAAGTAATTAACCAACCAACCAATCAATCAATTAATCAATCAATCAATATGTATGACAGTTTATTTGAAACAATATGGAAGGAATAAACTCTCAATTATTCAAAAAGAATTGAATTTTAATATTGTTCTTTACATCTCTTCTAAAAAAAATCCACCTGTTTGTTATCAGTTATACTCTGAAACTGCCAGTCCAATTGACCCCAGCGGGGCATACATGTACTTAGAGTTCATAAAACAACGTGGTGCAGATATCTCTCGAGAAGTTTCCTAGAGAAAAGAAATTGCAATGCCGTAAAAATCGCTTGCTAGGTCCGTAAATCTCAGTGAAATCCCACAATACAATGTCCGCTCCTAGATTGAATACTAATCTGTGTTACAAACTGGTGCTGAAAAATGTAAATTATAAGAAAATAATCATCAAACGTGTTTTAAAGTTACACAAGATCAATAAAATCCAAAGCATGCACTGCCCGTGAACTGTGATCAAAATGTCAATTTTCTACAATGACAAAAGAAATACATTGTGTACATTCCGTCTCTATTCATGTTGTCTATTCAACATCCCCACCTAAAAAGAAATAAAAATACTAAGTTTTCGTTATTATAAACCCTCGTCACGTGATGTCTCCTCAATCTGGCGCGAGAGTCGCGCGCTGGACCTGAAATAAAATAAAAACTTTCCAAACTAAACATGAAACTTCTCCGGTAAAACAATAATTTAGACCCCTTACACAAACAAACAAACAAAAACACACACACACACACATATATCAAACAATCATGTTTCAAAGGGGGGAGACCGTTCACAATTGCGTTTTTAAAGCAATTGATATATATTTGTTTTATTTTAGTTTCCATGACACACGAATTACACGTAAGTTAAAACTTAGTTATATTAAACTCATGTATCTTTGATTAATTAAATTAACGGTACCAATTTTCTTGCACCAGATGCGCATTTCGACAATACATGTCTCTTCAGTGATGCTCGTGGCCAAAATATTTGAAATCCAAAGCTAATATAAAAGATGAAGAGCTATAATCCAAAAGGTCCAAAAAGTATAGCCAAATCCGTGAAAGGAATCAGAGCTTTGCATGAGGGAGATACATTCCTTAATTTATAATAAATTCCATCATTTTGTAACAGCAAATTTTAATAACACAAAAATCCGTATTTTCATGCCAGTACCGAAGTACTGGCTACTGGGGTGGTGATAACCTCGGGGACTAATAGTCCACCAGCAGTGGCATCGACCCAGTGGTAGTAATTAAATTAACGGTACCAATTTTCTTGCACCAGATGCGCATTTCGACAATACATGTCTCTTCAGTGATGCTCGTGGCCAAAATATTTGAAATCCAAAGCTTGTATAAAAGATGAAGAGCTATAATCCAAAAGGTCCAAAAAGTTTAGCCAAATCCGTGAAAGGAATCAGAGCTTTGCATGAGGGAGATATATTCCTTAATTTATAATAAATTCTATCATTTTGTAACAGCAAATTTTAATAACACAAAAATCCGTATTTTCATGCCAGTACCGAAGTACTGGCTACTGGGGTGGTGATACCCTCGGGGACTAATAGTCCACCAGCAGAGGCATTGACCCAGTGGTAGTAATTAAATTAACGGTACCAATTTTCTTGCACCAGATGCGCATTTCGACAATACATGTCTCTTCAGTGATGCTCGTGGCCAATTTGATTGTACTTATGGAATCAGATATTAGATTACAAACAATCTAATGAATATAAGTATAAACATAATGACACGATGTAAATGGGCATTGACGCATAACGCTTGCTATAAAATTATATGAGTTGCATGACCCAACGTGACCTAAAAGAATGGCCAAACTTAAGTAACGTGAACTTTGCAAATCAGAGAGAGATATACAGATGTTCGGAACAAATTTGGGACTAACTCGTTCAATCTGTAGTGAAAATTATCGATATTATGTCGTTTCAGAAGTATTGGCTGGACAATTTGAAAATATTAAGCGTTATGAACACTATCAGTAATAACAGACCTGTTTCACAAATTATTTTTAACTGTTGCGTTAATAGAAGGTTCCCTGAATCAACGTGTATTAAGATACGTAACAGAATGTATGTTGATACTGTATACTGACCTTTGACATGTCACTAATTTCAGGGAATGGATAAGGAATTGTATACAGACGCATTATCGATGTACCTTTTAAAGAATGGAAAATGGCGAATTCCAAAAGACGCTTTCAAAACATCATTTACATATGCATGTATAAAGTACATCTATGAAAAGGTATTTAAAATCAAGAAATTCGATGTAGTAACTAGTGTCATTCAAACAATGTTGCTGGTTATATAAATCTATGGTCAGCATTCGTAGATGAGATATGTTATTGAGTTAAATTTGATGTAAACACGATAAATTCTTTCATATATCATATAGTCAGCTGTAAAAGGCCTCAACATGGACACATGTAAAACAAGTCAAATAAATCAACCAATTGTATGATTCATGACAAAACAATTCATATAAAATTGATATAACAGACACAAATTACATCCCCGGATTAACAGGCTTTAAATTTGAGCAGATGTACCCAAACATTACCAGATTCAACATGTTTTTGTAAGCGCACAACCCTCACACTTACAAAGTGGTGACAAAAATCTAATTTATAAAAAAATACCAAACTCAAAGCAAAAATAAGAACGGAAAGTCCCATAAAAAAGCAAGATCACAAGCTGAAACATATCTAACGGAAGGAAAACAACTGACATATTCCTTATTTGGTACAGGGATTTCCGTATGTAGAAAACGGTGGATTAACATGATTAAACGTGTTTTGTTATCTAGCATTCTAACATGACGTCCTTCAAACGCTTTGAGTACACACCCGTGGTAAAATACGAGTATAAAGCGTGGGCTGTTCCGATCGTGCTCCCACGTCATATGCTTTTTTATGAATGAGATAACTGACGTCATAGAACGATGACGTTATGATATAAGCATTTTACGGGAAAATACACGCTTGTGAAACCGAACATCATAACAAGGAAACGTAAACAAACGATGCTAAAATGTGGTATAACCTATTTCTTTTTTTTTATACATATAAGACATACAAGTAAATTATCATTTAAATTCATCAAAAACTATCTCAATACGTTATTGTAAACAGTTAATCATGTCACTTATTCAGTTTGCTCCGTTCTTTTATGCCAATTTAATAGTGCGTTTATTTAATAAGGGAACGGCAAATATTTTCCTCCACATAGAGCGCTTCAATCCAAAATATTTGCCGTATTAATCCTATTAGAATCGAAGTAATTCATGGGGGTTTGAATATATCGTGATTTTACCACGGATTGTCCCTTTATGCCGATATTTTACCCCTCGCTATGGCTGAGGGTAAAATATTAGTCATGAAGGGCCAACCCGTGGTAAAATCACGATATATTCAAGTTTCCGTGCATTATTTCTTTAACATGAAAACAACACCTTTGTTATATTCATGTGAACAGAGTCACTACTAAAACTAACTTCCAAACAAAACGAACTGTGTTTGGTGTGTTTTATCATTTAAATTTTTCATTTACTATGGGACTTTCCGTTTTGAATTTTTCTTCGAAGTTCAGTATTTTTGTTATTTTACTTTTTTCGACTAAACATTAGGGATGATATCAGTTCATTTGGAAAGGTTACAAGATCATATTGACAATTGATCAATAGAATAAAAGAAAAATACTGAAAAACAACATAATCAAAGATAGTGATACGGTGTTAAAATAATATCCTTTTATTCAAATGATCAATAAGATAGTTTAGATCGTATTGAAATGCACGTGATTTAATGTAAATATCACCATTAAATTATTAATGTGATATTCCGATTGTTTTTCATTAAAGTACAACTAGACTTCTGAACCAAATATGTGTATTAATAATAATAATTCAATTCATTAAGTTATTTATGGTTACAAATCCTGACTTGATAATAAACAGTTGTTTGTAGATGATACATCAATTACGTTCATTTTATCTCAAATAAAACTACATAACTAGTTAACAATTAAACAGCAAATTTTGTAGATAGTGACCAAAGACAAGATAAAATGCAACAAAATAATATGTGTTGTAGGACACACTTGTTTGGGAAACTTCAAATTTTGTAGCTGTGCTTTTTGATACAACATAAACGGAAACAAGCTTGTTGTTCAAACCTGCCATATTTCTGACTTAATAAACGACATTTAAAGAAATAGAGTTTCTCAATTTTTAATAATCCGGAAAGCTAAAAAATATTTTGAAAGCCAACGGTTGTACATTCTTTATTAAGAAGCTAGTCCCTTTTTTGCTCCTTTCACAAGTATGTCTATCCAAACCTCTTTTTTTATGGCAATGTGAAAATACCTCTAAAATGACATCATTCAGTTGCATGAATACAGTATCATTAAACGCAATATCACCAAGGACAGAGAAATATGTAAATAAATAATGTAAAAGTGCATTTAAACAACTAAACAGCAGAAAAACAACGAACACCTCCCATTAAAATGACTTCAAAATTATTAACGTATGACTTTTTAAAGGATTTAACAACAGCATTTGCGAATGGATTAAAAGCTGATTTGGAAAACATGACTACATCAGAGCATGCGTCAAAACATTTGAGTGAACAAGGTGACTATATTAAATCAATGACAATTATAACCTGTATAGTATTACACTGTTAGCATACATTCAAAAGATATTTTGGATTATCGCTATTTTGTGCATTTTTCATTTGATCTTTTTTTTGCGATGATTTTTCATATCATGCCACTCGCTTGAGATGGCAAATTATCGCTAGAAACTAAGGAGACACTTGGTGATCTCAACTCGATTGCATTTCTCGCTTTCGCCGTACAGGTCTGTTTTTATAACTCTAACCACTAAGCGATATTTTTTTAATGCTCTGAACTCTCACCAGATTGCACATTTTTTTGTTTAGATTTATCATAAGTTTTGAAAATAGATTTGCTCACTTTGTGATATTGTCTAGTGAACAATATATGTTTTTGAATTTGTAGATATCGTACTTAACGATGAAGCAGATATACTTTGCAATGATAATGTAAAAAAAATAATAAAGTCTGTCTTTTGAAGAAACAACCGTCGAAGTTTTTTCTGTAAAATCTTGATTTTATATTGTGGTCAATACGGAATAAGGAGTATTTTACTTTAATCTTCTAAACACTATTGTTTTTTAATAGAAATTCAGCAGGCAGTCTCAAGGTCCGATGTCATTGGTCTTATATTTTTAGCATTATTGCGAAATCAGTTTTATACTGGGGCGATCCAGCTTGTAGATACAGGATTTGTAAGTGTGTATACTTTAAATTAATACAGACACTTGTCAGTGACTTGAATGAGTGCATGCATATTTATGATTATTGTAAAAATGCTGCCAAGACAAATGAGCAGTAATAAAACTGTTCTAACCATGCAACTTTTCATTTTGTCATTTACCGGATTTGACCACTAATTAACCATATTTGAACCAAAGCAAATGAAGTCATGCTTACAATTACATCGGAGCTGATTCCACAACGGCTATTGCATGGTTACGATCATATGGACATATATGTTCGTATGTTCAAAAACAATAACAATCAAAACCAAGGAGTAAACAAAGACTCGCAAAACCGGGGCCATTTTCATCAACAGTTACAAATAATAAATAAGAAACAACACGAACTCCACTAAAAACCGGGGGTGAAATCAGGTGATATGTAGTATTTATTAATGACATAAATCATTACATGCTAATCAAGACACTCAAAACGCAAAGGAACAACGCTTTTTTGCTAGTTTTCGTCTCTAAGTTACAATAAGTCCTTCAATACGGACCAAACACTTTAACTTCTCTGCAAAGCAATCGATCACAAGCACTGGTTTTATTACAATTGTTTCCAAATGACGATTAAGCTGCAAAAAAAATGAAAACAACAAGTTATAAATGTCATGCGTCAAAATCGTTTAATTAATTTGCCATTTTCATAAACGGTCATAGCCGAGATTTGAAAGTCAATGATGTATACGATTATAACGAGTTGATCAGCTTCATTAGCTGGCTATAAAACCAGGTTTAACCCGCAACTTTCAACTTAGGAAAAATGCATATGCCAAATCAGGAATAGGATTGTTGTTCTCCATTCGTTTGATGTGTTTGAGTTTTTGATTTTGCCATTTGATTAGGAACTTTCCGTTTGGAATTTTCCTACGGGTTCAGTATTTTATTTATTTAACTTTTTCCAAAACAGACATTAAAAAAATACTTTTATCAATTTAAGATTAACTTTGCCTGACAGAGTTGGATTGAATAACAAAACAATGGATTTATATAAAACAATAAATCTGCTACATTGATCAAACTTTCATTGTCATAATTTAACGCAACAATAACATCGTTTTGACAATATCTGTTGTATTTAGCTGATTGGTTTCTATTTATTTTCGCGATTTCTGTTTTCGTAATTATTTTACTTAGTAAGTTTTTCCTTCAGACGGACATGAAACACATGGTACATTTTCATTCTAAATTGTGAGCTCGAAAATATGAAACTTCACTCATGCATAATTGCCCTCAGACATAGGTAGTAATGCCGTGATATGAAAGACTGGTCAACTCAAGTTCCTTCTAAACATATTTTTAACAAGGCACCTGATGAAAACGGTTTCATTTAAAGCCAACGATAAGTAGGATTTATTGCATACATTAAAATGTAACAAGTAAGTTAAGAAATTGAATAAGAGCAACAATTAATCAAAATAAAATGTCGCCCATGAAACGTTAAATGCAAATGTACAATATGTATACCTCTTTTTTTTTTATAAAATCGTCAAAAAGAGAACATTCCATATGAAACCTTATCAACTAAAATTGGTTATGTCTTGAGAAAATGGTATGTAATAATGCAAAATGATATATGACAAAATGAAACCTAAGTTGATTGGGGTAGACATAGATCATATATTTCTGACGTCAATCAAGGCTTTTGTTTGTTTTTAAAATGTGCAAAATATGCATTTTTTTATAAATTCAGTAATGATATCTTGTTGCAGATTTGCATTCGCCATATTTTAGTTGGATGCCAAATTTTACAAGATGCTAGTGACGATAAGAGGAATGAGCAGACACAGAGGGAGACATCACAGAGATTAAAACTGTAAGAAAAATACTAAAGCAGCTACCATACTAAATGTTTAATAGATGGCGAACCTGTTTATCAGATTGATAATTTGTTTTATTACAATGGCAAACAGTTAATAAATTATAATTTTCAAACACACATTTTAAATATAAACGATTAGGGTAGGTCGCTATAACATTTAAAAAAAATAAAACCTAAAACATTAAAGAACTGTCTACTTTTAACCTTAACAAATTTTTATTTCTTTTGAAAAAATGTGGTTCGTCTTGCAATATTTTTTTCCACTCGTAACTCTCCTAATTTTGGCACAGTTCTCAAAGCAGAGGGATACCGGCGTGTGTGTTTTCAAGTTGGCTTTGATGATAGTATGTTAAGAAGTTATCAAGACTTCGACTCATTATATACAAAGGTGAACGCACGTCAGATTTAAAACACCTATATAAATGTAAATGATGATCCATTATAATAATGGTGGCTAGGGTGTCTTCTTTCATCTTGGATTTTGAAGTACCTTTAAACCTTTACTCTAGATCTTAAATGAAATGTGTCTATTTTTAGAGGAATTTGTAATTCATATGTTAGACGTTAATATAGAAAATGTTTTATTATATTCACGGCTACAGTTTTTTCTTTCATTAAATTTTTTGTTATTATGCCACATATCGTGGAGATAACTCAGATAGTAGCTGAGAAAAAAAGTTAATTCACAAGAATACTGAGCTTCAAGGAAAATTCAAAACAGAAAGTCCCTTATCAAATGGCAAAATCAAAATCCTGACTCTGTACAAGCATTTACTTATATAGAAAACAGTGGATTGAAATGGTGGTTTTAATGCTAGTTCCTTCTCTCACTTTTATGACAACCGCAACAAATTTCCTTATAATGACAACGATGCGTGAACAGAACAAACATACATAACTCAGAGTTGTGAATATACCTTTTAAAAAAAACAGGAAATCAAGTCCAGTGACCCCTTTTCAGATGAATCAGACAACCCGTTGTTGTGTTGCTGTCCCTTAATTGGTAATTTTAAGGAAATTTTGTGGTTTTTGGTTATTATCTTGAATATTATTATAGATATAGATGAACTGTAAACAGCAATAATGTTCTACAAAGTAAGATCTACAAATATGTCAGGAAGACCGAAATGGTCTGTTGAGCCCTTAAGGAGTTATTGCCCTTTATAGTCATTTTGTATTAATTTTTCGTAAATATTTGTAATCGTTTACAAAAATCTTCTCCTCTGAAACTACTGGGCCAAATTTAACCAAACTTAGCAACAATCATTATTAGGGTATATAGTTTAAAACATGTGTGCAGTGATTCAGCCAACCAAACAAGATGGCCGCCATGGCTAAAAATAAAACAAGGGGGTAAAATGTAGAATTTGGCTTATAACTCTGAAATCAAAGCATTAGAGCAAATCTGACGAGGAATTATATTGTTTATCAAGTCAATATTTATCTGCCCTGAAATTTTCAGATGGATTGGACAACAGTTGAACCCTTAAGGAGTTATTGCCCTTTATAATAAATAATTTTACAGTTTTCATTAATTTGGTAATTTTTTAAATATTTTCCTCTTCAACTGCACGGCCAAGTTTATTATAGATAGAGAAAATTGTAAGTAGCAAGAATGTTCAGTAAAGTAAGCCCTACAAAAACATCACCATCACCAAAACACAATTTTGTCTTGAATCCATCTGACACAGGCTCTTAAGAGCCTATAGTTCTTTTTCTTATCCATGTTATCTGAAGGCATGTAATCGGTCCCATCTTCTCACATTTTATCTTAAAATTCTATGGTGTAGTGTTTTTTTATCACACAAAATATGGTTTGTATGCATAATCTTTGCACAATTTAACTATTTTGCACAATCGGTAGCCTGAAAATCCATCCCACTAATCCAACTAAAGGCGACAGCAGCTAGCCGAAGTTCAAAACTCGTCAATTAATAACTACACCATGACTTCTAATTCTCCTGGGCGCTGAATATGATTCACAACACACCTGTCAAAATTATAAGAGGTTTAGCTTGCTATAAAATCAGTTTTAATCCACCATGTTTACTTTAAAAAATGTGTTTGCCAATTCAGGAATATCATAGTTGTTAGCCATTCGTTTGATGAGTTTAAGATTTTGATTTTGCCAATTGAATTCGGATTTTTCGTTTTTTATTTTTCACTGAGTTTGTTTTTTATTATTTTACTTACGACCATTTTTATCTTTAATTATCAAGAAGTCAAACTGTTTAAACCCTCAGACAAATGACACCTTCGATGGATTTAACTTTTTTAAAGATAGACGAAAGGTACCAGAGGGACAGTTAAACTCATAGATCGAAACTGACAATGCCATGTCAAAAAATAAAAAGACAAACAGAAAAAGACAAATTTCAGCTTGTTGTTTGGTTTGAGTCAAGGCTCCATGTTGAAGGCCGTACATTGACCTATAATGGTTTACTTTCATAAATTATTATTTGGATGGAGAGTTGTCTCATTGTTACTCACACCACATCTTCATATATCTAAATAATAGTACAGAAGACACCATATCAAAAACTAAAGACTAAGCAACACGAACCCAACTAAAAAAACTGGGTATGATCTCGAGTGCTAAAGTTCTCTCCGTCAGACAGCGTTTCAGGTGTAGTACCATCATTGATTTTCGCTTATTTTTCTTTGTTGTAATTTTCACTTTTCAAAAAATGGGGCAGAATTTTTATTACTCTAACCCTTGATTTGATGTGAAAAACATTTAGAAACAATTTAATTTAGAAACATGGTGGAAAAATGGATAAACTTGGAATACATTTGGTGGATTAAAAATATTTCAATGTTTTCTTTTCATTTTAATTAGATATTTCACAGAGCGTGCAAACTTGATTACAAGATTTATTAATGAAGCTACTTCAAAGAATGATGTAGCAGATGATGAAATTGGTGAAACTGTTAATCATGCGGGACGTCTTTTGCTGAACCATGGGTATTTGGAAGATGCAATTAAGACTGAAAACAAGACATTTCTTGAAAACGAAACCATCACCGATATCCTTAATAAAATGTGGTACGGCAAGGAGAAATCTTTATTTCGTCAGGTATTTGAAAAGTATGAATAAAGAATATACGGGGCACTGGAATAAATATTTATAAGAAACACCATTTAACGTCAACATAGTCATCGACAATTTACAAAACACATGTATATCAAATCTTGATATCATGAGCGTTTAAAAAACAAACATACACCTACAAAAAATACAAATTTCAGCAAACATAAAAAAATCTCCGAATTTTAAAAATACCATGAAAAAAAACACATTTATCTGAAGATCAGGTCTCAGATAAAAAGACTAGTAAACACATTTGTTCCTCGAGATATCCATTCATACAAATTCCAATTTATTGTTAAGTGAAACGTGGGAATATACTTAATAAAGCATATATATGACCCCATTGGTGGCCTTAAACTGTTTTTTTTTTTTTTGCTGTTTAGTAGGGTTTTTGTCTCTTTGACACATCCCTCCTTTCCATTCTATCTTTCTTATAGCAATATAATGCTAATATGAGCATGCGATATTTTTTTTAACAAATGTAGACAACAAAATAGAATATAATCAACAGGTAGGATTTGTGTTAGAAGTACGTTACTCTCAAATAACGGCGTAGTAGAAACTTATGTTAATGCTGCACAATACTCAGGGGAGGGGGCAATAAAGACCAAAAATTGAAAAAAGACATACAACATTACGTAACACGAAAATAAACGTTAAGCTAAGAAGTACCCAATATATAATCAATGATTAATTAACTACACTGTTATTGGACTTAGAATTATGAAAACTGCCTATGCAATATAAAGGTGTCAACTCGGCCAATACAGAAAAACTCGGCCAATATAGATTTTTTTCTGTATTGGCCGAGTTCTGATCCAGCCAATGCAGGATATTGGAACGTCTCTAGTTTTTAGATCGAAAGTCACGATAAACACAAACTGAAAGTAAACAGTTGTTTGGAAGACGCAGTTTTCTTTTACTCACCATAAACATGCTGAAACGTTCAGTATGGCATATATTTTAGGCTAAAGACTGTCACATTCATTTAAAAAGCATTTTGAAAGCAGAAGATGCAATTGTTTTAGGTTTTTAGAACGAGTAGATTATCACAAAGTTCATTTCTTGTCTACCTCATAATTTTACAATGGTACAAATCGATTTATTGTTCGCTTCTCATATTTTGTAAACTGTAATTTATTTTCAAACCCGAACCGGGCATATGCATTATGGTATTGTGCAAATCTCCGTTCTTTAGTCAGTTGGCTTATGGATAGTGTATCATTTTCAACTCCTACATTATTTTTTTTAATATATTTAATTTGTTTCTGCATAACACATGCAATGGCAGTACCTTTGCTAAAGCTGAAGACACCTGGAAACGGCACAAGATCATTATATATTGCATCTTATAAAAAGAAACTGAGATTTCAATAGTTCCACTTCATTGTAAAAATGTTAATTGTGAAATGAAATTTAAAAAAAATAGTGTAACACTGTAGAAAAATTAATAAAGATACTATTACGTGTATTTCTGTATTGGCCTTGTTATTGGTCCTCGGCCAGTTGTATTGGACCAATAACAATGCTAATACAGAAATATCATAGTACTCACTTAAATTAAGCAGCATTATCGCAATATAAAAACATGCGGCCAATCGTATAATGTTCTCACAAAACAAGTACAGATGTTTTCTATCCTAAAAAAATTAATTAATTTTATTTCAATAGGTTGGGCTTTATATCCTGCTAACCTTAATACACTTATTTGTGATGCCGGTGTTGATGGTCAACATAAACGCACGTCCTCTTATGTGGTATGTAACTTTACTTTTTAGATTTTGAAATAATAGCTCAAGGATAAATACTGAATAATACTTAAAGTATTTTACATGTACGTTGATCACAGGTGTTTCACGTTTCAATCAGAATTTGGATTTATAAAAGTTTTAACTTCGAAATTATGCGAAGTGGTTAATTTTCGAAATACGTGTGTCTTTGAGTATGTTGATTGTATTACACAAATATATCATTTGGTTGAATAAAACATTTCGACATATAATATTTATGTACTACATTTATATGGTGTCAATTGCAGGTGTCTATTTTCAACATTCAACTGTTACATTGTTTCGATGTTGTGACTAAATACTTTTTCGTCGCGCTTAAAGTTGCATATTTAAGACTAGAAATAAATTACATATAACCGTTTGTTTGTTATAGGGTCTACCAGAAACACGATCTTCCTTTTATGAAAGCCTTAATACAGATGGTAAGATTAATTTATGCTCATTAAATGAAAGCAACATTAGTATACCGCTGTTCGAAATTCATAAATCGATTGCGAAAAAAACAAATCCGGGTTATATATTCAATATCATTTAGACATCTAATAGCTACAGTGGAGTGGAAGTGAGAATGTGACTAACACTTGGCAGCAATTTCTTATGAATAACTCAATGGATATGATGAAAATGTAAAAACAAATATTGTCCATGTAAGAAAACAGATGAGATATTGACAGCAGTATTAGCATGCAGAATATGTTAGACATATCAATAATTGATAATCACTTTTTATATGTTGAATTAGTTTAATCACACCAATGAACAAAGAATTAATTAAAATAACAAAAGTCCTTAACTCTAAGTAATGACATTTTCTGAAAAGTGAAGTAATTTGTGTTTTATGTTAATATTTTAAATATGAATATAATAATATTTGATTCAATCAGGAAAGATTAACATTATATTGTACTTCAAAACTATAAATGTAAACATGTGTTTGTTCACTAATTGTTAACGATGTTCTGTACACATTTTAGCTGGGATACTTGGCATTGCTGTTGACATACTCTTACATGCTGCTCTTCAAATTAAACGAAGAACTTTCCTACACAGACTTTTTAATAATTGGATGGATGATTAGTTTTTGTATCAATGAAACAAAACAGGTATCACAAATACAAGGCTTGTTTATATTTCTTTTTTTGTTTGTGGGGATCGTTTGTCACATTTGGTAATTACCATTGAATTGTCTTTTGAAAAAGGTTAAAATCAGGCTCTTTGTATTTCAATAAATGATTGACAAGGCATATGTTTATCTATTATTATGATTATAGTTTGCATTCAGTAGATGGGTATTGCATTGATACAACTAAATATAAACTTCATGAAAAAGAAATACTTCTTTATCTTTTTCCAAATTTATGCTATTCAGAAGCATACGAAAAATATAAATATTCTAGTGATTGTATTTGAAATCAGGAGTATGCATATGATGTAACAATGTTAAGGTGTTAAAGAATTTTTCTTTAATGTCATTTTAAGGTTAAGTAGTCACTAAAAGGGAGTTTAGTATAATATGCGACATTAGAATGGAGATACATGTATTGCATTTTAAATAAAGACAACAGTAGTATACCGTTGTACAAACTAAAATCGAGTGCAACACATCAACTATAAGTTGAAAACAAAAGCACGGGAACAAAGATAGGTATTTATTTGTTTTCAAACTTTCGTTATTGTTTTTATATTGATGTTCAAATCTGGCGAAAATCGTAGACCAATAAAGAAAAATACAAATGGCGAAAATGATAAAGAAGACTGATGAATATTCGTTCCTGATAAAATGTACTATTATGGTTGTTAAATAGAAGCAACTTTTCTTTTCTGTTATGGTAGGTCATAATTGAATTTGGCGATTCTAGATATTTTGAGGATGAGGTTAACGGAAGTCGAAGATATGCAGTTATGTCAATTTCTTTAAACTAAATGAATGTTATAATATATCAACCTGAGGTATAACCTTGATATTTCTATCATTCATTAATTGGTCGGTACATTATTGAGTTCATTGCATCATAGATTTATGATTTCGTTTTGTCTAAACGATTTTTTCCTTACAGGCAATTGTTTCAGTTTTAAGACATAGATTTAAAAGATATACCAAAAGTTGGTGGAATCGCCTAGATTGGGCATTGATGTTAGCATATACATGTGGAATGGGCTTAAAATTTGGAGGCAATGCGATACATGAAGATCCGGCCAAAATATTGTTGGTCGTTACTTTTATTCTCCTCAGCATTCGTATATTAAATATGTTTAGTATATCGGAATTTCTTGGACCAAAACTTGTTATAATTCAGAAAATGGTAAGAATATTTCAACATTATGATAAAAAAATATTGTGAACAAAAAAAAATGCTGAGAAACCCTTGTTCTAAATCCAAAAGAGTATAGAATAAAATGTAAATATCAGAAAAATAAATAAAAATTATACTTTGCAAAAATCGAAAGAATGGGAAATGTCGTTAACATTTGTTATCGAAATGTTTATCGAAAAGTGGTGTAATACCCTTAACAGTCGAACTTCAACTTTATCAATTTCACAAATATTAAAACCAAAAGTATACTAATTTAAAACAATTGATAGGTGAGAGGTTTTTACATTACTTGCACAAACTAAAAACGGCACTCAACTTAGTCTTAGTTGTAATGCCGTTATTACAACAAAATCTTAAGTTCAAAGAGGCATAAATAAAAACAACAACTGTAGTACGACAAAGCAACAACAAAAAACAATATATCATCATACAAAACTGTATCAGTACTTGTGCAGATATGATATTGCATTGATGACCTTACTTTCCCTTTTTAGTTTAAGGACACGTTTGTCTTTTTGATTATCCTGACAGTTATATTGGTTAGCTACAATGTGTCCTTCCATTCCTTGCTCTACCCGAACTCTGAACTTAGTTGGTCAGAAATAGAAAAAGTAATGCAGCATGGATATTGGATGCTTTTTGGAGAAATAAATTTAGAAGATGATACACGTGGGTTTTAATTAAAAAGTCTATTCAAATTTGTCATATTTATAAAGTTAACCATATAGATTGCACTTTGTAAATACAGCTGTTTCTAAAGCCACGCCTCTTTTGGGGAGATCTAAAATATTCATAGACAATTAATTTTGTTTAGAAACTGGTTTCCAGTTCTGATCTGTATGTTGCATCTTTTGGGAATATTACTAGTATATATACATGTGCATACTGTTTATATTGAAATGTGTGGTAACCCTTCATTCGAGGTAGGGGTAGTTTAGAAAAATAGTGTTAGTTTAAAATCTGAGAATTTCAAGGCATATAAACGTTGAAAATATGCCGCACAGTGCTATATTTTGACCTTTGAAAAAAATTGTAGTGCATATGAACTTTTAAAACTTCATAGTTAAAGTTGTACAGTTTTAGCCGTAACAGGAGTTCCTATGGGAAATTGCAATGTCAATATTCACAAACATGCAACCTTTCAGTTTTTTAGTTTTTATCATTATTCAAAGTCCTGTGTCGACACTCACTATATTAACCTTGTAATACCGTGTTTTAAGTATGTCAGCTTAATTTTAGATGAAGAAAATTACAAAATCTTCATTTAGATTATTCTTTACGCCTACAGTATAATCAAATTTTGTGAACATTTTAAAATATTTCAAATATAACAACACTACAGAATAATTGATATATACTTATATGCATTTTGAAAATTAATAATTATCAAGTTTTATCAGATAACATATAAAATGCATTGTACAAATGTAACTACCATGATATTTAATTCTTGCTTATAACTGTATCTATATTAAATTATTGCAGTAACTGATTGTACCTTCAATAAAACCATTTACACAAGTGGTGCACTGCGCAGATGTCCCACGTCTTTGGGATTACATATTTCACCATATCTGAAAGCACTGTATGAACTGATTGCAGTGATTTTATTGTTAAATCTACTCATAGCAATATACAGGTAAGAATTAAAAGATTTCTGTTCAAGATTAAGGAAACTTGTTGTTTATAAATTTTTACTTAAAGAAAAATCAGCAATAAATGTTTTACGATATTTCTCACTTAATTAAGATGCACATATTTTTTTATTCGAGTGTCACTGATGAGTCTATTATAGACGCAAATAAAAAATTCCAATCCTTGTATCTATGATAAGTTTACTTTAGATGATTATTATTTCAACTTATATGACAGTCATTTAAATACAATCAACAATGTTACTACTTGTTTGTGAATTGAATAGATGGAAGATAAAATGTGTATACTCATACAAAACACATATTTTCCAGTGATACATATCAAAAAGTGAATGATGAATGTAAGTTCCACTGGTCGCAACTTCAGACTGATTTCCTTGAAGAATATAGCGTACAGACAATTTTCCCGATACATTTACAGCTTCTTGCATTACCCTTTTGTCTCGTTCACTTCTTTATTTGGTGTGCCAAGTATTGCTGCTTCAAAATCAAAGAGCGACGTTTGAATAAAATTCAAAACGGAAGGAACCATATCAATTCAAATTCTTATGACCTTCAAATGGAAAAAAGGAATGACAACCCAATGTTTGTTCGAGGTAAGAAAAAAATTAAAAGAGCGCAGATAGCACATAAATAAATAAAAATTTCATACAGTACAAATTTGTAATGAGGAAGAAAATGTCTTCGGCTGTTAATGTTATCATAAAAAGTCATTTGTCTTCAATGTACATAACTTCAATTCATATAAAGACCTATAATCATGATAATCTCTGTAAAATTTAAAACATAATTGATAATTTTCTGTCCACCATTGATTTATATACGTATACTTAAAACGTTTTTATTATTATATTTTGTTAACGTCAGATCATTCTGGGAAGTTAATAAACATTAAAACAGAATATGAGAGTACTGTCAACAATTAAAATAAAGTCGGTTTTTTTCTTTTTCCCCAGTATTTTTGTACAACGCAAACTTTGATCTCAGACTAAAATCAACAGAGGAAGCGGAGAGAAATGGAGCTATCAAGTCAAAAGGGTAACTAATTTTAAGATGTAAACAATTTGTCTTGTTATCTGCAAAATCAATAATCATGATAATACACTGTTCATTAAAAAATCTACATAATTTGATTTTATAAAATATACCTAAAACAAAGTGTTAAATGATAATGGGGAAAACAACTGAAGTCGACAGCAATGGTTTCACGGTCATCATTACACATTTAGTGTAGATTATGTTATTATGGTTAGGGAATGTATATTTATTTACTAATGATCAAGTTTATTCATTCCGATATTTTATCATTTTGGCTCTTTTCCTGAACTATTTCTTAGACAGTTATGATCATTCCAAAAGGAAATTATTACGTGCACCAACTTAATAGACGGCAAATGTAGTATAATAAAGTAATTAAAAGTAAAATAACAAAATACCGAACCCAAAAGAAAATTCAAAACGGAAAGTCTCTAAACAAATGGTATAATTCTTAGCTAACATACAACAAACGAATGGAAAACAACTGTCATATATGTTCCTGACTTGGTGCATGCAATTATGTAGAAAATGGTGGATAAAACCTTGTTGTTATAGTTAGCTAAACTTATTGAGAAGTGGCATAAATAACAAAGTATGCGCAAAGCAAACAGAGGTAATAGGTAGAAATGACAAACATTAGGATACTGCAGACAAAATTGTGTTTTAGTCTTTAGGACTTTTATAGCTGACTATACCGAATGAGCTTTGCATAGAGCTAATTTTAATTTGATTTGTTCATTTCTCTGGCATTTGTCTCTTGTGAAGAATCCTCTCATTGGAAATCAAACAACATCTTATTAATTATAAATGTCAACAAAAACAAATGGAACGTAGACACTCTATAAACAAGGCAAATATGCAAAAAAGAAAGACAATACTTTAAAAAATTACCATAGCACAATAACACAATGGCGGGAGGAATAAATACCCAATTACGTCAAAAAGATATTTTTTGGTCTCTTTGTGAATTGCCTCATTGCCAATCACATCACATCTTCATTTTTATAATAAGTAATGGTAAATAATATACAAAGCAAATTAAACTGTCTGAAACATAGAATTGTAAAACATTGGAATTTCATTGTTAAAAAACATTTCACGGAACTTGAATTGGTTGACTTTTGTAATACAAACATTTATATTAATAAAAAACATGTTTATTGATATAGTCATGTAAAGAATGTTTGATAATTATATTGAAGAATGGAACAGAATTGTTAGTTCATCCTCTTCAAGACGGGGAAATGGGCGTAATAAATTGAGAACCTATAATATTTCTAAGCAGGATTATCTGTTGAAAAATGTTAAAGCCTTTTCGTGGAAAATTTAGATGTGGGGTGGCTCCTATTAGACTGGAAACGGGGAGGTACAAAAATTTGCCGCTGGAAGAGAGATGTTGTTTTAATTGTTTAAATACTGTCGACGATGAATATCATGTTATTTTACATTGTTCTATTTATATTGATCTTAGACAAGTTCTTTTTACTGAGTCTCTTAAAATTGATGAACATTTTAATAGTTTAACAGATTGTCAGAAAATGCTATTTTTATTTTCGAATCAAGATATTATAAGACTATGTGCCAAAACCTGTAATTTTATTCTTAAAAGACGCTGAGAAGTTTTATATTGTAAATAATAATTCAATACTTTTGTTGTATAGTTTTACCATTCAGGTTTAATATTTATTAATACGTACATATACATATTGTTTTAGTTGATTATCGTCTCTCATTAATCTGTACAGATTGGCTTATGTATACAAAATGTATCTTTTATAAACGTATTGAGTAATTTTATACATAAGGTGAGACGTAAATAAAATATTGAATTGAATTAAATTAAAATTAACACTATAACATATATTTGATATGCCAAACAACGTCAGGAATTTGAGTATATACTTCAAGAATATAGTGTATTATGTATGAAGTTGATAAACTATGAGTAGCAAATGCTTACTCTTGAATACCGAATGAGTGTTTTAGGACTAATTGATTCTGTATTTGACAGATATTATTGACAAATTTTATATATAACTACTATATTAGTAGCTTAGAATCAAGCTACTAATATAGTGAAGTAATTGCAGTAATATTTATTGTGTCTGTTTAGTTAACGCATCAATGTAAATATAACGGAATTTGATGAGACTGTCATCAAGGTGAGAGGGTTAGCGCTATAAAACCAGGTTTAATCCAACATTTTCTACATTTGAAAATACCTGTACCAAGTGAGGAATATGACAGTTCTTGTCCACTCGTTTTTGATGCGTTTTGTTATTTTAAACTGCCATGTAATTATGGACTTTCCAAATTGATGTTCCTCTAACATGTCTCAGTTCAGTATTTTTGTGATTTTACTTTTTATATAAAATATTATTCATGCTCAGTAAATCACCCGAAAAGTAAACATTGTATAATACTATTATTAATAACATGATTTGTACATAAAAAGAAAGCATTCATATATTATTTGAATGTTGTCACTTAAATCAGACGTTGATTCAGGAATATGACAGTTGTTGTCCATTCGTTTGATTTGTTTTATCATTTGATTTTGCAATTTGATTAGGGACTTTCCGTTTTGAATGTTCCTGGAAGTTCAATTTTTTTGTGATTTTCCTTTTTTCATTATCTGTATGATGTTTTCTCAATAAATTATATCGTTGAATGACTGCCAGACTTTAAATCTTGGTTTTTGATTATTTATAGGAAAATTGAGATCACAGAAGAAGATAAAATAACGGTCAGTATTTCAAAATTAATGGATGGTGTTAAAGTTTCAGTATGTTAAAACAAAACGACATCAAGTGTATTTAAAGAAACAAATCATTGCCAAACAAAAACATTTTTTTAACCTACAAATATTGGCAAAAGCATACAGAAGTAAATCATTATATTTTAGATTTAAAATCAATGATGAAATGTACTTTTGCGTTGTCTTATCACTTCAAACACAAAATAAGTTATTGCAATCACTTAAAAAACTACCAATATTTATTTATATATGTCTATCTATAGATTATTAAATATATGTAGTAACAGGAATCTAATCTGGAATATTACTTATCTGGTTCTCTCGTAACTCCAGTTTGGTAAGTCAAATGATACATCTGTTCTTGGACTACAAATAAAATAGTCGAGACAAAACTGTCAATATTGTCTTAGATGATGCAACCTACATGAACTAGTTCGTAATGTGTGTGTATAATCAATTATGCATATTGCATTATCAACAAATAATCGATCACTAATTAAGGATGATGATCGAAATCACTAGCTATGTGAAGATAGAAACCTAGATGACAATATCAGATGGCGGTATCAACATTATATTGTAAAAGAGATATTTGCGATGTGGCAATTCGGCTAGATCAATTCAAGTTTATAACTACAATACTGGGGTAACTATCTCAGGTATAATTGTAAAATATTGGGGACATTATAATTGCTCACAACATGTAAAACAAAAGTGAATGCATGCTCAAACTCTTAAGTCTAGAACAAACTGACTATGCAATGGCAAATATAAAAAAAAAGACGGTGAATAGACTAACAACAGTTCACAAAACACAACAAAAAAACTACAGACTGACCAACAAACTGATAAGTATTTTTGTAAGCAGACATTAAAATGCTTGTTCTGTCTCTATCATAGAAACTTCAGAAACAGATTGAAGATACAAACAAAACATTTGAAGAGCATCTTACCAGAAATGACGAGGTAACAGTGTATTTAAATTCAATATTATAATGTAGTTTTTAAGAAGAAATTAAATTGTAATTGAAAGTTTTATTAGGAACCTTTGTATTAAGTAGATATTTTAAGTCATCTAAATAGAAGTTGCAATTGTATTTAAACATGTTTCGAAAACCATTAGTTTACACACATTGTCAATAATATTTCATCTATTAGTTATTTTTACAGCATTATAAAACCACTACATAAACATGATAAATCAGAAAGTTCGACAAATTTAACACTAGTAATATATTGTTTTTGAATAGTTAAAATTAGACAAATTTTAAAAAGTCGACTAAAAGTACCACCTTTGTAAAAAAGGTAACCTACTGAATCGTTTTACTTTTTCTATCAATGAATCATGTACATACAATAACAATAACGGTACCAATTTTTCTGCACCAGATGCGAATTTCGACAATACATGTCTCTTCAGTGATGATCGTGGTTAAAATATTTGAAATCCAAAGCTTAAATAAAAGATGGAGAGCTAAAATCCAAAAGTTCCAAAAAGTATAGCCAAATCCGTGAAAGGAATCAGAGCTTTGCATGAGGGAGATACATTCCTTAATTTAAAATAATTTCTTACATATTGTAACAGCAAATTCTAATAAAACAAAACAGCCGTATTTTAATGCCAGTACCGAAGTACTGGCTACTGGGCTGGTGATACCCTCAGGGACTAACAGTTCACCAGCAGAGGCATCGACCCAGTGGTAGTAATAACAATAACGGTAACAATTTTTCTCCACCAGATGCGCATTTCGACAATACATGTCTCTTCAGTGATGCTCGATGCCAAAATATTTGAAATCCAAAGCTTAAATAAAAGATGAAGAGCTATAATCCAAAAGTTCCAAAAAGTATAGCCAAATCCGTGAAAGGAATCAGAGCTTTGCATGAGGGAGATACATTCCTTAATTTATAATAATTTCTAACATTTTGTAAATGTTAATATATTTTCATGTAAAGATGTTGAAGATAATCCTCGAAAATGTGAAAGAGATAAAATCTAAGGTTTGTAAATTGGTCATTCATAATAAAAATAATTTAAAATAGTCATGTTTTATTCATGTAACTATATAATGAAAAACTTCAGTTCATTTTTTAAACAAAGTCGTCTAGATAGACTCTTGTATAACACTCATATCCTACGAAGACTAATTAATGTCGAAATAATCTGAATTTAGATTTGACTGGATTTCGATTTAAAATTAAAACGGAGTATACCAACGGACCATTCAAACTCATTAGTCGAAAACAAAATGATCAGGCCATGTCTAAAAAGAATTGAAATAATAAACAACATACAAAACAGACTGAGCAACATTAACCTAAACCAAAGTCGTGACTGTCCAAGATACTATGAAGGTTCTTTAGGCAGATCCATCTTCACACGTGTCATCAATGTTTGATTTTGTCTACCAACTGTTTTGATTAGAGCTCCATTAATGACAACTGTGAAGACGAAACGCGCGCTTGACGTTTACAATTATACGCCTTGTATCTTTTGACTATCTTTTGTGTTGCGTTACAAATAAGATGGTTCTTTAATTATTTTTTTCTTCGACTAATTGTGGGTCTTGCATTATAGTATCAATTAGTTTTAGTAAATTTGTCTTTTTTTAAATAATTCGTTAAGAAATCGGACTTTCCTGAAGCATAATTTATGGTGTATATAAATGAGCTTCTTAAAACCTTTGAATTTTTAAATTAAAGAAACGTAGGAAACCATTAGAATTATTTTCATAGATTTAAAACAATCCATTCTAAACAAAAAATGACAAAGCTTGGCAAGTGCAAAATTATTACAAAAATAAAGTGTCGTTTACAACACAACGTTGATTATATACCTACCTTATTATTTGAAGTTTGCTTATATCTAATTTCATCAATGTTTATCTGTCACGTGTGTCTGATATCACACTGACAAAACCAATGTGTATTTTACACTAAGAATACCAAACGTTATCCTGGCATTCCAAACAGATTGACACTTCTTCCAAATGATTGACGCATTGTACTGTATTTTGACTGTATAGGAACAACAACCACGTTATTCGATCTAAGATTTGAAATAAAAAACGGTTACAAAATATACGATGAATATCAGATGATAAGCTCAATGTATTGCTTCAGTTACAGGGTGAATTCCAGGACCAAGAACGACAGACTGAGTCAACTTATTTTCAAAAGTAAGATATTGCAATCCTTAACTTAATATAAAATGAACTGAATGTAAAAGCTATAAACACTACAAAAGTCTAAAAGTCTGAAAAGACCAGTTTTTGTCTTAATTTGCATGAACTTTTACTCGACATTCTCCAAAATAATGACTTGTGTCTTAATTTTTCTTGACAAATTCTCATTTATATCAAATTTGTATGAAATTTACTCTACATATTCTTGACATTCTTAATATGGTCTTAAAATTTCTTGACAAATTCTTGACATTTGGATACTGTCTTGAAATTTCTCGACATATTCTCGACATTCTTATTTTTTCTCAGTATGGCTTGACATATTCTGAACATTTTGAATTGTGTCTTAAATTTACTTGACAGTTGTGAGCTTTACAAATTATGTCCAATATTCATGATATAACTTTAATCTTTATTTCTCTTTATATAACACTTCTTACAACAAAAATACAAGTTGGGCATGTAAAATAATGAAAGATTTGGGTATATAAATATTTTTACAAATGCAAATATGGCTATGGAATCTAATGTATAAAATAATTTAAATGTGGGTGTGTTGATATAAAACAATTTGAATAAATGGGGAATGTGGGATTTTAAATTATAAATTTTAATTTCTAAATCTTATATTAAATGAAATGATTAAAACCAATGATACTGTCTAGTAGACATATTTCATTCTACGTTCATAATATTCAATGTTAATATGGTGAATAATTATTGTACCAAAATTTGGTTTATATAAACGGTAAATTATGATGTTATACAAATCATTCATTTAACAGAAGAAAAAAATGTGTAATGTCATCTATTGGAATATATATATTAGGTATTACACATGGACAGGATGTTCCCCATAAAATAAAGGTATTCCACACCCCAGAGAACACGCAACTGTCAAACAGAAATTACTGCTTTACCTGAAATCAGCCATACAACTTATCAGTTGACCGACCATGCCACTACAATTTAAAAGTGTGTTGATAAATAAAAATGAAAATCATTACTTTGAAATAAAATTGAATTGAAATGGATTTTCTTCATCAAAATTATGAAGTTAATTATTTTAACATAAAAAATTGTATAATTCCCAAAGAATAAAAGAAATTTATTATCTACTCCAGGAATAATAAAAAAAAAATGTATTCATAATGGGTCTCATCAATGATTTCTATAGAAATCATTGGTCTTATAAAAATGGATCTCAAACAGAACTGCCTCAAGTCACCTATTTTATAGTAAAGCAAATTTGACTGGCAGTATTGCGAACGGCAAAAATCTCAATGCTGTTTGTCAGTAACTTCGACCGACTTATATTCCAAGTGAAAGCAATATTAAACGTTTAATAGAAATAAATCAAAATTAAACAACATTGAGGATTATTCAGTGTAATCAAACTTAGTTGAACCAAAAGATTATCTTGTGTTCCAAATTAATCCTGGATTCTTAAAAGTTTAGTTTAGTCATGATAAAAAGGAGTATATAACGTCAGTAGAATGGCATAAACAGTGCAGAATAAGTCTGTTCACATTTCAGGCTAAATTTATACTCTTTAGATAGTGTCAAGACATATTTAAGACTGTCAGGAATGTGTCGAGACATATTCAGACATTATTTAGAATGTCAAGAATATGTCAAGACAGATCGAGACAAATTTAAGACAGTCAGGAATTTGTCGAGACTAATCCAGACTCTTAGCTGATGATACAGGAACTGTCGAGAAATTTTAAGACAATGGTCATCCTGTCAAGGCATTGTCAAGAAAAATCAAGAACCTTATAATGACAAAGTCATACTATGTCAAGAATTTTTAAAAATTATTCAGACAAATTAAGAATGTCGAGTAAAAATTCATGCAAATTCAGACAAAAACTGGTCTTTTCAGACTTTTTGACTTTTGTAGTGAAAGCTATGTCTTGCACCTTTACATACTATATTGTCTCACATCAGAAGATTCAATAGTTGCAAAAGCTTCCATTCGTTTAGAGCTACAGTTCATATAACATAAAATCCAGGAGGTTTACAAAAAAAAACTGCGTAGATGGTGTGGCGATTAATGTTTTTCAACCGATAGTGTCTCACTAAATTAATGATTTTAAGAATGCTTTAATTTGTAAATTGAGATCTACTAAACTACAAAGCATTCGAGATCCAAAATTCATAGAAGCATCGTCTACATGGCAAGCTAGTCATTTTAAATACAATCACTGATATAAACTTTTAAAAGACTGCTTTTATGGCTTATATGTATAATGGCCAATCAGGAATGAAAATGATATTTAAAATCGTTTCTATGACCGTTCGCTTTATCGAAAAACTATACCATAGCACTAACAATCCTACTCTTGCAACGCCTCTCCGTAGAAAAAAAAGAGGACTACTGGATTAGACATTGGGAACTCGCTCGGTGAATATGATAAATATTTTCAACTCTACTCCTCGACAAAGACATAGTCGTAGTCATGGTCATCGTCATTATACATCATCTACTCTGCATGATGTGACTTGCTGCCATTTATACAAAAGCCGTAAATTATTCATCACATTCGCACGAAACTTTATTCATTACCCCTTTCAAAACTTCATTCTCTGTTTAATTTATGCTTGGAAACCACTGTTACAAACCCTTATTCAAACCAATACAAACTTACAGCGATCCTTTTGGAAATTGCAAGTCACAGACTTTTCAACCCAGTCCGCATTGGAAAAGATGAACAAGAGAAATTCCTTAATCTTTCCTTTGCCAACAAATGTATCGATGGCGTCAACTTAGGCAATATCCTTTATCATAAATTTGTTCAATTTAAAATGCCTCCTTATTTCAAAGACTAGTCTGTACCAATCATTTCGTATACCTATACCAAACCTATTGCAATTAAACTTTTCAATTACAAACACGTTTTGCAGGATCTCAATATTGACGACCTAAAGTCTAAACCTCCTGATTGCACTTGTGCTAGTTCAAAATTCAATTCATTCACAAATAATCCATATGGCTACGTTATTACCGGTGTCTTCAACATTGTAAATAAATTGGAAATACAACTTTAACATTTTGATGGATTCAGTTGAGGATTTTGCCAGGCAATAGACTAAGCGCTAGAAGGAAGACGTAAACGCTCTTTTCGAATTGATTAAAGAGCAGTTAGATGGTTGATACAAATAAGAATTAGGAAACTGAATGAGTCTATTAATGACCATGCTACGTCAATTTTAAAAGACCCAAATATTTGTAAAAACGTATCCTATCGGATATGTTCCTAACGTCATAACTACAATCCCTTATGGAACGCTGACACTGTCTTATTATGACATTTCTCATTATATGATGTTCATTTGCCTTTATATGATGTTATTTTACCCTTATATGATGTGCAAATGACATAATATGATGTGCACTTGTCCTTATATGATGTACACTTGTCATTATGTGATGTGAACTTGTCCTTATATGATGTACACTTGTCATTATATGATGTACACTTGTCATTATATGATGTGAAGTTGTCCTTATATGCTGTCCAAACAGATTTATATGAGGTACAAACATCTTTATATCATGTCCACAATTCATTATATAATGTGCTTTCTCCATTATATCATGTGATTGCGTCCTTATATTATGTGATGCTTTCCTTATACGATGTAGAAACGGCATTATGTGATGTGCAATCACCTTTATAGGATGACAATTTGACATTATCTGATGTGCAAATTATATTATATGATGTGCGAATTATCTTATATGATGTGCAAATGGTCTTATATCATGTACAGATGTCTTTATATTATGTGTAAACTTCTTTATATGATGTGAACGTATCTTTATGTTATGTGCTAACATAGTTATATGATGTGGTAATGTCATATATTATGACAATGTAACATCATAGGGTGTGGTTCGGTTTACATCTTTATAGGGTGTCAGAATAGCATTATGATGATGTCGAAACATCATTATGATGATGTGCATTCATCGTCCTGATGGTCAACGAACATGATTACGATTAAAGCGATTACTCACTACGTCAGAACTGATTCCGATCTGCTTCTGCAGAATTAATATAAACCCGGATCAAATCTTTAGCTATCGTTTGGAAAATGGTTGAGATGTAAAAAGAAAAAACCTTGACATGTTTGTTCCTTGATTAAAGATGAAAAAAATCACACCAGATATTATTGATGGAAAATTGTCAAATTATGAATTTTTATCGATGGGTCTACAATAATGAATGTACGGGATCTACAATAATGAGCATATGTAGTTAACTTATTACGTTTTAAAAATAGATCTTTAATCTTTTAAGCGAATGTGCATTTTAAAAATAAAGTGAAACAATGCATTTTAAAAATTTATAGCTTACTGTTCGGTTTGAGTAAAAGCTCCGTGTTGAAGGCCGTAATTTAACCTATAATTGTTTCCTTTTACACATTATGACTTAGATGTAGAGTAGTCTCATTGGCACTCATATCATATCTTCTTATTTCTATTCATTGCAAAAGACACCAATGAACTCAGAGTCAATTTTAAAAATATTTAATAACGAAAGCTACAAAATTATCCTCTCTTGCATTTATAATTGTACCGGTATGGATGATTGGTTGATTAATTTGTTGATTGATTGCTTTTTAACGCCACTTTCAACACTAACATGCTATATCGTGGCGGTGAGTTTATATTGATGGAAGAAGCCGAAGTCCCCGGAAAGAACCACCGACTTTCGGTAGGAAAAACTAATTATTCTATTAAATTAAGATTGGAGTCGAGCTTACCTGCCACGTGTGGGATTCGAACTCACAACCTACATGTAAGTGTTGACAGGCTAGATACTTGGACAACTCGCCAACCGACCCCCCCCCCCCCCCCCAAAAAAAGGAATTAAAGGAGATATGGGATGACCTTCAACTCGGTGCATGACACTTGCTTGCATCTTTTTATTATGTTTTCATGCATTTATTGCACACTTACATGATTAATAATTTATGCTTGACGTCCAGCGGAAAATTGAAATATATAATATATATATATATATAAAAGACTATGTGTTATGATTGCCAATGAGACAACTCTCCACAAAACACCAAATGACACAGAAATTAACAACTATAGGTCACCGTACGGCTTTCAACAATGAGCAAAGCCCATACCGCATAATCAGCTATAAAAGGCCCCTTAATGACAAATGTAAAACAATTCAAACGAGAAAACTAAAGACATAATTTATGTACAAAAAATGAACGAAAAACAAAAACCGGTATGTAACACATCAACAGACGACAACCTACTGAATTACAGGCTCCAGACTTGGGACAGATGCATATTCGTACGGGAACATATTAATGTGAAATGAATATTAACCCTGTTTTGTAATAGACCAACACCCTGAGTCGGATTTTTAACATGCTACTTCACAGAAATCCATTTCACCTTACCCGGACAGATTATTATGATAAATGTGAGAAAATGAGAGAAAAAATAAAACAATAGTGTTTGTCCTGGAACAAGGAAGCACACGTCCTCCTGCCCACACTTCATGTTTACATCACGATGACCGTGAGGGCATTCCGATGTATTATCGCAACAGAGATTTGACTTTCGACTTTGACTGGTACATGTTACCGATCGTATAAAAACGCAGACATAATCGAGTGCAAAATAGCATTCATTGTTGCTTCAAGTAATACTCATAAATTTTTCTTTTTTAGAACATATTAAATTAATTATATGAAAATGTTTCGTCGTTAGAAATATATTTTCAAGTTTTAAGTTAGTTATATCTAGGCACACATACAGGACAATTGTGTTAACGCATTCGGAAGAACATTTCAAGAACGTTTATACGGGAAAAATGAATGCCTACATAAATCCAAACTATTAGAAAATCCGAATTATTATAGAAGTGTTTTCACCATGCACTTGCACTGCACTATTATTAGAATAGTAGAATAGAATGCTATAGCATTTGGATAAATATTATGTGTACATGTAACTGTTATTTTATTGCCTTTTATCTTGATACTTATTTATAGGGAAACCTTTTCTGAGCAAAATAGTTTGAATTGTTTTACATTGTCATTTCGGGGCCTTTTGTACTGACTATGCGGTATGGGCTTTGCTCATTGTTGAAGGCCTTACGGTTACCTATAAGTGTTAATTTCTATGTCATTTTGGTCTCTTGTGGAGAGTTGTCTCATTGGCAATCATACCACGTCTTCTTTTTTTATATTATAAGAACAGATTTAAAAATAAGTAAATTATAATTATTGTCATTTTCATCATTGGTGGTGGGGACGGCGTAGGAAAGATGGGAATTCCTCTAATTTATTTTCCAAGTTATTACCGTGAAATAGGAAAAAAAACAATCATTCCAAAGACATAAACTTTTCACGACTCCCCCCCTAAAAAAAACCACAAGAGAACAAATACACACACCTTTCTCAATACGTTAAAAAAATCCTCATTGAAATAAGTTGAAAATAAACAATCTGTACATACAAATATGTGAACATTACCAAACCTGACCATTTTGCATTTCGAGGGTAGTACGGGGATTAAGCATGCAGTCTCCGAATTTGGATATTTTGGCTTTTTCTGAGGAAAAAAAAGATTGTTTCAAAGACAAATAAAGGAAGTACAAAACACTACATGTATATGTCATATCACAAATATATCCGACTTTGTATGGTTTTGGAGGAGTAACACTTAATAATTGAATGCTTCTTTTTGTAACTTTATTGGGGTGTAAAAGCGTTGACCGAAGTACATTTTGTATGAAGCGCGGAAGAGCTTCATACCTTATATGTGCACACGGTCAACGCTTTTACAACCCTATGAAGTTACAAAAAGAAGCATTCAATACTTATAATTACATTTTTTTTAGCAATTATCATGAAAACACGAATTTTATTATTGTTTTATTTAATTTACCTGACAGGTGCACTTTATTGTGGGACCACGTGTTATCATGAATGAAAAGTTTTATTGAGCAATGCAATTGCTTACGGAATAACACGTGATGTGCAGTTAGCCAATCAGAATAAAGTATCATAATGAAACATACATGTAATGTAATTATTACATTCTACATCTCACCATATATATTATTCAATAACAGTTTATAAAACAAACCATCTCGCCATATTATGCATGAGTAGATAATTTTATAGCTATTGTTGTGAAATATTTTAAAAACTGACTGTGAGTTCAATGATGCATTTTGCAATGAATAGAAATAAGAAGATGTGGTATGAGAGCCAATGAGAAAACTCTCCATTCAAGTCATAATTTGTAAGAGTAAACACTCATAGGTCAAAGTACGACCTGCAACACGTAGCTTTTCCTAAACCCAAATAGCAACCTATAAAGAGCCTCAAAATTGGTTTTATCATATTTTCGCCACAGCCGCAAATTTCTCCAATAAGCTCCTGTATTAATTGATCTTTAAATTATCTCCCTCTGAACTGTTTAAAACGTTGATTTTGTTAAATTGCATTGTCTCATTTTTCCTATTAATTGCACTCTCGCTAGCGATGGACACATATTTGAGCCGGGTTTATAGTTTACAGAAGCAGATCGGAATCAGTTATGACGTAGACAGTAATCATTCTAATCGTAATCATGTTTATTGACCATAAGGACGATGAAAGCACATCATATAATGACGTTTCGACATCATATAATGAAGTAAACCAAACCACATAATATAAGATTACAAGCACATAATATAATGACACAAGATATTTGCACATAATATAATGGTAATTGCACATCATATAATGATATGTTCACATCATATAAGTATATCTGCACATGACATAGGTATAAGGATCGTTGTACATAATATAAGTACGTTTGCACATCATATAAAAATGTTTGCACATCATATAAGTACATTCGCACATCATATAAGTACATATGCACATCATATAAGTATACATGCACATCATATAATGATGTTTGTACATCATATAATGATATTTGCACATTATATAATGATGTTTGCACATCAAATAAGGATGTTTGTACATCATATAAGGATGTTTGCACATCATGTAAGGATATTTGCACATCCTATAATGACAATTGCACATCATATAAAGGTAAATGCACATCATATAAAGAAAATGGTTATAACAAGACAGTGTTGGCGTTCCATAATCCCTTTCCCTTTCATGAATGTGACCTACTGAGTTAAACTATTTACCAGATTTGTTATACCATAAGCAACACGACGGGTGCCACATGTGGAACAGGATCTGCTTACCCTTCCGGAGCACCTGGATCACCCCTAGTTTTTTGGTGGGGTTCGTGTTGTTTATTCTTTAGTTTTCTATGTTGTGTCATGTGTGCTGTTGTTTGTTTGTCTTTTTCATTTTTAGCCATGGCGTTGTCAGTTTGTTTTAGATTTATGTGTTTGACTGTCCCTTTAGTATCTTTCGTCCCTCTTTTATAACCACTAGGTCGATGTGTCTGCTTGTGAACAGTTTGTCCCCGAGGACATCATCCGCCCAGTAGCAAAACTACAATTGCATGAATTTACAAAAATCAAACAGGAAACTAAACTTGGACGTCGCCCAGTATACAAAGGTCCGAAACAGACGTCACCATGGACACGATGTCTTCTGATACGGCAGGTGTCCCCTCATCACCAGACATGACAAATATCTCAAACATGACTCATTCAGATCATCGTTCAACAGCAATATTACACATATACAGTCAAGTTCAGTTCTCCTTAAACACATTTTGGTTTTTGATGACACAGTACAACACTGTCGCATTTCGAAATGTGAGACCAAAGACTGCAAAACTTGTGCAATTTTAATTACAGATGCTGAATTCACTAGCAGTTTGACCAAGAAGTCATCTTTTACCAGAAGTTACGATGATCTGAATTGTAAATCGATAAATATCGTCTACGGATTAGAGTGCAACCTTTGCATATTGGTATATGTCGGTGAAACTAAAGGAAGGCTAAACAAACGTATGTGCGGTCATAGATCAGACATTAACATCAATGCTAACGACATTCTATACCAGCATTTCAATCAGCCCGATCATTCCGTCGTTTCTAGGACAGTTCGCATTATCGAAAAGATATACCATAGCTCTAACAATCGAAATCTTTCAACGACACTCCGTAGACAAAAAGAGGACTACTGGATTAAATAATTGGGAACTGCGACACCTTATGGTTGCAATGACAAAATTGATGGTATAGGTATTCTATCTAGTCCTTCGTGTAATTCGGTGAATGTGATGAATATTTTCAACTCGACTCCTCGACGTAGACGCAGTCATGGTCGTCGTCATTATACATTATATCTCTGCATGATGTATCTATTAATCATGAATTGCTGCCATTTATATATAGGCCGTTAGGTATTCATTATATTCGCACGAAACTTTATGCAATTCCCGTTTCAAAACTTCATTCTATGTTCAATTTATGTTTGGAATCGACTGTTACAAACCCTCATTCAAACCAATACAAAATTACACCTATAATTTCGGATATTGCAAGTCAGACTTTTCAACCCAGTCCAAATTGGCAAAGATGAGAAAGAGAAAAGATCTTTCCTTAATCTTTCCTTTGCCAACAAAGGTTTCGATGGCGTCAACTTAGGCAATATCCTTCATCATAAATTAGTTCAATCGAAAATACTTCCTTATTTCAAAGACCAGTATGTAACAATCATTTCGTATACCTATACCAAACCTACTGCAACTAAAATTTTCAATTACAAACACGTTTTGCAGGATATCGATATTGACGACTTCAAGTCTAAACCTCCTGATTGCACTTGTGCTAGTTCCCAATTCACATATAATCTGACTGGCCACGGTATTACCGGTGACCTCAACATTGTTAATAACACTTCTCTACGAAATGTGCTATCGAAAGGTCCGAAATATCGAGAGCCTAAATCCATCAATTGGAAATACAACTTTAAAATTTTGGTGGATTCAGTTGAGAATTATTCCATGCAATGGACTAAGCGCAAGAAGAAAGACGTAGACACTCTTTCCGAATGAATTAAGGCAGTGAGGTCGTTGATACAAATCAGAATTAAGAAACTGAATGGGTCTATAAATGCCCATGCTACATCAATCTTTAAAGACCCAAATGTTGCAAAACAAATATCCTATCTCCATGACAAATATGTTGTTGTCCCCGCAGATAAAGCCCCAAACAACATCGTTTTTGTGTGTAAAACTCATTACATTAACTGCTTTATAAACGAATTAGGTATTGACAATTCACTTGGAAACTCAACATATACCCTCACGACACTTACCAAAGAGGAAATCCTGGATAACCATAGGTCTGTTCTATGTTCCTTTGGAATTTCAACCAGAGAAAGTTCTTCCATCACTGTATTGGATACCTAAACTACATATTAAGTGTTCTTATAAACAACGGTATATTGATGGGTCTTTCAAGTGCTCCACGAAACCTCTTTCTAAATTATAAACATCTATTTTATCAGCAATCAAAGACAGGCTTCAAAGTTAATGTGAAACTGCCTATTCTAGAGGGGGCGTGAATAAGATGTGGATACTTAAAAATTCCAAAGATCCTTTAGAGTACCACCTAACTCTCTCCCATCTTGTAACAGTCTTAGAACATTTGACTTTTCTACTCTTTACACAAGTATTCCACATTCCAAACTAGGAGACAAATTGAAAGAGTTGGTATTGCTTTGCTTCATAAAAAAGAATGGCCGACGTAGATATATGTATCTTGTCTTAGGGAGGGATAAATCCTACCTTGTAAAGTATCACTCTGATTCAAACAAAATATTCTCTGAAACTGATATTATCAAGATGCTTGATTTCTTGATTGACAACATATTTGTTACGTTCGGCATTCCAATTGCAACAAACTGTGCCCCTCTACTTGCCGACTTGTTTCTTTATTATTATGAGGCTGACTTTATGCAGGAACTTGTTATGAAGAAAGATAAAAAGTTAGCAATATCCTTTAACTCTACTTTCCGCTATAAAGATGATGTTCTTTCACTAAATAATTCAAAATTTGGTGACTATGTGGAACGCATCTATCCCATCGAGCTAGAGAAAAGGGATACTACAGATACAGTAAAGTCGGCCTCATATCTTGACTTACATCTAGAAATTGACAATGAGGGTCGGTTTAAAACAAAACTTTACGCCAAAAGAGATGATTTCAGCTTTCCAATTGTGAACTTTCCATTTCTAAGTAGGAACATTCCAGCAGCACCTGCATACGGTATACATATCTCCCAATTGATACGATATTCCCGTGCTTGCATTTCCTTTCATGATTTTCTTGATAGAGGTTGCTGCTCACAAGGAAGCTATTAAACCAAGAGTTCCAAATGGTGAAGTTGAAATCGTCCCTTCGTAAATTTTACGGACGCCATCGCGAGTTGGTTGACCGTTATGGAATAACCGTTTCACAAATGATATCGGATATGTTCCTTACGTCGTAACTACACTCTCCGTCCCCTTCATGAATGTGACCTACCGAATTAGACTATTTACCGGATTTTTTATAACATAAGCAACACGACGGGTGCAACATGTGGAGCAGGATCTGCTTACCCTTTCGGAGCACCTGAGATCACCCCTAGTTTTTTGGTGGGGTTCGTGTTGTTTATTCTTTAGTTTTCTATGTTGTGTCATGTGTGCTGTTCTTTGTTTGTCTTTTTAATTTTTAGCAATGGCGTTGTCAGTTTGTTTTAGATGAGTTTGACTGTCCCTTTATTATCTTTTGTCCCTCTTTTATCCTACCTTCATGACAAATATTTTGTTGTCCCCGCAGATAAAGCCCCAAACAACATCGTTTTTGTGTGTAAAACTTATTACATCAAGTGATTGATCAACAAATTCGGTATTGACAATTCACTTGCAAACTTGGAAACCATTTCCTTTGGAATTTCAACTAGAGATGAAGAACTTGATCTTCCATCACTGTATTGGATACCATAACTACACAAGTGTCCTTACAAGCAACGGTATATTGCTGGGTCTTTCAAGTGCTCCACGAAACCTCTTTCTAAATTATAAACATCTATTGTATCAGCAATCAAAGACAGGTTTCAAAGATATTCTGAAACTGCCTATTCTAGAGGTGGCGTGAATCAGATATGGATACTTAAAAATTCCAAAGATCTTTTAGGGTACATACAATCTAACTCTCTTTTATCTTGTAATGGTATTAAAACATTAGACTTTTCTACAATTTACACAAGTATGCCACATTCAAAACTGAAAGACAAATTGAAAGAGATGGTATCGATTTGTTTCATAAAAAAAAGTGGCCTACGTAGATACATATCTTGTCTTAGAGAGGGATAAATCCATTGTAAAGGATCGCTCTGATTTAAACAAAAAATTCTCTGAAACTGACATTATAAAGATGCTTGATTTCGTGATTGTCGACTGAATTCTGTATTATTATGAGGCTGACTTCATACAGGAACTTTGTAGGAAGAAAGATAAGAAGTTAGCAATTTTCGTTAACTCTATTTTCCACTATATAGATAATGTTCTTTCACTAAATAAATATATTTATTAATAGTATCGGAAGCACATGTCTGTTTGTTTATGTTCAACACGTGTTGATGAGCACATGGTTGCATACCTGGTTTAATGTTATTGTATGATTTGATTGGCTATTGTATGTCGCAATGCAGGTATCCTACCCGTTTGTACAAGGGTAGGATCGTGATTCTCGTGCAGAATCTTATTATAAATAAAAGATATTTTTATAACCAGTTATTCGACGTTCTGCCTTTACCGCGTAGCATACCTTCCGTTTCATTATACACATAATGACCGAAAACCACTCAGACGAGGATACTTTGCTTTTGCACGAGCCACTAGTACATTCAGGTGCCAAATCTAGTTCTGTACCGGAGATAAGTGATTAAAACCGTCCGCCTCCGTTTCTAGAATTGCTAACTTTACTGATACTAGTAACACTTATTATCAGCCTTTCAACGCTACCCAGCAGCCCTTTCCGAGGTTCCGTCGACGTGAGGCGACCCCATACGACACCTGTTACGAGTGTCATCAAACTGGCCACTTCAAGAGTAACTGCCAATAAGCTACAAACAAACCAACCTTTGGAACCTTGTCAAAGTGAAAAGATACAAGATGAGTATATTACTTTTGTTTACAATCTAATGTTATTTGGTCATATTAATGTTCTCTTTCAACATGTTAAATATTTTGATAATATACATTTTTCAAAAATCGCTAAAGGAGTAAAATCAAGCTTATTTAAACATATAGAGTATTGGAAACACATTGGGGCCAACAAATTTGTGTCGGACACCATTGAAAAGGGTTATATAATTCCATTTATGAAACAACCCCCATCAATGAAATTTCGGAATAATAAATCTGCCTTAAAAAATAGTTTGTTTGTCAATGAAGCGGTAACCGAGCTAATTGGCAATGGCTGTATTCTAGAAGTACCATTTCAACCATTCGTCGTGAATCTTCTCAGTGTTGCAACACAAAAGACTGGTAAAAAGCGTTTGATTTTAGATTTAAGTGAATTGAATTTCTATGTTTCGAAAAACAAGGTAAAATTTGAAGATAGGAAAATTGCAATGGAATTCTTCCAAAAAGATCATTTTCTATTCAAGTTTGATTTAAAATCAGGTTATTTTCATTTGGACATCTGTAAAGAACAACAAACATATTTAGGTTTTTCCCTGGAATAACAAGTTCTACTGCTTTTCTGTATTAGCTTTTGGTTTAAGTAGCGCCCCCTATATATTCACTAAATGATTGAGACCAATGGTAAAGTATTGGCGAGAAAATGGTGTTAATAAATGTTCTTTATCTGGACGATGGGTTAGGCATGGATGAAGGTTATAAAAATTGTAAAGATACTTCTGAATTTGTAGTCGTCACTTAACTCTGGCTGGATTTATTGTCCATGAAGAGAAATCAATTTTTGAACCAGTTCAGTGTTTAGAATGGTTAGGATTGATTTGGGATTCAAAATATTTTACTTTAAAGGTGCCGGAACGCAGAATTAAAGACACTAAAGATTCTCTTGATATTATACTAAAGTCAATTTCAAATTTGAACGCACGTATACTGGCTCAATTCGCCGGAAGAATTATAGAGTCACCAGTTATGGGTAATGTCACAAATTTAATGACGAGGCATATGTATTTTGCGATAGAAAACAGAAAAACGTGGGATTCAAAACTATATTTAGAATATGAAAAATGTGTTTCAGCTGAATTAAAATTTTGGCAGGAAAATTTGTTGGCGCTTAATTAGAAGCGTTTATTGAATGATTCTTTAAGCAAGTAATGTAGCTTCAGGTGCATATACTGTTGAATCGAATGAAAAGATTTTTCATTGTATGTTGAATGAAAATGAGTTAAAATTGAGTTCCACTTGGCGTGAACTCAGGGCTATTCAGTTATCGTTGAATTCGTTTGAACCCGATCTGAAATGTAAAATAGTTAAATGGCATACTGACAACCTAAATTGTGTAAATATAATCAATAAAGGCAGTACAAAGTTACATTTACAACATTTAGCTTATGATATTTTTAGAATATGTACAAGGTCGGGTATCACGTACCTACTTGGATACCTCGGTGTGAAAATTTCAAAGCTGATTGCATATCTAAAATGGTTGATATTGATGACTGGCAAACCTCGTTTCAGTTTTTTACTTTCATGAATGAAATTTGGGGTCCTTACACAATAAATAGATTTGCTAATTTTCATAATACAAAATTGAAAAGGTTCAACTCAAAATTTTGAAATCCAGGAAGCACTGCTATTGACGCATTCGCTCAAAATTGGATAATGGAAAATAATTAGATGGTTCCATCGATAAGTTTAGTGGCTAAAAGCATTAAACACCTCATTCTCTGTAGAGCTGAGGGAACATTGATCGTTCCAAAATAGCCATCATCGGCATTTTGGTCTTTTTAAAAGAAGATTTGAATTTCAACCTTACGTTATGGAAGTTCTTGATTTTTCATCAGGTCAATATCTATTTATTCAAGGAGAGAATAAATACTCCATTTTTTGGTACCAAGCATTTTAAGTCTGATATACTGGCAATTAAGATGAAAGCGACTGAATGATGTTCGAATTTATATGTACATATTGTTAAATGTTTACAATATGGGAAATTTGCATTGTAATGCAAATATGGTTCTGACACGGCTATGTATGTTGATATAGCAAGGTCTAGTGACTAGTACGATATACATGAGATTTTAAATAAAAAAGAAATAAAAAAAAATTTTTACAATATTATTTGTTTATTTTATTTATACGTTTTGCAGATGTTTTTAGTACTGGTCGTTGGTCTAAGGATAATATACCGCAGAATGAAGCTCTTAGCAACCTTACAAAATATCTTCCAGATTCATGATTGTTTAAATTCTAGAGCTGATAATACTAGAAAGAAATACAGGTATGCATTTAATAGCTTTTGTAAATGGTGTAATTTATTTAATATAAAACCTTTACCGGCATTAGATTATAATGTCTCCTTATATTTGATTCACTTACGAAAAAGTTATAATTCTTTTGCAAAGATAGATGAAGCATAGTATGCCATTCAATGGACACACAAATTAGCTGGATATGTAAATCCTTGTGATTCTTTTCTTTGTACTTCCGTAAAAGGTACTCAAAGGTCAATCGGTCATCACATTGTAAACAAGAAGGAACCAATAACTCCTCATATTCTGAATCAACTGGTTTTGAAATATGGCAATACAAATAGTACTTTAAACCATAGAAGAATAGCATGTATGTTTTTCGTTAGCTATGCCGGATTTTTAAGATTTTCAGAATTAGTTAATTTTAAAAAAAGGTCAGATGTTTCATTTCATTCATTATATATGTCTTTATTCATCGAAAAAAGCAAAACGGACCAACAAAGAGCAGGAACTCATGTTTATATTTTTAAAACATATTCGGTAACCTGTCCAGTTCAAATGTTAGAGACATATTTGAACCAAGCGAACATTAAAAACGATTCTATAGAATTCATATTTAGATCAGTTCTATATCGTAAAAAAGACTAACACGTACGTGCAAAGGGGTCATACGCCTTTGTCTTATACAAGAGCCAGAGAAGTACTGTTAGAGGCTTTAGAATCTTTGGGATTAGACAAATCAAAATTTGGTTTGCATAGTTTAAGAGCAGGTTGAACAACAGCTGCGGCTGCTGCTGGTATTCAAGATAGAATATTTAAGAAACACGGTAGATGGTCTTCAGATACAGCAAAAGACGGATATGTGCGTGAAAACATTTCTGAAAATTACTCGTTACTAAGAATCTTGGCTTGTAATTTTCATACCCGATTTTTCTTATCTACTTTGTCATTTCGAAAGTGTGCTACTCACAAGGAGAGCTCATTCCTATAGTATACATGTGTTGAGTTTTATTGACTAAATAATTTATGTTCGGTTAAGCTTGGCGAATTAGAACATAAATATATTTATTAATAGTATCGGAAGCACATGTATGTTTGTTTATGTTCAACACGTGTTGATGAGCACATGGTTGCATACCTGGTTTAATGTTATTGTATGATTTGATTGGCTATTGTATGTCGCAATGCAGGTATCCTACCCGTTTGTACGAGGGTAGGATCGTGATTCTCGTGCAGAATCTTATTATAAATGAAAGATATTTTTATAACCAGTTATTCGACGTTTTGCCTTTACCGAGTAGCATACCTTCCGTTTCGTTATACACATATCCCCCACCCACCCCACCCATTTGATAGATTTGAGTTAGACAGTTTAATGATGTGACAAGATAAATTGTAATAATAATGTATTTATTGTGTTTTGTAGATTGTTATTGATTTTGATTTTTAGTGGGATGGAGTCCCCGATACGGACTTTGTTGTATTGAGGAAACTTGTGTGACTTTCTTGGATGAGTTATTAGATGCAGATGGACGTTTGAATGAATACTGAAATATGAATATATAAAATGGTTTTGATGTTGGAAGAAAAAATAAAGTATTAAAGTGTGCTACTCACAAGGAGAGCTCATTCCTATAGTATACATGTGTTGAGTTTTATTGACTAAATAATTTAATGTTCGGTGAAGCTTGGCGAATTAGAACATAATTCAAAATTTGGTGATTATGTTGAACGCATCTATCCCATCAAACTAGAGATAAAGGATACTTCAGCTACAGTTAAGTCGACCTCATATCTTGACTTACATCTAGAAATTGACAATGAGGTGTCGGTTGAAAACAAAACTTTACGACAACAGAGATGATTTCAGCTTTCCAATTGTGAACTTTCCATTTCTTAGTAGCAAAATTCCAGTAGCACCTGCATACGGGTATATATCTCCAAATTGATACGATATTCCCGTGCTTGCATTTCCTATCATGCTTTATTTGATAGAGGGTTGCAGCTCACAATGAAGCTATTAAACCAAGAGTTCCAAATGGTGAAGTTGAAATCGTCCCTTCGTAAATTTTACGGACGCCATCACAAGTTGGTTGACCGTTATGGAATAACCGTTTCACAAATGATATTGGATATGTTTCTGACGTCGTTACTACAATTCCCTTCCCTTCCATGAATGTGACCTACAGATTTAGTTTTTTGGTGGGGTTCGTGTTGTTTATTCTTTAGTTTTCTATGTTGTGGCATGTGTACTATTGTTTGTCTGTTTGTCTTTCTCATTTTTAGCCATGGCGTTGTCAGTTTATTTTCGATTTATGAGTTTGACTGTCCCTCTGGTATCTTTCGTTCCTCTTTTTTGACTGTCCCTTGAAATCAAATAGTATTGTCAATGTTCAGACGTTTCAAATCAAAGGTAAACTTAGATTTGTCAATGTGGAAATTTGAAATAAATTACATTGTTGTTAGGTCATCTTGAACTGATCGACCATTTTGAAACAATTTACGACAAATACATGTAGGTACCATTTATGTTTTTATTTGGATTTTGTTCAATCTTCAATTGTATGTGTACAGTAACGTGTACTTGATTTTCTTTAGTCTTTTTTGTTACTGAGTATTATATGGTTAATTTGTTTTTTACTCTTAATTGCTTAATAAGTTTCATCTTCCTGTTTTGAATACTTAATCGTCATATCCTCTTTCTTGCAATGATGTGTACAGTGTTGTATTTAAAACACAGTTCAACACTCTTTTCTATGTTCACAGAAATGTAATAAAATGTGTTGTTGTTAAATTATTGATAACGATAATTCTTCTGATAATGAAAATACTTACAAATACTTTTTTTTCTGTAGAATATGAAGTTGTATATTAGCTCATAAAAAGAGAAGAGAAAAAAAAAGAGAAGATAGGGAAAGTTGTGCTAGACATCATTGTTTTAAATCATTATATATGTATATAATGCATCGAGATAAAAAAAAAAGTTTATTTTAACTTTTAAAAGTATTTCAAAACTATGTGTGAAATACTTCAGTGAATTAATTTACAATTAACCTTTTGTTCTATATGTGCTTTAGAGGTATCTATATGTATTCTTTCGTCGGGGTGGAGATGGAACTGTGTGGTTCTGCACAGATAAATTCGGTTTTCAGCGTTCACGATAATGAATAATCCAGAGAAATAAAGAGCTATAACCCAAAAGGTCCAAAACGTATAGCCAAATCCGTGAAAGGAATCAGAGCTTTGCATGACGGAGATACATTCCTTAATCTATAATATTTTAGAACATTTTGTAACAGAAAATTGTAATAACACAAAACAAATCCGTATGTTCATGCCAGTACCGAAGTACTGGCTACTGGGCTGGTGATACCCTCGGGGACTAAACAGTCCATCAGCAGAGGCATCGACCCTGTGGTAGTAATAACATTAACGGTACCAAAGTGTTCATTTTGTAAAAAAATTAACATGAATAAACAATCCTTCAACACACATTTAAATTTAAATAGAGACTATGAAACATGTTAAACTGGCACAACTTCAAACAATACTATATTATACTATCTGAGTCGATCTGTCGATATGACAATTTATTCTACTTCCTAAAATAAAAAGAATCTAAGTTAAATAGTTTCAGAAAGATATCAATGTCAAGAAAATTTACAAAGTTGTAAACCATTCCGTCACAAATACTTAAAACTGAGAAAAAAAACAATAAATAAGGACATGAAAGATGCTTTAGTAGGAGTTGTAGACTTACAATTTGAATAAACACTGAAAACTTTACAGTTAGAAAAATCTAGAAAAAAACTATTTGACAAAGGAACCTTATTATTAAACAAAACTAAATAAAATACGACCTCTACACATGGCATTGCCAGCTATTTGTTGCTGGCAAAATTTGGTTGGAACTGGATGGTAAGTCCGGACTGTTTATTTTTAACTTTATATGAATTATATGCGGTATATGTGACAATGTGTGTAGTAAATGCACTCATATTTGTTTTATTATAATTTGAATATAGATAATAAAGAAAAATTAACCCTGAACTGGTATTGATTCTTTTACGTATGACCAGCCTGTGTTATTTGATCCATATGCATGATATAATTGACATTTGAACATTATGCCTAAAATTCAACCGTTTGGTTTTTGAGCTTTAAAGATACCTTTCAGTAGGGTTACTAATATACCAATCAATGATGGGTCTTTTGACCTTTTTGGATATGAATATATTTCTAAATGAAATCAAACTCTTTCTTTCAGTAAATAGATTGAAAATATTCTTTTACATATATTTTTTGTCTGATCTGTGAGTTTACCGATTCTATTCCTGATCGAAAACAATTTATAGAATATAGTATTTCAAAGAATTGTCTGTATGAAAAGCAGAGGCACTATAAAAATACATGTAAGTTATGTATATGTCAAATTCTGTGTTATGTTGAGGGCAAGTATATGATATATATTCTTTTACAGGTTTCAATACTAAACATTGCTAGTGTACTGTGTTATTTCTTTCCATTTTTATTTGTTCATGAGAACAACAGTTTAACTTGCTATATCTACAAGAACACATTTAACTTCATTTGGACATGTTATTCTGATTCCAGGCTGATCTTTTTTTCTTCTTATTTTTGTATATTGCTTGTTGTACGAAGAATCTACCAATACCAACTTACAGTATTTGGTTCTGCCAGGTCTCTAACGGCAATACTACCACGGGTGGGGTAATTAAAATGAAGTTTTAAACACTGCCTTTACTAGATTGTATCGCTCTTTTGAATTGTAAGTCATGAGTTCAGTTAGTTGATTGAGTTAATTGCGTGGTTTCTGTTTTTTTCTGATAATTTAAATAAAAAGAGATGAAAAAGGCTCATATAAAATAGCATTTGAATAAGTAAGACATTTTATTTTGGTATAATGTATGTTTATTGTCTAAATGCAGGTAAATATTTATGATAATGGTCAATAGTTTGACATTGATAAATAAATCCTATTTATTAAAGTTGTTATGGGAGTCCAAATTATAAATGATAGAATTTGTTCATACATTGCCAAAACGTAGTATCTATTGATATATGTTAAAAGTATATTTAAAATGATAGGTCACCGTGCATTTTTTCAAGCTACAGGTTATGACAAACTGACACATTTTGTAAGTATTATACAGGAAAAAACATCATTATGTGATTCGAAGCTAAACCAAATGATAGAATTGTAATACAAAATATCAAAAGATAGCTTTTAGAAAATGCTTTTAGAATATCAAAAGATTGCGTCTTTTCCGGCTATAGTTCAAAATAGCAACATCCCATGTAGATTCCTTCCGAAAATGCACTATTTCAGATTTACCTCCACTTAAAATGCCAATTAAAAAAAAACATTGAAAATCAAGCTAAATTATTTACACTTGTACACATATTAATATTTATAAGTTATGAGGTTATAAATGTGTCCTTTTAAATGCAAATTATCATTTGTTAACTGCATGCCTGCATCAAATTTTGCAAGCTTGATTAAAAATCTATACCTTAGATTCTCGTTTTTTACAATCCAAGATGGCGAAAGACATCCATGCCACATTAACTATAAAAGACTAAATACAGCAATGCCAAAATGACAAGACTTGTAATGTTCTTCAAGAATTAATAAAAGAACACACAGTAAAACAAAACAATATTTATCATTACAGCAAACATTGATGACATGTATAATGAAGAGCTTTTGAACACATGATTAATTTGTAAAAAGTGTCTTTAAGTGATTATCAGAAAGACCATATGTTTAGGTTTACTTTTCAAAGTAAAGTAAGACATAAAACAAAAATGTGTCAATTAGTGGTTAGTCTAATATTTTATAACACAGTTTGAATTAAACATATTAAATTCTTGAACTTTAATATCTACACTCAAGATAGGAATATCTTAGTCCAGCGTAGTTACTAGCACCTCCAGGGAACAGCGCTGTACCTGAGTGTACAAAGATTTCGTACTTCCGCGTGCTTTCAATGCTCTTTCTAACAATTTTTTTGTATGCTTGTTTTTTACATATAAGACTACTTAAAAGTGCCCTGATAGTAAATGAAGTTCTATAGTAACTGTATTTACCAATCTCGTTCACAAATATTGGATTAGTTATAAGATTTGTCTACCGAATCAGCAGTAGGGTATTCATTGCGAAGTGGGTAAAGTCAGCTAATGCTGTTTTAATGTCATTTGTACCACATTTTATATTCACAACACACATTTTTCTGAGTCTAAATGAATAATAAATAGACAATTTAAAAAATTGAATTCAAAGAGGTATTTAGATAATTACAAGTATCGGTCTGCCTAGAGTTATCTTTAATTAGCAAGAGAACAATAACTACTCTCAGTTAAGTTGTGTACTGATTATTTCCATATGTTAATGAATAATGCAATAGTAACAATTTAACTTAACAGTTTAAGCTTTGTCAAAATATTCTTTCTATAACGCAAGATAACGCTTACTATCGTAAAAAATGAAAGCCTTAAAAGGATAACGCGCTGTAAATTTAGCACTTGAAGATCGATAAATGTATGCGGCAGAGCATCATTACGATCCTTGTACGCCAGTTGTATTCAAACATCTACTAGTTATTTCGAAATATTGAAACGACTGTTATGAGTCAACTTAATAGAAGTATTGTCAAATGAGTTATCGGAGGGAATGTTCGACTTAATAAAACACATTTAAAAAAAAAGGACATAGTAACTAAAAAGACTAATAGCCTTAAAACACAATGAAAAATAAATTTTACATTCCTAAGATACACTTCTATAGAATGTTCCTAAATATATTAAGTAAAAACTTGCTGTTTAAACACATCTCTGTAGTTTTGACTCAATAGAACGTTTAAGCATTTGACCTTTTTATTTTGATTTAAATGCTGTGAAATTTCAAGGTTAATATATCAACATATGATCAAAATACATCAACATAATCGATTTGGGAGCAAAAATATGTATCAAATGTTTTTGCTTAATGCATTCAAAAGACTCAAAACACGCTTGAACATACGATGAGCTTGACTCTCTCTATATATGACAACATTGACCATTTGTATGATGTATTTCAAAAGAACTGTCGCTAATGGGGGTATCGGTGGGGCAGTAACGCTAAGGAATATCAAAAATGTTTTGCACCTATCACAATTAGCTGTTTTGTGACAATGTGCCTATCTATATTACTAAATAGATTGAAATTGGGTGTCGCGTTTTCATCTTTCAAATAAAATCCACGCATTTTGGTTTATGCTTCAAAGAGGTTTTTACCAACGTAGGTTATTATGTGTTCATTTCAAGATCTGTTTGGGGTATATGGGGGGTAAATCGGGGAAAAACAAGTTCGACTCGACCGTCATTACAAAGTTCGTCTCTGAAAATTTACGTGCCATAATCATTTTTCAAATTTCACGTCTACCCGGAAAGAAAATCAATTTCATTTCGTACCATATACTAGTACTGTAAATATTGATCTTACACTGAAACACTTCGTGATACAAATTCCATTGACCCCCTCAGCAATTCAACAAAATATTTTAACAGGTCAACGCCTTTAACTGCCTGAGAACCGCATTAATTCAGCATGAACATGGTTGGGGATTTCTTTAGTTTCAGTTAAAAATGGGTACAGAGGTGCGTATGCATACGTACGTTTACATTCACTATATACAACACTGGTTCGATGCCCCTGCTGGTGGACGTTTTGTCCTCGAGGGTATCACCAGCCCAAAAATCAGCACTTCGGTGTCGTCATTAATATCAATTATATGGTCATTTTTATAAATTTCTTGTTTCTAAACTTTGATTTTTTTTCGAAAAACTAAGGATTTTCTTATTTCAGATAAAGATTACCTTAGCCGTATTTAACACAACTTTTTGAAATGTTTGGTCCTCAATGCTCCTCAACTTTATGCTTGTTTGGCTTTATAACTTTTTTTATCAGAGCGTCACGGATGAATCTTATGAAGACGAAACGCGCATCTGGCGTATAAAATTATAATCCTGGTAACTTTGATAACTATTAACAACCCTAGGCCTGGTAGACCCATTGTATCCTCAAACGGCAATCCGACTGAGAAAATGTTGGAATTCGTATATCTTCATTTAAGATCTTATGTAGAAAAACGTCCTTCTCACATTAAAGACATTACAGATTATCTCCGTAACATGGAATACATGAAGCCTCTTCCTCCGGAAACCCTCCTTGTCACTTTAGATGTCACCTCATTGTATACCAACATAACTCATGCTGACGGAATACAATCTTGTAAGGATATATGGGACTCAAAGAACACTTTAAAACTACTTACCGAATTTTTAGTCCAGCTGCTTACTCTTATTCTGAAATGCAACAATTTCACCTTTAATGTGGAACATTATCTTTCGATAAACTAAAGAGCGATGGACACGAAAATGGCTTATGAGTGCTAATAATAAAACTAGTAATGATCTGTTACCTTACAAACAGAACAGGCACAGCAAAATAGTTCCATTTGGTGAAACATGCAATCCCGCCTTTACTAGCTTTTCACGTTTGATTCGTGCCAATTGGCGACTTATTGCCAAGGACCCAAAATTATTCCAGATTTTTCCCAATCCTGTTTCCTTTAGACTATCAAGTCGGAAGAAAATATTTGTGAAAACTGTTCAACTGCAGAAATGTGCAGGATGGTGCAAGTCGTGAGGTAACAGACGATGCAAAGATTTGCGTCATCATTATAGCTTTTTCTCCAAGTATTATCGTCCGCTCAGCAAAAGTTATACCCTAAAAGGTTAGTGTTACTTTTGTTTCGATAAAAATTGTTACAGAGGTGCGTCTGGAAAGTGACCCCCTATTCACATATTAATGCATAAAATTTTCTGTCAACTCATATATGAGGGGGTTCTGAGCACTTGGAATCAGGATTTGAGTGTGGCGCAACAAATATTTTTTTGATCCGTGCAATGCATCCGGGGTATAACAATGACATATCATATGGTTAGATCACAAAAGCCAATAGTCTGTGACAAACTTGAAAGGGATTTATGATCTTGATATCGCCTTACACAAAAACTATATACTAGTATCTTTAAATTATGAATCAAAGTATATTTCGCGGATATTGTCTAGTAATTCAAAAGTTTATAAATATCTCAAAGCTCTATGCTATAATTGAAGTAGAAACACGTAAAAAGCCTTTAGAAACAGACGTACACAATTCGAATATACCAACTTGGACCTATGTACTCTGTTTAACCCATTAACCCCAATGACGCCTATAGGCGTCATGGCGACAACCATTCTTTGATGGCCCGTATGACCCTCCATACCTTTTTTGAACTGCCCCCACCTGAACTGTCATGATAGCAGGGACTTCAACCAAGCAGTTCATGGTCCATAAACTCTTCTCAGACGTCTGTTTATGAAAATATGGTCAGTTGAAAGCCGTTTAAGAGTTCAAAATCGGAAAAAACGTGAAAAGTAGCCAAAATCAGGTGGGGTGGACATCTTTTGATGGCCACTACTTAACTGGTAGTCATTGTAGGTATACACTATTATCGTAAATGCATGCATAGGTGGTATGGGAACACAAAGAGGTATAATATGGCCAATAGGAATCTAGTCTGTAAAATCTAGGTCACCGTTTGGTCAAAAATCCGTAAAAACGGACATTTAGGCAGACCTGATTTGACGATAATAATTCGCCAGCAAGACACTTAAGTCCCATATACTCCCAGTTAGCATGCATGGACTGCTGTAACTATAGGGTAATACTTGAATGACAAAGAAACACTGTCTGATTAATGTTCACCTCTCAAGGTCGTTTTAAAATCGGAAAATAGACGGAAAATGACCATTTTTCAGTGGGGGTGGGTTCAAACCCACGAGAAAATCTTCCACCTCCCACCCCACCCCTAACCCATGCCATCCGCCCCCAAAATGCAATACATAGTTTAATAGATGAGCAGCAGTTACGGCATCAAGAGTCTGCTAATTTGCATATAATTTGCATATGATTGCAAATTTTCGGAAATGCCTGATTTTCCAGAAACTCTTAGGGGCGAATGAGTTAAACTAAAAATATTTTTTCCCCGATTTTCAACCTCTAAAGAGTGTTTTGGTCAGTTTTACACCCCAAAACGACCCTCAAACCCAGCAGAAGTCAAATTAAAAAAAAAATTGACCAAATCGTTTAAACTAAAAATAGTTTTTCCCCGATTTTCAACCTCTAAAGAATGTTTTGGTCAGTTTTACACCCCAAAACGACCCTCAAATACAACAGAAGTCAAATTTAAAAAAAAAAATTACCAAATCGTTTAACCCATAAACCCCCAATGACGCCTATAGGCGTCATGGCGACAACCATTCTTTGATGGCCCGTATGACCCTCCATACCTTTTTTGAACTGCCCCCACCTGAACTGTCATGATAGCAGGGACTTCAACCAAGCAGTTTATGGTCCATAAACTCTTCTCAGACGTCTGTTTATGAAAATATGGCCAGTTGAAAGCCGTTTAAGAGTTCAAAATCGGAAAAACGTGAAAAGTAGCCAAAATCAGGTAGGGGTGGGCATCTTTTGATGGCCACTACTTAACTGGTAGTCATTGTAGGTATACACTATTATCGTAAATGCATGCATAGGTGGTATGGGAACACAAAGAGGTATAATATGGCCAATAGGAATCTAGTCTGTAAAATCTAGGTCACCGTTTGGTCAAAAATCCGTAAAAACGGACATTTAGGCAGACCTGACTTGACGATAATAATTCGCCAGCAAGACACTTAAGTCCCATATACTCCCAGTTAGCATGCATGGACTGCTGTAACTATAGGGTAATACTTGAATGACAAAGAAACACTGTCTGATTAATGTTCACCTCTCAAGGTCGTTTTAAAATCGGAAAATAGACGGAAAATGACCATTTTTCAGTGGGGGTGGGTTCAAACCCACGAGAAAATCTTCCACCTCCCACCCCACCCCTAACCCATGCCATCCGCCCCCAAATTGCAATACATAGTTTAATAGATGAGCAGCAGTTACGGCATCAAGAGTCTGCTAATTTGCATATAATTTGCATATGATTGCAAATTTTCGGAAATGCCTGATTTTCCAGAAATCTCTTAGGGGCGAATGAGTTAAACTAAAAATATTTTTTCCCCGATTTTCAACCTCTAAAGAGTGTTTTGGTCAGTTTTACACCCCAAAACGACCCTCAAACCCAACAGAAGTCAAATTTAAAAAAAAATTGACCAAATCGTTTAAACTAAAAATAGTTTTTCCCCGATTTTCAACCTCTAAAGAATGTTTTGGTCAGTTTTACACCCCAAAACGACCCTCAAATACAACAGAAGTCAAATTTTAAAAAAAAAATTACCAAATCGTTTAACCCATAAACCCCCAATGACGCCTATAGGCGTCATGGCGACAACCATTCTTTGATGGCCCGTATGACCCTCCATACCTTTTTTGAACTGCCCCCACCTGAACTGTCATGATAGCAGGGACTTCAACCAAGCAGTTCATGGTCCATAAACTCTTCTCAGACGTCTGTTTATGAAAATATGGCCAGTTGAAAGCCGTTTAAGAGTTCAAAATCGGAAAAACGTGAAAAGTAGCCAAAATCAGGTGGGGGTGGGCATCTTTTGATGGCCACTACTTAACTGGTAGTCATTGTAGGTATACACTATTATCGTAAATGCATGCATAGGTGGTATGGGAACACAAAGAGGTATAATATGGCCAATAGGAATCTAGTCTGTAAAATCTAGGTCACCGTTTGGTCAAAAATCCGTAAAAACGGACATTTAGGCAGACCTGACTTGACGATAATAATTCGCCAGCAAGACACTTAAGTCCCATATACTCCCAGTTAGCATGCATGGACTGCTGTAACTATAGGGTAATACTTGAATGACAAAGAAACACTGTCTGATTAATGTTCACCTCTCAAGGTCGTTTTAAAATCGGAAAATAGACGGAAAATGACCATTTTTCAGTGAGGGTGGGTTCAAACCCACGAGAAAATCTTTTCAACCTCTAAAAAGTGTTTTGGTGAGTTAACAAAGAGTTCCATTTCTTTTGTTTAATTTCAACTGGGGATCCGACAGTTTACAGTTCCGTTTTGTGTCTGTTTTACATTTGTACACGCATCGATGTAAATATAATCGAATTTGATGCGATTGTCATATACATCAGAGGGTTAGCGCTATTAAAACCAGGTTCAATCCACCATTTTCTACATTTGAAAATGCCTGTACCAAGTCAGGAAACTGTCAGTTGTTGTCTATTCGTTAGATTTGTTTTATCATTTGATTTTGCCATTTGATTAGCGACTTTCTGTTTTGGATTTTTACCGCAGTTCAGTATTTTTGTGATATGATTTTTTTTTTTTTATATTAAACATGTGTTGTACTGAATGCATATGTTGTTAATGTTATTTTTTTTAATAGAATAAAAGTCTCCGATGTATGACAAAATCTTTGGCAAAAACACAAATCAATTATATTTAAACAACTAAGCTATAGTAAAGTAGGTTACCTTCACTACAAAAGTCAAAAAGTCTGAAAAGACCAGTTTTTGTCTTGATTTGCATGAACTTTTACTCGACATTCTCCAAAAGTATGACTTGTGTCTTAATTTTTCTTGACAAATTCTCATTTATATCAAATTTGTATGAAATTTACCCTACATATTCTTGACATTCTGAATATAGTCTAAAATTCTTGACATATTCTTGACATTTGAATACTGTCTTGAAATTTCTCGACATATTCTCGACATTCTTATTTTTTCTCATTATGGCTTGACATATTCTGAACATTTTGAATTGTGTCTTAAATTTACTTGACAGTTCTGAGTTTTACAAATCATGACCAATATTCATCATTTGACTTTAATCTTTATTTCTCTTTACATAATATACTGTTGTTTTCAGTTCTTACTTCTTACAACAAATATGAAAGTTAGACATGTAAAATTTGGTATCTAAATATTTTTACAAATGCATATATTGTATGAAATTTAATGTATAAAATAATTTAAAATAATGTGGGTGTGTTGATTTAAACACTCTAAATGGGGTTTTTTAAAAAATTACAAATTTTGATTCCTAAAACTCATATTAATTAAATGATTTTAAAAAACCAATTATACTGTAGACATATTTCATTCTACATTCATAATATTCAAGGTTAATGTGGTAAATATTCATTGTACAAAAATGTGGTTTATATAAATAGCAAATTATGATGATATACAAATCATTCTTTTAACAGAAGAAACATTTGTGTAATGTCATTTGTTGGAAAATATATAAAATTACACATGGACAGGATGTTCCACACCCCAGAATACACGCCACTGTCAAATAGAAATTACTGATTTACCTGTAATCAGCCATACAACTTATCAGTTGTCGACCATTCCAAAGATTAAACGAAAATTATTATCTACTCCAGGAATGATAAAAAAAAGTATTCATAATGGGTCCCATCAATGATTTCTATAGAAATCATTGGTCTTATGAAGTGGATCTCAAACAGACATGCATAATATAGATCTAAAAAAAAAATTCTTTTTAGGAAGGAGTTATCACAAAATTTGTTTGATAAAAAATTATAAAATTCAACACTCAAAATTTGTATAAAAAATGTTTATTGGTTGTTCTAAAACATGAATAAGGTTTTTAAATCAAGATGAGAAAAAATTCTTTGATCTACACGAAAGACTCCACCCCCCCCCCCCCCCCCCCTTCTGGTCACATTTTAAAACTGCCTTCTAGACACCTGTTTTAGTAAAGCAAATTTGACTGGCAGTTTTGCAAAATGGCAAAAATCTAAATGCTGTTTGTCAGTTACTTCCAAGTGAAAACAATTAATTATACATTTAATAAAAATAAATCAAAATTAAACTAATGGGGTATTATTTAGGGTATTCCAACTTAGGTGCACAAAAAGGGTATCTTACTATACCAAATTAATCCTTGATTCTGCAAAGTTTAGTTTAGCCATAATAAAAAGGAGTATATAAATGAAATAGAATGTCATAAACAGGTGCGGAATAACTCCAGACACATTTCAGGCGAAATTTATACTGTTGAGATAGTGTCAAGACATATTTAAGACTGTCAAGAATGTGTCGAGACATATTCAGACATTATTTAGAATGTCAAGAATATGTCAAGACACATTCAGACATTATTAAGAATGTCAAGAATATGTCAAGACAGATCGAGACAAATTCAAGACAGTCAAGAATTGGTCAAGACTAATCCAGACTCTTATCAAATGATACAGGAAGTGTCGAGAAATTTTAAGACAATATTCATACTGTCAAGACACTTGTCAAGAAAAATCAAGAACTTTATTAGACAAATCAATACTATGTCAAAAAATTTTAAAAATTATTCATACAAATCAAGAATGTCGAGTAAAAATTCATGCAAATTCAGACAAAAACTGGTCTTTTCAGACTTTTTGACTTTTGTAGTGCTTACATGTACAACCATAAAATTACTTCATAGATTTTATTTTTTTTTCATTTTAGATTTGTTAAGGTATACATGTCATTGTGGCGAATATTTTGGATATAATAGAAAAGTGAAAAAATAAAATTTTTGAAGTGTCTCTTTTGACATTTAATACCAAAAAAATAATTACGGAAGTTTATACATTAATCACTACAAGTGACAAAGTATTTTAATGGGGTTTAAATAACAGAGAACGACAATTTGAAGGTGAAAAAAAAACTAAAATTGGAATGAAAAGTAGAGCAGATGAACTATTCACAAAACGTTAACAGGTTATAGGCGACTCACCATTTGAAAATTCACTGTTCCTAATTATAACTGCCTTTGACTCTCAAAACGGAGTGGAGGAATATATTCTATTTATCATTAGTTTTGTTTTCATCAGTGTATTTTTATTGATTGTACATTTAATGTCTTGATATAAGTGCATAAATCAACTTGCAGGCATTAATCTATCCATTTCTCTTCAATAAAATATATGTGCGTATCTTGATTCGGACCATATACATTTTCTAAAACCGTTTCGTGTATTAGTTTTTCTTTTCATTTTTTCATCTGTTTAACGATATCGCTATCTGGATTCAACCTATGTATCATTTCAATAACACCTTGCGGTATAATTTATTGTTCTTATCGAAAAAGGACCGTAATCAAAGAGAATGATATTTGTTATTCAACTATGTAAATCGGTTGCGGGATAAGAACATGCTATTACAAGATTTTAAAAAATCGTATATAACCGTGCTATATCTACAAGAACACATATAACCCGACTCGGACACATTCTTCAGATTCTAGACTGATAATTCGTTGTTCATACTTTTGCATGTTGCAAGTGGTACGAGAACGGTTAATAAGATGAGGTGTAAAATATTGCCTTTACTTGATTATATCGCTCTATTTTATTAACTGAAAGTCAAAATTTCAGTCAGTTGCTGTATTTAATTTGGTCTGAGTACACAGTTATAGTCCTTTAATTTGTGTTGTCCACGAATATAGTCCATAGTGTGGACAGTGTGTTACTTGCCAATTTTTTTTATGCCCCTGCCAAATTTATTCCTCTATGTTTTGTGCCTAATATAGCAAGTAGGGGGTGAAATGACACTGTAAAAAAATCATAAATTTTTATGTAAAGTAGTGAGTAGGTCCAGCTGAAAAAGGCAAAAAAAAAGCACTTCTGAAGCTGTCAAAAGATTTCAAAACCCCTTTAACATAAAATTGTCCATATTTTGGGTTAGAGCTGATGAAGTTTTCTATAATTTTGATATAATTTGTCCCAAAAGTAGTACAACACACTGTAAAAATATAATTGAGAAAACGCAGGTGGGATTTTTTTAATTTTGATTTATTGTCTAAAAGAAATGCACTACGGAATAACTGTGTACACGGACCTTTTGATTATTCGTGTTTTGTCCTACTAGTTTTAGTGACAAGAGAGGAAAAGGGCTTTTCTAAAATACTATATGAATAAGTAAGACTAAGATTTTGTAAATTTGTCCAATACATAATCTGTTTACCGCATATGCCCTCATCATACTCGTTATTCGATTTTTCTTTTAATGTGTGTTTCTTTTCAACTTTTAATCATGAACGTCAGAAGAACATTTTTTCTAACGTATCTTATGATCATCGTAATTGTTTTAATGATGAAACCAGTTCTGATTTAAATCGATTCCGAGAAATAATAAATATGAACTGATAGTGAAAAGAAAGTGTGTTGCTTTAAAAGTTTACCTTTAATGAATTCGTGTATCTTCAATTCTACATTAATCAAAACATTGATGATTTTTGTAGTTTGGAAAATCACTTATTTTAAATTTGAACAAACTGCTATGCAAAGTATAAAGTTTACACAACTCTCATCGAATATCTGACTGTTGTGTGAACACTGCACATAATATACACAATGAGCATATGTCCTTTTCTTTTATATGATGTGTATTTGATATTGCTCACAAACGATACGTTAAACGTGAAACCACATTTTGATGGTATTTCGTATAATTAGAAAAAAATAACAGTATTTACCTAATTGTGAATTTATACATGAGATATAAATATATGCATCTTATCAGATCAATGCGTTTACATAAGTTGTTTGTGTAAACTTATTCAAATCTTTAAATACCTGTTCAGTACAAGGTCAACAATTACTTCGATTTTTCGGAAAAATCCTTTTCCATTTAAAATAGGATGCATACAATCATGGATATGTCCAACATGTAGCATGACAATAACAGAGTAACGTTAACTACATTTTGAGATTGAAACACCAAGATCACTAAAAGTGAGTAAAAAGATAAATGTTATTTTTGTTTTGATAATTTACACAACAATTTTGATAAACCATACTTAAATTCAATTTCATTACTTCGTTGCTCTGTTTACAATAAAACCTTTTTATTTGTTATGTTTAACAGTTTTTTTTTCTTTTTGTTTAAAAAAAATTACTGTGGAAGATAACAATTTTTGTTTCTGTGTTAATTTATTTATTTTATGATTTGTTTAGGCGTCCGACAATTTTGTAGTTTTGGTTACAAATGTCATATTGAACGATCATTTGTCTTATAAAAATTATATCGTCGTGAATTATTAGATTTTGTAAAATAAAAAATATTTTGATCATAAGCTACTTTACAAACCTAGTAACTGGTTTAAAGTCTTGTTTGCAGATGCCAAATTACTATTAAACGTGATTGTGTCGCATGCAGAGAGTTGAAGAATAAATAATAACTAAAATTAGAATTAAATGTAACTGTATATGATGAGCAATCGTGTCTATATAGCATTCTTGACGAATAATATAACTACTGAACTCCAAAGGAAATGTTAAAAGAATTTTGTTAAACTGTCAACACCAAATGCTTACTTTATCAATCAATGAAACAACAGTAACACAAATGTCATATTTTTCATTTGATTCGTGTATTTTCAAAAGAAATTAGTTAGTTCAACTTATTGGATTAACTAGATTAATCCTCCACTTAGTCCGAGAACACAGTTATTATGAAGCACATTTCTCTAAAACAAAAAATGCAAAATTATAATAGTTCCGCCAGCGGGTTTTTAATCAGATAATCATTAACATGACCTAATGTAAGTGACATATTTGTTGAAGTTACATACGGATAAGTATTATAGTCAATATTATGAATATGGACATTGTAATATCAATTTGAACTAGATTTTTTTTACGTTAACAAATGAAACAAAATTCGCCATTATTTTCAATGTTATAATTGTCTTTCTGATATTGTGTTACATCTCAGCTTTTTTTTTATCACTATTATATTTGAATTGTGTTTTAGATTAGCGCTCATTATATTTTTTGCTTTTTTATATGTTTAAGTGATTGGTTTGGGTCATTTCAACATTTACATGTTCAAATGATATTTTTAAGCGTGTCGTTCTGTGTTGTTATGTTTCACTATTTCTTCAGATTAGGATGAAGGTTGGCATCTGTTTTAAACATGTAAACCCGCTGAATTTGTTAGCACCTGTACAAACTCTGGCACCAAGTGTTGTGTTGTTACCGGTTTTTCATATGTGGTTTATAAGTGTTTTTCTTTTTTATATATATAAGACTGTTGGTTTTCGTGTTTGAATTATTTGACACCAGCAAATTTGAGACCTTTTGCAGCTTGCTTTTCTGTGTGAGCAATTGCTTCGAGATGAAGGCCGTAATTGGACCTATAATTGATTACATTTTTACAGATTATGACTTAAAAGAGGGACGAAAGATACCAAAGGGACAATCAAACTCATAAATCTAAAACAAACTGACAACGCCATGGCTAAAAATGAAAAAGACAAACAGAAAAACAATAGTACACATGACACAACATAGAAAACTAAAGAATAAACAACACGAACCCCACCAAAACTAGGGGTGATCTCAGGTGCTCCGGAAGGGTAAGCACATCCTGCTCCACATGCGACACCCGTCGTGTTGCTTATGTGATTACAAATCCGGTAAATAGTCTAATTCGGTAGGTCACATTCATGAAAGGGAAGGGGGTCGTAGTTACGACGTGAGGAACATATCCGATATCATTTGTGAAACGGTTATTCCATAACGGTCAACCAACTCGTGATGGCGTCCGTAAAATTTACGAAGGGATGATTTCAACTTCACCATTTGGAATTGACAGTTGTCTCATTGACACTTTTACCATAACTTATTATTTTTTAACTAAAATTAAATGATGCGATAAATATATTTGAGTGCTTTTCTATAAAATGTATTCTGTATTGAAATCGACTAGTTACTCATTTTTAACTGATCAGTATTTTGCAGACGAATGATGCGTCTTGCGTACACAATTTTTGTCTTGGCACCGTTGATTGATGTTTCTGATTGATATATGTAGCAATCGTTAGAAAGTTTTAAAACGTCGATAATCAATGCCTCAATTCGTAGACATATAAACTCATAGAAAAATTAACATTTCCTCGATTAACTTTTATGTTCAAGCCACTTTTGTTATAACAAAATCAAATATTTTAGAAATGTGGTCATTCTGTTGTTAGTGACATGTCATAAGTACAATTCCTATCACGAAATTGACATTTCATGTAAGGTTTGTGATTCAACTGTATATTAACCATATCCTTATTCAGTCTTGCAAAACATATATATCGTATAAGGTACGTATAATGTTGTCACGGTAATCATAAAAATGTTTACAAAATGGTTTAATAAAAATTTGTATATATCAACAAGTCATGATATATGATTTTTTTTAATTTACAGGTACAATGTATTTGATTATTTCCTAAAACACATCATAGGGGCTATACAACTTTAACGCAGGTAAGTCCTGTTCTCTATAGACGACAATCGATTTATAAATTTAATGACAAGATGATACAAATTGATGGAAAAATATCAACACTTGATTGACTATGTTATTATGTAAATGTGTCATTGAAGATGATCTCGAATGATCTATCTTATTTTGGTACATTTTCAGTAAAATGAAATAGGTAACGATTGAACTGGTCGAAACTTGATGCAATTTCAACAATGCTGAAATTTATTTCTGTATTAAATTTCAAACTTGTTCGAACATAGCAATTCCTAATAAAAAGGTTGATTCATTTAAAAGGTAGTTTCTTAATGCTTTGTTCGTTTGACATTCTTCCCATATGTTTTCTATTCAGAGCAAGCCGGTTTTTTTAATTATGAATTTAAATGCCTCTTGATCTGGATCTTTGATCATGTATCATTCATGTGCATCTTTGATTGCGAATATTAAAGAAAATACTTTAGATGTAATTGCTTTATTTTAAAATAACCATTTATTCAAAATATATTTAAAATTGCACGCTCGGATAATTATTTTCAATAAACACGTGATAACTATATTATATATACGTATATAGAAGAAGACAGTGCATGTGTGTTAAGCATGTGTAATAAAGATTTATTTGATGTAAAATATTAAGGAAGATGTAATTATACCCGGTTACACACGACTGATAATACGTGAACGGAATGATTCAAATAACTTCTATGTTAACTTTGTAAGTGTTATTCATTTAATCATGTTTAACATTTATGAAAATACATCTTTCCTTTTTTTGAACTGCATGTACCTATGTCACAAAAATAACGCATTTATAGGTACGAGTCTTGTATTATATATCCAGTTTCCGGTGGAAGTCAAACATGGAATGAAATAAGATGTCCCTTTTTTCTGAATATTTTTCTGAACTTCAAATATTTTTTTTGTGTGATTAAAAGTAAATGCTTGATCTTGCATCTACTGTGGATTCATTTTTATTCGTGGTATACCAATTTTCGTGGGTTTCGTCGGTCACAGCGAACCACGAATTTAAGAATTCAACGAAGAATAATCCCAAGAAATGTGTATGGAGTCGGATGTTATGCAGTTCTAGTATAGTGTTGACTAGGGATAAACATTGTGACATAACACGTGTTTTTTATTAAAAGAAGATACAAGTATTTTGATTAAATCTATAATAAATATATCGAATATCAGTGATAATTTACTTTAGCACATACTTACAACTTCTCGTCCAATCAAATTGCTTGAATTTGCCTTCTAATTTTCATAGTACATACTTTTTCCGTGTACTAAGTAACTACGCATGAATGACCACAAGGGTAAGATTTCATTGTATTGTAATAAAGATATTAGAACAAAAATTGCTACTGGCTATTTTGAAATAAATGATGTGTTCCTAATTTAACTAAATAGTTTGTAATTAGTTTTCAAACAGATTTTTAACATCCTACTAATCAATCTTTTGATCTAAATTTTGTTTTGACAATTAAAAAAGTTTCTTTCATTTAAATAAAGAGTAATAATAATGGTGCTTTATACCTTGATCAAAGTACAACTCAATCTAAAATGTGTAATCCTTTATCTTCCATGCAATTACTTTGTACACAAAAAAAGTCAACCATGAATCTTTTGAAGGGAAATTATTAATAAAGCAATTTGATATATTTAGTCATAAATTGGTCGTTAATTGGTTGCCTAGTGTCCAGTGACAAATATTTCATGCATATAAACTATCCACTAGACTACCTATGGGTACATACCAGGGGCAGATCCAGTCATTTTTAAAAGGTGTTTCAACCAAAGATGTGGGAGGGGGATCCAACTGTTTGTGATAGTTTTAGGTTTTATGTGAAATAAAAAAAATGATTTCAAGAATGTAAAGCTTTCACTGCAATTTAAGAATTGTCTGCTCTTGGTCAATTCATTTTGTCATCTTACCATGTAAATAAGTACATGTATAGTAAAACAACGCTTCGTTCATATCAATAAACATACTTACACCAGCAGCTACCTTCTTTACATTCTAAAGTCAAGGGCCTTTTGAAATCCCATTTTTACAATGATATTATAGTGAGTAGATTTACAAAACTACGTAAATGAGCTACATCCAGTCAGCCAAAACATATCAATAGACTAATTACAAGATTACTCAAGTTGTAAATATGTGCTAAATTGGATATTGTATAGAAGGGTATATACTATGAAAATAAGAGCTTGGGGCAAAGCCCCTCGCTCTACTTTTCATAGTATATACCTTTCTATACAATAACCGAGACTTATAAAATTTATTAAAACTGTTCATGGAAAATAACTGCAAGTTGTTAATTACCGTGTAATAGTTTGGTTAACCACTGATTAAAAATCAATAGGATTAAGTACGGGGATATTGCCCGTAGGTAATATTGTTTATGACAGGAACATTTATGTTCACGCCTTATACTTATATCACTGTTTATTATATCGTAATTAGGGAAATGAGCTTTCAATCATAAAGTTTTGAATGACTTATAGGATTCAAACAAGAATTTATAAATTGTAAAACAAACAAATAATTAGTTGTCTCTGTCCATTATTGTAATCGAAGTTATCAATGAACACTGTAACCTAGAATGACCAAGCGAGGATTTTGACGATTCAAAACTTTTTCAATTAATTCCTTCTTTTTTTGTTTTTTTGTTATTATTGATCAAACCAAGGAGGTTATATGATCTCCTCAATCAAAAAGAAATCCACGAATTACGTATCTAATTTTTTGTTGTTGTAATCAGCGATCCACGAATTTACGTATACCACGAAACGTCTTTTTTTCTCTATCCACGAAAATTGATACCCACGACAATAAATGAATCCACAGTACATGGGGATATTAATCAAGAAAAGTGGAAGGGTATCATATATACTGAAAATTTTGGGGCCTAGTTAAAACAGGAAACAGAAAGTAGGAAAAAAAGTTTTGACTTCACATTTTTGTACTTCGTGCCATGACCACATTTTTGTCAACTAAATGACAATTTCACATTACTACATACATAATGTGAGCATGAATTTTCTTCTATATAACATTTTTGATTTATGCATTTTCAAAGATCAGCTGTACAATGTCAGCCTATGGACTAATCAATTACAAGACTGTAACCTTAAATACTCAAAGTGTGTATGGACATGTATACGCGGTCATTAATATTATTATAACATAATAGTTCCAACTGCAATTTTACTGATTAAAGTCATTCAAGCTGATGAAATGTATTAGTTTGGTATTGATAAGTATGACAGGTGATATATGAATAACATAATACATCTATCATATAAAAAAGAAGATGTAGTATGATTGCCAATGAGACAACTATCCACAAAAGACCAAAATGACACAGACATTAACAACTATAGGTCAATGTACGGCCTTCATCAATGAGCAAAGCCCATACCGCATAGTCAGCTATAATAGGCCCCGATAAGACAGTGTAAAATAATTCAAACGAGAAAACTAACAGCCTCATTTATGTAAAAAAAAATGAACGAGAAACAAATATGTAACACATAAACAAACGACAACCACTGAATTACAGGCTCCTGACTTGGGACAGGCACATACATAAATAATGTGGAGGGGTTAAAAATGTCAGCGGGATTTGATATCAGTTTTGATTGTAAAGTTGCCTTGTCTAATAAATCGATTCCGTTTAAAGATATCTTAATTAAGGACCACAACTATATTATTAAATAACTTTGATATTGTATTCCACTCTTAGAACATACTCACCCCTTCTCGTCCAATGAAAAGTCAGTTTTTTCCCCTCTAATTTTCATAGTACACGGTTTTCCATGCACTATAAAATGCTAAACATGAATGACTTTTCATCGTCAGTTAATCATGAAGGTGAACTCTTAATAACTGCACTAACGAAGTGTACAATCCCCTGAGCCTACTTACAGACTAAAGATAAAACAGATTTGATTAAAACAAAACATTTTGAATTTTGCTATTTTTTATACATTTTCTAACGGTACAAATGTATAGAATAAACAAAAACAATTTGGGTAAGAATGTAGGTAAAATAATACTTATTTAATTTATATACCTGACATTTTAGGGATGTTTTTTTCTTTCTTTCAAGAAAACAATGCCAGACTGCTGATAAATGAAGCAAAGATTGTTTTTCGGAGAAACACAATACATGTAAATTTATCAATAAAAAGTAAGCATGAAATGTTGAATGGTCTAAATTTAAATATTTATACAGAGAGTTTTATATTTATAAAAAAACTAAAATGACTGTTTTAAAACATGTTTTAATGAATGAACTATTCAGAATAATGTCATATTAATGGCATTACATTTTTTTAAACAGAGAATCTAGATTTCCTATTCAGTGTGAGTCAATAAGATTTTTAAATCGTACACACGAATGTGGTTTCAAAAGTGTGAAAGTTTTACATTTAAACTCATCTCATATGTTATATGAGTATGTCCATTTATTGTTGCGATAATTTGACAAAACATTAAATGAAATGTTTTTTTTTAAGTTAAAATGCGTGTCGGCCATGACGATTCTTTATAAAACCTATCAAAGATGGAACTTTAAAAAAATAATATCCCCAATTGTCAACAACAATTAAACTATCATAAAAATTAAATGTTGAAGTAAATTAAAGTTTGCATTTTTATCAAGGAAAATAATGACCTCACTCATTATGCTTTAGAAAACAGTAGACTAAGTGTAATTTATCATATCTGAAAAATTCTTTAAATACCAGTTATGATATATTCTGTTTAAGATTTTCAATAATTCTACTTTTTCAAAAAATCTAAAAAGTAATAAGACATGAATAAGAAACAAACAATTTATTAAATTGTTGGACTATAAAAACTAGAGGCTCTTAAGAGCCTGTGTTGCTCACCTTGGTCTATGTGCATACATGTATTAAACAAAGTACACAGATGGATTCATGACAAAATTGTGTTTTGATGATGGTGATATGTTTGTAGATCTTACTTTACTGAACATTCTTGGTACTTACAATTTTTTCTATCTATAATAAACTTGGCCCTTTAGTTACAGAGGAAAATATTTTGTAAACATTTACAAAAATTTACCAAATTAATCAAAATTGTTAAAAATTTACTATAAAGGGCAATAACTCCTTAAGGGGTCAACTGAACATTTTTTTTTTGTCATGTTGAATTATTTGTGGATCTTACTTTGCTGAACATTATTGGTGTTTACAGTCTATCTATAATAGTATTCAAGATAATAACCAAAAACTGCAAAAATTCTATACAAATTACGAATGGGGGCAAAATTCAACAACCCGTAGTGCATTATTAAGAAGGAATATACATGATATAAATAGTTACGATAGTGTTGTCAGGTCATTAAAGATTGCATATTTTGGCTTTAATAATGATTCACTTATAGGGTCTTTGCATCGGAACTAAACGTATTTTGATAATTGATAGCTCCATAGTTATTACACATTTATTCTATGTTCCTCTACTTTCCAAATCAATGCAAATGGTTAAGGTCAGTCACTTGTTTATAATAGAAATATGTCAAATATCACAACACAGAGATTATTTTGATTATACACAACTTTTGAGTTCCTCATTTTGAGGTGCACTACAAATATTGACCCTTTTGTTTGCAGATCATTTGGAAAGAAGTAATGATTTTGCCTGCATATTGTTGTAAAATCAATACAGAAACAGATTCCATCACCAAAGATCGTGCAATACGATACGTATCCACTCTCGACAGTTAAATTTATTTAAAAATATATTAAAAACAAATCAATCAAACATGATATCAAGCTTAGTTTTCGTCTATTTACTTTCAATGGTATAATTATATATATATGAATATATTAGAGATTCTTTAATAACAATTGATGACATCGGAAAAGTAACTTCTATGTCTCACCCTTCATGCCATTTGTCGCAGGCGAGATAAGACTAGGACGGACCAAGTGGTTAAAAGTAAAAGCACAATAGAACCGAACTCCAAGGAAAGTTGAAAACGTAAATTCCCTTATACACTGACAAAATCAAAATTTCAAACACGTCAAACGAATGGATAACAACTGTCATATTTCTGACATCAAATTCCGATTTATGTAGTTAAAATCATTACAGTACTTTGAAGGCAACATGATGGATTACTACTTTCATCGGAGGCAAATAAATGAAACGAAATGGTAAAAGGTTTTAAAACTATTACAAGTGAATCTTGATTTTTTTCAAAATCAAATATAGTACAATTAACTGTTACTTTTACACTTTAATCAAATGGAAATTGTGCGAATGGAGTTTTCAAATAATAGTTCACAATTCGACAAAACTGAAATATGAATCTTTATCTTGATAGATAGAAACAGAAGAACAGCCAACTGATCAGGGTGTCATTTCACCACAGTTTACAACGTTTGAAGAAAATGGCATGCGTGTTTGCCTTTCTAGATGTATGTGATTTTGACATTAACGAAAATTATAAGATGCATTGAAAAAAACATTATAAATTGATCTATTTCTTTTTATCAATATGCCTTATATTTCAAGTGTCTGCTGTTCAAATATTTATACCTCCATATTTCAAAAACATACAGCTACCTGTATATAGAAGAATTTTTAATCATAAATATACGTCAGTAACATTAAACAACAGTATAGAACACAATGCTGTTTCAACATAACATTATTCAAGCATAACCCATATGAAATTTGGTAATCAATGCTCTTCAACTTCGTACTTTATTTGGCCTTTTTAAACTTTTTTGATTCGAGCGTCACCGATGAGTCTTTTGTAAACGAAACGCGCGTGTGACATATATACCAAATTTCATCCTGGTATTAATAATGAGTATATTTATGAGAACGTAATTACAGAAGGGCTCTAAATAGTTAATGATAGAGAGGCTATAAATTTTTCGAAAAAACATGAAATTATTGTCAACTATCGTAATAAATAGGGAAAAGTGTCGATCAGTCATCGTTGGAGCGTTTTTGTATTATATGTTAAACTTATCATGCTTATGGTGGAAAAGTTCAAAATTTCACAAAAAGTCACTCGATCCTTGTCTGAATGGATGCCTGCATATTATGAGTATGTGCAGGTAACATTTACATAATTAAGGTATTCATAACAGTGAAATCACTACACATTTTTCATAGAATACGAAAAGAGCACTCGCACTGACTGTCGAAGTACACAACAGTATAATAATGTTTGAGCATAAATACTACAAAGACGTTCTTATGAAATAAATTATGAATAATTGTTCTTTCAAGGCCGAGAGCTCTACAGTGAGTTAAACAGTTAATTATCATGTCACTACAATATTTCAGATAAAACATACTTGTAACATTTCAAGGTCCCTACCAGGTATCGGTCAACTTAACTACACACACAATAAACTACTTTTGCTTTAATCCGTTACACACAAGTATAAAAAAAAGTTTTAAAATTTTAATTTTTCTAAATTCTAAAAAAGATTCCAAAATAATCGAAATTGTAAAACTGTAAAATTTGTTATTTAATTTAATTGTTTTGATATTTAACCAGGCATTTAAAATACTATTCTTGACATGAGATTTTGATTATTAGCTTTTTTGTAAGTTTTAAAAAAAAAATTAATCACAATATTAAACATGTATAAGGTAAAACAGACGAACAGAAAACATCTTTGTCATAACCGAATTTGGGTACCTGTAAAATTCGAAACGGAATAGAACAGATCGAACGAAACAAAACAAAATTTGCCAAAATCAAAATGAAATAAAACAAGAACGAAATATAACGAAATGAAACCAAACTGCACATTTTTAATAAATAATCAATGTAACAAAAATTTAAAAAAGAGGCAGACGGGAATCAACGCCGAGAGAAAATGAATTTCTAAAAAGCGAAGACTAAATTAAAAACAAATAGCTGTCATTTTCAAGTCGGAATAAAAACAAAAAAACGAATATAATAATTTTTAATTGCAAATTACATTGTTAATATGAAAAAAAAAAACAGTCTTTAACTCAAGCTTAACGTTTCAGATAATTTCTTCAGAACTATACACATGGAAAAGAGTATTGCAACACCAAATTAAAATTGAAATTAAAAAAAACACTCTTTATTTTTTTGTGATATAGTTTGGTAAAATAGAACTAGTTAAACATTATTTAAGTATCACCTGAGTTTAATCAACAAATATCGACTCGATAAGTTTTTATCTGCACATGCAGCTACTGTACCCGTAAACAGCAAAACAGATCTTTTATCCTCATTGTTTTCAACACTTTAAACAACCAAGTTTTTAAAGTTATGTGATTGACACCTTGTAATGGGTCCTTGACAACTCTTAACTACAGCAAGATGGTTAATTATCAGCATAAGAGAAGCAGGGATGTCGCTGTAACAACTGCACGTATTGTTGGTCATCATCATTCCACTATTTAAGAGTCGTTTTAAGAATAAAAATCAGGCAATAAATGCTGTTAAAGACCTTCCGAGATAATGTAGACCCCCTATACCATTTGCTAGGCAAAATCAAGCATAATGAAGGTTGGCCAGAAGGAAACCCATTACATACAAGACAATCCTACAAAGAGAGTGGTGGCCATACAGGAGCTTTATAACAAAAACTGTTCGAGATCAACTCATCGTTACTGGTTATCGTGCGATAAGACCATTTCGGAGACCTTTGCTAACGAACAAATACACAGTTTTCCGTATCGAATGTAGCTGGAAATTAGCATCGTGGAGGAAGATCCAATGTTCAAATGGAATTCGCTTCATCTTCCTTGGCCCGATCGTAGCCCGGATTTGAACCATATCGAGCATATTCGGGACACTATTGGGCGGAAAGTGCGCGAAAGGACACCCCAGTTCAAACACATCATGAAATAAACAATGTCCTTCATCAGAAATTGTTACTGCTGCCTTAGCAACAAATTAGTCGATTTATGGCAGGTATCAGAAGACGTTTAGTTGCGGTTATCCGTTTAAATGGAGGCTGCGCACAAAGTACTAATTCTTTGGCGTATAACGATCAACCATGATGTGAACAGTCATCTGAAGATTAATTTTGAAATGTCTGACATTGTAAAGTTCGACTACAGTAAAAGTTGTAAAATGCATTTTTTTGTACAAAAAACACTTCATTTTGTAATTAAAATTGTGGTTATATAAATCTTTTTTTTTTCAAACATTTTTTGTTCGTTTCAATGCCAATGTTACAATAAACTATATTTCAATAATATTATACACCTATTTTATTATATTTCATCGAAAGTGTATCAAATTCAGGTCATACTAATTATTTTGTAATTTAAAGAAACATGTTTTTCATTTTCACCCAGTAAAACTCTTGATTTATTGAATGTGTATTTTCGTCCAAATAATTTAGTTTTGTTTCTAAATTTTTCAAACGCCGCGCTTCATACAAAATGTACTTCGGTCAATGCTTGTACATGGTGTATGCCCCAATAAAGTTACAAAAAGAAGTATTCATTTCTTTATTAAAAAAAAAAACACCAGACATCATGTTTCCACAAATTTAAATAGCAATCGGCATACACCTTATTCTTAGTATTAAAATCTGAAAAAAAAACGCTGCCAAGATATAGGTATCATGCATGCAGATATGATTAAATGACTAAAAAGCAAAACAAAGTATTAATATGTTCCTTTTTTTACAAATTTACGCAGATACACTAAAAAAAAAAGTGTAACATATATAAAAAACTAATATTATTAAATGAAAATTCAATCTTTTGAATTAATTAAGAGGATTTTTATCAACATCTTCGAACTAAAACATACTGTTGGGCTATATACAGATTGACGCTTTGTTACTACACGCATTAATGAATATTCAAAGTCTTAAAACGGTCAATTTGACCTTAACATCTTCCGATAAGTTTAAACCTAAAACGTTGTCTTTTTTTAAACTCTAAAAGTCATTCACAGTTATATTTATTGTAGAGTCAATCATGTAATTTTTGCTAACTTTTCAGACAATTCAGGGTGTCGCTGGTGTGTTAAGGTAAAATGCTTGAGTTCGACTGAACGTTCGTATAGGACAGCAAGCGAGGTGTCTGAATAATATAGAATTAACAAAAGATTATAAGTCTGAGAATTGACTTAAAACCTAAACGCTGCAGACCAGTATCTTGTTTAGTCTTGACCATGTTGACAGACATGTTCAAATCTATTAGTCGTTTCAGTTTTAAAAAAACACAGATGTTCTGGTGTGGTTCAGGTTGTTATGAATTTTCAAACAAAAATATGTCTATGAAGTTATTTAATGATTTTCTTGAAACTGAATACGTAAACATCAGTTACGTCTATAGAATCAAAGATTTGAAATTAAAATATCATAAGTAGGGTCAATATGCTCAAAATTCTTGAATAAGATTTTATGTATCCACGGAAATATTTGAATGAACAACATGACAATAGCCATGTACAACAATATGACAATACATGTATTTGCTATTTCTGTTAAATTTCTTTAAAGTCTATTCGTACGGTTTAAATTTCTGCAGTTCAAAGACATAATTCCTGATTTGTTAAAAGCAAAACATCTTCACTGAGGCAATGATAGATTTTCTAATTGGAACTGATCTTGATTGAGTTGAGCAATTATAAAAAAAATATACATGAATAAGTCTCATAAAAAACGGTGCAATTGCCACCAATAGGAATTCAAACAATCTATCGATATACAGTTCTGCTTAAATGTAAAGAGATGAAAAGGCGAAAATTAGCAATTTTGACCATTTGACTACAGTAACAGTAGTGTATCTGACCTCCTGAGTAGAAAAAGGCTTTCCAATTCTTATGCATTATCAATACTCATCCGCTTACACGTATTAAGCCTATGAATAGAAACATGTATAGATTCATTTTCCCGAGGTTAAATTCGCCTGTTTCCTCATCTGCTACGAAAAAGTAACAACAAAAAGCAAATGCAAGCGATATGCAGGGCAGTCAAACAAATATATGGGACATATATTCAAACATAATCATGATAAGAAGGTATTGTCTCTATTTCTTAGATATTTTCTTTAAACGATGGATTTCATTTACATGATTGCGACTAACCTTTGTACCTTGATTCAATACTCTAATATTATGTTGTCTTGTTGGCTTTTAGAAGATATCATCCAAGAAACACCGGATCAAGATATTACAACAGATGTGCCAATAAACAACAGTCCAACCATTGCCCAAACGCCAATATTGGAGCTAAATTCCTTAGCTGACTTTTTCCTTCCACCACCACCAACAGAAAACGAAATCTACAGTACAGACAAACAAGAAATTACAACAGAATTGTCAAACATGAGCAATCTAAGTAAATCACCAGATACCAAATCAGAAACGTCAGTCAAATCAGATTCACAAGGAGGGGTAGTTAATCAAATAACAGGAGAGCTAGCTGTATGTTTAATATACTAAATAAAGCGTAAAATGCCATTCTTTAAAAAGTGAAACTTGCGAATAATTGTTTCTTAAATAATCTTGATTATCATATACTTTAACTAAATAACATATTATTTTTATATGATTGTAGCATAAACTTAACGTAAATTTCATATTTTTTGAATTAGTGCTTATCGGGCTGATATAAAAAGATTATCACATGCTTCGAATATTATTCACATGCCTTTCCTTAACGTTATCGCATGGCATTCTGGTATTATTCGGCAAATTTCGGAAAATACACATCAGTACTTTCAGTAAAAAACATTACAAATTAGAGTACAAAACAATTATTTGGATACAAGAATGGATATTGTCTACAATTCAATTGAAAAAAAGCCAACAAACAAACAAACGAACAAACAAACAAACGGACTAACAACATGAACAAATGATAAAATAAACGCATTTTTTAAAAATCTAACGTATTTTTTTTAATTTACTTTTAAATGATGACTTTTCCAAACAGTGTTCATTAGGTTTATTGTTGAATTATTTTTTTAAATGCCCATATAAGAATAGATCATACTGTTGTTTTTCTTATGTGTTGAGGCATTTGATAGACAGATTTCATTTTGGATGTACTAACTTTCGGGTCCGACGTCTATAAACTGTTCACTCTTTGAACTTCTATTTGAGAACCACTTAAAATGATTTATATATTAATCTGTTATTTTTCTCCATTGTTGAAGCATTTGATAAATAGATCATAGCATGTCATTCATCATATCGCATGTATTATCAGCCCTCGGTTAATTTCTGCCCTCGAGCCATGCAACTCTTTGGCTAAAATCAAACCCAGGGCTGATGATACATGCGATATGAAAAATGTCGTCCAATAATCTGATACTATCCATTCATCCCAAAGATAGCAATAAGGAAACACACTCACATAATCATGTCATTCAAAAACTGTACAAAACCAGCTGAAACTATTTAATACTTATTTTGAAAAAAAAACGTTCTTAAATGTCTAAAGTAAACAGGAGTTGTCACAATTGTAGTGTTAAGAGTATGATTGAAACAATTAAAAAGTAAGATGTGAACAGATTTCGAGATTTTGATCGAATAAATCTGTATGTTTTGTTATAAAGTTGAAAGTACATGCACATCTTAAGAATCATAAATCAGCGTAGGAGACCGAAACAGACGAATTCATTGTAAAAATTTCCAAAAATATCTTTAAATTCACCTGCACCCACGAAACCCATGAAAATTGGTATCCAACGAATAATAATGAATCCACAGTATCTGCGTATTTAATATAATTTTGTGAATGAAATTCAATCTAATTTACAATTAAACAATTACATAAGAAATATGTGCATTATCCTATACGCAACAGAATAGAAATAAGCAATATTGTTCTCCTCTAAATTACCTCAAATTGCAAACATGTTTATCTTAAAAAGTAACAGACAGAAGTTGCAATTACACTTAATGATAAAACCCATAATATGATTACAGATTTTAAAATGATATATGAAAACACTTACAATTAGGTCTATGTTTTTCAGCTGTTAAAAGTATTTCATATTATTGCATTTCAAAATGTAGATTCCTTTTGAGGAGGAAGTATATACTATATGGTAGATTTAAGACAAATATTTTTAAAGACAAATAAACACTCAACAAGTGATTTTATACTATAAGTGAGTTACAAAAACACAAGCAAATAAAACCTTAATATTTTTGTTTTGTACTTAATTGTATATTTACATTCTCTGTCTGGATTATTAGGAAAAAGGCAATAAATGTTTTCAGCTGGCCCATAAACAATCACTGAACGAGCAACCATTACTTGCTGATATATTATATGATTTATAAACTTTGAAAATTTGCATTGATTTGTTAGATATACATTTTATTTACGCAAATATTTTAATAGGAAGAAATACAGGGGCAGCCGTTTGTTCAGGGTTCCTTGTCACAGTTTACAACATTTGCTGGATATGACATAACTAAACATTATACTGGAGGTATGTGATCTTATAAATTTGTGCTAAAGAATGAAACAAATCATTAATTGGTTTAGTTTGTATGTCTATGCAAACGAAAATTGACACAAGTAAAAGTATTCGTCCACCAATATATATGACATATCATTAATTTGATTAAGTATGTATGACCGTTTAATTAAAGTATGCTTGACCTTTCAAAAAAAATGTTGGTTATTGATTCATTCCAGTTTAGTAGAAGCAGCTAAAATTTACTGCTGTTTCAAATTTCATAAATTTACCACGCGTTGCGAACATACAAATCAAACGAAGAAAGGCAACATCATTATCAAGAATATTGATTGATTGTTGATTGCTTAACGTCCAGTGGCAAATATTTCATGCATATTCAGGACGAGAACAAGTTCACAATAAATAAAATAGGTAGGTTGATACGATAGAGGCCATACTAATTAGAGCTGTTATTATAGATACAATATCGGGATTTCCCACATCATACGAACTTTAGTCTTTTTCTTCCTTTTTTACCTTAGGCCCCAAATTTTTCATATATGAATGGATGGTTTATGTAGGTGTGATATCCGATTATCTTTAATAAAACCACAAAATGTTGTGAATTGTTTATATGCATCGTTTTTCAGTATCCTTTTACATTTTTAACTTGAGCTTAACATAAAAAAAAATATATCTGGTACTTTTAGTAATAGCATATTTATTGTCAGATTTACGGCGATAGTTCTGTTTCAACAAAGAAATATCTTGCCCCTGCATCACCTAATGAATTCTATATTCCCGATCTTTACATCTAATGTTGTGATTAATTATTATACATGTCATATTCTTCTTTGTTTTGTTATGTGTGTTAACCGTTATTGTCTCTATTGTAACATTTCTGTATTTTTCAAAATAATAGAGAACATTAAAACTGGATTAAGAGTAGTCGAAAGGTTAAAGAAACCTGAGAATGCGGTTTTAGGTACAATTATTAGTGTGAATAAATCCGGAAAAGAAGTCGAAGTGTTATGGGACAATTCTATTGACGGAAAGGCTTATAGTTATTCTACGGGAAAAGACAACAATTTTCATCTTCTGTTATTCGACAATGCACAGACAGGTAAATTTACATAGATTTCACTGCCTATGCTAGGATTGTTTACTTCATTACCGTCAGTGTAATTGCCTGACAGTGATTTAATCATTTATAATTACAAATAATTCATAAATAGTCCAGCGGATATCAGAATAATTTATCACTTTATGGTAACATGTGAATGGTTGTTTTGATTATGTCCTCTTGACAATTTTTATCAATAAACCATGCATTTCTTTTTATTCGTTTTACCAGAACTGTTTGCAACTCTACATAATCGGACAACAACGTTCAACTATTGAAAGTTTTATATCATTAAAGGATATTTTAAGAAAACATCCATAGCTTTCAACTTAACTAATTAATATATTTATGAATGAATATTTGAAATAAGATGTGTACAGATTTGTATATTCATAAAAACACAAAAATCTGGTAGGTAGATAATATAATATTAATTACATTGTTCTAACGTTTTCATTCTACACGGAACCGTTACAATACATAAAAGGGGCTAAACCCGTTACAACAGAGCGTCTTATCTGTTAAGGCTTGGTTTGTACTTTTGGATGAACACATTTTTTTAAATTTATTCTCATTTCTTCAATGAACTGGTCGTTACATTAGTAGAACGGGACAATAAAATATTTTGGTAATTTATTGGTAGCGCATACATCCAGGTTTTCACTTACGATCGCGATTACCTTACAAATTAAAATGTAAAAGCAGTAATGTTTATGGACTTCCGAAAATCCGCAACAGTTATAATGTTATTAGTAAATCTTGTAAAAATTCAACGCCAGTAAGTGTGAATATATAAACTCATCATAGATACCAGGACTAAATTTAGTATATACGCCATACACACCCTCACGATATTAAATTGAGACCAGGTCAAAAAGACACACTAATTTTCTAGATATTCTTTTGAAACCAATACTCAAACATATACCAAACTTTGTTGGAGATGATTTAGATATGTTGAACTAACTTTTCAGAGCAGTTGACAAATATGGTATTACGGTTTCTTTAGATGTAGTTAATCTGTTCACCACCATACCAAATGAATGTGAATTAAAGCTATTGAATTACGGTTTCAAAAACTTCCATCCGAAGTACATGATCGGATAGAGAAGAAATTCCTAATTCATGAAGGAATAGAATGTTTTCTTCAAAATAACTACTTCAATTTCAACGGGGAATCTAACAAGCAGATATCTGGTACATTTACTGTCATGGAAACAAAAGTTTCCCCAACTTTTGTCAATTTAGTGATGGCGTATTTAGAAAATCTAATGTAGGAAAGATCTAAAGTACAGTTCGTTTTCCGATTCCATAAATACATTTTAAATAATTGGAAACGTTACTTATATGACAGTTTTGTATTGTAGACATCCTGTTCACGGAAATTTAATTGATTTAGATATGTAATCAATAGTATTAACAAAGTATTAAGTTCCCTATGTAATTTAGCGATAAACAATTACCGTTTCGTATTATCTAAATAATTAAAAAAATACTAAAATTGAAACCGATATTTACTTTAAAATGACAAGCTTCATTATATACTTACTTTTCAAATATTGTCATCGAAAGAAATTGTACTATTGTTTCGAGTATTGAAATGATAATTAATAGACTCCAAGAATGAATCTATATACGTGTAGAAAGACAGTTTCCAAAAATTTAATTTAACTGTAGAATAGAACGTGCTTAAGCTATAGATGTCCATGAACTAAAAAGACCGAAAAACATGGTAATAAATACAAAAAGGTATTCTCATAAGTCTCATCATGCAACCCGAAAAATACAGAAGCGTATAACATTATTTATCAAAATTTACCAACACTGATGAAAGATCAAAGAATGAAAACAGCCCTTGCCACACAGACAATTATTAAAAGTAAAAGACAGTCAAACTCTTTAAAAAAAAATTAACAAAGATAATATATCTCCTTCTGTCAGAAGATGCGGACGTTCATAGAGTGTTTATTTTTTTTCTTCTAAATAACTTATGGAAGGAGAATGAATTTAAATAGAGAGATATTTTCACTGTTATGAACTCTTTTATGCGCAACAGGAAATTTGTGTTATGTAAAGAAATATAGTGGGTGCCAAAAAGATAACATTGGCCAAACAGGAAACGCACTATTGAAGAGATTTGCAGTTTCCCGTCGACAAATCCGACATACAGAAACTAAGATGATTAACATTAGTGAACACATGGATGTATGCGCTACCAATTAATTATCGAAATACTATTTTTTCCAATTCTACTAATGTGGCAACCAATTCACTGAACAAATGAGAATGAAATGAACGAAATATGTTCACCCAAAAGTACAAACCAAGCCTTAACAGATTAGACCCTACTGCTGTTAAGGCTACGTCCTTTTGATGTATTGTAACGGACATATTATCGTGACGTCACTGTGTACAAAAATTAAGAGCATTCTCAAATTAGTTTATTGATATATATATAAATATGTGGAGATCACTTTAATAAATGTTCTTGTGTATAGCTTTATAATAAATCAAACATTTCTGGTATGTATAGTTTTATTTCTCAAGTATTTTCGTGGGTTTTTTTTCATAACGATCTTCAGGTGAAATTATACATGATTAACGTAAATATGTAACAGTAGGTATTAACATCATTGTTGTCGTTGAGTATATACAGGGAGATAAATCGTATTACACTAAGTCTACATATATATATATAGTAGTACGGAACGTCATGATCACACAAGCCTAAGGGTAATAATATGTATCTTCCTGTTTATACTCAACTTTGCATTCAATCGTTAATTGAATTTTGAAATAAAATATTTTTTCTTTACTTTCCGTGTAATGTCTCAGACCGTGTTCTTTTTATAAAATGGGAATATATGTATATGTGTGTGTGTGTGTGTCTGTGTGATAATAATCATACCCGCAAAGTTTAAATTACTAAATATACTATCTACAATGTAACGGAGAATGTGCACTTAAAATGAACGGTTTTCTTAACATTGAAACTATAATTACCAATTCTATAATATCTGGAATAATTGAAGACTTTTATTATCTTTTTCAAGGAGTGGAGCATGCTTCTATTGTCTGTAAAGAATGTGAAGAGTATCCATTGCGTGGAATACGATGGAATTGTCTGAATTGCGACGACAGTGACCTATGTAGTTCCTGCTATATGAGTAATAAGCACGATGACAGTCATATATTTTCACGCTTTGAAACTGAGGATTCAAAGGGGTAATGAACATTAATCTGTAGGGTTTTTTTTCGTCTTTTTTTTTTTTTTATCTCGTCGTTCTACATTTCAATGGTTGTGTTTTGGTTATTAAGTCTTTCCATTTGTTGAAACATCTGTTGATTTTGTTCTGATTTTGATTTTGTTTCGTTTTTGGTAAATATCTATTTTGCACTGTGGACATGGTTTTGCAAAATGTTGCTTATATGTTTTGCATATCATATCCAACATTTATTGCGCAAATAAAACTCACATTGATCAACCAGAAACTATTTGTTGCAATAGCTTTCTTCTCAAAAATATGTTATTTTGTTAGTGTACTTCTTCCCTAACTTTCAAAAAATATCGACAAAAGTATTTGTCTTCATTGTTGTATACTTCCTAAGTAAGCTTCTTTGTTGCTTTGGTCCACAGGAATCTAGTAATACATTACAGAAGGAACATGCCCTTCTCAATTTTCTTTCTTGAAAAATTCTTAAACACCTATTCATTTGTTGTACTTGTGCCCTAACATAAACATTATATCAAAGTTAAATGTCTATGTCATGTTCCTAATTTATATCCTTGCTTGTGGTTGACCATACGATGAAAAATCTTTAAAATAAACGAAAGGATACGTACAAAATAATTGCCTAGTTATGCTGAAAATATGATCTGTTGGTCTTAAACAATAAAATGACAAAGCTAGGAGTAAATACAGCTGCACCCAATCCCCCCCCCCCCCCCCCGGCCAATTTTTTTTCAAGGCATACAATATCATAGATTAGAACAATTATAACATATTTTTTACATTGTCATTGATTTACAATTAAGATAATATGTTTTCCCAATATATTTTACTGGTTGAGGCGTAATGTCTCCATTGACTTTTCTCTATTAACGCTTAATAAATTTGCACTTTTCAAGCAGAATTTATCTTTGTTGCAAATAAAGAAATATTGAAAAACAATGACTACAAAATTTGGTCTGAACCAATTTACAGTGCCATCTTGTCCTTGTTTTATTCAAACTACTGTTCAGTAAAACTAATTCAGTGGTTTTGATAACTCAGACTGAATCCTATAACAAATTTGTTTGTCCGCATCAACCAAATGTGACAATATTTGCAATTTCTTATGTTAATCTTAAAATCGCATAGTAAATCCGTAATATTTTTTGTCAGGATTGATTGCATAATACAAATATTTTGTCCGAACAAATTTACAGTGCCAGCTTGTCCTCTTTTTGCTCAAAATATAATATCGTAAAGAAATGTAAAAAAAAAAGTGTTGTTACGTCAGGCTTGGTCTTACAACAAAACAATGTGTCCGCATCAACCAAAACTGACCACAATTTGCACTTTCTTACGTAAAACTTAAAATCGCATAGTAAATCAGTAATATTCTTTTGTCATGATTGATAGTTTTATGCAAATGACACCAATATTGAAACAAAATGACTACAAATTTTGATCCAATCAATCTACAGTGCCAGCATGTCTTCTTTTTATTCAAATTATTGTATGGTACAAAACATCAGTAGTTTGTTTCATTACTCAGGCTGACTATTATAAAAACATTGTTGGTCTGCATCAACCAAAATTGACCACATTTCCACCTTTTTATGCCCCACCTACGATAGTAGAGGGGCATTATGTTTTCTGGTCTGTAGCTCCATTCGTCCGTCCGTCCGTCCATCTGTGCTTCCGTTCGTCCGTCCGTTCAGGTTAAAGTTTTTGGTCAAGGTAGTTTTCGATGAAGCTGAAGTTCAATCAACTTAAAACTTAGTACACTTGTTGCTTATGATATGATCTTTTTAATTTCAAAGCCAAATTAGACTTTTGACCCCAATTTCACGGTCCACTGAACATAGAAAATGAAAGTGGGAGTTTCAGGTTAAAGTTTTTGGTCAAGGTAGTTTTTGATGAAGCTGAAGTCCAATCAACTTGAAACTTAGTACACTTGTTGCTTATGATATGATCTTTCAAATTTTAAAGCCAAATTAAACTTTTGACCCCAGTTTCACGGTCCACTGAACATAGAAAATGAAAGTGGGAGTTTCAGATTAAAGTATTTGGTCAAGGTAGTTTTTGATAAAGCTGAAGTCCAATCAACTTGAAACTTAGTACACTTGTTGCTTATGATATGATCTTTCTAATTTTCAGGCAAATTAGACTTTTGACCCCAATTTCACCGTCCACTGAACATAGAAAATGAAAGTGGGAGTTTCTGGTTAAAGTTTTTGGTCAAGGTAGTTTTTGATGAAGCTGAAGTCCAATCAACTTGAAACTTAGTAAACTTGTTGCTTATGATATGATCTTTTTAATTTTAAAGCCAAATTAGACTTTTGACCCCAATTTCACGGTCCACTAAACATAGAAAATGAAAGTGGGAGTTTCAGGTTAAAGTTTTTGGTCAAGGTAGTTTTTGATAAAATTGAAGTCCAATCAACTTGAAACTTAGTACATATGTTCCCTATAGTATAATCTTTATAATTGTAATGCCAAATTAGATTATTACCCAATTTCACGGTCCATGGAACATGGTAAAGGATAGTGCGAGTGGGGCATCCATGTACTTTGGACACATTCTTGTTATGTAAGTCCTTACTATTTAATATTAAAATTGATTGTATAATACAAACAACAGCAATATTGGAACATAATTACTACAGATCAATCTAGAATGCCAGCATGTTCTCTTTTTATTCAAAATATTGTATCGTACAATAAATTATCAGTAATTTGTTTTGATACCTCAGACTGACTAGTAATACAAGCACAGTAGTTTTATATACCTCAGGTTGACTCTTAAAACAAAATTATTAGAACGCATTAACCAAAAACACTTTAGTATATAAATAGATATAGCCTCTAGTAAATAAGTAAAATTTCTAAGTCAGGATGGATTGTATTATAAAGATGACGACAATATTGAAAAACAATGACTTTAAAACTTTGTTTGTATCAATTAAAAGTGCCAGCATGTTCCCTTTTTTATATACCAGCACTACAAATAGCATGGATCAAAAGACTAACTGCAGATGATTTTGCTATCTGGAAAGTAATTCCGACATATTACTTTAATAATTTTTGTGTTAATTTCATGCTACTTTACATGAATTCAGACACCATTTACCCAATACAAAACCTTCATACACTTCACCAAAATTCTACTTACAAATTGTAAAGACTTGGTTCAAAGTACAAAATTTAAATAATACCAAACTCACTTTGAATTTTAAAAACCATTAGACAACAAACTGTTAAAATTTCATGGAAAGTGTTTAGTTTTTATAAAATGGATAAAAGAAGGTATTATATATGTAGATGATGTAATTGATCAAAATGGTTACATCTCCCAAGAAATATATATATATAATATCTAATAAAATATCCTCAAAAATCAAATTAAATGTTTAAAATTTCATTAATTCAATATGAAATACCAAATGAATGGCTCTCGGTAATGAAATCATAAAAATCAATTAAATCAAAAGTAAAAAATAAACTGAACCTTTGCATTTATACAAAGGAAAAATAAGATAATAAGTTTACAAGTAATGGAAACAAAACACACATTAATAGTGGAAATGAAGACACGCTTTCAAGTTTCCTTAAATGGAAACGTGTACTAAATTTAGATGTGTTAATTCCAATTAAATCAATGCTAAACTTTGTATTTACTTATTTAATTAGTTATATTTAAAAGATAACAGATTAAAAATATTTAAATGGAAATTGCTGCATCATATCCTTCCTTGTAAACAACTGCTTTTCAATGGAAGATAAAAGAAGACAGTAAAATGTGACTTATGTAATATTACGAAACATTTTCTATGGAATGTCAATACTTTAACACTTTTTGGGAAATTATCAAAATACTATAAAACAAAGTTAAAATTTGTCATCATATCATAAACTACAGAAATCTCATAATAGGATATAAATTCTGTGATATCAATTATTATCATATAAATGTTTGGGTGACACTCATTACATTTTCTATCCACAAGTGCACCCATAGTTCAAATTATAAAACTACAAATTTTGATGTATATGCCCGGTTCAAAAAGACTTTCAGGTGGTAAACATGGTAAAATTTAAAAAGAAATAGGCGTGTTCATATAATTACTATTCTATGCATATATGTTATATGCTATATTTATTCAGCAATACATGTGTGTCACCATTATTTAATATTAAAACCACGTGTTGTGGACTTCGTCATGATCATGATCAGTGATAAAAGATTAAACCCCTATTATCCTTGAAGCATCCTTCATTTGATATATCACATATTCATAAATGAATAAACTGATCTAATTACTTCAGTTCGCAACCAAGTATGTACACCTACATAATTAATATATACAAACTGTTTCGCCTGTTAACTTGCCTCCATCGTGTGATCGTTGATTAATAGGTCATGACCAGGTCAACTAGCATATACCAACTAGCATATACAGAGTCAAAGCGGTTCAAGAATGTAATTTTTTCCGGAAATTATTTTCTTTAGTAGTCTGTATACAAAATATTGATACATAGAATGTAAATCTTACCATTTATTATTATTATTATCAATTAACTGAACCATCACCCTGTTTCTTCAGTAAAACTAACACTAAAGGGGTGCCCTGTCAAATCCAATGCTGTAGACATAGTATTCATTATAACAGCAATAGTGCATTAAATCAGATTTCAGATTAAAAAAAAGAAAGAAACTGTAAAAATGGAACGAAGCAACGTAAATCATTATGTTTATGTCACATTATATCAAAATAGTTTCCGATGTGATAGTATCCGCCTATTTTAATTATGTTCTAATTAAAAGAAATAACATTTCCTTTTTATGAAACATGCAGCCGCATATATATTTCTAATCAGAAATGTGTAGTTTTAGAACCATCTGTGAGTCGCTTTTGGTTGTACATGTAACTTTTGAAAAGAAAATAAAGAAAAACCGCTGCTTAAACTTGTTGGAACTGATTTTTTTGTAATTAATAAAGGTTAAATTTTTTAATTAAATAATTTTTGAATTGTTTGGTTTTAAAAACATTCAGATAAAAGTTATTATAACGAAATAGGATAAATGAACCAATGTACACGAAGTTAATTATTTAATAATTTACAAAATAAGTTAATGCGAAAAGTAAATGTTTTTTTATAAATTTCAAATGCACGTTAAAATACAGTTGTTAATCTGTTGCAAACGCTCGTTAACTTTTAACATAAAAATAAATTTGTGAAATCTGAAGAAAATTCCTGTTTACTTCTGACATAAAGGACACAGAATAAACTCGCGTTTACTCGGGTAGACATTAAAGAATTCAATTTTGACCTCGTTAACGTAAGTATAGTAAACGCACGTTGAAATTAACTAACGAAATATGTGCACGCAGCGTTAATGTGTTTTTACTTTATGTAATGATTGGTATGCATTCATCTGTACATAGCATAAGCTTTATTTGACAAACACTGTTGGAAAATTCATCCTCAATACTCCTCAAAATAGTACTTTATTTGGCCTTTTAACTTGCCTTTTTTATTGCAGCATCACGGATGAGTATTTTGTTTACGAGTCGAGCGTTTACATTTCAGGCTTTGTCTTTTTGATGAGTTTTTTTTTTTTGTCATGTTAATGATAGTAATAATTTGTACTAAAATCTTATTGAAAGAGAAATTTAAAAAATACCGGCAATATTTACCTGTTAAAAGCTTCCATGCCTCTGCAATTTGCTGTTTCTTTTTTTAATGTTTCTTTCCCTACAGATATCTGATGTTATCGGACGGAGTGGAATTTGAATGTTAAATACATATGTAATTCCTAGTAATCCTAAGTTGAACTTCTGCTAATTTCAGAAACCATCCAGTGTTTTGGTCTATTTTGTTTTAGATAGATCTTAACCAAGGCAAAGTGTATCAAATTATCTTAAAATTTCACGATTTTTCTAATTGTTTTTTTTTTCTATTCATCGTTTCATTTTTTATGACAATAGTATTGCTTGCTTTTATTTTATCTCTTTTCTTAAATATCTTCAAAACATGCAAACATATATATGTATCAAAAAGTAAAAGGAAAGAAAGTTCCTAATTCTTTCATCGTTGTCACAGATTTTTACAAACAAGCATAGTCATGTGATCTTTAGTTTCATTTTTCCTGGTTATGACATTTTTTTGTGAGAATTAGCTTGGCAGGTAGTACATTTATAGTAGGAATTCTGAAAAAAATCCATTCTCGCTCTTTTTTGCATCTAAACGCATCTCTCAGCTCTTCCAAACGAATTAACGAGATTTGAACACTGGCAGGTTTATTTTGCATTCATTTACGGATTTCAAAATCAGACAGGTGCTCTGCTTGACACTATTTGATTAACCAAAGAATTACATTTCACTGAAGCAAATGACTTATTAATTTTATTAATTTCCAATTATTTCGACATATAAATTGATTGTTATGTTAAAGAATCTGTATATATTTTTTTTACAGAGTAGAAATGGAAGCACGGTATGATGTCCAAGTCAAACACTCGACCTTTGCTATTGGTATACAGAAGAGTGCTGAAATTTTACTGAGAAAAGACGAGAAAATATCGGGTATGATATGTATATTTTAACGAAGTACTACCTTTTAATATATTGGCATGTATAGGTGCGTAGCCACGTCTTATAATGTCAATCATTAAGATTAAATCGACAAAAGCAGGGAGCTATTTATTTTACAAAATAACTTAGCATATTGGATTTTAAAATATATACTTAATTGATATGGGGTGCCGCTGGGGTCACCCCACAATATTCATATGATTTAGATTTATAACATGTATACCTTTTCATATATTAGATGGTAAAAATGTTACTTTGTCCCATATTGTTTGGGTTTCGAGCGGTGTGTGATGTAAGAGATGAATACCACAGTTTAAAAAAGCAAAGTAATTTTAACAGACAGAAAAATGACAGATGAATAAGTTATTGAACTTTTTTACCTTATAATATATTTTGGATAGTTTTCCCAACTTAATCACATATTTTTATTCTGTAAAACATGACCTATTCCAGCGGCACGTGCTTCCATATTGTATATATGAAGTGGATACTCCGAGAATTTGTAATATATATATAAGTATCGATGCAAAGATCTTACGACTCTTTTACCCTTTGTGTGCATTAATCCTTATTCTAGACGACCTGCCACCAACTAAAAAGAAATCCTAAAGACTACTTTCTTTTTTTTTTTAGTTATTTCGAGACCTCTATTAGTTTTATGTTTGTCTAACGAACTCTTCGAAAATAAGACCGTACCTTTACCGATAATCTAAACAAACTCAAATACATTGTTACTTTGATTATGAGACGTCTCACAATATTGGTGTAAGTTTATCGTAGGAATCCGAATACCATAATTTTTTACCCTTTCAAAAAAGATGCTCTGTAAAATTTGCACCAAAATTTGCACATACTCTTTTCGTATAGTTATGTTTGTTTACATATCATAAACATCCAGCGATAACCAAGAAGCCTTCCGAACCTTTAATGCTGTCTTTGGGGTCAATATTGACATTCGCATGTGGCGTGTTTTTTTTTCGACGGAGTAAACCTAGAGACTACAGTATACGTTGAAAGAGTCGATTACAAACATTGTACGCTAAATGCGAATATTTCAATGAAGTAGAACCTCATTTCAAATTAATTTCTATCGTATTTCTCCATTATGTCACTTCGAAAAGTAGACATTAAAGCACCGTTACATGTGGGCGTTCATTGCAATGCATCAACGAACAACCTTTACATTTTTATGCGCAAAATACAGGCGCATAGCTCCCTATACGCTAACACGCAGTTGCGTGCACATCGGTTCGGCATGCAAAAAAAATCATTGCAAAATCAAAAATTTTAAAAGTTAAATTTTAAAGGAAACACATATGTTGTCACTTTTTTAATTGATGAAATGTCATTGAATAACGGAATTCGGTTTCAAAATAGAAGTTTTATTGGAGATCATGCATGATAAAATAGGACAGTAACTTGTATCTTTTACAAGATTTGAATTTGTTATACTCAGTCTAATACATGTAGTTTCGGAGCACATTTTACAGAGTATGGTTTATCTGTTTGGAATGAGATGTACCAATCGGCATTAGATTTATCAGAACCCTTCGATATCGTTGAAATTATGCCACGGCGATGTGTTTGACGGACTACCAGAGCCACTCATCCTGCAAACACGCCAAAACAGTATTGGAAAGTCTCATTATATTTTGCGTTTATAGACCATATGATAATGGAACTGGAGAGTGGAGTCGCGTCTGGTATTATCAGAAAATCGCTTCTTTGTGCCGTATCTGCTTCCTCGTGTTGTAGGAAATATAACAAACAAACAAATCTCAACATTGTCTGAGACATACGAAACTTACCTGGTATGTAATTTTTACGAATTCAATTGGGAGGTCGCTCGATGGCGAGCACGTACACTGGTTTATAACATCTCGCGAGTGCTACCGTGGAGATCTATCTGTGTACTACGTCTGTTGAAATCAAATGTACGATCAACAATGAACAATGACAGGTTATCATCGCTAGCATTACTGCATATGCATCGGGTTTCAGTGTGAATATTGACAAATAAATAGAGAAGCTTGTTTCTGCCTAGACCCGAAGAGCAGATTTTGGACAATTTTGAGTAAATTCTGTATCAGAAAAATGTGTAGTTTATGTTTTCAATTAACCATGATTTACTTTATTCAGAAGCTTTGTGAATAGTTTTACATTCATAAATTGTTTATAAGGCCTATCTACATGTAGCTCCTCTTTCAACTGTCCTATGACCGAAAACCGAAAAAAAAAATCATTTTCCTGCATAAAAGGGTCCCAACAATTTTTGGACTCGCTCCGCTCGGCGGTCTTTGCTTGCACATCGTTTCTTTCTAGCTACGCCCCTGAAATATACTTGATTTATGCACACAATATGATTAAGTTATGCGCAAAACATAAATATTTAAGTTATGTGCGCAATATATATATTTAAGTTATGCGCGCAATATTTATATTTAAGTTGTCGCGGCTTACAACCCAGATAGCAATACTTTGTTGGACCAACATTGGTGATAGGTTGGCACAGTTGGTAAATAGTTGGCGTCGGCAGCACAACAAGAAACCGACGTTGGCCCAACAAAACTCAGCCAACAGTTATTTTGACACTATTGGCCCCTTGTTGGCCTAACAAAACTCAGCCAACAGTTATTTTGACACTATTGGCCCCTTGTTGGTCCAACGACTTTCCACCAACTGTCATTTTGGTGTTATTGGCCCAATGTTGGCCCAACATTTTCTTACCAACTGTTGTTTTTAAAGTAGCTTGCCCAACGATATTTGACTTACGTTATCCATTGGTTCAGTGTAAGATCTTCTGACTGAAACTACTGAACAAATTTTATTCGAACTTTATTTGAATGATTCTATGTTATCATAGAGACTATAGATTGTGTTTGGAGGGCATTGAGGACTTAGTACAAAATAAAATAATAAAGTCTTCCCAAATAGGACTATTCTAAACCGTCTGTGCCAAGAGCTAGAAAATTCTTAGTATTTTGAATAATTCAAAAGTTTTTAAAACAGTATATTTTAAAAAAAAAAACATAGATATTTCATGACAATGTTGAAATATGAGCCAACATTGTGCCAATGTATTAAGTTCTTATCTCCCCGTATTATACCACAGATTTTTTAATTTTTTTTTAGATATTATTTTAAAGTGCAAACCAAAAAATGTGCTCTTCATTCTCTTTATCTAATATTTTCAAATCTGTGTAGTCATTTAAATGTATTTATCTATATTATAATTTTAAAATTAGACGACGTTGGTAGACCGTTGACAAATAGTTGACATTGTTGGCAAATAGTTAACCTTGTTGGCATACTGATGTTGGGCCAACAAAGACCCAACATGTTGGGCCAACTGAGGGCCGATGAGCAAAATGACGTTGGCCCAACATAGTTTTCCAACATTGGCCCAACATAGTTTTCCAACATTGGTCCAACATAGTTTTCCAACATTGGCCCAACATAGTTTTCCAACATTGGCCCAACATAGTTTTCCAACATTGGCCCAACAATGTTGCCAACATAATGCCAATATTGGCCCAACACATGTGTGCTATCTGGGAATATATGTTGTGCACTCTTTTTATCATATTGTGGGCAAAATATATCATTTTGTGCGCACACTTTTTCTTTTTTTTTCTTTGGATGACACTAGAGGGGTTCTGTAGCACGATGTACAATTTATTTTTTCCTGGCCGGGATTCAAAATCATGCTTCTGAGATAACGTGGGGTTGAGGTAGGGGTCTCTTATATAAGGGCGAGGGTGTGCGTCCCTTATAAGAAAGATGGAACGGTGGATATCTAATATAAGAATGTATACATATGTGTCTCTAGAATGTGTCACATTTTTGACATGTTTAATATATAGATAGGTTGCGATTTCATCAAGGTAAAATGTCAAGGGTCAGTCATTTTCATTTTTTGGATTATATTTTAGTACAACTCTTGATTCGTTGTTTTAAAAAAATTAATATATATGTTTGAGGAATATTTGAATGGGTCCGATTTTAACATAATATATATTTATGGATCGTGATTCCAGAAGACTTCAACATATATGAAAAACAGTAAAATAAATTCCGAGCACAATTCAAAACGGACTGTCTCTAATTAAATGACATAACCAAAAGCTCAAACACACTAAACGAATGGTTAAAAATGTCATATTCCTGACTTGATACAGGCATTTTCTAATTTATACTAAACCTGGTATTATAGGTAGTTAAAAATCTCACTTGTTTGACAGTCGCATCAAATTCCATTATATTGACAAAGACGTGTAAAACAAAAAAAACAGACATAAAAGGTATTAAATTTAACAAAACAACGGACATAGCAGTCAGCATTGGGTTATAATCATAATCCTTATAAAAAACAAACAAATATGTTACAAAGAAGCACTATAGGCATATAGACAAGGCACATAATCAAAAATTATAGACAAGAATAACACAATTACAATAGCACAATGACACAATGACCAATGTATAAGTACAGAGAAACAACAGCTTCACATCCGTACCCAAACGTTCGTGTTGAAACCTATCCAGCCCGTGAAAATGAAAAACAGCATTACTAAAACCATATTGAGGAATGAGTTATACTACATATGTGCATATACATTTATATATGAGGTTTAATTATTTTAAGTCGCATTTATTATATATTTATATAAATATATATATATATATATATATATATATATATATTACAGTACTTGCAACCTTATGCTTTACTGTTTTAGAGATTATTCAGCGGTCATCGATCAGTCACCGATCAGTCAAGTTCGCATCAACTCACGTCACCAGTTCGTCAGACTTAAAGTAAAAGTAATTGACTGATCGGACGGATTGCACGAATAAGACCGATCGACCTTTATGACGGATTGAACTCTATTACGTCACATTATAAACCATCAATCTAAGTTTCGGTTAATTGATTTAAAATGGCGACATTTAAAATACGAAACGTTCAAGTACAACTAATCAACCTTTTTTTTATTTAAGGAATGACTGTAATATTTTTTCTGTCTTTGAAGAAATAACATAAAAAATGTGGTGCACACTGAATAACGCGCGTAGCGGGTTATTTAACAGTGTGTACTACATTTTTTTATGCTATTTCGAATATACAGAAGAAATATTACAGTCATTTCTTATAATTTAATTCTAAATTCCATTTTAAACCTTAGAAAAACATGAAAACACGTTGATGACGTCACGGTCACATGACTAAATTATGTCTATGAACTGATAACAAAATAACATCAGCCAATCAGAAGACACGTTACATCCAAAATTAAATTATTAATTATTAAGCAGAGTTTAATGAATTTAGATGAAAAAAATATACAGATAAAACCTGAATGTTAATATTGAAGAATACCATCTTGTGCAAAAATAATTCTTTAGTATATAATTTTATCACATCGTGTTTGTCAATTTTAAATCATCAATATTATTTGCCATTACATACTTTTTCAAGACAGGTTGCAACATATTCATGACACTCAACAAGAACTGATCATTCATGAAAGAAGTGAATTGTATTTTTTTTCAAATGTGAAATGGTTTAGTCTCTTGATGTTACTTTCCACTAATATCTTTCTGCTAAAAATTAGTTTTTACTATCAGGTAAAATTATTAAAATCCACAAAGAAGATGGAATATCTGCCAGAAGTGATGCGATAGTAAAATGGGGAAACGATCGTATAACCAAACATTCCCTTTACAAAGAAGGGAAATGTCAACTAATGGTGTCAACAAAAGCAGAAGGACCTCATTATTACGAAGATCATTTACCGTTTGTATCAAAAGGTACACCTTGATGATGTTTGATCTTTTATTTAAATTGTGCATCCTTGAATACACCACATTTGAAGCCTCTTTTTATTCTTTCGCAAATGTATAATATTTTTAATGCATTCCACAAACAATTTGTTTTAATAATACCTTCTTGAATGGAATGTATATATATCTTTATTCTCGTAAACCAAAGTACAATGGTACAGAGACAATGTGTATACATGGGCATGATACATTTTTGAAAAAATCCACACTTTGTGTCAAATATAAATGTAGAAGATACTTAGCTTTACAACTGTTTTAAGCATCTTGCCATAGGATACATATATACTGCTTCAATTATATGTCATGTTTTAATAAGACAATAGTCACATCCTCGGAGATTATACATCCAGTTATATGTGTATCAATCACGTGGTTTAAAATTCGTCTGAATTGTTATGTTTATAAATGAGAGGTTAAGCTAGCTTTAAAAAACTAGGTTTAATCCACTATTTTCTAAATAATAAGAAAATGCCTGTTCAAAGTCAGGAATATGAAAATTTTAACCAATTACTTTTATGAGTTATAGCTTTTTATTTTGTCATTTAAATATGGATTTTCTGTTTAGAATTTTCCTAAAAAGTCGGTATTTCTGTTATTTTACTTTTTGCATAGTTTAATTATAGTTATATTACATTGGCAAAAAACAAAATACTATACCTTAAACTTTCCATAAAAATACAACTGACGTTCTTTTTATTGTACAATCATAACCTTAACATTATTTTACACGGTTTCCATTTTTAATCCTCCACCCAAGTTTATACACTGGTTAATCTCAATTATACAGTCGTTATATTCATCGTATACCTTTTTCCCATGCTTTCAAATAATCAATCATCTGCAATAAACTTTTTTTTGCTGGACATGCAATTCAGTGGTTGTCGTTTGTTTATGTGTTATATATTTGTTTTCCGTTCATTTTTTTACATAAATAAGGCCGTTAGTTTTCTCGTTTGAATTGTTTTACATTGTCTTATCCGGGCCCTAATAGCTGACTATGCGGTATGGGCTTTGCTCATTGTTGAGGGCCGTACGGTGACTTATAGTTGTTAATGTGTGTGTCATTTTGGTCTTTTGTGGATAGTTGTCTCATTGGCAATCATACCCTGGCACATCTTCTTTTTTATAATTGATGAAAAGCTAAAAACACTTCCGGTGACAAAAAAAATGTTGGATTTCGTGATTGGATAATGTGAATTAGAATTATACAGTGCCTTAACAATAAATGGTAGACAGTTAAGATTGTTTTTATACTATGTTTCTCGGTACCATTACCGAGAGAATTCCGCTCGACTGAACAGGATTTATAATAAAAAATATTTCATTAAACCAATTTCACATTACGGCTGATATACATATATATATTCGCATCACTTAAATAAAAGATAGTTACATGTATAAGTTTGAACACAACTAAGGATCGTCTTATTTAAAAAAAAAATAAAACAAAAGTTATAGCAATAGAAATCCCGTTTTAGCTGAAAAAGGTAAGTAGATATAGGAAGATGTGGTGTGACTCCCAATGAGAACTCTCCATCCAAATAACAATTTTAAAAAAAGGTAAACACTTATAGGTCAATGTACGGCCTTCAACACGGAGCATTGGCTCACACCGAACAAAAAGCTATAAAGAGCCCCAAAATTACTAGTGTAAAACCATTCAAACAGGAAAACTAACGGTCTAATCTATATAAAAAAAACGAGAAACGAGAAACACGTATAAATTACATAAACAAACGACAACTACTGTACATCAGATTCCTGACTTAGGACAGGTGCAAACATTTGCAGCGGTATTAAACGTTAAATTGGATCCAAACCTTCCCCCTTTTTCTGAAACACTAGCATAACATCATTACATAGAAAAAGACACGGTAAAATATCAATTGGCAGGCTTAATGCACAGTTAATAAAATATTAAGGACAAACATTCAAGGCCAAACAGCAAAGAAACAAGTCCAAACAAAGCCATGGCAAGACACCTTGCGAAATATTTAACCATTCGAAAATATTCACTTTTGAAAAAAAAACGGTTTTAATAATACAGTGAAATCTTGAAGTTTATACAAATGTAGTAAGCAGAAGTGAAAATTAGAAAATAATCCAAATAATCAAAGCAGGTATATAGACAAGATCCATATAAATATAAAATAACAAAAAAGTATTATAAACAGTACCAATAGTTCGAATTAGCAAAAAAATACGATTTGAGAGTACTCGCAGTTATTGACAGCTAGCTAAAAGCCAAAAACAATTAATAATAAAAAATCATGCATCAGATACTAAAATCAACTAAAACACATCCCAGGGATTTAGTATGTTAACGTCATGAACAGTCAGAGAAGACATGATTTGTGCAATGCCAAAAATAAATGTATCGACAAGTAGTAGGATAGTGAGGAGCGACTTCTATAGAGATACAAATTAACGTGTCTGTGTCTCTTTACATCCCGCCTCAAAAGAAGATACAATTTAGTTATGTTTTAATTTGCTAATGACAAAACAGACAATTTGCCAATGTAAACTATATTCAGTGATCTAATTACAATATTGGTACGATAGCCCTTACTTATAAGTTTGTTTAAACATGTTAAAGGTCCGATAAGATTACACGGATCACATAGTGATTTCCTCGCTTTAAGCAAATGTTAAGTACAATATTACCATACAATTTAGGATGTGAAATACCATTTAAGCTACATATTATTTTTTGATATCAGCAATAATTATGTTGAAACACTAAATAATAATAGGGTACATTGTCTTTTTGTGTTTGATAAACGTTATATTTTATAGAATATGCAAAACAAGGTATACGAGTAGTAATGGCAAGTACTGGTAACATAGAAAATAGTAGAGATGGATACACTGGAACAATTGTCTCATGTGAAAAGGTAAACTCATACATCGCAATATTTCAGTTTAGTATAAAAAAAAAGTAGATTTTGAAATCAAATCTTATTTTGATAAAAAATAGTTATCGTCTTAATTAAATACAGCATTTACAACAACAAAAAACAATTAAAATCGCAAAATTTAATGTCACATGTTTGTCACTTTTTCACAAATTTCAATAATAACAATTTTTCTAATATAGATCGCATGAAAAAAATTAAATTCTTCAGACCTTTTAAAATTTCACACGCCAAAACGATTAAAAAAAGCTCATACAAACGGTCAATAATATAACGGGAGTGAAATTCCTATATGAAGATAATTGAGAAAGGAAATGGGGAATGTGTCTAAGCGACAACAACCCGACCATAGAGCAGACAACAGCCGATAACATGTTTCATAAAGGTTTATTACACAAAACGTACATGTTACGCTGTACAAAACAAGAAGAACATGCTTGATCACCAAGAGTTTCTTCTGATTCGTATCATGGGGGAAAAGTCTGCATTACCTTACTTGGTTCGAATTTTCTTTCCTGCTACTATTAATTATTTACGTTTGCATTTTTAACTTTTAAATTTGATTGAAATTGCCACACTAAAAAGCAGACTGAGAAGAGCATTCCTGATTAAAGAGTGATAGTAAACATAAATAACATAACTGATCGTTTAAATCAAAAGCATAATAGCACTATATTGCTACTTTACAGATATTGCATCATTTTTTCCAAAGGATAAAGATATTTATAAGTTTTGCAGTTCTGAGTAAAAATTAAAAAAAATATATATAATAATCAAAGAGACAAATCTCCTAAAGAGACCTAATGGCACAAAAGCAACAGCTATTGGTCACTGTTCGGCCTTAAACAATGGTTAAAGCCCAAAACGCATGGTCAGCTGTAAAAGGTTCCGAAATCTTATATATAAATTAATTCAAACGAGAAAAATAACGGCCTTATAAATATGCAAATGTACAAAAAAAATGAACGAAAAACAAATATGTAAACCAGCAACAAACGACCACCACTGAACCACAGGCTCTTGACTTAGAACATATTGTGGCGTGAATAAACTGTCGAGCGGAATCCCATTCCTAACCCTTACCTAATTTTGGATAGTGGTTTAACAATTCAACTTAAAAAGGAACTAAACAGATCAGTTGGAAAGGCAAACACATATTAACGTCCCAACAACAAAAAGACATTTAGTACGGGTCTGATAGTGCACGCGTTACTGACAGCTAGTTCAAAGCCAAAAACAACTATACAAATCAGATGGATGAAAGTTTCTCTTAAAGCAGAAGAAAATCGCTATGATTTTTAAAGTGATTTCCATATGGTCACAACTTATATGGACAACCAGAGCTAACAAAAATTTGTGTACTTCAATACATGTTAAGAATCGAAACAAATACTTTATTTAAATGGATCATGGCTGTCACATGTATAGATCAAGAATTTGGTTGCGTATTCAAAAACTACAATAAGTATACACGTGTCTAACCCTCATCAAACAACAGATAATATCTGATGTATTTTCTCTTCCACAGAAAAAGCTTCGAGTAATATTGTTTTTATAACATGTATAAGGAATAATCGGCATTTCTTATGTTTGACTAGTTTAATGATGTTAAAATCTCATAAATTTATTATTATGTGTTTAATCGATAAGAATGCGCGTTTCTATATGGACGAATACATATGCATCTTTCTAAAATTTGCATTGAAACATAATTGAAAAAAAGGATGAGGGAATGATGATTTATTTGATTGGGACATGTTTATGAACTTCTGATTATGGAAAACATTGTCATCTGTGAAAAAAAAATCTAAAACCACTTCAATTACGTCAATTTGATCCCTTTAATATATTCCTTGTAACCAGGCATTTCCTTTCAAACTAGTTAAAACACAAACTCCAAATAATTGTATGAAACGCAAGTTCTATATTATTGGTTAAGTATTTGACTTCAAGTGTTTTTCAATCAGAATAGTCTCTTTATTTCACTCTACGGGAGTAAAATGTGTCTGAATTGCTTTGTTTTTAAAACCAAAGTAGTAAAAATGAATATCCAGAACACTTGCATCTTTAAACCAGGTTAACCGTAAAGCTGCTGTTCAATTCAGGCATATTACCACGTCACCTTTATGTTGATTGAATTTCTAACATCATTACAACTGTAAGGGTATACAGTATATGTCGCAAAGTGCAGATTCATAGAGATTCGTCTGAAAAATATATACTCATCAATGATACCAGACATATGAGTTGGTACTTAAAATGCGCATTTACTACATAAGACGCTCGAAGCAAATAAGATAGAATGTCAAAACAAATAAGAAGTTGAAGATCAGTTAAATATCGAATTGTCCGAAAAGTAATGTCAAATACATTTCAGGCAATATATAACTTTGTCGAAGAAAGAAAGCAGGAAACCTCCAGATAAAAACTATTAATGATATGTCATGTCAATACAACAGTTTAAAAAAACTTCAGGGGACTAAAAGATCACCGATAAATCAATATACTTCTTGTTACATATGTTGTCTTGTCTGTTGAATCTTTTATTATCTAATTTTGCATCATTTACGGCACTCAGTGTTATCTATCATAATATATTAAATCTTTTCCTATAATTCATAAAAACTACACATTTACGTATTATAAAAATTAAATGTATACTGCAGAAAACCAATGGGGAATGGCACGTTAAAGTTCAGTGGGATGATAGCACAGAACTCAGTTATCATAACTTGGCAAAGAATGAACTAAAAATATTCGACAATGGACCAGCAGGTACATGTTGTATATACATCAATCAAACAGCACGAACAACGAAATCAATTTAAACTTTCAAACATTCATATAATGAACTTTTTTCTTTTTTGTGTTTCAATCCACACATACATCTCGATTTTCACTTTTATATAATCATTACCAAGGTTCTTAAACCAATATAACCATTATGGAAGAAATATTGTTGCATCATTATCGATACTTCCAATACCCTACGTACAGTTCCTAATCTAACAACGTGTTTTACATAGGTAGATTTATATATATTGATAAAAACGAATTAGTTTTGTTTTAGCATATTCTGATCATTGATATAATAACAAGCAAATGTTTATTCATTTAGTATTTATTATATTTATTAATATTTATGTCAATAAAGCGTATATATTGTAGCTAGCGGCACGATTGTTCACTCACCATTATACACTGTACTGGACAACATAGATGTTGTTATCATTAATTGAATCATTACTTGATATGTTTATATTATAGTTCTTATTACTTATTCAGGAATTGACCATGATTGTTATTGTATGGAATGCTTCAATCCAATAATAGGAATGAGATGGAAATGCCAGAAATGTCAGGATGAAATCGATAGCCTGTGCACTGAATGTTATATGTTAGATAAACATACAGTCGACCAGCATCAGTTTTTAAGAATAGTGGAACCCTTTTCCGTGTAAAATTATATTTCTTATAGACAAGAGAGAAAAGGGACTTTTTCTTTGGTTATTTTGTGTTCCTTAAGGATCAGCAGATGTTGCTGCACATGTTGCACCTATTATGTGATTTGTGTTAAAAAAGTTGAGAATTAGTCTCATCGGTGATATCACTTGATGATAAAAGTGGTTTCATTATTGAATCAAAGATTGGGACCCTCCAACATAATATAACAAATATGACTTACTTGATAGAGTCTGTTTCATTTTTGATGTTCTGAAATCTGTATTAATCCTCATTCCTAAAATTAATTAATTCCTTAAATGAGTATTTAACCTTTAAAAAATATCCTTTCATATATTAAAAGCACCCACTTGTTCGTGTTATCATTATCTAAATGAAACTATTACTACATCAAAATAAATCAAGTGTTTTCTGCTTTGTATAACTGAAATATAACTTGATTCAGCAATCATGTAACTCGTACTGTGTCGCAATAATATGATCAACTACTACAATTTGCATTCAGCTACAAACTTGTTATTGCAGGTTACAAATAACCATGAATAGTAGAAGCAAGGCAACTAAGAAAACGTCGTATGGTATTTTCAAAGGAGCCATGGTTTCGCAGATACTACAAGGTTACTTTTGATACATTTTATCTGTTTTTCCTGAAGACAAATCATTGGATAAAGTTAGAATAAGAATGTATCCATACAGATATTTGATACTTATTTAATTATTACTTAGAAATTACACAGAATAGATGAAAGTGTCATCACTTTTAGAATTTCTTACCTTTCTCTTCTGATATTTATTGTAAGACATGTACATGATGTATAAGGATTTCAAGGTGTTGTACATACATCATGTATAATGTCTATCAGTGACGTAAGTTTTCACTTTTAATGAATTGATTCGTAAATGGATACGGTATGAAAAACCAACGCGTTGGCTTTCAATTTCCATACTTTAAGTTTTTCATTCAATACCGTTCGTTTTACATTTATGTCTACCAAACAAAATCTTTCTAATAAAGCAGAATCTATGTTTTCAATAAATGAATTAATGCTTAGAAATTAACAAGGTATGTTAAAATGTGCAAATCTTTTATTCTGTTTACATAGAACTAAGTGAGAAGAGAATGAAATTAGCTTTTCGATCCTCTAGAAATTACTCTCAATGATTATCTCTATGAAATGTATATATTTAGCTATATTAATCTTATACTTCATCACGTCTATGTTTCTTTGTATTCAAATAAGCCTAAAAATTATTTTGCCTAGTATTGCCCAGTATTAACCGTTTCTTAGAGTATTGCCCAACCTGGGAAACCCCTTTTTTACGCCTGGGTTTTCCCGGGTTGGTATTACTTCGCCCACCCTGTTTTACCATAACCCCTCAGTCACCTATTCATGGTTTATTAACTTCGGATTTTTTTAGATTTATTTTGTTAAAGTCTATGATTAGGTTTCATAAGGGAAACCAATATTGTTAAATCATTGATACCTAGTATAAAGTTGTGTAAGCATTTGCCTATTTTGTTTCCTTATAATTTTGTTGGCCTCACATCGTCAGTAAACATTTCCCCATAGACTAAGTTTACATGTTAAGTGTTGCTATGTTCGTCTGAAGTGTTTAAATCTGAAATATCATTTACGATAAAGTAAAATATAAAGATATGTCTTTTAGTAATTTTCCATTATTTGAATCATTTTTTTTTCATTTTAATTGCAAGGACTATCCAAGTGTATCCCAGTCTCTATCTGAACGACAAAATATCCGACATAAAATCATCGATCAAACAGAACTTTTAAGATTTTTAATTGGAAAATATAGTAGAAAAGATCAAATTTTTATTTCGGTCAGACAAACTCTGAAACAGTTCGGCACAGACTAGACTATACATTTACATGTGACTACATTCTAACATGTGTAAATGTACACGACTCATATGTATATGCAATTAGAGGTGCTTGTCTATAATGAGTAAGACGAATCACTTAATATTGTTAACCACAATACTGGAAGACAGAAAATAACAGTTGACAAAGTATAAAATATTAAGCAAGACTTATAAGTCATTTTGTTTTTTATTCAGTTTTATAAATGGTTAGAGGGATACACTAATGACGACATGATATTTTTAGAAAATACTTTGTAACAAACATTTTGATTGGTTGACAAAAGTTCAAAACTTACGATATGGAATGAAAAATTTACGGAATCGAATTGAAAACCTACGAGTTGGTTATTCATACCGTATGAATTACGAATCATCCGTTGAAAGTAATAACCAACGCGTTAAAACAGAAAAGGAAAACAACGCGTTGAAAGTAAAAACCAGCTCGTTGAAAGTAAAACCAACGCCTTTTAAGTAAAACCAACGTGTTGAAAGGGGAAACCAAAGCGTTGAAAGTGAAAACCAGTGCATTGAAGGTAAAAACAAACGGTATGAAAGTGAAAACAAACCAATGAAAGTACAAACTAACGCGTTGATAGTGAAAACCAATGCGTTGAAAGTAAAAGCCAAAGCATTGAACGTTTCATACCGCCAATGATACGAACGACCACTCATACATGTGTTACATTTCATAACCATTGAAAAAAACAATCACCAAAATTAAACCTGTTGTTCATTCAGAAAGTCCAAATAAGAATGAAAGCGCTATATAATACAGTTATGTCATTGTATGTCACAAATTTTTTTAATTTACATTTATATAACTGTCAAAACTGTTTTGAAATTTTTAATTTCTTTTACGTAAACATATTTATATATGTGAGGGACTATAAGTACAATCAGGCATTTAGCTTAAATCCTAGACAATAGGCTAATGCTTAGGCAGTAAGGTTATTGCCAAAATTATGAAAAGCATTACTCTTAAATCCTAGAACTTTAACTTAGAGGAGCACTAGCTACATAATATATAAACAATCTAGAATATGATTTATGTTTTGTTCACTCATTAATGAAAGTGAAATAGTGAAATAATAATTCGCTTTTAGCGACAAGTATGGTTCAATTTTGTCAAACAAACATTGATGATGAATTATTTACTTGCAAATGAATAATTTGACTTCATTGACTCCGTATTTAACATTTTAACCCATCAGCTATAGATGGATAACGCAGGCATTGTGCATGTTGTTTCAAGGACAATAATGTCAACATTGAAAGTGAAGCAAAGGAAAATCATTTGATTGACTAATTCGATCAACAAGCATTTTTGCGCTTGTCCCAAATCAGGAGTCTCTGGCCTTTGTTAGTTTCTTGTGTACAATTTGAAGTTTAGTATGGCGTTCATTATCACTTTACTAGTATATATATTTGTTTGGGGGTCAGCCGAAGAACACCTCCGGGTGCGGGAATTTCTCGCTGCATTGAAGACCTGTTGGTAACCTTCTGCTGTTGTTTGTTCTATGGTCGGGTTGTTGTCTCTTTGACACATTCCCCATTTCCATTCTCATTTTTTTTAATATCATTTTTAAACAGGTAAAAACGATGACTAATATATATTTTCAATCTATTATATGAAATTAAACAGACCAAGAAAAAATTCAAATACACGAGCTCATTCCTACACATATCTATATTTATGTTTATATGTTCATATATGACCATCGGAGGTCTCCAGGGTTAACTCGATAGAGTATTAGATGGTATCTAGACTAAAATACACACGAAACGAAGTTACATATCCTCCAGCCAATGCCCTGCAAATTGTTTATTTTAGACTTTCTATTATATGATTAAATGTTTCACTTAATGATAAATAAAATGTAAGAATTGAAGTCAATTGATGAACATAAAAGGTACAGCTAGTGCCCCTTTAAATTCTAAAAATATGTCCAGGCATTAAATAAAAATGTGATAAAATGCTAACACATAAGTATGTCTCGCCTTTTGTTATTTTGTAATTGCAATGTTGAAATTAAAAAAGCAATACTGTAACATTTGAGTAATGTAAATATTTAGAATCAATGAACCAAAACTGAAACTACACGGCTTAACAATTTTACATTGGAATAAGATTTGCATATAGTGAATTATGGAAAGTGTTGACTCCAACTCTGATAGCAAAAAATACAGGGGTCGTCTCAAAAATTAATTTAGCATTGAACTTAATTCTAAAGATACAGAGCAACTATGTTGCCAAGCGCATATGTATGTATTTGAAGACACGCTAGTTATTTTGACTAATGTTAATCCTTCATAAATAATATCATCATCATATATAAATGTATATTAAGTTATTTTTTATATAAAATGCATTCTTTCATTTCAATCTTTCCATCAAAAAGGTTTACAGATTTAGAATATCAATAATTCTAACATGAACAATACTTAGATATAATAATTGTGGCGAAAATATTTTGTATGTCTCCTTAGCTAAGTTACACAAAATGGCGTTTTACCAGAATCACAGTCTTCTAGGTTGATGTTTTTTGCCAAAACAAGCGAACCTAAAATTGACTTTACTTTCACTAAAAAGTTCGATTTTCAAGTAGAAATGTATGGCAAAAGGGACAGAGGCAGATGAAGAAGGAAATCAGTGTGCCCGGTTTCGTTATCGGAAAATATAAAATAAATATCAGGCCCTCTTTCAGAAAAAAGAACAAATGTGGTCGTCCCCTTTTTCAAAATTCTGGATACGCATGGCGTTGGGTTGAGAGAGTTTTCCAGAATTTTGTTTCAAACGACATGTTCATGTATACTTACCTATTCTAAGTTAATTTCTATAATTATATTGTTCATAATAACGGATCCTGTTAGAAAACACATTTTCTCTAGATTTTTCCCGATTTAATCTTGCAGATTTAACGGAGATTTTTCAACAATTGATTTAGACCACTTTTTTTATTATCCAACCTCCTTCGGACCATTTAATTGATACAATTTATCAAAATCGTCATCCCTTTAATAACACCTTTTATGCGACAGCAAATCAATAGCAAACCTGATGTCCAGACACGCAAGAGTCGAAAATTTAATAGAATCATTGCAGAATATAGAATGTCATGGGTAACCTAAACAATTACAACCAAGAAAAATCTCATAGAAATTTGTAAACAGAAGACAAACATTATTCGATTAAATAAATCATTGTGTATAACTATTAATTCAAAAGATACATTGAAAAGCTAATTGTTTAGTACCTTTATTTTTTATTTTTAGACAACCCCCTTCATTTCACCTGTCAGTGTCGGTGTCAACAGTCGGTACCGAGACTTTCCGTTGATTTCTAGTGAGAATACAAATGCATACCAAATAAAAGGGTCTTATCATGAGTCGTTCCTTTTAAACAACCTTAACTTGTAAAATATGTGAGAGTTTCAAAGCTAGTAAACCATGAGAGGTGGTGGGACTATATAATATCCATGAAATCAAGACTTGAAAATGCCAATAAATTTGCATACAATTTATCATTGGCTACGCATAAGCAGTTCATCTTCCACTGATATAATCACAAACAAATACATGTAAGTAAGCAAAAGTTTTAAAGTCAGTACCAAATAATTGAGGGGGCGAGGCCACTTGATCCCCATAGAAAACATAACAAACTAGGTTCTCCTTGAACGAAACTAATCACCAATGTTTCTCATTCATGCAGTAAGCTTTTTCCCCGTGTAAACACTCAATACTACAATCAAACTGGAAAGGTATTGGCTTTCCATTAATATCAACTCGTTTCTGAACACATTACTATTACTTCAGATACATTTGTAGCTATACATTTACGACTTTTGTCATTTTTTATTTTCTGTGATATACAAAAAGTTATAAAAACAAAAACTAAATAAGAAGCAACTTTGAAGAAGATTTTTCGTAAGAGCCAAAGTAATATATTTGATGAGGAGATATTGGTACACCATACTGTAAATACAGTGTCCATCTTACTTTGATTGAAAATTGATTTTGATAAACCTGTCATCCTTCGTTAAACTGGATAAACGATGTTTAATACTGCTACCTTCCCTATGGGAGTTTTATCATTGTACAAATAATACAAAAATGGACGAATAGTACAACGGAATCAATGAAAATGATTGGACATCATCTTTTGTCATATAGCTCTTCAACTGTTTCGGTACTTATATACCCTTGGCTTTCAAATATTTTGTTTTGAGTGTTCATGATAAAGGTTATTCATAAAAGCATTTCGGACGCACACAATTATTAAACGTGGGTTGTTTTTTTGCCTGTTTTTTTTTACCATTAAGCATTACTACCAAGAAGTTCGAGTAAGATATGGTTTGAATACGACGAAATGCTAACAATTGAAGATCTTTTAATTATTTTAACTAGTTTATATTAAACTTTAATTTGGAATATAATATTTAAAATATCATTCATCAAATATATTTCACCATATTACCATGTGTTTGGAAGATAAAAAAAAGTCTTAAAAAATTAAATTGTTGCCTGAAATGATGTGTAGCAATATGTTGAATAATCATCCCTTGAATTCAGAAAATAAGCTTAATGACTGGAAATTTCAGGCAATAGCTAAATATCTAGATATTGGCTTATATGCTTATTGCCTAGGATTTAAGCTTAATGCTTATCTCGCTTATTGCTACTAAATAATAAGATATAAAAGTGTAATAGTGTAGTTATCAATAATTATTATGATAGACAAACTTTCCTTCAATACAAATGTCAAAACGTCTGAAAAGACCAATTTTTGTCTCAATTTGCATGAACAATTACTCGACATTCTCAAAAAGTATGACTTATATCTTATATTTTCTTAACAATTTCTTATATCTTATATTTTCTTAACAATTTCTTATCTATATTAAACTTGTATGAAATTTATTTGATACCTTCTCAACATTCTGATTATGGTATAAAACGTTCATGAGAAATTTTCTACATTTGAACGCTGTTTTGAAATTTCTCGACAAGATTTTGACATTATTTTTTTTTTCAATATGACCTGACATATTAACATGATTTTGAATGTGTCTTAAATTTTCTTAACAATTCTGGGCTTTACAAAAAAATGACCAATATACATGATATATCTTTTGCTTTATTTCTGTTTGTAATATATACTGCTGTGTCGCGTAACACTGTTTACAACAACAACAAAAAATGGACATGTAAATATTTTTATAATTAAAGATATGGGCATATAAATATTTTGGTAATTAAAAATATGGGTATGAATATACAAACAAATACAAATGAGAGTATGTTGATATGACTTAAATAATGTGGGTTTGAAAATAATAACACAAATATTGCTTTATATAAATTATAATTATTTCCTAAAAGATAAAATAATTCCTACTGTAGATATTTTTCAATGTTAGCAAGGTATATAAACAACTATTTAACCAACTGTAGTTTTCTTAATAATATGCAATGTTTTAGTATATTCTCATTCTCGGTTTAGTTTAGCAGTGATAAATAATTATAAAACAGCATAAGAAACTGTCAGGAATATTTAGATACACAATTCAGGCAAAATTCATACTGTTGAGAGAGTGTCAAGGCTTCTTTTAGACCGTCAAGAATGTTTTGAGACGTATTCAAACATATTTAAGACTTTCAAGAATAGTAGACATGTTTAGACATCATTTATAATTTCAAGAATATGTAAAGACTTATCTCGAGACAATTTTACGAAAGTTGGTCGAAACTAATCGAGACATTTATAAGAATGGATATTTTCAGACAATGTTGATACTATCAAGACATATGTCTAGCAAAATCAAGTTCTTATTTAAGATAATTACAGACTTTGTCAAGAATTTAAAAAAAACTTTCAAACAACGTGAGGAAGTCATGCAAATTCAGACAAAAATTGTTCATTATAGACTTTATGAACTTTATGTAGTGCCATTAATTTGTGCAAAACACTTTTATACCATGCACTTTACATGATACACTATTCACCATTGAATCATGCACTATTTCCTATAACCCTTTACTGAATCCGTTTCAAAACTCACCACAACGTATGGTAAAACATAATATTACTTTTATGAAACGAAATCAAAAGAACTATACGTTACTCCATAAAGACTATAAATGATATCTCTTTTCTTCGAAAGGTTGCGCCATTCACGATGTAATACCACGATTGATTTTCCCCTTTAAGCCTTTGTTAAGGTTTTACTGCATTGAAATGTAGGATAGATTTGCTACAACTGTCAAATTCTAGGAAATATTTTTTTCGACACTTGTCTGTATGCAACTGAATGTAACGTACTATGAATAAGTGGTTTAACACCTCAAAGGCTGTACCATTAATGGTTGGATTAGTATCATTTCTAATTATATTATTACACTTTTATATCTTACTAAGTAGCTTGTTTCCTCTGATACATGGGGTAAGGAAATTCGAATGACAATTATAGTCAGATTTAAAGGTGAATTGACAACACACTTCCAGAGGAAAAGTGACAACAAGACATAAAAGCCAACAAAATAAGTTTCAGCTACCATTTGAAAAGAATTTAATGTATATTGTCCTAAGCAAAACTATTTATTATTTTTCTATTTATATTATCAAGGTAAAATGTCATCAAATGTTGATGTTGGTGAAGTACTTAGAATTTGTGATGGTGTTTTTGACTACGGTATAGATAATATTGAAGTTAGGTGGTCTGATAAAGAAAACAGTCTACACAATATACTTGACCTTAAATGGAAGGCAGGAGGAAAATGTGCATATTATCCAAATCATCTTCCAATACTTGGAAAAGGTAGCTACTCTTAATATGTATAGTGCATGTCTTTAATATGTATGCACTGTAATTAAAATGGGTGTTGAACTTGACTACTAGTATTATAAGAAGCAATGTTTCATACAAGAATATTAGAAGTATGATGAATTTATATGCAAAAGTGGGTTACTCCTATCTAATAATGTACTTGGTAAAGTTTATAAGTAACACTGTATAAAGTTATTTTTGTATTCCTAATTAGCAAAAGCCTCACAGCGTCTTCTGACAAGATGGAAAAGGGGATAGAATTTCATGTGTAGCAGATCTTTTCAAATATTTGCACCGTTAGTCCTCTTGGTCGAATTTCATAATAATAAATTAATATATTTGAACTTATATTAGCTAATCGAAAAAATTGATATTCTGAAAAGAAATGCCTTAAGTAAAAAACTGATCGTATAAAATAAATGGCTAATTCGCAATTAATACGTCATTGTTATGCGAATGCAATACACATTCTGAGGTCACGCAGTTTCATACAGTACTCACACCGGATCTTAAAAGCGATATCTGTATAGTATACAGAAACAGCATAATGATATCTGTAGGGCTTTTTCTGTATAGTAGAACAGCCAATTGCCAGATAAAACTATCTATTTGCAACCGTATATACATCTCCGACAACTCAAATATCCCGTACAATATACTAGTAGTTGGCTTAAAAAGCACCTTACATAAAACTAGAAACATTTCAAACGATAAAAAACAACTCATAATTAAAAAACACAACAATTCATGAAATCCATATATGGCAAAAACCATCAATAACCACTGCACTACAGACTCTCAACTTGGGAAACCACTTACAGAGCGTGGTGGGATTAAACGCATTGGTGAACGCGCAAACGTCGGCCAAACCATGGAAAGTGAAGTTTTTGAAACAATAGGAACAAACTATAAAAATTTGTTGAAAATGGCTTAACTCATCAGATCAACACAAAGCGAGGAAAAAAAAAACAGACCGGAAGTGGCAGGATATGTCTACATCTATCACAACAATACAAACATCTAGCACAGATATGAAGTTATTCGCATTTATTGATAGATATGGCGTTCAAAGCCAATATCAAATGAATAAACGTCTTGTATCTTACACTAATTATTAATATTTTCTGTTTTGAATTCCATGAGCAATGACAGTCTCTTTTAAATAGCAAACACAAATAAATAAGTTACGAATATCAATTAGGTATAATGAATAACGTTGATATTAGGAAGTTATGAATGAATCAGATAGTATGAGATTTACAAAATATTTGAAAGTCTGTAATTTGAGAATGGAAATGTGTCAAAGAAACAACAACCCGAGCAGTGAGCAGCAACAGCATAAATCACCAATAGCGAGGAAAATTCCACACCTGAAATCGAGCAACATCTGGCCTCTAAACAAACATGTGAACTAGTTCAGTGAAAATGGACGTCATACTAAACAGCAAAGAATTTAAATAAAAAATAAATAAAAATCATACAAGTTAAACAAAGGTCAGTGGCTTCTGACTTCGGACAGGCGAAAAATGCTTGTTTTTGAGAGATATATGTCCAAGTGTATTAAATTCAAAAGCATAGAAAAGGATGAAATGCCCTGCCAATTTGTCTGTATTGTAAGACATTTGTCTGATTTGTAGATGTTGCATCCAATATATTTATTTGCAGATCGTTATATATTCCTTAGATTGTGTCTGCAAAACCCCTACTGGAATTGTGTTTCTCTTGCATAATTTCAGTTTTCTTTAGGAATATTTGATGTATTTGAACAGTAATTACTAGAGTGTATAGTTTTGCCTTTTTTATGTGATTGATTCTATTTTTATGGTCTGCATTGCAACCAAGAAAATGAAAATTGAAACAAACGGACCAATTATATAAAGTTTTAAAACTTAAATTATTTATTGATCACGGAGTCTGTCCATTCGTCCTATTGTGACTTTTGAATACGCCCTGCTTAAGAACAAATTGTAAATATAAAAAGAAGATGTGGTTAGAAATGTGAGATACCTTCACCAAATCTTACTGAAATGATGTTTTTTCGCACTTTTGATTTAATGTACCATCAGATTGATTTTGAGATAATTTGTATGACCAAGACCTCATTAGTTCTGGACTAGAAATACACTATTAATAAAAATATTTCACGTCCTTTTTTTTATATCAAAATCAAAATCACTGCCCTATTATGTCTACATGAGGAAAACTAAATTGTCCAACCCAGTTAGAAATCGTCAAAAGAATGTACAAGGAAGTAATACATAGTATTAAAGTCGAGTTGGCGTTCCAAATTATTTATTGTCTATTTAATAATGCCCACGAACCCAAATATGCTATACATGTATATCTAAAAGAAATCAGTGCTTTATCGTTTTTCTTTTTCTTGCAATCGACCGCCAACAATGCAAAAGAGGTGCGAAAGATCCAGCGGGAAATTCAAACTCCTAAATTAAAAATAAACTGACAACGCAATGGATAAAAAGGCAAAAGACAAACATACAAACAATTGTACACAAAACACAGCATAGAAAACTATAGACTAATCAACACGAATCACACCAAAGACTTGAGGTGTCCCGTGTGCTATGGAAGGGTACGTAGATCCTGCTCCACATGTGGCATCTCCCGTGTTAATCATGTTAATACAAATCCGGTAGGCCAAATCGGTAGGTCAGATTCAAGGTACATGTATGCTTTAAAAAAACAAACACAAAGCAGCATAATCCATTTCAGGATAGCACAAACCGATGCATTAACAGTATTTGAAGTTTGATAATAAAAATGCTGCATGTTTTGAGTATCTAAATACAATTATATTGCTTAATTACTATTGATATGCATTTTATTTAAGAAACATATTTCAAACTTGCTTAAAAATGAAATCTTTTTAACAAGAAAATGAGGTTTTGTTTTGAAGAACATGTTTGAAATTATCAGATAAATACATATATGATTTATATAATATAGAATAGAGCAACAATTTGGCCAGGCATATACACTTAAGGATATTCGCTCTTCTTCTTTTAGAAGATTTGCAGGATATTAAGAATCCTGTGCTTTTATCCATTTAGTGCAATTAAATATTTTTTCTCTAACCCTTACTTTTCTTTTTTGACAATTTACAATATATATACAGTTGTAGACTAAATGTTTAAAATGTAAAGCTTTCCGAAAGGTATATTTTTTTACACTGTATGTATGCAGCAATTTCGTAATATTTTTGTCAATGTGAAAGCTTGAAATTGCAGCGTAAATTGTTTTTGCACTCGGCGACCTTTGACCTTGGTGCACATTTTATGTCAAATAAACCTTAGATTACTGGTGTAGAGCCCAAGTCTCTACAAGTTCTGGTTCTTGAAATACAATTTTTCAAAAAATGTGTATTTTTTATCAAAGTAAATATTTCCTTATAAGGTTTCATAACAATATAATTGTTTATGTTTATAGCCATTGCCCTCAGTTACTGTACATGTTGCCGTTTTCTAATCGATTGTATACTTTTTTATGAAAATGCAAATATAGAAAAAAATTGCTTCAAGGGTATTTAACTCTGAAAAAGGAGCAGTAGCATCTGGTTATACATCATGATGAGATTTATCTATTGACCAAATAAGGTCATAATATCTTTTAAAAAAAATGGAGAAGGGGGCATGTCGGAAAAATACAGCTTCTAAAGGGTATGATGAAATCCTATTAAAAATCAACTGGTAAAACTTTATGATGAGGTCTATCGATGATATTGAAAACTTTAATAAAATCAATAGAAGGGCGTGGCAAAAAAAGTGTTGGAAGAAAAAAAGAAAGAGAAAAACATTAAAAAAACAATAAGGTCTTTTCTCACGTAGGGGGAAAGACCTTAAAAACCAGAGGGTTGCATCGTAAGCTGAATATTGATTAATATTACCTGTTTTAGTGAACACCAAGTGCTGTCCCTAAAGAACCGGAGTAACGACCGGAAAACACGTTAAAATGGTTATCTGTAACACACATATTGAAAAACATTTAAACATGAAAAAAATATTTATATTTATCCCGTTAACAAAAAGTTAACATTCAGAAATATTATCCTATATCGATTCAATTATTGATAACCGCAAATATTTCAAGTTTCACATTTAATAAACTTTTCTCTTTTTCAATTTAGATTTGTTTAAATCGCATTACAAATATTATTATTTTAATTGAAATAGATACTTTAGGCCACCTTGATGTTGTTTGTGATGTGGATGAAATATCCAAAAACGTAAGTATGATATAAGAAATAGTTCAACTTAAAAGTTGAAACCGAACTGTCAATACCAGCGGTTAAAAAAAATTGCAGTCTTGAATACACAACAGAGATACCGAAAGAATGAGCTACACCAACCCTACGATAAACCGGTTGCTGTAAATGTGATTTGCAGATAGAACTATTTTCTACTTGAGGACACGTTATGTAGTGCCGGTCAAATACACAAACTTTCATACAAAATATGTGGAGGTGTAAATAATCAAACCCAGCTACATTCTATAATTGAGTTGATAAAGTAGGTTGTTGTCTGTTTTGATGTATTTTTCATTTATTGTTTTTCATAAAACGGGCCATTTGATTTTCTTCTTCATTTTTTATCTTGTATAAATTGGACGCCTCCGGGTGCGGGAATTTCTCGCTACATTGAAGACCTGTTGGTGACCCTCTGCTGTTGTTTTTTATTTGGTCGGGTTGTTGTCTCTTTGACACATTCCCCATTTCCATTCTCAATTTTATAAAGAGTTGTAATGTTTTGCCTTGTTAATATTACTAAGAGGTGCACAGTATATCAGTCAAGGTTAACAAATGTAACACAGATAAGGAGGCGTAAATAAAACATTGTAAAGTATTAGGCAACCTAAATTGTCTGCAACGATACATAAATCATTCACAGCAATAGCATATTGCATTGTGAAAATGACAGTAGAGTATAATAAGTAGACCACTGTGCAGGGTCATTTTGAAGTCAGAATCATCAATTTTGATCTCAAAGGTAAATATTCTCTCAGCAGACCAAGACCTTTCCCAATAGCATGGCGTTTATAATTTTAAACGTCATTATCATACTTCATCATGACATCAAACTTTTTTCTCAAAACAAGTGTTAAAGATATAAATATTCATGGCACAGGAATACTATGTGACAATATTGTAAGATACCAATTAAGGGAACATTCATACCATCAAAGTTGTAAACAAATTTATAACGTCATGACAAAGAGAAAACGACAAAACGACGACAAAAAGTCCATAATATCCTAAATTGAAAAATGAAAACTGAGGATCGCACAACCGATGAAAAATCTAGTGGTGATATGATGTGTTCCTTATTTATATACAGATGTTGTTCCAATATGGCACAAATCATGTCGATCATTGCACATACGGTGGTTATTCTCATTCAATGATGTCACAGTCGAGTAAACCAGGACGAAATAATGACATTAGAAGCATTTCCCGATGAAAATAGGAAGAAAAGATATGATTGCCAATGAGACAACTATCACTAAATCCAGTACGACATATTCATGCACAGTTTCCTTTGCAATGTCACTGTACGACCTTCATAAATGAGCAGAATCATAATCGTATACTCAGCTATAATAGGTTAAGAAATTACAAATTTAAAAACATACTCCCTGATTAATGTACTAAATAATAAACGAATAACACTTATAATATACAGCTACAATCGCTGAATTACAAGCTCCTGAGATGAGCCTTAAATTAAAATAGGAACATATACCAAATATGCGTTATGCCTTCAACAATGTGCAAACTCCATACCGTATAGTCAGCCATAACGGGCACCGAAATGACAGGTGTACAATACTCCAAACGAGAAAGCAAACGACCTCATTTTTGTACAAAAATAACCTAAAAACGAATTTGATAAACAATAATAAACAACAACCTCAGAATCACTGAGAATGACACGCTCCTGACTTGGTACAATCACTTACAGAATGAGTCTGTGTCAAATGCTATGGCCAAACAATACTCCCCTAACCTAGGACTGTGTGTTACAGCACAACATATGAACACACTTTAAAAGTCATTTCAAAGGGCCCATAATTGACAATACCAATAACGTGGTAGAGTGCATCCTCATAACAAAAAAGACGCTAAGTACAGATTTGAGAAAAACTCGCAATGTCTGCAGCTAATATAAAACCAATGACAAATTATAAAAATCATGTCCATCAGTAAACATCCAAGACTCATGAAGTAAGTATTAAAACGTCATTAACACATGTAACAATCACGAAAAACATAATGTGGTGCAAAGTCAAAATATCGACAAGTTGTAGAACCTTGAATGTTGCTTACCCGGAGCGTGTCCACTTTTGCAGGCTCGGTAAACAGCATCTCTGTAAAATGAGGCTGTGCTATACCTTAAGAAAACAGTCGATCATTCAAACTAAAAGTATAGAAATCTAGTAAAAGTATAAAGGAATTTTGAGAAATCACTGACTAAATAATTCACCAGAAAAAAACATAGATTACGTTCATTGAAATTCAATACGTCACTACAGACACGCGCATACCGAACGAGTTGATGTGTAAACACCGTAGTAAGATAGTGCCAAATGAACTTCACCAACCAATTAAGTCAAATGAAAAATAAGGAAAGAAAAATAAATCTAAAATATATATATATAAACTAGTAAAGGACAGTCATTGCAGTTTGTATTTGATTAATTAATCAAAAGTGAGTTCCTTTTGTATTAATGACTGTACATCTAAATAAAGGCAAAAGTAACATACCAACACTCTTGATAATTGAACGAAAATGTCATCAAGATAACAAAATGTATTGTTGAATTTATCTATTAAATGCACACCAAGCAGGTTTTACTTAATAAATATTTTGATATGAGCGTCACTGATGAGTCTTATGTAGACGAAACGCGCGTCTGGCGTCTGGCGTACTAAATTATAATCCTGGTACCTTTGATAACTATTTACTTAGTTTAACCATACATTGTGTTACATAACAGTAAAAGAATTAGTTTGCTTCTGAAAGGGCGCAATTGGTGCCCGTGTAGTTATCCACAGCTCTCGATACATGTTTATCTTTGACACATCTATTTGAAACGGCCAACGAACTTGTTATTACATCTGTAAATATTTCAAAAGAATAACTTAGGTTTTACAACTTAGAACAATTGGTTTAATAGCTAATGTGTAAGCAGCAATCATGAATCAAGTAAAATATTATAGAAAAACGCAAGCTCGGGAAAAACAGGAAAACTGTTAAATCACTTTAGATAAATTCGCTGATTGGAAGTTACACCGAAGAAAATGCAAAGATTAGAGATGCTGTTATCCCCCCTTTCATCGTAAAGATTTGTTCTCAATACAATCTTATTTTCAACTGCGGGATTCTTAATTTCAATTCTATTCGTGGGTTCGTGTTGCTTTGTTTCACTATTTGTAGTAAGGAGTGTTTGAAAAGGTTGAAGATCTAGATTTGCAGTTTATGCACTAAATTTGAGACAAATATTATTTAAGTTTACAATTTGGTCTTTTCATGTATCTCTTTTTGGGACTGTTAGTTCCCGATGGTATCAGCAGCTGATAAAATAAAATTTTCGCTAACATTGACATGGGCATAGCTGTTATCAATCTTCAAATATATAATTTGAATTTCAATCAAAGCTTTTTCCTTGTTTGTTTATACATATTTAGCATTTGTCAGTATTATTAGCCTTTAATAGTTGCATAAGGCTATGATAGCGTACATGATATTTTATCAATCACTGTATTAGTACCTTAGTGGAAGTACTGTTTTTCCTGAGGGCGCCATACGAGCATTTCCCCGGTTATTCTTGACTGTTCAAAATTGAGAATTTTAATAGCTTACTATTTGGTATGAGATAAACTCGTCATAGATACAAGGACTAAATTTTATATATACGCCAGACGCGCGTTTCGTCTACAAAAGACTCATCAGTGACGTTCGAATCCAAAAAAGTTAAAAAGGCCAAATTAAGTACGAAGTTGAAGAGTTTAACTTATTGATGGTCTTTGGTAAAGAGCTGTCTTATTCATGTTATTGGCAATCATGAAACATCTTTTTATTCTCATATGGTATTACAATGAGGGAAATTGTTAATCGAAAAGTCGTGTAACAAAAAGAAAATCATCTTAGATTGATACATTTTTTTCAATTGAATCAGCTCCTTAAAGTTTGTAATAAGTTTTAGATTTTTTAGTATTTTGACCTCGAGCATCACATGAGGGATATTAGTCAAATGTGCTTTTGGTGCAGTACAAATTGCACTCATAATGCTATTAACTCATATAATTTAAAACAAGAATGTGTCCATAGTACACGGATGCCCCACTCCCATCATTTTCTATGTTCAGTGGACCGTGAAATTGGGATAAAAAATATAATTTGGCATTTAAATTAGAAAGATCATATCATAGGGAACAGGTGTACTAAGTTTGAAGTTGATTGGACTTCAACTTCATCAAAAACTACCTTGACCAAAAACTTTAACCTGAACGACCGAACGGACGGACGGACGCACAGACCAGAAAACTTAATGCCCCTCTTCTATCGTAGGTGGGGCATAAAAATTATCAGTATTCATACGTGAAAACAGCAACACTTGGTGTCTCTCTTTTTGCTAACTGTTAAGTTGTGAATATTTTGTGTGTGTTGTTTGCCTATATCTGAGTTTAACAACAGTGTATTTATTCTTATAGATTTATGATTGGTCTAGTCACGCCTTTCAATATCCGCCTCTTAAATGTAACGAAAATAAAAGCAATTAAACAAAATAGATAGATCATTTATCTTAGCAAATGTTTTATATTGAAGAAATGGTTTCACAATTTTGTGGTAACTGTTTTGTAAATATTGCATTGGCATACGATTAGTTAAGGTAGGAGGAGTCGTCAAAAGTATGACTTTTGAGTATTTATGAAATTCTTATCTAAAAATAGGAGGATGTGGTATGATTGCCAATGAGACAACTCCTCAATAGACCATGTGAAAATTACCAACTCCTGGTCACCATACGACCTGCAGCAATGAGTACAACGGTTACCGCATATTTAGCTATAGAGGGCCCCGAAATGACAAATGTAAAACAATATAAACGAGGAAACAAACGGCCTGATTTAGGTTAACCTTAAGAATACACTATAAGAATTAGTAGAAAAAAGTTAGCTTATCAGATTGATAAAAGGCAATGATAAATATAATAAAAACACTCAGTGGACGTGGCTGGATACTTATACATTCCCACAACAAAAAGACAATTAGTACCGATATTGGAGTAGTCGCAGTTCCTGGCAGCTAGTTCGAAACCAAAATCTATTAATTGAAAAAACATCCATCTGAAACAAAAATATCAATCAATCCAATTCAGAATCTTAAGGAAATGTATTTTTCCGCGTTTCGGAGTATAGCGGGAAAATGTTGTCTGAAAGGAACGTGTTTTAAGAACAGTACGTTTTGGCGGTTTTTATTATGTGTCGTCGTACATGTGGGTACGTGGACCAAACATTTGGATTGTGTCAATAAGTACTCAAAGTCAAGACTTATGTTAATGAGGTGAATGCAGGTTTTAATTTTCTTTGTGTTTGTAAATTATTCTAGCTGCACACGTTCAACACTAAACTTCAATATTTTACAAATGTATAATATTTGATAATATTTGATATTTGAAGTTTGGCATAAATGTCCTGAGGCTTGCTTGCACTTGCTCCGTAACACAGGTTTCCATATCTATTTTCTTTAGTAAAGATTTTGTAATTTTTCCTGGGCGGCGACGTTACAGTTTGATGCAGACCAAGCATTACATGTAGACGGGCGGAAAAAGTTAACTCGGCGTTTTTTCGCGTGCACTTCAAGTAAACGCCGCGTTAACTGTGCGTTCACCCCGAAATATCAGTAGATATAAAAAGTAAACAGGCGTTTACTTTCTCGTTTACCTCTGCATTAACGCAAAATATCGGCGCGTCTTCTAAATTTGTAGAGAGTAAACGGGCGTTTACTATCTCATTTACATCCGCGTTTACGTGAGAAAAGGCGCTTTTTACTAATTTCGTCAAGAGTAAACGCACGTTTGCTATTTGTAGTGAACGCTCGTAAACGCAAATTGTCATTGTATCCTGGATATACAGACTTCAATATCAAATGATAAAGTACATCAAAATTAAATGACCAGCTGTTCATTTTCGATTAACATATTCACGATTACAGTCAATTAATAATGTTATTACATCTCTTTAATTAATTGAAAATTAATCATAGTTAATTTCTGTTTCTGCACGCATAAACAGTTCAAGCATATCTATTTAGCTGCATAGTAAATCAGTAATATTTTTATATAATAGCAGAATGGATTTTATAATACAAATAACCTCAATATTAGAGAACAATGACTAAAACTATGGCTCGTATCAATTTATAGTGCCAGCATGTCCTGTTTTTATGCAAAATATTAAACTGTAGACAAATATCATTAGTTTTCGTACGTCACACTGATTCGTATAACAAACTTATGTTTCAGCATATCATGCAAATCTTTATAGCTGCATAGTAAATCAGTTATGTTTTAGGCCAGGCTGGATTGTATTATACATTGTCAAATGGTAGTTATATTGGAGTTCTCTTCTTTGAATAGTATAATATAGTATACTAGTATAGTATGTAGGTAAATTGGTTTTGGTTGCAGCCTAACGTCCAGGGGCAAGAATTTTATTCAGGTTCAGATCGAGTATATTTCGGACGTCTCAGATATTATTCATAATCGTTGTGGACAAGTCAGTCTAAATTGACGAGACGGTAAAAATGTACATACTTATACAACTCTCTATTAATATCCCCATACTGGATTTATTATTATTCGTTGGATGCCAATTTTTGTGGGTTTGGTGGGTACAAGTAAATAACAAAATCAAATGTTCAACGAAACACATATGTTAAATAGGCGATGTATGCAGAGATTTTCAAAACCACGAAATCAAATATCCACGAATATGCAAGATTTTTCAGCAATCCATGAAAATTGATACACTGTACTCTTAAAATTAAATCATGTAAATCCAAGGCAAAAAAGGTGAATAACGATTAAAAGTCATGTATTAAATTTATAGATTTATATTTAGGAAGAAACTGTTAAAAATGGTAAACAAAGCAACGTAAACCATGATGTTTATATTTCATCATATGAAAATATTTTCCCAATATGTTGGATAACCTTTCTATCCGCCTCGTTATTTGAATATGCAACTTTTGAAAAGACAATAAAGAAAATCTGCTACTCAGTTAATGGAACTGATTTTTTGTAGTGAACAAACGGTTATATATGGAATTAAAAATGTTTTTGAACTGTTCAGGTTTGAAACACATCTACGTAAAATTAAAAACCAAATGTTCAGAGAACAATTGAAGGTCTTTCCACCAAAAACCCTGTATTCTAATATGAAAATAGTAAGATTAGGTTTAAAATGTCATTTTAATCGTCAAATGATAGCTTATTGTAGTTGATTCCAAAAATATATGGTGTCTTTACAATATTTTTTAATAAGATAAATCATTTGTTACTTCCGGTTTGAAAAATGTTACTTCCGATACTATTTGAATATTTACTTGACACTGATTCCAAAAATATCTGGTTCTATATACTTTTATATTAATAATAATAGCTACTTCCGGTTCAAACAAGGTCACCACCGGTTGTATTTTTCAAGGTTAATGGTTTGAAACCAAAAACGTCTCCTGGATTTATCATGTATACATTTGAAATAAAAAAGCAACGGTAACAATCTAGAACGTCAAATTTAGCTATGATCTTGAGATCAATTTCAAGTTTTCAATCAAGGTTCTCAAGAAAAAATACGATCTGTCTAAATTATATTTGTTTAAAGAGTTATATCACCATAAACGTATTTCTAAATACAGAAGGAAGACAACTCCATTTACCGTTCAACGTACCCTTGAAATCAAAATTTACATGTTAGAACATGTCACAACTATCAATTTAGTAAAAATATTTTGCCGATATCTTATATTGTTTTTGGAAATAAGTGAAAATAGGCTAAATTCAAAATGTAGAATATGACCTTGACCTTTGACCTTGACCTAATTTTCATTTTTTGGGGCCAAGGATTTCAAATAAAAAGTTCCTAGTTCTCTATCAATTATGGTTTACAAGACAGAAATCCATATCACTAATTTTAAATGCATAAGGGGAAGTAACTTTCATATGGAGTGTTCATATCGCTTCGGTCAAAATAGAACAAATCATGCAAAGGATATAACAAGCAATTTTATAAAATAAACTTGTCGCTTTCTTTTATGATTACGGAGGAGATGCAGGCACAGAAAAACAGTGTTTGGGGAGATAACTCCTACAAAGTAAAGTTTTTGGTTACGCAGGGTAAAGTCGTTATAATAAAATAAATGTACAAATGAAAACGAAATTTATTTTTTAATTTACAGAATCAAGTAATGCGAAAAGTAAACGCGCGTTTACTTTCAAGTACACGTAAACGTATACTTGTGAAATCTTTAGTAGACACCCGTTTACTTTTAAGTGCACGTAAAAAAAGCTTTTGAAATCTGAGATAAACGCCCGTTTGCTACTGACTTAATGGACACATAGTTAACGCACGTTTACACGCTTAGACATTAGAAATTTCCATTTTGACCGCGTTTAAGCTAGTTTCACACTGCCGATCAGACCAACTCGATCAATCTCGATCAAGACAAATTAAGCGATCGGGAGACTGGTCTGTCTCCATCGACAAGAATGTTCGGGTTGGTCTACCTTGGTCGTCATCGATCTGACTATCTACCCGAGAGTTTTTGACATGTCAAAAACATTCGAGTAAGGATCGAGAAGCCAGTCACTCAAGAAGAGATCGCGAATTCGTCGAGAAGCGGTCGAATTGATCGGAAAAGGATTGTGTAGAGATTGAGTTTGGTCGGAATACAAAAAGTTTACCGATCGTTTCTCGATCATTTCGATCCTTGCTCGACTAATATTCGATCATTTCCCGATCAATGACAACCTGTACGATATGTGGTCAAGATTTACTCGACCAATGCCCGATCGCTTCGTGATCACTGCGACTTCTATATTTTTTTCATCTCAGACCAACTCGACCAATACCCGATCTCTACACGACCTCATTCAACCACTCTTCGCTCTGTACTCGGCCATACACGAGTAAACATGACTGATTCACGATTTCCTAAAAGTGTGTGCATATCTGATTAACTCTCATAACTTTGCATCTGCAAACATATATTGTCACTATTTGTTTTTAACTGTACACTATATTCCTCCATGTATAGATATAGGAAGATGTGATATGAGTTCGAATGAGACAACTCTCCATAAAAATAACACGTCCTTCAACACGGAGCCTTGGCTCACACCGAACAGCAAGATATAAAGGGCCCCAAAAATTGTAAAACCATTTAAACGGGAAAACCAACGGTCTAATCTATATAAAAAAGAGAATCGAGAAACGAGAAACATGTATGAAATACATAAACAGACGACAACTACTGTACAGTAGATTCCTGACTCAGGATACGTACAGTCGCAAGGAGGTGTAAAATTTTAAAAGAGAGACCACAGATACCAAGGGAACAATCAAACTCAAAGGTCAAGCCGACACAGTCATAGCAAAAACGAAAGCCGACGAGAAGACAAACAGAAGCCTACACAACACATAGAAAACTAAAAACTTAGCAAATATGAAAGTAATTGTGCACTAAAAGTCTTTATAAGACATGTTACGAAAATGTATATTCTCGACGCTGAGGTTGACAAATTAGACTTTAAATTTGGGGACGGTGTCAAAACATTGATTATAGATTTAAATAGGTAAAATTTAAATCATGTGCGTCTTGGTTAATTCAAATCACATATGTGATATCCTATATGACAATTAATTTTGTGATATTATTGCTGGCTATCACAAGACATGAAATGTATACGCGTGCCGGAGTGGTTGGGCTAGAAAAGGGGGGGCTGAGAGTTATACAAGTTCATTCGATTCAAGATTGATAATATATACATAGTAAGCCAGTTAGATATTAGTTTTATTGTTGTATTACAGTTCCTGAAAAAGTTAAATGTATCGCTGCACTAATCCAACAAAGCTCTACAGTCTGGTTGATTTGTCTCTCGGTTGTCTCCATCAGCTCTAATGACTCTGAAAGTTTTTAAGCGCCTTATAGCGTGTTCGACATATGCCCGGCACTCTGATATACGCAAATTCATTTTTTTTTTTCATTTTAATCTTTCTATTCGTGGTTTAGCTCTTTGCTGATGGCGCCTGTAGGGGGTAACGAGGGACAAATTCAAAATTCCGGTACAATGTAAGGCAATTGATTATTCTGTTCTTTTGGTGTCCTAGGAAAACATTTCGAATAAATCTTATATGATTTTTGTGGTCAACAATCACTTTTGTATTAATGCAATGTCTGTGTCTGTGTCCGGAGTATTTGTTCTTGAGGCTCCGTCTGTGGTCTGTATAAATGGCATGAGAGGTTCCGTCGATTGTAGCTAATGCTGCGGGTAATGTATGCCACCCATCGCGTAGTTGGCCCCAATTTTCTTCAGATGGCAAAGCTATTCGGGGCAAATATAATTTCCCAAAGAATGAGAATTAAGGCATTTATTGCTGCACCGACAGCATGAACAGAAACGTCAAGGAGTAAAGACAGCATGAACAGAAACGTCAAGGAGTAAAGACAGCATGAACAGAAACGTCAAGGAGTAAAGACAGCATTACACAGCAAGGGTAGCTTCTAAACCACAAAATTACCATCATGAGCCAGTTGATTGGAAGTCCAATTACGCCTAACATTTCCGAGAGTGTTTTTGGTGTCACAAACCTCTTATCCTTCTGAACATTCAAGAAATATTTGCCACTGGATGTTAAGAAACCAACAATCAATCAATCACAAACCCCTTATAAAGAAAAAAAAATAATTAAAATTGTTTAATTTAAAACAAAGTTGGAAGGAAATAAAGGAATAATACACATGCATTTGAAGCTATAGGACCGGGAGAAATTTTTCTAAAACTACAATGCATCATGTTTCAAGTTTAAATTGTATAAAAATCGTGATTTAGGTGTTTTAAAACTGACCCTGTTAGATAAAACTTCAGGTGGCAAACACCTGAATCAAAAAACATACACTCCTTTGTTTGCTTTTAATAACTATATATGAATGACCGTTACATATATATTCACTAGTACATGTACATGTAGGTATAAAACAGATTATAATACTTAAGATTATGTTCAAGGTCTATTAAGGGATCGCTGAAGAATTCACACACGTATGTACCCCGTGTCTCCGTTGCACCCCAACCCCCCTTGCTCCATTTTTTGCATTAGAGTTTCTTAAAAATATTATGAAATTTATTAATATCTATTTCTTGTATTTCTTATGGTACAAATGTTATTGAATATTCGTTTCATACGGAATTACCTCCAAAAACATCAATGCAGTTTTTAAATAATATTCAATGTATACACAGGTACTCTTTTTTGTGTTTTGACACATTTAAAGTGTAATTTGTCAACCTCAGCGTCGTGAATATACCTTTTCGTAACATGTCTAATAGACAGCTGATGACTAAGTTAGCCTACAAAGTTAGTTTTTAAGAATTTCAATATTGTAGTTTAGCTGTTTAATAGACTTTTTTGTTTGACTGTCCGTACTTTTCGTATGTCCAGAAATTTTTGTAGTATAAATATAAGAAGATATGGAATAATAACAACTCTCCACAGGACACTAGATTACACAGAAATTAGCAACTATATGTCACCGTACGGTCGAATGTTTACAAACACTTTTTTCATACGCGTTTTGACACAATTTTATTAAATAAATTGAGACGGGGACAAAGATTTTTATTTAAATTCGTGATAGATATATGTAAACAGAAAAGGTAACCTGCTGGGGATTGAAATTCTATTTTTGACCAAATTTGGGAAAAACATGTGACATCTTCACCCCTTTTTGCTGAATATTTTTAGTAAAAAAGTCAGGTTGTTGCCATTGATACACCCCAAAAAATTATCTTGAACCATTCAACTATCTATGGAAAATTCTGATTACATATATACATGTGCAAATATATGACACAAACAGTAGGCTTAATTTGTAAGAAAGCAAGGAAAATGGAATGGTAATATTTATTTATATTGCTATCTAACATCAGTACTAATCCAGTGAAAAGCTCATTTTGAAGAAAAGAGCAGTAAAACTCCCATAACCAATCAGCGTCCTACTTACTTTCAGGAAGTTTTATAACCATTTCGGTCCTCTTTGTTCAGCTCCTGCTAGTCTCTAATACTTTTGATTTTGCCATTTGATTAGGGACTTTCCGTTTTAAATTTTCCTCGGACTTCAGTATTTTTGTGATTACAATATATACAGCCTTACAGTGGTCGCCTTGTCAGCCACTGCACCATCTAGATTTATCGGCACCCTTTGCTGTCTTCCCATTTTTGTTCGTTTTCTTCGCTCTCTTCAAGCTCTGTCACAGCTATTAACCTGTATATCTGAGCTCTTATCACCTTGCCAAACCGTCCAACTGCTTTATTTCCATGTATATAGATATTTTAAATGTATAATTTTACTCAACCCTTCTGTGAACTACTGATTCTAACAAAAATAAACGGAGAACGTGTCGATTGGATACAGATAATGCCCCAGCTTTCATATGACGTTATAAAGAGTCATTTCTCAAGAACGGTAAAAGTGACACCACCCAAATTCGCACTTGATCTGTGTTTTATGGTATTGCGTTTCATAAAATTTTGTTGAGGCGAAATAAAATTAGAGAACAGAAACTAATTTTTGGGACGTACGTTTACGTACTTACGGACGGACAAGGGTAACACTTAATGCCACCCCCGCTGCAGCGGGTGATATAAAAAAAATCAGATGTTTTTATACTGGAATTGTACATAGTCGATCAATGCCCGACTATCCGTACGACCCCTATACGATCAAGTCAATCTGGTCTGACCGAGATCAGACTGAGATCAAGTATAGTTGATTTGGTCTAGGCAGTCTAGTGAAGATCGTGTAGAGATCGTGAATTGGTCGGAATTAACGAATATGTATTCATTAAGTGGTCGGGTTTGAGTCTTTATGGAGTCGTGAATGAGTCGTGATGGGTGGAGTTAAGGTCGTGTACAGTCGGATAGCTGTCGGGTAAAAGTGGTAAACAGGCCCGATCAAGAATTTTGTCACGCTTGATCGTGGAAATTTTGACAATCTGGATCATCGAGTTGATCTGATCGGCAGTGTGAACCTACTTAACGTAATTATAATAAACGCACGTTTACCAGGAAATGCGAAAATTAAAGCTAACTAACGAAATATGTGCACGCGACATTAACTTGCGTTTACTTAATGTAATGCTTGGTCTGTAGCCAACTGTATGTTAAATACGGATATACATATACATACATGTACATACAAAGAGATATGGGCTGTTATTGCTTCATGGTAGACATTTTTCAGACGTTAATTTTTTCTGTATAACTCATTTTGGAATGTATTTGTAATTGTATTTCATATATGTATTGATAGTTTAAAGTATAAATTAAACACCGGCTCTGTTATTCTGCACTGCCAAACGCATTGCTTTGTGTTCGTTATTTTTGTAATGTAGATAATACTAAGTGCATTATTTGTTGTATATTCTTTAAAATGTTTATTTAGTTTATCATGTTTATAGAAACTAAAATTTAAGAAAGTACTTTAATTACACATTTATCACAGATTTCAGTAGACATTTGGTATGAGATTGAAAAAGATGAAAGACGCTCGTACAAACCTATCCTGTATTTAATTTTTGCACATCAACAAGACGAAAAAAAACGAAACTGAAGAGGAAAAAAACCAAAATGAAGACAAAAAAAAACAAAATGAAGACAGGTTTGCACTGATGGACGAAGTCTTAGAATTTTCAAGTAGGTTAATCTTAAAAAGATGTCAAGTTTTGCATATATGTTTCTTAAAAATGCATTACAGTAAATGATTTTTCCGGTCCACAATTTAGACCTTACATTTTCAAGATTTGTCTATTACTAATCTGAAGAAAGTATGCAATACACATAGCAAAGTGTTAAAAGTATGATTTTTTGGTAGTTCACGTTCGAGTTCAATGCTCTAATTTTCAATTAGATGTAGCGCTGTTAAATAAACTTGTTTCGGACTTTTGATAATGAGATAGCAGACAAACTACCAGATGATAAGGACGATCAACTTTTCTGTGGAAATACCTTTTGATTTTGTTCTGATTATTATCATTATTGGTCTTCCACTTTTTTTTGGAAAGATATATTTTATTTGTTCTGATTATTATCATTATTAGTCTTCCACTTTTCTTTGGAAAGATATATTTTATTTGTTCTGATTATTATAATCATTATATGTTTTTACGCCAAAGTTTGATCGCAATAAATGTTGCTTATAAATTTCATATATATTATCGTACAGTTTATGCATTTTTATAGTTTACCCCCTTTAGCCTTACAATTTTCATCAGGATTAAGAGTTATCTCCCCATTCACTGTTTATCGTGTGTGTGCTTCTCCGTCGTAGTCCTAAACATATATCGACAAAAATCTTTTTATTAATTGTTCGTTATTACCTCAGGAATGTTTGCCTGATTAAGATCAAATATATCCGGTTAAATCTTATTGACGTTGTCCGTCTTTTTATTTGTAGTCTTGGGCCTTAACTTAGAAACTGAGGTCTATGTCTAAGGTCAAATGTCATGCTAAAAATTTTGACTTTATCTTGTTTTGCAGTTTTTTCTGACACTTTGAAAGTTCTATATAGAAGAACTAGTGCAAATTGTTCGTTTTGTTGTCATGAAGATATGATACACTTGGTGTGAAACAATATCATGACACCTTATAGTAGATATTGCCCTTTATCCTTTGTCCTACTATACAGATACAGTCCTACATACAGTGGAGATCAGTTCTAACCTCTCATAAATTCTGTCAGAATCTGTCAGGAGAACTGTTCTAGAACAGTATGTAGAACTGTCAGCCTGACACCTTTTAGTCAGTTCTAGGTTAGAACTGTTCTAGCTAGAACTGATTTGGTCAGTTCTACCTAGAACTGATTTGGACAGTTCTAGCTAGAACTGATCCTGACAGTTCTACCCTAGAACAGTTTTAGACAGTTCTAGCTAGAACTGACCAAATCTTTGGTCAGTTCTACTTCTAGAACAGTTCTACGGTTAGAATTGATTTCAAAATCTACGGCTAGAATTGATTTATAAATTCTACGGCCAGAGTTAAATTATAAATTCTACGGCTAAAATTGATTTATAAATCCTACAGCTAAAATTGATTTATAAATTCTACGGCTAGAATTGATTTATAAATCCTACAGCTAAAATTGATTTATAAATTCTACGGCTAGAATTGATTTGGTTTAAATTAAAGAACTCTTTGTCTAAATATAAAGGCTTCGGCAAAATAGCGATTAATATTATAAAGAGTTTTGCTATTTTGCCGGTTTTAACCCCGCCATATTCTGCATGTATGTGACTGACTGTTCCAAATCAGGAGCCTGTTATTCAGTGATTTTCTTTTGTTGATGTGTTTCATAAATTATTTGTTTTTCTTTCATTTTTTTAACATAAATTAAGCCGTTAATATTGGGGGGGGGGCATCATTATTTCATTTATTTTACATTTGTCATTCGGGGAGTCAGGATGACTCGTTTTACATAACAAAATAATCTGACCTTAATGTAATACGTTATTCGGCCCAAACCACCAGGGACGGGTCCAGCAGTTTAAAAAAAAAGGGGGGGGGGGGTCCAACTAAAATTTATTGTCCTCATTCAAATGAATGCATTGATCGTCAATAAAAAGGGTGCTGTACAGTAATTCAGTTATAATTTTAGGTCAAGAGGGACTGTAATATATACAAGTTATAGCAATATTGGAAAACAATGACCTCAAAATTTTGTACGCATGAATTTATAGTGCCAGCATGTCCTCTTTTTATTCAAAGTATTGAATCGTAAACAAATATCAGTAGTTTTCATACTTCAGAGTGAGTGGTGTAATAAAATCTTTTGACCGCATCAATCTAAACTGACCTTATTTGCTCTTTCGTTCTGCAAATCTATATAGCTGTACAGAAATTCAGTTATAATTTTAGGTCAAGAGGGACTGTAATATATACAAGTTATAGCAATATTGGAAAACAATGACCTCAAAATTTTGTTTGCAGGAATTTATAGTGCCAGCATATCCTCTTTTTATTCAAAGTATTGAATCGTAAACAAATATCAGTAGTTTTCGTACTTCAGACTGAGTCGTGTAATAAAATCTATCGACCGCATCAATCTTAACTGACCGTATTTGCTCTTTCTTTCTGCAAATCTATATAGCTGTACAGTAATTCAGTTATAATTTTAGGTCAAGAGGGACTGTAATATATACAAGTTATAGCAATATTGGAAAACAATGACCTCAAAATTTTGTTTGCAGGAATTTATAGTGCCAGCATAATTTATCCTCTTTTATTCAAAGTATTGAATCGTAAACAAATATCAGTAGTTTTCGTACTTCAGACTGAGTCGTGTAATAAAATCTTTTGACCGCATCAATCTTAACTGACCGTATTTGCTCTTTCTTTCTGCAAATCTATATAGCTGTACAGCAATTTAGTTATAATTTTAGGTCAAGAGGGACTGTAATATACAAGTTACAGCAATATTGGTAAACAATGACCTAAAAATTTTGTTCGCATGAATTTATAGTGCCAGCATGTCCTCTTTTTATTCAAAGTATTGAATCCTAAACAAATATCAGTAGTTTGCATACTTCAGACTGAGTCGTGTAATAAAATCTTTTGACCGCATCAATCTAAACTGACCTTATTTGCTCTTTCTTTCTGCAAATCTATATAGCTGTACAGTAATTCAGTTATAATTTTAGGTCAAGAGGGACTGTAATATACAAGTTACAGCAACATTGGAAAACAATGACCTAAAAATGTTGTTCGCATGAATTTATAGTGCCAGCATGTCCTCTTTTTATTCAAAGTATTGAATCCTAAACAAATATCAGTAGTTTGCATACTTCAGACTGAGTCGTGTAATAAAATCTTTTGACCCTATCAACCAAAACTGACCATATTTGCTTTTTTTTATGTGAGTCTATATAGTTGCACAGTACAGTTAACTGTAGTATATATATAAATAACTGAAATATTGGAAATTGAACAAACTTCAGAAGTTTTCATACCTCAGACTGACTCATGTAACAAAAATATGTGTCTGCATCAGACTGAGTTGTATAATAAAATCTTTTGACCGCATCAACCAAAACTGACCATATTTGCTTTTTTTTATGTGAGTCTATATAGTTGCACAGTACAGTTATGTTTGTTTTTACTGTAGTATATATATAAATAACTGAAATATTGGAAATTGAACAAACTTCAGAAGTTTTCATACCTCAGACTGACTCATGTAACAAAAATATGTGTCTGCATCAATCAAAACTGACCATATTTGACAGCATCAACCAAATCTGACCATATATGATGACTGTATCAGCCAAAACTGATCATTTTGCTTTTTTTAATGTAAAAATGTGCGAAGCGGGTTTTTTAATAGTGTGCACCACATTTTTTACGTTATTTCGAATAGACAGAAAAAAATGATAAGTCATTTCTTATAATTTAATTCTAAATTCCATTTTAAACCTTGCCAAACCATGAAAAAACGTTGATGACATAACGGTCACATGACTAACTTATGTCTATGGGCGCTGATAACACAATAACGACAGAAGACCCGTTACATCCAAACTTAAATTATTAAATAATGATCCGTCACAAAAAGTGACTTTTTAAGTCAGTAGTTCATGATGGGTTTTTTTAAACAAAACTATTTAACGGCATCATCCAACACTCACATCACTGATTCATATACTTTATTTTAAAATGAAAAGTACATGTATGAGAAGTTCTCTTCTTGGAAAGGTATACTGACTTTACTGTTAATATAATTTGAAGAAGGAAAATGATTGGTTCTGTTTGTAGCCTTACGTCCAGTGGCAAATATTTCATTCATGTTCAGATCGAGTATATTTTTCTGACGTTCCAGACTCCCAGATATTATTCATTATCGTTATGGATAAGTTTGGCAACGAGACAATGCAAATCTGAGACCTCAGTGCAAATGTACATAGTTTTCTTGCGTTTAACAACACTGTGTTCATTACTATGATATCCCATAATTCATCCACTGTACAATTTTCGTTTGAACATTTGTCAAAACAGAATCTTAAATCATGAATGTAAATCCAAGGCAAACAAGGTAAATTCAGATTAAATTTACTTGAATATTAAATGCAGAGTTATATTTACGAAGAGACTGTTAATAACGGGGAACGAAGAAACGTAAACAATGATGTTTCATTTGCAATCTCATAAAAATATTTCTCCGATGAGTTGGATAACCTCCTATCCACTTCGATATTTGTACATGTAACTTTTGATCAGTAAAAAATATAGAAACATCTGCTATTATATATAGTAAAGTAATTGGAACTGATTTTTTCTTCTAAATTCTAAATTGCCCTTTCTGCAGTGACGTCATTTAGAACTGTTCTACAGTTCTGACTGATTTAGTCAGCTCTGCTGACAGTTCTACGGTAAGAACTGATTTGGTCAGTTCTACCTAGAACAGTTTTAGACAGTTCTACCCTAGAACTGATTTAGTCAGTTCTACCTAGAACTGATCCTGACAGTTCTACCTAGAACAGTTCTAGGGTAGAACTGTTATAGCTAGAACTGTTCTAGGACAGGTTAGAACAGTTCTATGAGAGAATATTCTGACAGTTCTAATGAGAGGTTAGAAGTGATCTCCACTGTATATCGCTATGCTGTATCTGTATAGTTGTATCTGTATACTATACAGATATCGCTTTAAAGCTCCGCCCACTGCCGTACTGAGTATTGTTTGAACCTGTGTGACATCAGAATGTGTATTCCAGTTGCATTCCAATGACGGTGACAATTGTCGATTTCAAAACTTGAATGTGTATGATTGTGTTACAAAATCAACCATGTCAATTTCAGCATGCATGTTAAGTGAATGTCAAGACCAAAGCGTAGGACAACTCGTACACTTCTGTTTCAAATTTTACAATGTTTTGTTATTTGTTTTTACTGTTGAAATTAGTTGTTATGTTAAACTAGATAATTATTTACCTTGAGCGATATATTATTGTTGACCATTCGAGATTCTTTTTTTGCGAACCCGTCTTCAGCGTAATGTGTGATTTTGATATTACTACGCGGGCCTCAAGGGATTACAAATCGAAAACAAATGCTAAATATGTTAGTTTTTGTGTCTTTCAAAACACAAACAATATACAGAATTAGTTGCAGGATAAAGACAATAACTGTTTAGTGTCTTTAAATATCAGCTGTATTTGTACTCGGCTCGAAACAGGTGTAGTAGCTCGCTAAAAGCTCGCATACACCTTGTTTCCTAGCCTCGTACAAATACAGCTGATATTTAAAGACACTAAACAGTTATTGTCTATTTAAATGTCTTTATATAAGGTTCATTGAGTACGACGTATACTTCAACTTGGTTCATCTTAAAGCCATTAAGTCTTTTTCAAAATGTTGAGCAACATGTGACCTTGGAAAATAATAAACGGCAGTGACCTTGATTAATCAATAAGTAGCCATTTTACCACTTTTTTTTTTGAAAAAAACATAGAAACCATATATTTTCTAAATAGGCATATATGCATATATCGTTTGAGATCAGGCAAGTCCATCAATAATCCTAAAGTAGTTTATTACCTCCATTGTTATAGACAAAGGTATATACTTTATCCGCTGTTAAATGATTATTATTTCTTATGTATAAATGTTTAAAGTGACTTGTAGGTCCAAAGGGCTGGGTGTTGATACATGTAATTACAACTGCTTATTGAAATATTGTATATTGTCATAAAACACATGTCACTATAATAAATAATTTGGTATTGGTATTGGTATTATATAGAACCCATATATGTTGGAATCAGTGTATATACAGCTATCACATGAGACCTGAAAAGAATTTTTTTTAAATGGAAGTTGAACAGTATCTCCTTTTTTCAGGCAAAAGTATATAAAAATCATGAATTTTGGGACTCTTTTGCGATTAAATAAAAACACACAAACCTATCATTGGACGCGAATTTTAACTTCAATTAACCCGGAAGTAGGTTCTTTTCAATAACTTTTAAAAATAGATGTTAAAGACCTTCAGTTTTTCTCTGAAAGTTATATGGTCGTTTCACATTTCTGTGGAAAGACCTATTGTAAATGTTCTGATTATTAGGTCTGCTGAACTGAATATTTTTTTTTGTAAGAGTTATGTCCCCAAACACTGTTTTCCTGTGCGTGTTTCTCCTGCGCAACCGTCAAAAATTAAGTCAAATTATTTTGACAAAATTGCTTTTCATATCCTCAGCATGTTTTATTTTGGCCAAAGCGGAATGAAGATTCCATATGAGAGCTATTTAACCTTATGCATCTGATAAAAGTGATATGCATATAAAACTGGTAAACCATAAGTGAAAGAGACATTTTTTTTTATTATAGGTCCTTGGTCCAAAGAAATAAAAAAATGAGTCAATGTTAAAGATCAAGGTCAAATTCTCAATTTTTATTTTGGTTCATTTTCTTTTCGTTTAGATTTTTTTTATAAGATATCGATAAATTATTTGTACTAAGTCGTTTTCAGGCAAATAATACAGGATGGTCATGACGTATAGATTTTACGTACTAAAGTTGTTTATCATCTGAACAACGTGCTGTATTTTTTTTTCTTTTGTCGTTGTTCTTAAATAAATATAAGTTTTCTGTGATATCCATGTAACGTGACTCGGTACTTTAACATTCCGTCAATGTGTTTGTATTATATTTCATTTTTGCTAGTGTGTTTGGTATATGCGACTTTTTGTGTTTCGTTGGTTCTTATAACGTGACTCTGTACTATAAAAGATCCTGTCAGTATGTTATTGTTCTATTATATGTCGTTATGTTATATTTCTATTATAAATTAGAAAATACATGGAACCACAAACGCCAAAACTATTTAATTACGTAGTAGATTGAACCATTTGTGGATTCTTATAAATTCTATAAAAAAAAATTGGACTATTCTAAATATAAGTCTATTTCTGAAATTGATTCTTACATACTATTGATTTTTTAACCCTGTATGCCAACATTGCCCATGTGAAATGTTAGAGTTGTTTGTATAAACACTGAACGATATGTGACGTATAAATTTTCTGGTGTCAGACACGCGAAATTGTTTCTTTTAAAATTGTAACACGATGATGACTGTTGTACCCATTTTTTAACTATTTTATTAAGTATGTCTGTTAAGTTCACGCATCATTGTAAATATAACGAAATTTGATGAGACTGTCGTACAAAGTGAGATGTTTAGTGCTATAAAACCAGGTTTAATCCACCATTTTCTACATTTGTAAATGCCTGTACCAAGTCAGGAATATATGACAGTTGTTGTCGATTCGTTTTTTATGTGTTTTTTCATTTGATTTTGCCATGTGATGAGGGACTTTCAGATTTGATTTTCCTCTGAGTTCAGTATTTTTGTGATTTTCTTTTTTCGTGACATGTTAATTTTGGTTTCAAGAGTACGTTGACTTTAAATGGAAATTTTCTCACTTTATATATTCAAAATTACATGTATGGTGATATAACTCATTAACTTTAAATAATAAAGCCCTAAGGGATATTTGATTTAAGGTCCTTGGTCTATGACCTTGAAATTGAGGTAAAGCTTAAAGTTAAAATTGACGTTCTAGAATACATGATAAAGCCATAGGACTCATTTCATTAGGTTGAAAGCCTTATGATCTTGCAAAATACGACAGGAAATGACCTTATGTAAAAACCGGAAGTAGTTAATTTTTTTAATAAAAAGTATATAAAACCATATAATTTTGGTATAAGAGCAGCATGGTCAAGACACTATCAAAAAACAGGAAATGACATGTTTTCAAACCGGAATAGCAAATTATATGCCTTATTTCGAGCAATATATATTTTTTTTTAAATCAGCATACTATAAGCTATCATTTGAATCTGAAAACTGGATATTTATTATTTTGTATCAGTATATATTGAAACACTTTCTGGAACTCGCGATATTTAAAGTGTGGTTGAAAGTACGTAAACCGTTGATAGTAAATTCTGAATTGATAGCAAATAGCAAGTACGCTTTATTTAGTATATGTATGTTCATAGTATACAGAATAACGCGAACATAATTGTCCTGTCCCAAAGTATCTTTAAAAATTATGTTCAATTTTATATGTATTATATAAACCGCCGTTGATAATGAACTCTGAATTGATAGTTAATAGCAAATACCTTCAACTGATGTCTGCTCTATGGTTGGGTTGTTGTCGCTTTGACACATTCCCCATTTCCTTTCTCAATTTTACATTTTATTTATTGTATATGTGTGTTCATAGTATACAGAAAAATGCAAAATTAGTTGTCAAGTCCCAAATACCTATTAAATTATCTGCAAGTGTATTAAAATCCTTAACTGAAGTCTTGAAGTCAGTCCAATAACGAAAACAATATTTGAACGCTTTAGTTTTCGTTTTCCACCCAAAATACTCCTAAACGGAATATTAATAAGCGAGGATATCAAATGCGACTATGCATGGTACCTTTTGGATATAGAGGCCTTATGATCAATTTATTGTGAAAGGAAAGAAGCGACACATATAATGAGGTCTTCACATTTAATAGTATAGATAATTTTCTGAGCAATTGGTAAATTTTTTGGATTAATTTTTTTTCTTTATCCGCGAACTTTTGTTGTGCGGTATATATAGGTTTCGCAAGATGTCGGTTAGATATTTTGCATATGACATTGAACAGTTATTGCGCTTTTGAGACTGATCCTGTTTAACAGAACAATTCTAATAGTAAGAGTTATCTCCCAATCACTGCTTTGCATGTGTGTGTGCTTCTCCTTCTCAACCGTAAAAGATAACGACAAAATTATTTAACCAATTTGCTCGTTTTATCCTCAGGATCTGAAGAATAATTTTTGACCGAAACCATCTGGAAACTACATGGGAAGGTTATTTCCCCCTTATGCATTTCATATAAGGGATATGCATTTGTAACTGATCCTCAATGCTCTTCAACTTCGTACTTTATTTGGCCTTTTAAACATTTTTTGATTCGAGCGTCACTGATGAATTTTGTGGACGTAACGCGCGTCTGGCGTAAATATAATTTTTTTATCCTGGTATCTATGATGAGTTTATTTGAACCAATAAATGATAGAGAGCTAGGGTCTTTTGTTCTAATGTCCTTTGTCCACAAAAGAAAAATAGGCCAAGGTCAAAGTTCAAGGTCATATTCTAAATTATTGAGTTTGGCTTTTTCCCACTTCTTTTCAAAAACTGTACAAGATATTGACAACATATTTTTATAAACAAGTCAATTGCGATTTTTCGTTTCTCCCAAATTGTGGCTGAAAGCGTGTGGAGACAAGAAATGGGAGTTTTCGCCCTTCTGATATTGAGGATAGAATATCTTTTCCTGAATTGCACCAGACATCCTCAGATATATTTGGCTTACTTTGATTGAAGCAATCTGTCGCAACAAAATATATCGGTGTGTAAGTTTTACTCATTAACCGTAAGCTGTAAAGACCTAAGGACTTTTGATTTGAAATCCTCAAGTCATAATTTGAAAAAATCAGGTCAAGGTCAAAGGTCAAAGTCATATTTAGAATTTAGCCCTTTGATAATTTGTGCATCTCCTCTCAAACTATGAAAGCTAGATGATAAATAACTGATGCAAAATGTAAGGGTTGTTTAGAGGAATAAATGGTACATTGGTCCAAAGTTATCTGATGATGTCTTATAGGAATTATTTGCCCTTAAATGTCAAAATTTTATGTAAATCGAATATGTTTTTAATTTTGGTACATGATTTTCCATAGTGTCTTTTGCAAAGAGTTGGGTGACATATTGCGTTAAAAATTATTAAACGGAAGTGACTTTTTTTTTCAAAACGGAAGTAGCTATTTTCGCAGTATTTGAAAAACTTCAAAACCATATTGTTTTCTAGAAGCTAAAAACTAACCTTTTATTGACCCCTAATGTTATCTTTTGAACACCATACGTAGCTCATTATCTCTCTTAAATCTCTCTCAAGATACGTATATTTTCGGAATTAGTGGCCAGTAAATAGTTATCAAAGGTACCATGACTATAATTTAGTACGCCAGACGCGCGTTTCGTCTACATAAGACTCATCAGTGACGCTCATATCGAAATAATAAGCTATAATATTGACCGGAAATCACATTTTCGAAACCTGAAGTAGCAAATTATCCCAAGTTTTACTCAAAAGTATATAGAAACTATATTTGTTGACCGTGTGAAGAAACCTAATCTGATTGGATACCAATATTTACTTTGGATGAACCGGACGTTGCTCAACCGTGTCATTTTTTCAAAAATGTAATGCAGAAAGACCTTCAATTGTTCTCCGAACAATTTGTTTTTAAATATTATTGATATTTTTTTTTTCTGCCAAATTTTTGTCTCAAGTTTTTTTTTTTTTTTCGCAATATATCGCTAAGATATTTCTTTTATTGTATTAGATATAGGAAGATGTGGTATTAGTGCCAATAAGAAAACTCTCCATTCAAGTCACAAATTATAAAGTAAACCATTATAGGTCAAGGTATGGTCTGCAACAGAGAGCCTTGTCTCACATATTTTGACAAACCTCTAGAAATTGAAAAAAAGAGATGGTTAATACAAAAGTTAACGACTAGCCAGATGATTTTTAGCTTTACACAATCTAGCAAAATCATACATAAAGTATTTATCTCTTCCTTGGTACCATAAAATAGAGCTAGCCCTATCTATCATGATTTAAATTATCTTATGTTGCTGCTTACAATGAGTATATTAGGTCACTGTTCGAATGGTCAAAATGAAGTCAGCACTTTAACAAAAAATGTAGGGACTACTTAAAGAGAAGTTTAAACGTAATTTGATATCTCTTTCAGATATGAGAACAGACATCTTCAAAACCGTCATTTTTTCATAGAATTTTACATCAAATTCATTCGGAAGCTACATGTTTCCAATATCTGCGTATCCAAGTTTATATTGTGAAGCAAAACTGTACATCGATCGATATTACATAATATCAAATCATAGCCGTAACTTTGTTTTGAAGTTTTATGTCTATAACAATTATCTTAATAATATGAACTAGATAAAATAAAATTGATGTCAAATTTGTAACTAAATGACGTTTAAATATACATTTTAAAAGTACTTTGGGTATCAATAAGGAATTGAAAGCTTCTTATTTGTAAAGGAGTAGGTCCGGTAAGGGCCGGTTTTGGCCTCAAATTTCAAGTTCATCTGACGAAAGATTTTGGACACTTTTTTAAAAACACTTAAATGTCTTTTTCAATGGATTCAATTATTTTTTGTGAAAGATTTCAACTGATTCACTCATTACAAACGCTCCGATTCAAGCTTAAATATGAAAAATCTATCAAATATGCCAAAAACTGTCACTTTTCATATGGTTTTTGTCAAAAATGAAAGTGGCCGCATCCGTGTTCATCCTCGACCTTTATATATGTTATGTATTATCATAAAACACAACTTACATTCCAATATCAAGAATGAACACGAATGCGGCCACTTTCATTTAAGACGGAAACCGTCTGGAAATTAACTAAAATGTTGAAATTGTGAAGACTTCAGTAATTTAGCATGACTTAATGATGCAAGTACCCGATATATGTGCATTGTAATGCCAAAATAAGCCCATATTTATGTAGCAAGGGCATTATACCTTCTAAAAAATAACTAAAAAGTTACATTTAAACAATTTTGTAAAACTACCATATTTTGGGGCCAAAAAGGGGTCTTACTGAACCTACTCCTTTATAAGGGCGTTTAAGCATTAATCGAAGTACATTTTGTCTGAAAAAGAAAGGGACGAAAGATACCAGAGGGACAGCCAAACTCATAAATCGAAAATAAACTGACAACGCCTGGATAAAAATGAAAGCAGACAAACATACAAACAATAGAATACTTGACAAAACATAGAAAACTAAAGAATAAGCAACACGAACCGCACCAAAAACTAGGGGTGATATCTGGTGCTCCGGCAAGAAAGCAGATCCTGCTCCACATGTGGCACCCGTCGTGTCTGAAGCGCGGAAGCGCCTTATTTTAAAAATGTACACACCGCCAACACTTTGACCACCCTATTAAAATACCCACAGAAGCATTTAATACTTATAATTACATTTTTTTCTGAGATCGTGAAAATACGATTTCTATCAAGATTATCTTTCATTTACCTCTGCACTTCATTGTGAAATCTGGTGTTCAAATGAATGTTTCAGAATGACTCAAAATTTCTGTTATTCAATCAAAATAACGTATTATAATGAAACTTTTACATGAAGCATGCAATGCAATTATTGTATATTAAAACAAAATCACATTTTGTACGAAAACAAAAGTATATGATAAACTTCAATAAATCAGTTTAAAAGATAAAAAGTAATGAAACAAAAATTATAAATTGATATTTTTAATTGCATTGTATGTATACATTTACGTTAAACATTTAAATATTCTTCAATTTGACAACTTCGCACAGAAAAGACCAAACTACCATGTCACATCGTCGATCAGAAGGTTTTGTTTCATCATGGTTCTTCCAATGCTGTGTTTATTCATCATAGTACTAGTAAAGATACAATTCAGGTAAATTCATTAAGAAATAACAACTACTATTGTTTTCATTCTTATTGTACGACAAATCATTCATCAATATCAAAAGGCATTAATAAGATTTATAATTGCTCTCAGTATTGGCATAACATCGTCTGGATTGTTTGAGGTGTAATACCACCATTGTTTTCCTCTATTTGTTTTTGTTAATTTTTTTATATATATATTGTGCAGATTTAATCTTTGTTTCAAACACAGAAATACTTGGTATGAGCATGATGATTAAAGTTTTATGCTTTTCAGTATAACACATTGCATATAAGATTATAACCCTCACTGGAAGTTAATAAATCAAATGATCACCATTTTTTCTTGTTCAAGCTTTAGTAACCATATTACACGTTTTTAAGTTAAGCCGTTTCAATTGATGTGTTGTAATGTGTCTTACTATGTTGCGATGTTATGTTATTATTTCAGGTAAGGTATTGGTACCTATTAAAAAGTTTAAAGCCGCTGCATAAAATTTCACATTTCTTAAGTCAGGAACGTGATGTTCAGTGATTGTCGTTTGTTGATGTGGTTCATATTTTTTCTCGTTTCTCGTTTTTTTATATACACATTAGATAGTTGGTTTTACACTAGTCATTGTTTAGAGGCCCTTTATAGCTTGCTGTTCGGTGTGAGCAAAGGCTCCGTATTGAATATTCACTTTTACAAACTGTGACTTGGAGTTGTCTTATTGGCACTCATACCACATCTTCGTATATCTAATAGCAATATTGTACCATATTTGAATTAAACCAATTAAAAATACACAGTATGTTATTCACTATTTCATAATGTTGTTACTGCATGTATCCTGTGATATTTTTCTTTGTTTATTGATTTATTACCTACAAAAAAAGTAATACTGTGCCACTTCCTTGTGGAACTAGGAATTTGCTGATAATCTTTGTCTATTTTTAAAACAAGACACACAAATATTTGGAAACCATTAGATTCGACCGGAAAAAAAGTCAAATTTTCGCACTATTTTACATTATGTTGCCTTCACCGCCGTTATAGTAAATTTGATTTGACTATTTCTATGGAAGCAATATGAAACACTAACATTTTTATGGATTATTGTAACAAAATGAAACCTTGTAGAAGCAACTCATTTAACAATGTTTGAGAAAATGGTCCCATACCTGGTAATTAATATTATTGAAAAATTAAATCATATTAGTTATCAATGTTCGATTATCATTTTGATTTGCATACCAGTATCTATACAAGAACTTTTGGGACTTTCATTTGTCTACCTAATGTATTTTATGTTTCTGTATGGTTCCTGTACGATGATACACAGAAGCAAGGACTATTTTGGTATTATTTGTAATCTTGTATTAATATAGATATTGCTTTACGACCATACATACCAGTTCTTAACCTTTTTTGGGGAATATATGGTTTCTGTTTTTGTTTTAAGCTGATGAGCAAAACCTTTATGGTTGAAAAATACCTTTATTTACCATGTTTACTATATCTATTAAAGAAAGGATTTCAGCTCACGTTTTACAAATTTTAAAAGTGCCATTTATGTTGTTTTATGGTAATTGTTTGTCTGTGTGCATGTACTAGTATGCTCGTAACATATCATGCATGTATGGTTCTAAAATGTCAAATATTGATAACTTCTCTTATGCGTGCTAATCATTTCCTCAATTTGAATTTGTGTACTAAAATTTTATTAAATGTGCACTTCATATACCTTGTCTTTGTTCAATTTAATTTCTTTCCCAATTCTAAACATTTTAAAGTGATCATGATCAATACATAGATAATCCTAATCATTTGACAAATTGTGTTTCTCACTTCTGTCTGCACTCGTAAATTGAAAATTAAGTCAAGCTTATAAACTTCTGTCAAGCATATTCTATAGATTAGTCTAGTCAATTTTACTGCGGCTCATTCAACTTTTGTCTGAAATTCAGGCCAAGTGTTATCCTACTTTTGCTTATTTATTTTGCCTTTGTTTTGTTTTCTACATTTCACATTATAATTACTGCCATACATCTTTGTAATTCAAATTCACAGATTATTGCATGATCACAGACCTTGCTCATTTTTTCAATAGTATTATAGTATCACAAGATAAGTGATATCTGATATCATCAACATCTGTTATTTATTAATGTTTCCCTTTTGTATATATGTTCTGTACATGTATGTTTTGTTTTGTACTTTATCTCGTCTATGTTTGAGTGTCCTGTTAATTAATGTATACGTCAGCTTTCGGTTTCAAGGATCTGTCCAAAGTGTACATCATGTGCTTAAGTTTCACTATATATTCATTATAAGTTTTGATAGTTTTGACTGATCAATGTTTTCAACATTAATCTGTAAATTTGTAAACTATACTATTATTCATAACATAATCCTCCCTATAATCATAAAAAATGTTTTTGTCCTCAGTAGTATAATACAGTTTTTATTACTGGTTGCTGGAATTGAGCAAAATCCAGGTCCAGATCAGAGTAACAAAAAGAATTTGAAAATAGTGCACAATAATGTGTGTAGTTTACTTCCTAAGTTAGATCTCATTAACAATGAACTACACGATTATGACATTATTTGTATATCAGAATCTCATCTTGACAAGTCAATTACTGATGACCAAATTAAATTAAATGGGTTTCATAAACCTATTAGGTTAGATAGAAATAGACATGGTGGAGGTGTGACCATTTATATAAAAAATAGCTTACATTTTATTATACGGAATGACATATCTGTAAGTAATCTTGAATTACTTTGGGTTGAAGTGAGGAATTGTAGTAATGAAAAATTTTTAGTTGGTGTTTTATACCGTCCTCCTAACTCAAATTCTAATTTATGGGACTTATTTAGTGAGTCAGTAGATAAAGCACTTGATTGTAATTTGCCAATTTTCCTTTGTGGTGATTTCAATTGTGATATGATGTCAAACTCAAGTAACTCTTTTAAAAAGTTACTTAACCGGTTAAACTTGGAAAATGTTGTTTGGGAGTCTACCAACTTTACAACCCAAACTGGAACTTGTATTGATTTATGTGTGACTAATCGCAAAAACTTAATTAAATCAGTGACTGTACTTACACCGATATGCAGTTCTCATTCTCCTGTTTCAGTCGAAATTTCATTTAAAACTTTTAAACAACACTCGTTTAAAAGACAAATTCGAGATTTTAAGCGTGCAGATTATGAAGGTCTTAAAAACCAGTTGAATGATACTGACTGGGATGATGTTGTTTTTAATTCAAATAATATAAATGATGTTTATATGAACTTTGTCAAAACATTCGAAAGTACTGTCAATAGATACATACCTACTAAAACTATTACAGTTAGACCAAATGATAAACCATTTATGAACAACTTGATTAGAAACAAGATAAGACATCGTAATAGAATTCACCACAAAGCGAAAACTTCAAATAATCCAGATCACTGGAAAAAATTTAGAGAAATTCGTAATGAAATTATCAGTTTAGTTAGAAAGGCAAAGGATGATTATAAGTGCAAACTGACATCACAACTTATTGACAAAAATATTCCTCCTGGTAAATGGTGGCGCATTGCCAAGTCTGTTTCAAATTTTACTAAAAACAGAGATTCCCCCCCTTTTTTGGAACATGATGGCCAAATTTTTATTCATCCATTGGACAAATCAGAGATCCTGAACAATCATTTTGCTGATATAGCTAATATTGATATAGAACCAGAAATTCCTGATAATAATGAGCCTCCTCCATGTCATTTAAACAAATTTGTCATCACTGAGAAAGAAATTTTAGACCAGTTAAAAATTTTGAATGTTAATAAACCAGCTGGACCTGATAGTATCAGTCCTAGAATTTTAAAAGAGGTTGCTAGCTTTATTTCTAAACCATTAACTAAGTTATTTAATATGTCTCTATCAGTTAAACAGGTTCCACTGTTATGGAAAATTGCACATGTTAATCCTATTTTTAAAGGGAAAGGTAGCCCCCATTCAGCTCTAAACTATCGTCCAATATCTGTTACTAGTATTGTTTGTAAGATTATGGAAAAAGTTTTATTTAAACATTTGTATAATTATATGAGGAGTAATAACCTTTTGTCAAAGTTTCAATCTGGATTCCAACCAGGTGATTCTACTGTTAATCAGTTAATTGAAATATATCATAAAATTATTAGTAATATGGATAGTGGTAGGGATGTAAGGTTTGTATTTTGTGATGTATCTAGAGCTTTCGATAAAGTTTGGCATAAAGGACTTTTATTTAAACTTAAAAATTCTGGCTTAAATGACCAGCTCTTATCTTGGATAGAAAGTTATCTTTCGGATCGTCAACAAAAGGTAGTTTCAGAAGGCTTTTCGTCAACTCTAAGAAGTATACATGCAGGTGTCCCCCAGGGATCAGTTTTGGGACCCTTTCTGTTTCTTATTTATATAAATGATATAGTAAATGACATTGCTAATGATATTAGACTTTTTGCAGATGACACCTCTTTATTTGTCATAGTAGATGATGATCATGCTGTAGCGGCTGCTTCTTTGACTGATGACTTGGATGTTATCTCAAATTGGGCAAAATCATGGGCTGTTCAATTTAATTCTAAGAAAACTAAAAATATTGTATTTACTAGAAGGGAAAGGGAGCATCCACCTGTATTTTTTGGGATAAATGGTGAAGAGGTTGAGAAAATAAATATTCACTGTCATCTTGGGATAACATTTCAGTCATCAGCTTCATGGCACACGCATATTGATATTATTTATAAAAAAGCATGCTCTCGTCTTTCTGTGCTTCGTCAAGTTAAACACTTATTAGATAGGAGTTCACTTATACGTATTTATTATGCTTTTATTAGACCTATATTAGAATATGGTGATGTTATTTGGGGCAATTGCTCCCAGCATGAGACTGAGCTTCTTGAAAATATTCAGATAGAAGCTGCTAGAATTATTACAGGATTACGACGAAATTCCTCCAGACAAAAACTTTATATTGAATTAGGTTTAGAAACTCTGGAGAATAGACGTAATAAACATAAGCTTATACTATTCTACAAAATATTAAATGGGATGACACCTGCATACTTATATGAGTTAGTTCAGCCATATCTTCCCAGACAAACCCCTTATACTTTGAGGAATGAAAATAACACTTTTCACCCGCCTCTTGCTAGAACTAGCTCTTATTTTAATAGTTTCATTCCTTCCACTATAAGACTTTGGAATAGTCTTCCTTTGAGTTTACAAAAATCACCAAGTTTGGGTATATTTAGAAGTGGACTAGATAAGTTTTATAGGACTGATGATATATTTAAACCTTTCAACTATGGGATAAGGAAACTAAATATAAGTCATTGTCAACTCAGAAATAATGCTAGCAACCTTAAATTTCATTTGTTTAATCAGTTCTTATCCGAGAACACTTTTTGCACAAACTGTAACCATCCTGTTGAGGATAACCAACATTTCTTTTTTATTTGCCCTAAGTATAATGATGTAAGACAGATCCTTCTTGATTCCATTTACTCCATTGTTGATAATGTTGACATAAATATTGAATTACTACTTTTTGGAAACAGATTATTTTCATATGATATGAATATTGCTATTTTTAAATCTGTTCAGAAATATATCAGTGACACTCAACGTTTTGTTTGAAACTTACTTTAATTTTTGTTTCATCTATTTTTAATTTTTATTTTTTTTCTACACTCCAACATTAATTCATTTATTCCACTAAGCAAGCTTAGTGTCTCTTTCAAGCCATATATATATTTCTAATGACTTATAAAGGATATTTGCATGTTTCAAGGTACTTTAAATAACTGATGATTAATTGCCTATATATTTAAATATATTTTGCATTTAGTAAGTAACACTGTTAACATATATTTGCTCGTGTGTGCTCACAAGTAGCATGCATGTTCCACTATATTGCATTATTTTAAAATACAGTTGTTGTGATTGAATTATACCTTGTACATGTAATATGGAGAGAGCTTTTATAGGCTGTGCCTGTTGCTCAATCCTTTTCATATCTTAATGAATAAAATATGTTTAAAATCAAAATCAATATATAGTATTAGTTGATCAGACCGTACTGCTTATTGGCATTTTGCATTTTTTTGTACACACAACACATAAAAAAATGAATAATATACATATTATTTAAATGAAGAACAGAACTAAAAGCCCTATTCATTGATATCTTTTTTATTTCTTGTTGTATTACATGTACATGTACATTTACTTTTCTACATATTATATCAGTTGTATTGGGTTGTGCACATTATTCATATGCATATATTGACACAACATTGATATTCTATAACTTCGTATAAAAATGAAACCAGTGTTAATATTTGATTACTATAAACATTTTTTTTGTTAAATAGGAATTAGTAAAGAGAGGTTGTCTTATTTTCGAAAGAGGGGATACAGACGACAATGAAGAAGAAGTTGAATACTTCGTAAGAATGGCGGAATGTAAGTGTTTTAAAATTTGTGTTCATTACTTATGTTATTGTTCGAACGTTAAAGTCATATGATACCTCAATTAAAAAAAACCAATGAATATGTTTTAAATTCTTGAATGACCTAAGTCTGCTCCTTGACTCTGAAAGACTGATAGTACCTCATGAATTATTGTTAAGTCTCTTGAGAGCTGTTCAGATAAAACTAAAAATGGTTGTCTCACACAAAACTTTATTTTCTATTGCAGAATTCGTGCAATTATGCATTGGTTGATTCGATGCGTATGTTAAACATACTTCTATTATGTCCAGACGAATACCTTTATTTCGTTTTATTTTAAATTTAGGTTTGAGCCGATTAAGACATGGTTTCCTGTTTCATTCTATAAACATTTTCATTAGTTGTTAGTGGTTTTGAACTAGTTGTCAGTAGCTCCGATACTCTCAGATCTGTACTTAGTGTCTTTTGTTGTTGGAATGTACAAGTCCCAAGTCACGTCCACTCTTTTTATTTTTGTAAGTTGCATTCATTTTTGTATCCAACAAATAAGTTAAGCCTTCTTCGTCGAATTGTTATAGTTCGTTTTTATATTGTACTGTGATTCCACTGTCCCAGGTTAGGGCAAGGTTTAGATCCCGCCACATTCTAGATGTATGTTCCTGTCCCTAATCATGAGCCTTTAATTAAGTGGACGTCGTTTGTTGCTGTGTTACATATTTGTTTTCGTTGATTAAGGAGGCGGTTTTTGTTTCTTTTTAAATGGTTTTACATTAAAAAAAAATTGTCATTTTTGGGGCCTTTTGTAGTTAACTATGTTTATGGGCTTTGCTAATTGTTGAAGGCCGCACGATGACCCATGTTTGTTAATTTCTGTGTCATGTATCTTGTGAAGAGTGTCTCATTGGCAATTACATCACATCTTCTTTTTTTTAAAGACTGAAAGTCTGAAACGGCACTGTTAGTCTGATTGAGACTTAATTGACTGAAAATATCGCAGAGAAACAGAAAAATTCAGATTGATAATGTGAAATAAAACTCACTAATTAATCTAGATACAAAACTTAAACGTTCCTTACTATCAAGTGTCTTCGTGTTGGTGAATATATTGTCGGCACTTTTTTGTATTAAATATCCCCCTTGGTGTTTTGAAACAATTCCATCTGGAGCGTAAATACAGTCTTTATTCAGTCAAACTCGTGCATGGCAATGCCTGTCAGGTATATCTTACCTCTGCTTAGGAAACACAAAAGCCCTGTGAGTACAAAATTTATATGAATGTTCGTGACCCATATTCCCATATCCATGATATAACTGCACTGCCAATCCCAAATGTAATAGAGCGAATGTTGCTACAGAAAAGATTTATTTTGTAATAGCCATACATTAACGAATTTGTGTTAATATCTTTAGGTACAATGTACGGTTCAGACACGCCTTTGTGTGGTTTTTCATCAATTAACTAACAAATGAACTTTAGAATCGATGCGGGAATCTTTTCCATACAAACACCCAACGAGGACATAGCTCATAAGAGCGTTGACGGCAGAGTGAAGTATTTGTTCTTCTTCTAGTGTATCCTTTGTATCTTGACACATCGCTGTGTAGTTCTGAAAGACTTAACATAATCTTCAATTTTTCTGCAGTAGATATGTCATCCTTTATATTGAGTTCAGAGCTAAACTCTATATTTGATATCCCTTGGCCCCACTCTGTCTGAAATGTATGGTGTCATAATATCAAGTTAGTTTGTTTGGTAAGCATCAGAGACGATCTTGGGCAAAAGTGATCGGTATATGTCAAGGATAAGCTACACGAGACAGGCCTTTTTATGAAAGAACAGATCATCACTCACAATCGTTATCAATAAATTGGCGGCAAGTTCAAATTCTAATTTCTCAGTAACTGTTTTACCTGATTGCACAGGTGTGTATGTGTCATGCATGGATAAATGATTACTCACATTAGCACACCTCCAAAGACTTCTCAACACGTTCAGACGACTCAATTTTGTGTAGTGTTTTGTCATTTTTAAAGGTTGTGCTTTAACACAAAACATATGTTTTCATATTTAAACTACAGGTAGTAAACTGAGCGCGAAATCAAATAAAAGTGTCAGATTGTGAGGACATGTGGATATGTCTCAAGAAAAGCAGAATATCAAGAGAAGTTGGTTGTAGCATCACCTTGTCACATACCAAATCTCTGCGAAACTTCAATAGTATTTTCCCCCCGACCGCTTGCATGCATATTAATTGCTCTTAGGTTGAGCATTGACATTACAATGTATTTTTTCCACACAATAACAACTAGTCATTATCCAGAAAAACATCTAAATTTTGGATTTGGTTAACTTTTATAAAAAGTCAAAATTGTATTGACTAAAATATAACTTATTTACAGACAATGCAATACGACTACTATATATATTCAAATCTCTCAAAAATATAGCAAATGTACATTAAAACATCGAAACTATCAAATTCATTTTAAGGAAAAAAATAAATGATTGACGGATAAGAAATTTCCGTAGTTAAAGAAGGTACATTGTTGTTTTTATATTTGAGTTTTTGACAAACTTGTTTGGAACTTACCTTATACAATTTGCATGCAGTATCGCAATAGTACATCTTGTCCCTTCAAATGTCAAATACTGTTTTTGAATCATAAGTTTTCTCGTTTTCAAAGAAAATAGCATTAACTTTCTATCTGAAAAACAGCCAACTTTAAGTTTAAAAGTTTTTTACTCGGAAATGGTATTATATTTATGTCTTCATCATTCCGATGATCCTTGATGATATGTGCATCGAAAACATTTACGAAAATAGCGGGCAATTTAACAAAAACAATTGGTTTTTGGATTTTAAAGTGACTACCCAAAAACCGTAAATTGAAGTGTACCCTAGTAAATGGCTTAAATACAAAGATGTGACCATAAAAACTTTTTACGACCAGACGGAAATTAAAATATACATGTAGATATTATTCTATCATTTAAAACAATTTGCAGCCGTGTGTTATTCTGGAACATTAAACTCGTTAGCTAAGCGTCTTTTTCGAGGTCAGTTGCAGTACTAAAGGGATATAAGAAACATAGCCTGGTTATGTCTTTTTTTTTTATTCCTATAGCACTCCCTTTAACCAAAATAATATAGAAGAATCACTTATTGAACAACCATTAATTCTAAAACAAAAACGAATAAATAGATTTTTTTATTAATATATTTTGTAATAAACGAAAAAATATTTCTTTTAGAAATCAATTGGAAGAAACAGTTTTATCTCAAGACGCAGATTCTTACGACTCTTATTTCAATATTTCTGAAATTGTCAGAACGATATCCTTCGTAATATTTTCCCTGAGACAAATATAATAAAACGTGATAGAAACAGTTAATCTGCAAAGATTATTAAAAATAAATGTCATAATCAAAACAATATAAGATAACTGAAATTGGATGTTTGACGGGTATTGCATACGTGTGAGACTGTCAACACAGTGAGAGGTTTAGCGCTATAAAACCAGGTTTAATCCATCATTTTCTACATTTGAAAAATGCCTGTACCAAGTCAGAAATATGACAGTTGTTGTCCGTTCGTTTTTTATGTATTTTATCAATTGAATTTGCCATATAATTAGGGACTTTCCGATTTGATTTTTCCTCTGAGTTCAGTTCTTGTTTTATTTTATTTTTTTTACATGATCTTATGTCAGTGACAAGAGGCGGAAATCTGGTCAATCCCATGAAAGTAAAGGTGCAAAATTTCTATCATCTTACGTCCTGATAAAATTGTTTTATGTGGATGGATATTCCTTTGTGTGATTTTTAATGTTTTTTAAATACTTCGTTTAAACTTAAACGACGTCTTTACTTTACCATGATTTTCATTACTGCAATTTTCAAAATGTCTTTAAAGTAAAATGATACCAAAGGGACGATCAATCTTAACCATAAATCAAAGAAACTTAGATAAAGCCATGAACCAAATAAAATAAAAATCCAATAGACGAACAACAGTCTACAGAACACAGCACAGCATAAAAACGATCTCTACCTAAAACAGTGAATGATCGTATGAGGTCATGAAAGGTGTTCAACCTTTTCAAAGTCTATAAATGCAAAAAAAGTTGAAAGCTTTCTTAATTTTTCGCTTTCAATTATAGTTGTTAATATATACAAATGATCAATAGTGCTACGATCTTTTCTAAAACCATTCTGTTTATTATTTAAACAATCTAAATCATCAAGCTTTCTAGTAAGTCTAGCATTAAATACTCCACAATACAGGTTATATGATGACGAGGCTAAAGTAATTCCCCTGTATGACATATGATCATGTTGGTCACTAGTGGGCGACTTTAGAATTGGCGTAAACATACCTTTGCTCCTCAAAGATGTAGTTTTACCAAAATCATAACAAATATTAAAAATACGTGTAAATGCATTCAAAGCAGTATTATTTCTAGACAATTGAACAGGGTATTTGCCACTTTTAGATAACTTTAAAACATAATAAACCACATCTATTATAACTACATTATCGTAACGAATTAGCTGTAACATAAACATGTACACCTGCGATAAATGTCTCAGTATTCTGTAGAAAGAAAAAACTATAACAATTGACATGTGTTGAACTTTTCTTTATTTTTCTTTTGTTCTTTATTATGTAAAGAGCATTGTCAACAGCGAGATGCTTTTTCTTTACTGCAACTATTTCAATATCCAACAAAATATTTAATTGGAAATTAAGAATCCGTCCAAATACAACAACACCAAATTTTTCTTATACTTTGTTTCCCCTAAATCGCAAAATTTTAAACCCGCAAAAAAGCCCGCTTTATGGTATTTTGTCTGTTTGGTTTGTTTGTAAAACATTGTCATATAATAGAATTGTATTGGGATGTCATTCAAATGATATGTTTAGCTAGCATTACAATCAGGTTAAATCTACAATAAGCAAATTAAAAACCGGTACCAAATAGTCAACATTAACAGACCCAAAATGACAAACGTTAAACAATTCAAACGAGAAAATATAACGGCTAATTTATATACAAAATAATGAACGAAAGTCAAATATGAAACACAGAAACAAACCATAACCATTCTTTTTTAGACTCCAGACTTGGCATGGACACAAGAAGAATGGAGCGATCTTGAACCTTGAACATGTTAGCGAGCGCTCAACATTCCACTTCACCTCTCTCTCTCTCTCTCTCTCTCTCTCTCTCTCTCTCTCTCTCTCTCTCTCTCTCTCTCTCTCTCTCTCTCTCTCTCTCTCTCTCTCTCTCTCTCTCTCTCTCTCTCTCTCTCTCTCTCTCTCTCTCTCTCTCTCAATGCAAAAATATTATTATCAATGAAAAAAAGACGAGTTATTACGTATGGTCGTTAAAATCTTATATTGGTTTACAGATGTGATAGGTGAGAAGGTGTTACCAGTTATAATTTTATTGCGTAATGGAGAACTTCACGACGATGTATTAACCAGTGCCGAAAAATTATCCATTCCAATCTTACGATTTCAGGTATTTATTAAACTTGAACACATATTTACTACTTCTCGTCGGATCAATGTGCTTGAAGCCCTTTCTAAATCTCATTTAAAAAATATTTTATGTGTCCCAAATAATTTATTCTGTGTTGAAATGAAATATCAATGAAATGGTCATACTTATAAATAAAATGATCACAAAACTTTAATTTTATCAAATTCTTAGAATTTTCTACCTCAGGATTAAATAACCTTAGTTGTATTCGGCAACACTTTTATGAATATTTGGATCTCGATGCTCTTCAGCTTCGTATTCATTTGGCCTTTTTAACTTTTTTTATTTGATCCCAAACCATTCAAACGGAAAAACAATATTGGTCTAATTTATATAAAAATCAAAACGAAAAACGAAAAACTCTTATGAACCACACCAACAAACATCAACTACTGAACATCAGATTCCTGACTTAGAACACTTGCAAACAATTGCAGCGCGTTTCAACGTTTTAATGGTACAAAGTATTCACCCTTATTAGAAACAATAGTGCAACATTAATACATAGAAAGTCACACTATGAAAAATCAATTTAATGGCTTAACTCAAAAGACGTGATAACACAAATGAACATACACAGAACGAAAAAAAATGATCTATGATACCATGTAAATACAAAATAAATATAATAAGGGATGAATAATAAAAGAAAAAGTATTATACCGCTGTGAAATGTTGAAATGAACACTATAAGAAATATATCTACCTTGATAAAAATGCCGCCTTTGTAATACTTTTATACACAAGTTAATAAAAATAACTTTTGGTTAAGCCCTGGTCACAACGAACCAACGACACATCTATCCAGCGCCACAGCATGAAATTGGGTCAAATCGCAGGTCATCTGTAATCGTCGCACATTAATTTTCTTTCGTACGTCAGTGGTACATTCGTCGTGCAACATAGTTTTGTTTTATTTATAAGAATACAATTCGGAAGGAACGAATGTTTAAAGAGGATGACTGTTCAACCAGAACGATTACGCTTGGTCCTGCTGAATAGACACCTTGCCGGACTCCAACAAGAGCAAAATATGGTCCTGTTAGCGTTGATTCGAGCTCGTGAACAATATCGAACAAGCGAAACGCCCGATGTAGGTGGATAAGGCCATGAATCGAACGGCGCCTGATGTTTGGGCAGTATAGTACAGTGATGCAAGAGTTTGATCGGGAATCTGCCGGTCATTTCGTTGGATTAATGCGAGTGGGGCCTGACATGTTTAAATGTTTTTTACTGAGAGTAGCCCCTCGCATCACCAAGGATCGATTACAAAGGTGCCGCACCCCTCTTAGCCAGAACTTAATCTGATCATTACCCTGCGCTATTTGGCCACAGGACACAGTTATCGCAGGCTAACATACTCCTTTCGTGTCCCAACAACACCATCTCAGAGTTCGTTCCGGAGGTTAACGTTGTTCAGATCATCGTTGATAAATATCTTGGCGAAACGATGCAGACTCCAAGCACATCAGATGGATGGCGCCAAGTTGCAGACAGATTTCGAGCACGTTGGAATTATCACCATTGCTGTGGGGCTCAAACATGTGGCTATCAAGGCACCAAACAACAATGGAACCAAGCACTACAATTTCAAGGGTTATAGCCCTGCTTGGAGTGGTCGACGGCAACTACAAGTTTCTATAGGCAGACGTTGGCGTAAATGTATCTATCAGAGATAAACCGATTGGGCTTCCCCGACCCTGAACCTCTTTCAGGTAATGACCACAATATCCCGTACTTTCTTGTTGAGGCCGATGCTATCATGAGTATTGCAACAAAACGAAAACATATCACACTGGAATAACATTTGATTTATTAAATGGTACTCACATTAACAGATCAAATGAATTCACAGATAAAATATATATGAAATGTACAATTACCACTGAAACCAATTGGCGATCCAAAATCTGCGAACATTCTGTCTTCGTTTGTCTCGTTTTTTTAATTCTCTGGTTGTCTGGTTGTACAGCATTTCATTGTCCTCCACCAAGGCCACGATCTTTAACTCCTATTCCTCAGTAATATTTTCTGTAATGGCGATGTTGATAACAGTACCACCTTTGTTGTAAGGTCTTGTTCTTTGATTTTACCTTGGTACCCACAGATATCTTCGCTCTTTTTGGGATAGCACCAATGTCCTTGTCCGTAGACTCCTCCCCGTCCCCAGTCACCAGCAGTCGTCACCCGCAATTTCCGAATCGTCGTATGTTTCAGCTTGTGGTAGGAGGTCCTCCGTCTGGTCAACATCATCCACGTTTACTGCTACCACATTTCTTTATTTAATTTTTCTTTTCAGGGGCATCTTGGTTACAATTGTCTAAACAATTATAATATAAACAAATATGAAAAACGTCGTTTACTTGGACCAAATTTATGATGACACTGAAAAATATTGATGGCAAATGGCACGCAAGAAATCGGGCCTTCGTTATTTACTAGTAGTTTGGAGTCATATGCGCGAGTGACCTATGACTGTTGTGCGACCGTGGTACGACAGCCGAAGACAGTGGTACGACAGTGACATGACCACCACGCTCACGAGTTCTGGTATATTTTTATCGCATGACTGTGTTGTTTCCGAGAAACTGAACGTATCGATGAGAAATTGAAGGAATTTCAACAGTATTTATATGGAACATGATGTTAACGTTATTCCTGCGTAGTAAGATCGCGGTATGAACGTGGTAGGATCGTAGTTTGTCCTGGCAAGAGCGTGCTATGATCGCATTAGAAGCGTTGTACGAACTTGTTGCAATCGGATAAATCGTGGTATGATCGTAGTGAGGACGTGGTGCTTGTAGACAGATTGTGATAGTCGTAGTGATGTCGCAGAATAAGCGTGGTGAGAACGTGGTATAATCGTAGCGGGATCGTTGCAGAAGCGTAATGCGGACGTAGTAGCAACGTGAAAGAAAGGAACATTTACATTTTCATGTCACGCATACCGCGACCTCACCACGAAATATATTTATTCTAGATCGCAGTGAGCGTGGTCTAGTGTGACTGGTGCTTAAGTTTACAGAAAGTCCTTTCAATATTTCCCCAGTTTAAACAATGTTTAAAACTTGATGCATAAAAGAGCGTCTTAAATGGTATGGTGACAATTAATTTTGTAAAATTTTTATTATCTTGGCCCTGAACGATGCTGAGGTCCTCCGTTATTACATGACCATAGGGATACTATCTAGAATTTGTTTGATTAATATAAAAAAAGAAGATGTGGTATGATGAGACAACTCTCTTCAACAGACCAAAATGACACAGAAATGAAACACTTTAGGTTACCATACGGCCTTAAACAATGAGCAAAGCCGATACCGAAAAGTCAGCTATAAAATGCCCTGAAATGACCAATGTAAAACAATATTAGAGGAAACTAACGGCCTAATTTATTTACTAAAAACGAACAAGAACAAATATGTAACACACCAACAAACGACAACAACTGAATTACAGGCTCCCGACTTGGGACAGGCACATCTCATGGCGGGGTTTAACATGTAAGTGGGATTCCAACCTTCCTCTAACCTGGGACAGTGGTACTCTGGTGAAGGATCTTTATTTTCAATACTGATCTATCCTTGAAATGACGTATAATTAACTATTGACATATACTGGTGATGTTTGTTTTAATATTGAAACTCAGACCAGACACTTTTCAACAGGAATATAGAATGACAATGAGGTAAATAACTACACATGGGAACGCCCGATCGTCAAACGTTTTTACATACAACTTTTCTAATAAAAAAAATAAATGCAAATGGATGGAGAGTTGTCTCATTGGCATTCATACCATATCTTCCTATATCTAAATAAGAATTCAAGCAAGCTCGAGTAATTTTACAATAAGTATTATTTGAAATGATAAATGTTCGATAAAAACGATTCTGAAATGATTTCTACAACCAAGATTTATAAATAAAAAAACGCATCAAATTGCTAGTCATGCTTTTAGTAATTAGTTTGACACTTTTTGGCATGCCACTAGTAATATTGCTTTTATTTGTCTGTTATTATAGAAAAACAGTTCAGAAGTTACCGTTTTAACAATTCATGATGAATACCTTGAACAAACTGCAACTGGACATATAACAAACTTAAAGACCCCATGGGCCGCAAGAAAATTCAAACGTACAGATGAGACGAATCTAGAGAACCTAGAAGACATTTCCGCTATAAGTGAAGTGCAAAGTAATTGGGACTTCGAAGCTTTGATATGTTTTGTCGTTATTGGAGGTATGCTGAATTTAAAAGTTGCATTGTTAAACCAAATGAATAACTATTAAAAAAGTGTTATTTTTTACAACAAAACTATGTTGATTCTTATGTTCATTTCTTTTTCTTCCTTCAGCGTTCAGACTACTTGTTAAAAGAATTAAGTTGCTGTCAAATGTTTATTGCATTTGAAAGTGCAAAACCGATACCAATTGTATACACCAGATGCGCATTTTGACAATTTATGTATCTTTAGTAAAGCTAAAGTTCCAATAATTGTAAAGTCTTCAAACCGTATTACAAAGGATGAAAATGGTGAAGTCAATACCAAACCTGACGTACATCCAATAGAGCATCTAAGATTTGTATTTGGAAGTATATTCATGAATCTAAACTTATTACTTAATTGTATAGAAGCAAATTCTGCGTTTTCAATAAGTACCCCCTAATGTGTTTCACGTGTTAACTGTACGTGTTAAACATGTTATGAGTAAACACATGGGGTTTTTAGCAAAACTTTTATATAGTTGAATCTGTGCAGTACACATGATATGTTATATATTTTTATTCATCGTTAAATATACCTCTATAGGACTCTAAGGTTTGTAAATTGTTATCCTGTCCCGCCGAACTGGTCAACTTTGACAACAGACACACATCTTTGTGCATGATGTATGTAGAAAATTCAAAACGTTATCCAGGAAAATTGTTTCAATAATGTTGAAATGTGATGCCACTCTCCGTACATACGGGGGCACATTCTAAAAAAAATTTGGGTGGTATCTGAAGCTTCATTACGGGAACCTCACTATATTTTTTGATTTAAAATTCTTTCCTTATAACATCATGTTCTACATTTATATAAACTTCAATTTTATATCTCTTTTAACTTTAATTTTTTTATGTTCCACCCTTCAATACCTGATCTCAATGCTTTTTTAATGGCAAGGAGAAAAGTTGCATTAAATTACGAAAAGGACAGAAGAAACCTATTTAAAGTATATTTCAGTGTGAAGTTTTCAAGAAGTCCTTGTCATCAAAAATTTAAGTTCATAATTCAATATGATGAAGATGTTAATTTAAATGTGTCAAAGTGAATAAATGTTGTGTGCAGCGGTTTGGGAGCAGAAGATGAATGTTGGTACATAAGGGATAATGTCCAGTTTTGGTCCGCTTTTCCTCTTATAATGTTAATGTTGGACTCATATCGACGTCCATTTTAAAATCGACGTCCCGTTGCTGTATGTATTGGATCATTTTATTCTGCTCCCAAAGTAAAATAATGTATTTTCTATGATTATTGAAAAGGTTTTATCATTTATCACTGGTAAATATAACATATTTAAAACCTGTGACTTTTCAATTTATAAAAGAATGTAAAAACGGTAGCACTGACTGTATATGAGAAGATAACTTGAAATGAAATAAGTACTATCAATCTATTTTTTCAAATGCTCAACTTGGTTTTTGTTCGTCTCTCATAAATACTTTGTACAATGGAATTCATTACAATCGAAATGCACTATTTAATGTTAAATCAGTTATATATTTTCATTTCAGTTTCCATGGCAAGCAAAGATAAAGTTTACGTAAGATTATAAATAAAACATGTTGTTTCAATTGATTCAAATGATTTCTCAAAAAAAAAGTGTCACAATGGACTAATTAAATCTTATTTTGATCGTTTTTAACATACTTAAACCAGACCCCAGAGTTACCTTGATACTGAGAAATTGATACAAGCTTAACACAGAAGTTTCAAAATGAAAATAAAACGTAACTGGCCTTTTACTTAGTATATACTTTTAATTCTACTTCCTGAATACAGAAAAATGTGTCCACAAAATACTTTCATTAAACCTGACACAACCAAAAACTTGACTCTTTGAACAATTAGAAAAACTGAAAAACAACTGTCATAATCCTTGCTTAGTGCAAGAATATTTCAAAAATAATTATGGATATGAAAAAGAAGATGTGATACAATTGCCAATGAGACAACTCTCAAAAAAGACACTTCGAAATGACAAATGTATTACAATTCAAACGAGAAAACTAACACATCAGATGGATACAAATAGAAATACTTCACATAGTAGACGTGGCCGGAGAATTTATTATTCAAACAACAAAAAGACAATAGGTACATATCTGAGTACCCCCTCTAATTGCTAGATAAGCCTCTGACTCGTGTGATGACAGTTGTGTGTGGATCCGCATAAGTTAAAATCCTTGAATGAATAACTCAGTTTTAATTGCTCTGTTTACTACATTTCTCCCTACGAGTTTATAATAACAGATTCTACAAATTCAGTTAAGTGTGTCTTATATATCTAGTTACATCTAGGAAATGACAAAAAGTGTTGGAGTTTAACTAAATCTTCTGACAAAATAATTGATTTCATTGTTTATAATGTGAATACTCCTGCAGCATGCTCTGAGTTTAGTAACATGACAGCAGTTCATGTATATGAAGTCTATAATTATTAGTTGATTCAATGTATCCCAGGGCTGTAGTGAGCTATTGTAATAAATTTTCTAATAACACGAAAGTATTTACATTGTTCAGATTGTGGTAAAAGCATCAGACTTTGCAGAGTTTAAATTGAGGTCATAGAAAACATTTATAGCTATGAACATGATGAACCTCATTCAGAAAATCAAATTGGCCTAAAAAAAAAAGTATGAAAAAAATATGAAAAAATAAATGACTTCACCTAGTTAAAAACAATATGTATATATATATATATTGTCGGTAATCTAAAGTTCATTTGTACTCGTTACGAAATAGAGACTCGCTTTTTGTCCTCCTTTAAAGCTCATATAAATATCATTTTTATATTTTCGACAACAATGGACAATGAACATATATTGCGTGTTTATTTTCATTAAAAGAATATCTGGAACTTTACATATTTTCGCTTTATATAAAAAACAAAGTTTTTTAGGAAGGTCCCCATTCAATATGGGAGTCATTTTGTTTTAAAATTTTTTCAAAAATACAATTGGTATAAGTCATTTAATTTTATTTACTAGGTTTCATATCGATATCTTCCCTATTATGATTTTCATGATTTTTTTTTTGAATTCATAGAAATCAAACTTCTGCCATTTTAAAATTTGCTGCCTTTCCCGCCAATGTCGACTTTCAGAGTGGGTCATAGCTGAAAATGTTTTCAGGGATAAGTTTCCCTTAAAAACCTTAGTGGGAGATGTCTATGAGACTTCAACATATAAGACATAATCAGATAAAGAAATCCACACAAAAAATCGACCAACGATCTTACAGTCATTATTGTAGAACCTGTCTTTCCATGGATAATGCAGAGGGTGATTTATGACATGTCACTAAAATATTTTATTTACATTTTATCATAAGAACACGTGTAGATAAATACAAATCTGTTTTTATTTTTTCAGTTTAATGTGCGTTGTCAAAAAAAACGTTTTGCCTAAGCATTTGAAAATAAGGGATTTTAAAGTACAATTGAAACATGATTAATCAGTATATACGTACAAACAATAAGGGTTTTTACATTGATGACAAACAAACACCAAACTATTTAAAAAGGTAAATTTTGAGTCTTAAAATTTAAGAGCTGGTTCCCATAGCTATTATTTATAAATATGTTAACATTCGATTTTTAAAAATCTCAAAAATCGTTCATTTTATTTCTGTTAATCACCGAAGACCAACAATACCATAACATGTTTTGAAGTTATTATTATTTTTTTAAATGAAGTAATAAATTGGGCTTTCTTTTAACACTTTGAGCATTTAAACCAACAATTGTTTCACTAGTTGATTGTAACAATGTGTAATTATACCCCTCCACCAATTGTTAGGTATTAAATTTCTCAGAAATATAACATAAAAATGTTATTTGTTACGCATAGCCCTCTGATTTGACAAAAAATGATGCTGTCAGTGTAAAAAAGAAATGTTGAATACCTCTAAACATTAAAGGTTATTTTTTTTAAGTAAAAGAGACGAAATGTCTAGAAATTTTAAACAATCGTAGATCACCGTACGGCCTTTAACAATGAATTTCAACATAACATATGTATGATGCATTAAAGCAAAACATAATCATGATAATGAACATATTTAAAAAATATATTTGCTCAGAAAAAAATATCATTTTCAAGAAGATTCTGTCCAAACTAAAATTGTCAGTAGGTTTGACATCAGTATCTAAATTTGAAAATTTAGGCCTTCATGTCAAGGCGGAGTACAAAAAAGAAATTAGTATATTTATTAGTTGTTAGTGGCTTTGAACTAGCTGTCAGGTTAGGGGAGGGTTGGGATCCCGCTTACATGTTTAACGCCGCCACATTATTTATGTAATAATATGTGCCTGTCCCAAGTCATGAGCCTGTAATTCAGTGGTTGTCGTTTGTTTATGTGTTACATATTTGTTTTTCGTTCATTTTTTATATAAAAAAGGCCGTTGGTTTTCTCGTTTGAATCATTTTACATTGTCTTATCGTGGCCTTTTATAGCTGACTATGCGGTATTGGCTTCGCTCATTGTTGAAGGCCGTACGGTGACTTATAGTTGTTAATGTCTGTGTTATTTTGGTCTCTTGTGGACAGTTGTCTCATTAGCAATCATACCACATCTTCTTTTTTATATTATCATGGTTTTAGTTTTTAATCTAAATGGCTGCAAAGAAGCCATTCAGGAAACTCGATGACAGTTTGAAACAGACTATATATATATTTTATTTAACTCTTGGCTGTAATCAAAACACAATATAATGTTTTATCTAACTGTTACTACCTTCTTTAAAGTATCTTACTCATTTCAAAATAAAAACATTACAACTTGTGATGTAACACAATTAACTTTCAAATTTAACCAATTTCAGGGAAAGGAAACAGAAATGTATTCAAATGCCTTATCGATGTACCTTTTGAAAAATGGAAAATGGCATATCCCTAAAGAATGCATCAACAAGTCATTTGATCACCGATCTATTGAATACATCGTCGAAGAGGTAATTTAAGATATGATATAGAATAACGAATTTATCCAAAAAAAGAGTTCTTAACGTTAGGTTTAATTTTGAACACTGTTGAATTATTTGTAAGCTGTTGAAACAAAGTGTTCGTGTAATTGACATTAATTGTGGGAACTTTTTACGTAAAAAACAAAACAAAAACGGTAATGCAAACTCGATATTCTATTTATGACCATCTGTACGAACTAAATTCGTGTACCTTCTTAAAGTTAAGTAGTGAAGACTTTTACCAACAGCAAAAACGTCAAGCAGTATGTTTAGTTTACATCGATTCCATGTGTACTAATAAGGTTGCTCGTCATCAAATCGAGTTCTGAACAGTAGGGTTTATTTTTACTTTAAAAAAAAGACAGCAATTGCCTTGAATTAATTCAGCTGTTGTGTTAAATGTAATAATTTTAGGTTCGCTTTCTTGAAGTCTTTGTTCGAAGTCCTTTTGAGCTCTTTTCTATCGGCGTTCAATTTTTGCCTGTTTTGTTTTGCACTTAACGAAGTAGGGGATAACCGGAAAAGTCTTTGTTTCGATGAAGAGGTCGATAAACCGAATCACGCAATTTTTTTCTCAGGTTTTTAGAAAAGCCTTTAACTAAATAAATCTTTATATACATCAAAACTTTTCTTTTTCGATCCCCTCTTCCTGTTTAGATCCAATTTGTAGGGGACATTAACAATGCGATGTACTTTTATTGTCTCAACGCTATCAAATAAAGGAATGTATAATGAATACCAATGACAAAGCTATCCATCTGCATATATTTCTATTTTGGTATAAAACATGTCTTCCTTGATCGAGCTTCACTCTGATTAATCGTCCCCCGATTAAAAGAAATAAAATACAACATTTCATACACTACATCATTAGAGGATTTTATGAAATAAAGGTATGTAATGAATTTGTTAACACAATATTATACGATTATTGGTTTTATTAGTTTGATACAGTGAAATCATTAGTCTTAGGTGCGCAGATTCACCGAAGTGCACCGTATACTGAATAATGGGGTTTTTTTTCTATAATAAACAATATCACTTTTTTTCAAGAATTTAATAAAGACATTTGCTGATGGATTGTGGTCTGATCTTAGAGAGTTGACAGGTTTTGCTTATGTCCCCCCACTTTGGAATGAAAAAGGTGAATATAGTGTATTTATAAGGATTTAAACAACTTTAAAACATATACATTAAAAAGACTGAATATCTTATTGATAATGCGAAAGTATAAGAGCCACTATTATCAAAACTTGATGTACTAAACAAGAAACAAAGAAAACGAAACGAAATTAATTCGTAGAAGAGATTATTATCCTGTCTATTCAAAATAGTCAATATTTCTTGTCATAAGCACGTTTTCAAATATCAATACATATGCCATTAAAACTAAAAGCATACATATTTTTTTACTATTTTTCGTATTTTATGTATTCTCTTTAAAATGTTTGAATTATTATGTTTGTTGAGGTATGATTACATAAAATTCAATGGTTGTTTTGAAGATTTTAACTATGCGAAATACTACATGTCGTGTTCAAAACAACAAATCTAAGATACCGGGCTTATATTTATTGTAGACAATATATAAACACTATTACACAAATGACAATAAATTAAAATCAACGTTAAAAGTATTTTATAAAAGAATTACTATGAAATTAAATAAATTGAAATAATTTGTAGAAACAATTCTGGAATGCTTGTAAAAAAACAAGATTACGGATCAAACTTTAAGAGTGCAAAGTAATAAACGAAATGAGAAAGTGAACTCAAAGTGGGCGTTAAAACGCCTTGAGTCCGAGTAAAATTAAAACTTTTGAAACCAAAAATATAAAAGAGAATAGATAAACTGTCAACAATATTGCACATAGCAAACTAGAATTGATCGGCTTAAGTTAAGATAGAAATTAGATATTTGAAAAGTCAAAATATTTATTGCGACATGCTGGTCTTCGAAGAAACGTAAAATTAGCAAAATTGACAATATCGTGTTATATTTTTTCATTATAGCATCACGTTATATTATTACATTGCAACAAGCCAAATGGAATGTTTCTTTCGTTTTCAACAACATTCGTTTGTATCATATTTATTAGGTCCATAATAAAGAGATGACTTCCCCGAAATTACCTTTATGAGCACCAACTTCAACTACTTTATTCTATAATCTTCTCTTTTGAATTTCATGAAATTAAAACAATTGCGAAAAAGCCTTATAAAAATGGTTACAATAAATCATAACGCTTCAAGGGAATTGCATGTTCATTATAAAAATTGTTTTTCATTGGGCAATACTAATTTAGGAACTTGATGACTCTCCAATAACCTAACCATATTGATACCTTATAGTGGACAAATAATATTAACATCATAATAAAGAAAATGAAGCACATGCTTTGTTTTAACGATAAGTAAGACGACGAATTATCCTTTGAGATAAGTGCAATTATTGTTGAGTTAAATTAAATATTCTGCTTAGTTACGTACAGACTATGATCGAATTTTTCTTCACAGATCTGATTTCGCAATGCTTATAAATCGAATTGAATAATTTTCAATATCGACCAAAATAAGGCTTTTTTATTTAAATATCGCAACGTATAAAATTTAGATAATTCTTTATTTTATATTTTTTATAAATTAATTAACTATAATGTTGTATAAAAGTCTTTCCACAATAATTTTTTGTTCACTGTTTTTTTTTTATTTGTTGTTACATTTCAGAACAAAAGTTGGTGATTACCACCTCAGAACTGTATGGGCTCATATTTTTAGCATTGCTAAGGAAACGGTTATATTACGGGGCAAAACAGCTTGTAGAAACTGGATGTGTAAGTCTTATATTTAACGTTTAAATATACAAGACCTATATTTTGTTTGTCAACTATGGTGATGAATATTGTTTTAAATTTTTTTTAGTAACTATTATATATAAAACACAATAGAACTATTGCTGGGATTTTTTACCACAATACGTGTTTAGCCGTTCAAATTTAGGAGGCTTAATCTGGTTCAAAAACGGTTTTGGGTTTCAAATGTCTGGTTATGTAAATGTATTTCAGTTGTTTCCTGTAATTAGTTAATACTTAGGTCTTGTGTGGACAAAATACACTTCTGGCGTATTAAAATTTTGAACTTGTTGGCTGTTGTTGGCTGTTGTTCGTGTGATTCTTTGTCAATTGTGTTCTCCAATTTATTTATATTGTAGTCCTGTGTTGTCATTTTGATGTTATATTTCACATGGCCATAAAAGTGCGAGGTTTGGCATGCCACAAAACCAGGTTCAACCCACCATTTTTTCCTTTAAAAATGCCCTGTACCAAGTCAGGAATATGGCCATTGTTATATTATAGTTTATTTCTGTGTATATTACATTTTAACGTTGTGTCGTTTGTTTTCTCTTATTTTTTAGTGTAAATTCACATTGCGATAAGACGTGTCACGGTACTTGTCTATCCCAAATTCATGTATTTGGTTTTGATGTTATATATATATGTTATATTTGTTATTCTCGTGGGATTTTGTCTATGTGTGTTACATATTAGTGTTATGTCGTTGTTCTCCTCTTATATTTAATGCGTTTCCCTCGTTTTTAGTTTGTTACCCCGATTTTGTTTTTTTTGTCCATGGATTTATGAGTTTTGAACAGCGGTATACTACTGTTGCCTTTATTTATATCCTCAGAATCAGACTTGCGGTTAATAATAATTAAATAATAAAAAGCTGTTAATAACTTAAAATGTGACAGTAGGCTTAATCTGGTTCAAAAACGGTTGAATCGGTTTTTTTGTTTAACAACGTTTGGGTTTTATATCCTCAGAATCAGACTTGCGGTTAATAACAATTAAATAATAAAAAGCTGTTAATAACTTAAAAAATGTGACAGTAGGCTTAATCTGGTTCAAAAACGGTTGAATCGGGTTTTTTTTTTTGTTTAACACCGTTTGGGTTTTATATCCTCAGAATCAGACTTGCAGTTAATAACAATTAAATAACAAAAAGCTGTTAATAACTTAAAATGTGACAGTAGGCTTAATCTGGTTCAAAAACGGTTGAATCGGGTTTTGTTTTGTTTAACACCGTTTGGGTTTTATATCCTCAGAATCAGACTTGCGGTTAATAACAATTAAATAATAAAAAGCTGTTAATAACTTAAAATGTGACAGTAGGCTTAATCTGGTTCAAAAACGGTTGAATCGGGTTTTGTTTTGTTTAACACCGTTTGGGTTTTATATCCTCAGAATCAGACTTGCGGTTAATAACAATTAAATAATAAAAAGCTGTTAATAACTTAAAATGTGACAGTAATCAAATGAATTCGTAATTCAGCATGTGTTCAATTAAGTGTTATTAAAAGTTATTAATCGCATTGCCGTATCTCTTTGCTAGGTAATAACGAATTCCATTATTACTTTGAACTACATTCAACATACTTTTTTGATTCCCTCAATAATCTTGCATTTGCAATTTGTATTTTGTCCTACAAAATAAAACTCATAAATACTTTTTATTATCGTTATAACATGTTATAATTTTATTCATATAAAATTCATAAAACAAATTTCCAAATGCATAGATTCACAATCTAAACATTCAAAACAATACAAATTTATTGATATGATTGACATATAATTTGTAAGTATGTTGTTCTAACAAATAACAAAAATCTTAGCCTCAGACTATTTCATTTTACTTAACAAATTTTTCAAGTACAAATATGTCCTTTGATTAATATGTCATGGTCCATTTTCATTTCAAACCATTAGTATTTATGTGAGGATCTGTCCAGATGATTGTTATTTTAACACTTTCTTGAAAATTCTAATATAGCAGTTACAACATACAAGAATGAAGTCCAATACACTGAACAAAATTAAGAAAAAAATTGTTTACAAATAAGAAGTATTTCACTTGTATTAAATATATATCGATCATATCATCCCATTTTTATCCCCATAAAAATAACAAATACAACCAAATTATCCACATTAAAAATGCTGATTTAATGTAACAATGGCGTCAAAAGTTTGAAAACTTAAAAACAAACTAGTACAAATGTTTTCATTATAGCCTGTTATCATTTTTTATGATTCTATCGTATATGATATAGCTCTTTCATTCTTTTGACGACAGTAATTGAATTGTAATTAAATACAATGGATATATTTGCAATGCAATTGATTACATTTGAAAATCAAATGTAATTGATAGGGAACTAACTAATTTAGTATGTGATTTTTGACCCTAGAATCAGATCTTTTCATTTCGTAAATAGTTTTAGCCTATCAAATGGGGTAATAATCAGGAACATTAAGTTATTTAAAAAGGTTCTTGCTCACAAAATAAAATTTATTTTTTCATACGTTTTACGAATTTTTATAATGATTGCACTGTCCCTTGTGTATTTGTTTAAACAAATGGCATAATTTTGTTCCTTTTTATTGCCATCCTGTCCTCTATTTTTTATGGAATTACCGAATGTGAAAGATAAACAGCCTTTTACTCGCAATTAGCAATCGCACAAATGCCCCTATGGAAAGTACGTGTTCTAGTTTCGGTAACCCTATACATTAACCTATAATGGTTTACTTTTATAAATTGTTATTTGGATGGAGAGTTGTCTCATTGGCACTCACACCACATCCTCCTATATCTATTAAAATGTTAGTTCTGGTGTCGTTCAAAGCACTGGACAATCTAGCTGGTAATAGCATATGATATACACATTTTGTATTTGTCTATTATTGCTAAAGGATCATATTTAGGCTAATGAACTAATCATTTCATTGTTGATTTTATCTGAAATTGTATTCAAATTTTGTGTTCAAAGGCAATAAAAATTGGATGGAGTAAGTGTGTGTGTTTTTTATGTTTTACGTTCGTATTTCTCTGATTAATCTCCGGAGTTCACCACAAGAAATATTATTAACTGTAAAATCAAAAGTAGCATGAAAGTTAAAATGAATATGAGATCCCTGCGTAATGTTCTAGACACAATTGTGTTAAGGATCACGTTATTTCTAAATGAACAGTGGAAAGTAGTTGTAATGCGCTCTCCGAATAGAATATTTGCATTAAATTGAAAAAAGATCCATTATGATATGTTTTTGATGACTTATTTGGAATATATGAAATTGTCCTTCACTTAATTACAGTTATACACTAGAAAAAAAGTCAATTTTTAAAGCCTAGAATACCTTCAAATTTTCGGTAAAAAAACCGGACCATTTGTCTAAAAACCCGGACAATAACAAACACTGATTTATTTAATAAATACAAGGAAATCGAGCTTCCTTGTTGATCAAAACATATATAGTATTCAATATAAGATGGGTAGTAATGTAAAAAAAATTGTTATAATTACGAAATATCCGTTAATTGAACTTATCGCATGTTTTATCACTCGAAAAAGCCCGAACTACACTCGAAAAACCACGATCCAAGCCGGACACTATACCTACCGTGTACCTGTTTTGTGCATGTTTAAAGCATACAAAGATTTGAGTAAACGAATTCTAATGGAAATTATACTCATGTTTAAACTACACAACGATTTGAGAAAACAGTTAAATACAATGCGCCCAAAGTTCAAATGGAACACGTTAATAACTTTTGCATTACCCAAAGTTTGATCCTATACTTATAAAAATAGATAAAGTATGTTTAATCGTCAAAAAACGCATGGATATCCATTTACAAGGAACGCGCAATCATAAACAATTGAAACTACGGATATTAAGGATTTTAATACGTAAGAGTTATACGACCAAAGGTGACATAAAAATAGGTGAAAAGTAAAATCACCCAAAACGGAGAGTCCCTAAATAAATGGCAAATTCAAACGCTCATACATATTAAACGAATGGATAACAACTGGCATAGTCCTGACTTGGTACAGACATTGTCTTAAGTAGAAAATGATGGATTAAACCTGGTTTTATAGCTAGCGAAACCGCTTACTTGTATGACTTTCACATGAATCCTTTATATTGACAGCTTTGCATTAGGAAGCTGATACATGACCAAGTAAAATATATCCGATTAGAAAATATATTGCAGATCTTAAAACATGTCATTACTGAGTTGCAAATTGGGGATATTGCAATTTGATAGCGACAGAACTTATGAATGTCTGTCACTCTGCTTCATTACCATACAGATGCATTCTTATAAGTAAAGGATTCAACAGAAATGATAACTTATTTTGTGCCTGTTAATAACAATTGAAACAACAGACAAATAACACCTCAATACAAAAAAAAACATTTTATTTTTCACGAATTTTCTCAAACTTAACGTGTATATTTTTGCTGGGATGTGATTTCATATGAAATGTCTTCATCTTTAATCCGTCATAATCTAAACGAGATGGATTTAAACAACTAGAGGTCACCTTACGACCTTTAACAAAGAGCAATTTGTCATAAAGGCAGCATTAAAAGACTCCCTATCTGACAAAACGTAAAATTACCAAAATATAACAAATCAATTAAAAACAAAATCAAAACAACATACATCAACCAATTTAAACAACTGAATTATTGGCTCTTGGCTTGAAACAGGCACATACATACATTTAATGTGGCGTGTTAAAGTATGTTGGGAGCAGAAAACTTTGTCATGGAACAATGGTGTAACATTACAAAATTAAAAATAAACATGTTAAACGCTTATAAAAAATATTGTTACTGGTCATTTTTACCAAAATAGCTTATTGTATTTTGCATCGCTATATTTTCACTGTTTTTGAGGGATCAGAGTGAGAGGGTAGCGTGTGAATGTTGGGTGTATATCGGTTGTGTGTGAATGTTTGTTAGAGACACATTTTACGCGGTAGAAATTCTACAAGTCTGAGGATATGTATAAAGACGAATGTAGTTTGCTTCATGTGAAAAATATTTTTAAAAATGAGATAAACACGGAATCTACGTTATTTGATATGTTGTAGGTTCGAATTCATCATATTTTTGTCGGATGCGTAATTTTACAAAAAACTGAAAAGGATTGGAGTACAACCCATCTACAACGAAAAACATTGCAAACGTTACAAAGGTAAGGAAATGCCTTCACAAAATTGTCTTCAGAATTTAATTGACGGCTCTTAGATTTTCTTGGATATAGTATTGCATTAAATTTACTAGTAGCGATAGCCTTTAATAGACACATTTTGATTTTGTTACATTCCCGTCAAAAACTATGTTTTTTTGTGAACATCGTTTGTGTGTTGAAGGGCATCGTCACTCTCTTTCAATGTTGAACTATTATGCAAATCAAATTCTGATTATTGCTCATCAGTACTGCTGTCATCAATGGGGTTGTGATTCAGTACCTAAACACATTTTTTAGTTTATTCTGCATTATGACGATCACGACGACGCTTGGGGAACTTGATTAGTGCAGGAATACAGGCGATTTCATCTAACTTGCAAATGACAGCGCGTATAATTGACGAACTTTTTTTGTGAAAGATAGAGCTCGATAGTGATCTATTAGTTTGAACATTTTCATTAAAAGATTTTTGTTAAATATATAAAGTGTGTAAACAAATTCTGAGCTTAGAATTTTGCCAGATGTTATTCTTAAAACACGATTTCAACCAAACCGTTGTTAACATAGTTTGTAAAATAAATTCATTCGATAAATTAGAATTTAAGCATAACCATCAGCATCAACACTCATAAACACAACAAACAAACATTATAATGAAACTGCGACAACAACTTTAAAAAAGTAAACTTTCTTCGACATATCAAAATATAAACAACTTAAATGTTTTGGGTATAAACGGCACAAAAGTGTTTACTGATGCAGTAAAACGTTGTTCAGCGTATCATCAATTTACAATAGCAATTCCTGTTTATGTGCCGAACCTGTGATAATAAATTTTACTTTGATGCTGCATTTCAGCCAACATTATTTGGATTAAAATTAACTGTTTTTTTTTTGTTTTTTTTTTTTATGTTTGTTTTTTTTTCAAATCATTACTTTTAATTTGTTTGAAGATTAAATGCGTTTAAACGATACATATAGTCTGTGATATTCTTTAGCAATTTTGATAAATACAGCATAGTTGCTATATGCAATATACGATTGTGTCCATCTGAAACTATATAATAGCCTCAAATGGTAAATTAAAAAAAAATATATGATGTGAAGTATTATTAAGTCCAAAGGAAATGCATATATATGAACGACTTAATTTTACATTATGAACTGTTCAGAATCTAAAAGACCATATTTTGTGTTTGACCAGTAAGGTCGATCACAAATTTACTTGTCTAGTCTCTATATTAGCTCGACCGTACTTAACTGTACTCGATGTTCGTCTCGACTGTACTTTTAAATAGGTCTGATTCAGTACTTGGTGAGGTCTGAAACAGATTTGACGAAGGCTTAACCTGTCTCGACCAGTCTTTAACTGTCTCGATCAGTCTTGACCTGTTACGGCCAGCCATGACATGTCTATACGCAGTTTTGACCTTCAAATTTAGTCTTGACTAGTCTGAATTTGCTAGTTGGTTGTTTGCTAGTTCATTTCATTGCTGAGAAATTAAAAAGGATTTAACAATGTGTAAAAACACATATTTTAGTTTTGTTTAAATTCAGATAGCCATCTTTTCATATTTCGAATCTTTTTCAAATCAACTTGGATTTTCATAATCTCTACAGCTATTTCAATTATACATTAATGTTTAAAAAATACGAGACCATTTGGTTTATTGATGTCAGGTTTAAGGATTGAATAAAAAGCTTTTAAAAAAACGTTAGAACCTTTAGTTCGGACTGAATTCAGATAGTAACCTTATAATGTTAATATTTTCAAATGAATTTTGATTTTGATTTAAACAGTACAGCTATCTCAGTTATTTATTGCTGATACTGAATCCCCTGTTGTTATGTATTAAGTGTATTGCTGTTAAAGTTACGGATAAATAAATCTAGGTAAGAAAGCTAGACTTTCTAGTTCTGACTAAATCTAGATAATCATCTATACTTTTTTATAAACTTTTTCAAATCAACATTATTTCTCATCAAACTATACAGTTGTCTCAGCTATATATTGATCTAAGAGAATGCCAGGTTGTTTGGTACCGTTGTATTGCTTTTAATTTAGAGGATTTAACTGATAGATAATTAAATAAGTTAGAATTTTCAGTTGGGACTAAATTTAGATATAAAGATGTAAGTCAAATACAAATTATACGCAAACTGTGCAAGTTCAATATTTGTTCATTCTTCAGTACATATTAAAAAGAAGATGTGCTGTGATTGCCAATGCAAAAATTGTCCACAAGAGAAAAAAACACAGAAATTAACAACTATAGGTCACTTTAGATACGTTTATTTATAGAGCTTTCACCCAGCGAGCTATTCAGATTACTAGCTGTATTTACGCGGCTGAGACCAAGGAGGACGAATCGAAATCCCGAGAACAAAATACCTCTGATAATGATAATGTTGAAAAGGAGTTGGGGGAACCAGTTAGGCACGCTGGTCGACTTTTACTCAACCATGGATACTTGGAAGATGCAATCAAAACTCAGAACAAGACTTTTGTTGATAACATTACTGTCACTAAAATATTGAATAAAATGTGGTACGGAGAAGAGGAACTTTCATTTCGTCAGGTACTCTATAAGACATTAACAAAAGATAATTATTATTCTGTGATGCAGTATTTGGTCCATCAACTTTCAATAATAGCAATGTTTTGTTCTCCTTTCAAAATTGTGTTAGCTTTAATGCTAAAATAATATGATAGTATAATCTAGACATTTTTGTACAAGTTGTGATGAGACTCTTAAGTCAAATTACAATAAACATTTACAAAAATGTTTGGCATCATTAAAAAACAACGCTTTGATTCCTATTATTTCTTTACTAACTAAAGATCGTTCTCTAAGATATCTTAATTCGTTTGGACGAAGAGACTTTCGTCATATTTGAACATGAATGCCATCTCAAACAATATTTCTGTGTCTGGTTTTTCAGTTTCGCGTTAAAAATCAAGATAGTGCGACGCTGTAATGCCATTTTGTTAGGAAATTTTAAAAACGGTTGATTTTAATATTAGCCTTCGAATGATAAAAAAATTAAAACAAAAAAATCAGGGTTAATAAACATTTTGCCGATTAAAGACAATATATGCGCATTTGTCATGGTTTTAACTAATGTCATGTATTGAAAAAAATTATGTCCCTCTAAGTAAAACATATATAGAGATTTATATCAATCATATTTTATGTCGCAAATGATACTGTTTAACATCTACAAGCTATTGAAATAGTGTGGATAGAATATCTAAAGATTTGCAATTCCTCTTTCAATTCTTCCTTTAACTACATCAAATGCACCTACCAGAAACATTTGTCATATTGAAATATGGGTTAATGTTCAATTATTTCTTCTAAGAAACATCATTTACTAGATGAAAATATGTAAATTGGAAAAACAAACCTTTTAGTGCACAGGTTCATAATTTATCTGGCAGACTATAATATAAGTTATTTGCATTCAGATGTTGACATAGAATAACAGATACATGTACGGTCATATTTATGAATTCCCCATGCAAGTGATATGGTAAAATGATTTGCTTTTACCAGCCAAATTGGTTCAAAATAAGCTCAGAAACATCGCTGATGAATATTCTGATCTCATTGAATACGTAATCATGAGACCTTCAATTTACACCTTAGATAGAGATTGGTTACACGTGTATTCTTTTATCAAAAGGATAATAATTTCAACATTGAAAGTGAAACAAGGAAGAACAATTTGGTTGACTGATTTTTTTTTTTAAAAAGTGTATGTTATTACGATGATAAACATAATTTCAAACTATAATATGAAATCAAACAGATCTAGAAACTTCAATTGCAAGTGGTCGCTCTTTGTTTATATTGATATTTATATTTTTATCGGAGGTCATCTCGATGGTAAAATAGATGACGTCTAGACGAAACTTACATACGAAATAATGCTACATATTATCGAATCCATGTATTGTTAATTGTTTAATAAAGACTTTTTGAAATTTGGATATATGTTTAAGTATGTTTTAAATCAAATTTATAAATTTTGATCAAATCCGTGAACATGGATTTGACACCTTATGCTCCTTTTAATGAATAACTTAATGATCAATAATGTAGAACAATGCTGTATAAAGTGTGCACTACATGTTTGGTATTATTTTGTTTTGTTTTCATTTGTTTTTCTTGGGGTGTTTTTTCGTAATGTACCATGTTTAGGTCCTTCGGTATATAATATTCGTCTACAGTACCTTATTTTCCCGTACAATTTCTTTTTCCAAACTGATCGTGTATTTAAAGGACTTGTACTAAGTGTACAAAAGCTCGAAATCGCATTCATTTCATCGAATCTTCTCTTAAAAGAATTATAACCACATGATTGACTTAATATCACGTTTGCTACATTCATATGCATATTTTGTAGTTTTGTTGATTGACGACCTTTAACACGTCAAGTATACTTTCTAGCATATTCAGCTGGGTTTTCTTGCGATTCCCGTTTTTAGCCAAGTTATGTTGTTTTCGAGATATAAGCTATTGAAATTTTGGCGGGAAAATGTTCTCTTTAGATTTTTCATAGCTTTTTAATGGACAAGTTTAAGTTTTCAAAAACTATCCAAAAAAACAACGATTTTATAACACTTTTACAGATTGCTTATATAATGATACATGTAAAAGATTTATAAAAAGAAAAATTGGGTCAATAGGCGAACTTTCAAGGCATTTAACTAGATAAAACCAGAAGATTCCGAAAATCTGACAAAAAATGTAAAACATTCCTTAAGGATGTATTTTTCTCACGTTTCAGTCTCGTTGAAATCTCGTTCTGAAATTATTTCCAAAACATGTGATACAAGTTGAAAATATCAATGAATTTTTAAAATATTATAATCATACATAACTCTGTGAAAAAAAACGAGTGGTTTTTGAGTAGACATGAGACATTTGGGTGATATGAATGAAACACTTAATATAGAGGATAGAAAAAGTAATAGAAAAGATCAACAAAAATTAAAAATAAGACAAATGGGCTAAAAACTCTGATAAAAAACTAAAAGTTAAAGATATATTGAGAGCAATAAATCCCAATAAAACGCAATATACCTGGAAAAGAAAAAAATAATGAAGTAGCTAGTAGAATTGATTATTTTCTATTTAGTCAAGATGTGAGACCAAGAGTACTCAGCACTGATATACGACCTGCAACAATTCAATATACAGATCTTTTAGCAATTTCACTTAAAATCAATCATTGTCAAGGGAACAAAGGAAAGGGATACTTCAAATTAAACAACAGTATTCTTAATGACGAATCATACAAAATAGAAATAAATTCTTTAATAGATAAATATGAAAAATTAAAAAATTAAAAAGTCTAGCAATTGTGTGGGATCTCTTTGCATTAGAAGTAAGACAAAAAACTATAGAACATTTTTAAATTAAAAGCTAAACATAAAAGAGATGAAATTACAAAATTAGAACAAGAACTTACACTTTTGAATGAAATTCATGATAACAGCCTTGATGGAAAAAGTAGTAATTTGCCAAACATAATAGATTCAATAAATAAAACAGAAGAAAAGCTACAAATTCTATTTTTAGATAAAATAAAAGGGGCACAAATAAGATCACGAGTTAAATGGATAGAAGAGGGCGAAAAAAGTACAAAATATTTCTTGGGATTAGAAAAATTCAGACAAACAAGGAAAAACATTACTGCTATCAAGGACAGCAAAGGAGAAATAACAGAAGATCAAGGCATAATAATAGAAACGGGGAGAAATTATTATGTCAATTTATATAAGTCAATTAACCCTGAATTAAGAGAAATTGAAAATTATATTGAAAAAACTAAAATAAATTACAAACTAAGTACACAAGAAGGTAATCTGACAATAGAGGAATGTACAAAATCTGTCTTTAAAATGAAACTTAATAAAACACGAGGTATCGATGGTCTCCCAATTGAATTTTATAGATCTTTCTGGTCTAACTTACAAAACTTTGCTATAGATGTTTTTAATCATTGCTATGAAAAAAAAGAATTGACAAATTCTCAGAAACTAGGACTAATTACCCTTATATACAAGAAAAATGACTCATTAAATTTAGATAATTATAGACCAATTACCTTACTAAATGTAGATACCAAAATTATAGCATACTCTCTTGCACAATGACTGAAACCAATATTGCATAAAATCAATCATAGTGATCAAAACGGTTATATAAAAAACAGATATATTGGATTTAATATTAGACAAATCCAAGATATTATAGATTATTCGGAAAAATTCAATGTAGATGGAGCAGTCCTATTTTTAGACTTTACAAAGGCATTGGACTCGCTAGAATGGGAATTTATGTATTGTTCTTTAAAGAAATTTGGTTTCCAGAAATCTCTTTTGAGGTGGATAAATACTTTATACACAGATATAAAGGGTTGCATATTAAACAATGGCTGGATTGCAAGACCCTTCAACATTGAGCGCGGAATCCGTCAAGGGTGTCCCGCGAGTTCTATAATTTTCGTCATTGCTGTTGAAATTTTAGCTAGTTGATTAAGACATGTAAAAATTTTAAAGGTTTTCAAATTAAACTAGATAATAAAACCCACACCTTAAGATTAAGCCAGCTTGCAGACGACACCACTTTATTTTTAAATTCAAAACAAGAAGTGTCATTAACTTTGAATATTATAGAAATTTTTTGGATCACTTTCAGGCTTAAAGCTTAACCGAAATAAAACAGAAGGAATATGGCTTGGCAATTTAAAGTCCTGCAAAGATAAGGTTGAAAACATTAACTTTACACAAAAACCTATAAAAGTTTTAGAAGTATACTTTGGACTTAATAAAAATGAGTGTAAAAAATTAAACATGCAACGGCAATACGAAAAATCTGAAAAAATAATTAAAGATTTCAATAAAAGAAATTTAACTATGTTAGGTAAGATAACTCTTGTAAAATCATTAATCTTACCGAATATTACTTATGTTGCATCTGTAACCGAAATTGATAAAGAATACCTAGCAAAATTTAAAAAAAATAATATATAGTTTTATATGGAATTATAAATCAGAAAAAGTTAAAAGGGATATAATAAGCAAAAATTACCATGCTGGTGGGCTTAAAATGACAAACATAGATAAATTTCTAGAAGCGACAAATATTAGTTGGGTAAGAAAACTCGTCGATAACGAAGATCTATCACCCAATTGGAAAGTCTTACCAAAATTTTATTTTGATAAATTTGGACAAGAATTCCTTATATTTAAAATGAATTTCAACAATATTAAATTGGTATATAAACTGAAAGAACTAATTCCACAATTTTACTTAAGAATTATCATATCATGGATAAATTCAAAATTTGAAAAGCAATCAGATCATCTATCTTATAAACAGATTAGACAGCAGCTTATATGGGGCTATAAAAATATCAAATTAAACGGTAAATGTCTCATTTTCAAAAACTGGATAAACGGTAAAATTCTATTTGTAAATGACATTATTGATAATAAAGGAAAATTTAATCAAAACATGATATTAGATAAACTATCCTGCCATGCTAACTGGTTTTCGAAATATTCTAAATTAATGAAAGCAATACCAAAACAGTGGTTACAAGAGCTAACTAAAGAAGAATCAATTAAAACAAAAATTGCTATTGAATCCGAATATAAATTTAAAGATAGATAAGGGAAAATGGTATCACTTACAAAAATTTCTTCCAAAGACATTTACATCTCCCTCTTAAATAGATATTATGAAAAACCAATAGGATTCCAAAAATGGGACAACATATTTATCTTAGAAAACAACACAAACAAAAGACAACAAATGTTGAATTATATCTTTTATTATATACAAGATATTAAATTCAAAATGTTAAGATGGAAATTTCTGCACTACATTTTACCAACCAAACAATTACTTTTCTCTTGGAAAATAACTAAAACTCCGTTATGTAATATTTGTGATGTCATCGAAGATTATGAGCGCTATTTTTTGACATGCAAAATTCTGAAATCATTTTGGGATCAAATAAAACTATTACTTGATAAACTTAAAATAGGACATCATATAATTTCAATTAGATCACTTTTGTACGGATACAAAATAAACGATACAAGTTATTACAGTATTAATGATTTTATAACAATTATTCTTTTTACTGTATACAAAGGATACTATATATTCGAACAAAAAACAAAACAAATAAATGTGTTTGAAATTTTAAAAAAAGAATTTCTTCAATATCATGAAATATTGATAAATAAAGAAGGCAACTATGAACATTTCCATAATCTGGTTGCAGCAAAAATTAAATTAATTTCATGAACTAGAATTTATAATACATCATGTTATCTTATTTCTATTCAGTTACATACATGTCATTATTACTATATATTATATGTTATTCAGGTCTCAGACAGGGTATATACTGTGACATTCCCGGCTTAGAGTTTATATCCCCTGAGCCGAAGGCGAAGGGGATATAAGCCCTAAGCCGGGAATGTCACAGTATATACCCTTTCTGAGACCTGAATTACACATATATTACGAATTACCCCTGACTTAATGTTATTTTCCAGTGCAGGTATTTGTTGACAACACATATATATTGAAAAACCCAACCTGATATGTTCGGCATATGTGAAGGATTTTTTAATTTGCTGTGAACATAATTTTATCGTGTATGTAATAATTTATAATAACACTTTTAACATTAAATTAAAGTATTTAAAGTGTAATTGCGTGATTTTGTATCAAAAATGTTTTATTGATTGAAGCACGTCATTATTTTCCCTCTGTGAGCCTCTGACAGTCCGATAGCTTATGACTACGTCACATAGTAACCGGTGTTATGATGACGTTTTTGATGTTCCAATTGGGGATAAAAACGTCGTATATACCCCGGCAGTTTCCTGAATATATTCTGACATCTCTGTGTTGTTATCCAATCAGAAACCTCGACACATTTGTTATCCGTAATATATATATATATATATTGTGCACTAACAAGTACTAACTTCATCACTGAAATACTATATACTAACATTAACGAGGCCGGGAAAAGGTACCGGTACTTCATGTATCTCTAACAAATGTAAAATTCAAATAAAATATTATAACCTTAAAAAAAAATAATAATAATATGCAGTTGGTCATAAAATTGAGAAAATCACAAATTTACAAAATTGACAGCTTGGTAAATTTGACACAAAAAAGCATCAAAATATGATAAAACTTTCTTATTTTAATATCTACCTATATTTTTTTTAAGTTCAATTTATTCAGATTGGTCCATCTCATCATTATGGAAAGCATAAACAAAGTTTAATTGTGGAATTGTGATTTTTTTCACGATAATAGCCCAAAAATAGGTAAAAATTGGTGGAAAATGGGAAAATCATCAAAATTGGGTATTTTCAAAGGGCCGTAGTAAAAAATGAAGTGCACCACCATATGCATTTTTCTTCACCAAATATTTTTTTTACAGTCTTATTAACCCACAGATCAGGTTGAGAACAAAGTTTAATTCTAGAAATGTTTGGCTCCTCAGAGGTGTACATCCTTAAGTGTTTTTTTTTTTTTTTGTCTGATCGTTTAAATAAATTGTCGCCAGAAGAATTTCACGATGTGCAATAAATGTGCTATAAAACGTCTTTTATTTACAAATAAACAAAAAATGTCACCCAGGTACTGGCTCTTCAAAAAAAATACATTTCTTTTATTAAACATGTAAAATGTATCCTTGGATTTAAAATACTTTTTAACGGATATTGCCTTAAACGTTAGTGAGAAATTTGTTAAGGTGAGATGCAATTTCCCTGACCTATGGTACATGCACTTCTTCTTTTAGTTTACTGCAAAGTCTAATATACATCTTTTTAGAATTTTTACAGACATCGTAAATTTAAGTCAACGACTTGCACCGTCTTACGCGAAATTATTTTAAAATAAAATAATCAGTTCTTTTTTTGCTCTGATTTTTTTCTTTAATGTTATTGTCAGAAAAAAAGCTATTATTATTGTAAATTGTATTTCAAATAGTTTGTTCGTGTTTTGTTATATAGAGTCCGGAACAATCTCAACATATTCATGACTTTAAGAACGCGAAGAAGGTTACCCATCGATAAAATATATTTGTAATACTGATTATTTTCATTTATGCTCCGCTAACTGCGTCTGATTTTTATATGAGCGCATCATAACCATGATAACACAATCTCTTAAAAACAAAATTATCACCCGCGAAGTAAAAGTATGAAAGCCACATAAACAATGCTTAACATATAATATGGTAAGCAAGATTCTCAATTTTCTACATACATGTAAGACTCAACATTGATTTTTTTTTATTTCAAAGGTTTGGCTTTTCATTTTGTTAGCTCTCGTACACTTATTTATGATGCCACTACTAATGATCAACATGGAAGCTCGTCCTCTCCAGTGGTAAGTAGTTAAAATAATTACGTTTACCTTAATGGTGACACGGCTTCATATAGATATAACTAATGTCATATAAAAAAGAAGATGTGGTATGATTGCCAATGAGACAACTATCCACAAAGAACCAAAATGACACAGACATTAACAACTATAGGTCACCGTACGGTCTTCAATAATGAGCAAAGCCCATATCGCATAGTGAGCTATAAAAGGCCACGATAAGAAAATGTAAAACAATTCAAACGAGAAAACTAACGGGCTTATTTATGTAAAAAAAATAACGAAAAACAAATATGTAACACATAAACAAACGACAACCACTGAATTACAGGCTCCTGACTTGGGACAGGCACATACATAAATAATAAATAACCTGCTTTTAATGTGATTCATTTAATGTAGACAAAATCATCCGGTAATAATATTTCTATTCCTTTTTTTGTCAACATGATCTTTTATTTGATTTAAAACGAATACAAAAAATGCATACGGCAGCTTTACAAAAGACTGAATGACATAACAATCACATGCTGCTTTACAATTTATGCCTTTTCACTGACATGTATGGAAGACAGGTTCATACATGACTATGACATTTTTTAATTGACCTAAGAAAAGGTCCTAATACGATGACTGTTGAATCATGGTTAATAAGAAATCAACGAAATTGTGTTTGAAATAAACAAATAACGTGGATCGAGACACTTTCCAGGATTCTCTAGAAGTTAAGTGGTGACTTCTTTTCATTTTTCATTATTTTGTCGTGATTTTGTCTGTTAATCGTCAAACAACAGTCACTTAATTTATTAATTTTAAAAACTGACTTTAGGTAATGTTCTGTCGTCAGTATTTAATTGCAACTTTTATATGTTTTTGATTATATTGTTTCCAAGTCCTTCTTTTTTTTTTATCCCTGGTCGATGTTCTACACACATATATCACCGTTTTTTTATTACAGGTTCTACAAGCAATACAAGCTTCCTGTTATGAAAGTATTCACACAGATGGTAAGATTCTCATTCAGTCAGTTTAAAGGTGCACTGTATACTTGATTGATCACTTTTGAAAATATGATAGAAAAAAAGTGCTTCGCTTTACTTTTATGATTCCGAAAAGATATGCAGAAATATTTTCCTTACAATTCTTGAAGCCAATCATGGTATAGCTTAAAGCTATTTTAGATTATGTTCTATCAGAAGCTTCACCTAATAATAACATTAGTTCCTCGATGATAAAAGCATTTGATGATGTTCTACAAATTGTCAAATAATTTGTAAATTGTGCTTTTGAAGAAAATGACAAGTGTGGCTTCTGCGGCCCAAAACGTCGATCAAAAGTCAAAACCTGCTAAGACTTAACGACAAACTGCAGTTCAGACGATATACTTAATGTACATATATTTTCTAAGCCCAGAAAATAAACACATATATTCTTAAACCAGTTGTTGGCATGATACGTGTTAGGTGCTTCCCTTAAATTTGCGATGGGATTATACTAAACCCTTTACGGGAGAGAAAGTGCATGATTTTCATATGAGGAAGACAGTTATTTGTCAGTGCTAAATGTTGTCTTTCTTTCTATTTGATGTCAGCACGTCTAGCTTAATGATAAACTCGTGGATACACATTAAACAGCAGATAGGCTAAACTAGAATACCAGGTTAAATAATTTTTCAATCTTCCTCTCCAAATTTCTCGCTAGAAAGATTTTAGGTACATAAATTCTTTCTAGCGGGAAATTTTGTTGAACCAATTGTTGTAACGAAATTTTCTTTAGCATAGGTTACTGACTAGCAAAGTGGCAAATACCATATGATCCCGCATGTCATGTTCAGTTGGAAGGCAACACAAGAAGGGTCGATTAGACAAAAGTCTCCGGATACAAATGTTCTATTATTATGTGCATTTCTTCGTATTCTCGTAAACGAATATCAGTAAGGAACTGTGGCTTCATAGATTACCTTGGCTTCATTTCGGAAATAATTCACAACGCTCTTTAACTTCTTTCTTTATTTTAACCAGTTTAACCTTTTGGGGGGTTTTTTCGAGCGTCACTGATGAGTCGAATGTAAACAAAATGCACGTCTGACGTACATAATTTAAATCAGGGTATCTGTGAATAGTATATTTAAACATTGACAATAACCACCAAAAAATACCGTCCTGTTATTTTTTTGGCAGATCACTTCAAAAATTTGACTTTGAACCTGTAAATTTGTCTTGTATCAAACATATTCCGTGTCAAGGCGGTGGAGTCTGCTAATACGATTAACGGATTCAAACAATGACGACAAAATTAACATGAAGCAAATCTTTTTGTTTTGTAATTTCCCAGCATGAGTATATTTCACTTCTACTATACCCTTATTTGAAGACCCGAGCTGATGTGTTTATGCCTTCAAAGTCAAGTTATATAATGTTATTGGCCGATTGTCAAATTACCCTTTAGTAAATCAACATTATAATCAATCAACTTGCTAAAATTAATTAATGAGATAAACATTTTAACCAGAGAATGTTCATTACACAAAACTAATTTTGTTATACACTGATCCAACAAAGCAAGTAACATGTATTTCCTTTTTCAAATATAGGTTTTGCTGCGGTTAGACAATATATTGTCTATGTCTTGTAACTGATATTTCGAGTAACGGTTACATGTGAATAGACAAACTTATTTTCCAAAATATACATGCATCTTTTATATGCAAAACTGAAAACCACGATTTCAGTGTTTGACTACTGTTTTTTTTTAATCATGTTAATCAGGTTAATGGAGAAAAATAAATCAAGCATATCAAGAAACTGCTGTTTAACAATTTATAAAATAATTCTGTTATATGCTGCAGTGAGCAATGTTCACCAATGGAAAAGGTAATGGATGTAAAAAGGTCAAGTTTGCAATTTCATTTTAAATGTCGTACATGAAACAAAAAATTAAAAGGTTCATTATTTGACGCTATTTTGTAATTGCAGCTGTGCCTAAAAATAGACAAACTTTTCAATTTGACATCCTTTGCAGTATATGCTTGTCATTAAAAACCTTTTATAGTATTCTGTTATATATTTCTGAAACAACCTTCTTTTTACTTTATGTTTGAATTTGTGTTATATTTAAGATTTGATATTTAATTCAATTTCACAAAAAATGTGACTAACTCTCGGAATTTTTTACGACCAAAGTTTTCTTTGTGTACACACTTTTTTCTTTCCTTTGATATGCAATATAGGTATGTATTTTTCCGGTTCTTTAATTTTTTTTTCAAATAAGCTCTGGTTGAAGTAATCAAAAGAACTACACTTGTTGTTTTGTGTATACATGGTCAATGTATTAGATATGCATATAATAATTTTGATATATGCATTAAGATTCTCAAAAAAACGCGTAAAATTATAATTAACGCAGAAATTTTGTGTTCATTTTGATTACATCTTCCGCTGTCAAGGTTTATTTTGTTTATATTTTAGTTTGGATACTTAGCTTTACTGGTGGTATATGCCTACATGTTACTCTTCAACTTGAGTGAAAATCTCTCGTATTCAGATTTTCTAATTATAGGATGGATGATTAGTTTTTTTCTAGATGAAACCAAACAGGTAATAAACATTAATTGACTTTTTATATGTCTGCTTTTCTGTTTTATATATATAGAAATTGGCGTATATCCATTTTGATTTTATCAATCAGTGTTTTGGTGTTAATATTGTTAAAAGTAAAAAAAAAAATACTAAGCTCCGAAGAAATTTCAAAACGGAAAGTCCCCAATCAAATAAAATTGACAACTTTCTGGAATACGGAAGAAACTCGAAGGGGATATTTGTTAAACAAAAAATGAAAATTTATTTTTAATCATCAGAAAAAAAAAGATGCTTACATAGTTACTCGTGGATAATAGGATTTATCCAATCTCAATAGTTTAATTATTGATTTTAAAGTTCTCGCCGAGGCTCGGACTTTAAATTGATAACTTAACTATCTCGATTGGATAAATCCGATAATCCATTTTAGATAGATGTTGTTGTGTTCTGTTAAATTGTTACTTTTAATATTGTTACACGATGATGACTGCTGTATCCATAATTTTGACTATTTTATTTATTATGTGAGAGGTTTAGCGCTACAAAACCAGGTTTAATCCACCATTTTCTACATAGGAAATGCCTGTACAAAGTCAGGAGTATGACAGTTGTTATCCTTTCGTTTGATGTGTTTGAGCTCTCGATTTTGCCACTTGATTACCTCATATCTTGACTTACATCTAGATATTGACTTGGTCGGTTGAAAACATTACTTTACGACATACGCGATGAGTTAAGCTTCCCAAAAGTGGAACATTGGGAAGCTGAAATCATCACTTCGTAAATTTAACGAACGCCATCACGAGTTGGTTGATTGTTATGGAATATCTGGTATATAGATATATTGGATATGTTTCGTATGTCGTAACTGCAATCCCGTTCCCATTTCACGAATGTGACCTACCGAATTAGACTTTTTACCATTATTTTTGTCATTTTTACCTATTGTTTCTTTTTGTTTTGTTCACGCATCATTGTCAATAATTACAAAATTGTATAATAACTGTCGTACAAGTGAGAGGTTTAGCGGTATAAAACCAGGTTTAATCCACCATTTTCTACATTTGAAAATGCCTGTACTAAGTCAGGAATATGACTGTTCTTGTCCATTCTTTTTTGATGTGCTTTGTCATTTGATTTTGCCATGTGATAATGGACTTTCCGATTTGACTTTCAATATTTTTGTGATTTTACTTTTTGATATCAATTACAGAATACATATCAAGTCAATAAATAATATCTGAATACAAAGCAAACGAACCTTGGTCATTCGAGTATTTCTAAAGTTGTTTCGTTTCGCGATTGATTTCATAATTTATAGAAGACTGAATTTTGTAAATGTTTGTGTGTTGGTTCTATTTTTAGAAGTTTTTAGTCTGTCCTTGCGTGTTTAAATTTTAATCACTCATAAAATAGCATATCAATAAAAAGAAACACTGTTTAAATAATTATTTTTATATTTATATTTTATATAATGTACATGTTCTCTGTAACCAAAAAGAATAAGAGACAAAAAATAATAACTGGTTGCATCCTCAGGACGTTTCGATTGATTTGGAACTTAACGATCCTGTCATATCTGGAATAAAGAGATTTAAAAACTTTGCAATTGAAAAATGGCAATCGGATGTGTTTTATCATTTGATTTTGCCATTTGATTAGAGACTTTTCGTTTTGAATTTTCCTCGGAGTTCAATATTTTTGTGATTTTACTTTTTTTTTTTGGCAAAACGACAATGCTCGGGACTTCACAGATTTGTTCATATCCTAGTTAAATGTGATCAGAACTTGTTATCGTTCACGGGAATCCAAGACATTCCCAATCACAGGAAAGCATTGAGCGATCGAATAGCCATATCCTTGACGTACTAACTGCATCGATAAGTGACAATGAAACAACAAAGTGGTCAACTGGAATCAAGTTAGTCCAGAGTCAAAACCATTCAGCTCTAAACAAAAGCATTGGACGATGACCCTATGAAAACCTTGTTTGGTAAATGTGCAACTATTGAATTAAAACCAGAAACCAAAGTAATGAAAATGTTGAGAAATTTAGCAAAAGAAAAGGACTTACTTAAGCTCCAGACGGAATCTTTTTTTCAACTGAGAATACTACAGAAAACATTGTGATTAACCAGAATTTAGTTAATAACCGAATGTGGAACCTGCTACTTCAATCAATGACGAAACGCAAAAGGTAAGTTTTACAAAATACTTAGAAACATTTAAAAAAAAAATTTAAACGGCTCTTTAATCTTGAAGGGAGCTTTAACTAATGTATTACAGTACTTCCATTTAATATGTATTGGTTAAAAAACACGGAAATTTACAAGTAGTTTTAATACAAAGAATTTGCATCCTTTTGTCATTTTAGTAGGTATAGGAAGATGTGGTATGAATGCTAATGAGACAATTTTCCATCCAAGTCACAATTATAAAAGTAAACCATTAAAGGTCACGGTACGGTCTTCAAACACAGAGAGTGTGCTCACACCGAACAGCAAGTTATAAAGGGCCCCACAAATTACAAGTGTAAAACCATATTAGGCCTTTGATAACTTACTATGAGATAAAGTTTGTCTTTGTAGGCCGTTTAGTGACCCACAAGTCTAAATAATCTTTATGAACACAAACGTCGTTATCTCAAAAATGTAATTAAATTTGTTTTACAGGATGTCTTAAAGTGCTATAATTGATGTATGTGAAAAGATACATCATGAGATCATATGTATAGTTAATGTGACAAACACATCCATGATGCATAAGGAACTACTGTTTGTAAAAAGGGGGACGATTCGAAGGTGTTATGTCAAAATTGTACTATTGATACCAACAGAGTTTGACATCGTTCTGGAGCCATGTACAGTCAACTGAAGCAGGCAAACACTGTGATAGATAGGAGCAAATAAGAACTAGGGACACCAGAAGTTGGCCAAACAGTGACCGTACAAAAACCTGGGTGTGATCGAGAGAAGGGCGATAATCAAATGCAGCTCAAAACCACACGGACGTTCAAAATCACACCATTTGTAACACGGATTAATTTTGTATTTTTCTGAAAATAATTGTAAATAACTGATTATTCCTACTTTTACAAATATTATTTTATCGATATTTTAATGAAAATACTCAAACTGCCTATAAACGAATTTTATCCGTTTATTTCTTCAGGTCAATGATAAGGGTAATGCTGTTTCAGCTACAATATTTGGACAACTCCTAGAATTATTAGAATCAAATGATATGGGCATCTGTTAGCAAATCCTTATTCTAGAAAAGGACATCAATTGTGAAACAACTTTAGGTGTTCGGTTGGCAGTTATTCATCAGTCATTATCCGGAGCTGAAGAATTTTTCAAATGTGCATGTGAATCCAAATGTTGAAGTAACCGGTGTTTATGCTAGACAAACGGGAGACAGTGCAAAAGTCGGTGTCTTATTTCAACGACTTTAATTTACAAATGATTTTATAACAAATATCTATCAAGATTGCATATGTTTAAAGTATTATTTGATCAGTTTTACTATAAATAACATATTTTATTAGTGATTTTATTTCCGGTAGATGATATTTAAACTTTAGTTCTCATATTGTTATAACGTCACTAATGTATTTTTATTTAAATGAATAAATGTCTTTTATTTACTAGCATTTATATTTTAGACATTCAGCGTAATGCTTGCACACATTTTTCAGGATTTAAGACTTATGTATATCATCATTTAGACAATAGATTTGATGCCTAAGCGCAAGTTTATTGCCTAGAATTTAAGCTAAATGTCTAATTTCACATAGTGCCGTAAACTAAATACAGCTATTATAGAATAAAGCCAAAAGTGACATTTCTATTCCGGAGTAGTAAATTATCTTCCTTATTTACTTTGAGTAAACCGGATGAAACTTTTTTTCAACCATTTATATCTAATATGGAAAGACCTTCAATTGTTTACTGAACAGTGGTTTTCAGTTTCTATAAGATTAAAAGGTTAAAAGTTTTTACATCATACATATATCTACCTTTTATGTTACATTTTAGGCACTTATTTCGGGCGTTAGAAAGAGATTTAAAAAGTATTATGGTGATTGGTGGAATCGTTTGGATTGGACCTTGATATTAGTGTACATAAGTGCTATGAGTTTCAAATTTGGAAACGGTCAGATCTCTCAAGATGCGTCCAAAATATTATTGGTCATCACTTTCATTCTACTCAGTATTCGCATATTAAACATGTTTAGTATGTCTAAATTTCTTGGAACTAAACTTGTTATGATTCGGAAAATGGTAAGTACTTGTAAAAATTTGACAGAAAAAAGTGGTATATATAATATGTATTCTAACATGACGTCCTTCAAACGCTTTGAGTACACACCCGTGGGAAAATATGAATATATTGTTTGGGCTGTTCTGATCGTACTCCCACGTCATTTGCGTTTTTTATGAATAAGCACCCGACGTCATAGAACTATGACGTCAGTATATAAGCATTTAACGGGAAAATACACGCTTGTGAAAGCGAAAATCATCACAACAAGTCAACGTAAATAAACGATGCTAAAATGTGTTATATAAGCCATTTGTTGTATATATATAAGACATATAAGTAAAATAATCATTTAAATTACTCCAAACCTATCTAAGTATGTTATTATAACTAGTTTAAGCATGTTACTAATTCAGTTTACTCCGTTCTTTTACGCTAACTTTATAGTGCGTTTATTTATGAGAACGGCAAATAATGCCATCACCTAGAGCGCTTCGATCCAAAACAATTGCCGTATTTGTCCTATTAGAACCAAAATAATTCAGGGGGCTTGAATATAAGAACCACGGGTTGATTTTACCACGGGTTGTTCCTTTATGCCGATATTTTACCCCTCGCTATCGCTCAGGGTAAAATATTTGCCATAAAGGGCCAACCCGTGGTATCACGATATATTCAAGCCCCATGAATTATAAGATTGAGAATGGAAACGATGAATGTGTCAGAGACAACAACCGAACTTAAGAAAACAGCCGACAAAAGGGTCTTCGTCACAGCGAGAACATCCCAAACATGGAGTCGGGATTCAGCTGGCTCCTAAACAAAATGTTTACTATTGGTGGCCTTCGGCCCCATTTCAATTCTCATCTTTTTAGACTAAGTTCTAGACAATGGACGTCACACTTAACTCCAAAACAAAAATTAAACTAAAATAAGAATACCATAAAAGACTAAGAAATGCCAGAGGCTCCTGACTTGGAACAGACGCAAAAATGCGGCGGGGTTAAACATGTTTTGTGAGATCTCTACCCTCCCTTTATACATCTAGCCAATGCATGTATAATAAACAAACACGTGTAGCAATATACACAGTAAAACTCAATTTCAAAGAAGTCGAATCCGTGTTAGAATAGGCAACTAAAGAAACTAAGCAAATGACATTGATACATAAATTAACAAGGAACTACTAGCAGTAACTGACCTGACAGCTCCAGACCTTGATTAAACTGATTGAAAGATTATGTTTCATCATATGAAATTAAGTTTTTACCAAAAAGGATCACATATTTTGCGATTTTTTTTAAATAAGGAAGAAGGAAGTCACACTGAAAGTTGTTTAGCTTAAATTTGTTTTAAAATTCTAAAATTGTTGATTATTTTTTTTTTATGCAAATGATAAATTTATCATCAAATAATTTTCCAAGAGTGGTTCCCGTCAGATTTTAAAGTCATACTTTAAAAGCAAAATATATATATTAGCTTTTAAGCATCAATTGCCTTTAAGCCTTTTGTAAACATAAAATTCATTGTCTGATCGGTTGTCAGCGGGAATTTACGAAGTTCAATGCAACACAAAAAAGAAAATATTTAAATATTCCATGGAAGGGCAGACTAGAATTTGCCAAAACATGAAGATACCTAGAATAAAGGGAGTGAATGATGTGTTTTTCTATTCTAAAATATATTTCATGAATAAAAAAAAAATATGCCAAAATTTTAATTAAAAATTAGTAAAAAATTAGTGAACGAAGAAAAAAAATTACCAGACTAAGAAAAACATTTTTAGTTTAATTTATCACAAGAAATAATATTGACATCGAACTTAATGAAGAAACTTTTAAACAGACTAACAAGTAAAAACACTAATTTTGAAGAACGTCATGTAAGAACAAAATATTTGTGATAGCACAAAGCTTTTAATTTTTGTGTTTCAAACACACCTTCTCTGTATTAATGCCTCATTACAAAGGAATTGCACTTCACCCATTTATCTCATTATTTGATATTGCACATTTTCAGTATAGTACTTTATTTACATGTAGCCTTAATATATATTTACAAAAAATCGAAGCTTGCGCCAGATATATCATATTTTTTTTTTATTTCATCAAAAATACTGCTTGGGGTTAGAGATGCAAATCATTGCTTTTTAAAATCAATATTTGTTTTTTTTAGTATATGTGTTTTTCAGTTGAACTTATGCTAAAAAAATCAAAAGGTATTTTCACCTATCGATTGTTAATAGTTTTGTGTTTTTACCTCAAACTAATTGCAACAGAAAATGTTTTAGTTCTAAACTATAGCATTAAGCCCTTAATATACACAGAAAAAAGTCCCTTAATTCAACTGGAGGAAAACTCAAAATCAGCATTTTTTATTTCCTATGGAAATTAACATTGGAAGGGGAGATAACCCCGCAAAAATAGTCCTATTTTGTCAGCTTTTGGTTGATTTTCTAAAAATCTATGTAAAGGATTATACTTTGATGGGGTTAAAAGTTCGTATTTGACTATATTATATAATCTTCTGCTCATGAAATGTAAAAAAACGAAGTGTTATAGGTATTTTTATTTATTTATTTTTTTATGCATTTTTTCACAAAAAAAATTGCAAGTTTGTGGCTTAGTGACCATTTTGAAAACATAATGTGAAAATTTGGTATTGTTTATATCTGTATTTATTCAGCATCTGCCTAGCTTGTTTAAAGAAACTTTGAACTACGAAAAGAAGAATATATGCTTAATTATTTTTATTAAATTTGACATTCTTTACCTTGACATGTTGAAAAATTCAATAAATGGTCAACTAATAAATTACGAAATCTAGATTGTAGCTTAGTAAAAGATATGAAAACAGCTTTAGATTTTTCTTTATATTCTAAAGACGGCTAAAATATCAAGAATCGATACATTCTGTTGGATAGAAGCGGTAAAGTTATAATTTTGTATCAATTTTTTATTGATATTTCTGGCCTTTTTGCAGACTTATTTCCCTTTTAAATGCAAGTCTCCATCAGAATTTAAAAGTCTTCCACCAGTAATATATTATGCGACATTTTACTTTGTATATTTGGGGTATAATGCTAAAGATTAAAACTTAAAGATCTTCTGTTGCAATTACTTTAAGGTTAGGGTCAAAATTATGCTAGATTGATAAAGAAAAAGTTACAATGGCTCGTAACTTCATAATTCAAATGGGTATAAACAAGTATATGAGATGCAAAAATACTTAGAGTATACACCTACATGAACATTTCACTTTTAAAAGCCATAAAAACTGTTTTAAACAATCCATCCATACAAAATTTTCAAAACTTGGTTTCATTTCTGCTGCTTATCAACCAGTTTTGCTCTAATCTCATCTATACCGTAAATAATTGAAACTACTTGACCAAATGTTACCAAATGAATTTCCCTGATAGAATCTAGTGGAAAAAATATTAATAAACAAACATGACCCCTGTCTGTTAACTCTCTTCGAGTTTTTAGTTTATATCGCAAAAGTTCTTTATATCGCAAAAGTTCAAGCAGTTAGAGCAAAACGTACTGGGTAAAAATATTCATCAGGCCTATGTCTATCTACCTGGCAATTGTCGATGGTTGATATCTGTAATATTTGGGGGGTTTCAATGTTGTTATTTTAAATCAGTCCAAACTAGCTTTCAGTAACTGCTACATTTTTTCCAGTGGTTCAATAATTTTTGTCTTTATGTTTTTATTTTGTGTGCCCAGTGTAGCGTCGTAAAACCACTGTACCAATGAAGGCAGAAAGGAGGAGGAGTTGGAGGGTTGAGGTTTAGAGGGAGCGCAAACAAAAATGTTAAGCCCTGTCACGAGTGTAACAACCAGTGGTTGTCGATAGTTGCTATCTGCCATATTTGTATTTTAAATCAGACCGAAGGTCTCCATTTTTTAATCATGTACATGTTTTAAGTTTGTATTTGTTATGGTTTTTGCTCGTTGTTGAAGGTCATTTTTTTGCTTGCAATTGTTCAAATCTTGTTCAATTCAAGTTTTTATCAGTCACGTATGAAAAGCAAGTCTAAGTCGTTCTTTTTTATCCAGTTAGAATTGGAGAAGGTGTGTATATATTAAGGTAGAAATAAGAGGCAACAGTAGTTAGATCATCTCTTTACTGAAGGAAACCAGTCAAACGTTTAAAGTCGTTATAACTGTTACTAAATCTAAAGCACAATTTAAAACTGTTTATGTTAGTTTTTTATGTAGATAATCACCAATTTAAGTGCATTTAAAATCTTAAATAAAACTATTCTTATTAGATTTATGTCCATCTGATATTGGACGGAAGATGTTGCCCTTTTATGTAATACAAGTAACGGTTATTTGAAAACTTTTTTTAAACAGCCAAATGGATGCACAAAATAAAAATAGGAGTCTCAAATTAGATTAAATACAATTATTTGCACTTTTTTTTTGATTCTTTAACGTTTGTTTCAAATATTAGACCTTTCTACCCAAAGTCACCAGCTCTGTATCATGACTCACCAGCACAATGGTAGGACCCACCAGCGCAGAATCAGGACATGTCTAAAATGGGAAAATGCACATTTTTAATAAATTGCAAACGTTTCTTCCAAACAAATTTTGTAGTGTTGATTTTGGTATAGAAAGCAGACTCCAGGAGCTTTTTTCAGTTCTTTTTCATTCTAAAAATGAGCACTTTTGTGTAACGCTTACTGACTGAAACAGTTTAGAGGGTCACAATTTCAATTCCTCCCCTACGAACCCATAAGAAACATCTCAATGTTTCCTCCAATTTTTGATGCGAGAAAACGTCAAAAATCATTATGTTCGGTTTTTTTTAATACATTTTAAAATGATTACCAGAAACAGTCAGGACCTAATCACCAGAATAGAACGTTCTCTCGCATGAAAATCTTACCAACCGTGAAACTAGACTTTTAAAAATCTTGAGATGAGTAATTCTGTAAATGTTGCCCATAGTAAAATGTCAGCTAAAAAGTGTATCGACAGCTTGTAAAGGATTCTGAAAGGCACCAATAACCTTCCGGTAATTGATTTATAGTAAATCTTAAATAAACAGCAAAGATTGTTTCCTTATTTTGATAGAACGGTTTCGCACGAGAATGAAATTAACAATTACAAATGATGTAAATATGCAGCGCTTTCAATGATTTACTTTCGTACTGGACGTTCAACCAAAACTTTTGAAAGCCTAGGTTCTACGCGTCGAAATTTTTGGATCGAATGAACAAAAAGAAACCTTAAACGAATAGCCATAGAGAATAATTTTTCAAAAATATGATAATAGTGATGATTTCTCAAACTTTTTTCTAGTCTTACAGTGTGTATATAGTTCTTATACCGTTTGTCATACCCGTGTATTTTGTGATGTTTTGAATGAAGATTATCTATAAAATTTTAAGACAACCGTTGTGATCTATGCTGAGTCTTCGGTGTAAACCATACATCTATTCTAATACATATTTCAGCGTCATTGTTATATCAACAGAATATATATGCCAATACGTATTGACCTTCGCGAGACGTGACTTTGCTATCGCTATCGGTGTTTATTTATTTGAACCAGTTTCATAAGTATCTTCTGTTTTAATTCACGTGTCTTTCTGTGGTTCTAAAGTTGACAGGTCTGTTTTGGTGCTGACCATTATATCCCACTTTGCATCTTTCTTTTCTGCTCTTTTTGCTGGTGTAAATTATAAGGTTCTCATTTTCTACTATGTTCCCATATACTGAACATCTTTTCTCCTCACCATGATCAGATCATAAACGATAACAACTAATTATGATCGCCATATTTCTATCTCGTATGTGTAAGTTCCAAGACCTATTACCTTTTTGTTTGTAAATATGTTTCGTCCATTTGCCCCGCTTATTGTCCTCGTTATTAATTTCTAACGATTCCTAGTTGTTGATAATCTAAAAACAATGTTTCAATATTATTTCACTTGCTTTTTATGATACGTTCCCTTAATAATCGAAGATATTACATGATGTAACTTAAATTGATGTTGAAAGCTATTAATAAGATATTTGTCCGCTCTTTACAATATTGTCACGGGTTTGGGTAGCGTGTACGTGACACATTTAACTCTACTAATAAAATAAGGATGTGGTTCATGGGATTGGGAAAATTACGTTAATCAAATCGAGAAATAATGTAATACATGTATACAATATATGATTTATTTGACTTCTAATGCTATTTTTATGACAGGATTTCAAACGTTACAATAAAGTTAATTTGTTCTTTAGTTGTCTTTTTCTTTACTTTGACTTCATGAGGTAATCATTTTAAACGGGTTAGTCCGCCTTGTACCAAATATTCGAGCCTTGTACCAAATATTCGAGCCTTATATCAAATCAATATATCGAGATTAACCCCGTATATGAATAAATATATGTACGCAAATGTTCTCTTTTCGGAATTATGTCCGACTAGAACTCGCTTCAGTCACTTTAATGTTGAAGTATAAATTTATATTTTCGTCCTGAATAGCTTGTTTCTTCTTGAAATTTGTAATAGATTGTGAGAATCACCTCAGTAAAGTAATTTTAAAGCTTAAATAAGCTATAAAATATATATGTTTTTATATTAAAGTCATTAAATAAAATAAATTTTCTCTGTACCTTTTCTTTTTGTGAATTCTGTAATTTTTCCCGTATGTCCTATCCTCTTTGATTGTCGAATCCCAGAACCTCGAATAAGCCAAACGCTCTTGTTTTTATATTACGATGCTATGTAGCTATAGCAATTGCTAAAATTTAGCTGTCCCCATGGTGTCCCCATAGTTACAGCTAAGAGTGGCGCGAAATTCGCCATCTCTTAGGTAACGACTAGAATCTCGTATTTTCATCCCAACACCGTGTTACTTCTTTTAACTACCAATATAATACAGCTTTCGTTAAATAAACCTCAAATAAACTTTATTTCATTGAAAACTATTACCAAATATAGAATCGGGATGAATTTACCCATATGGAGCCTCTGAAAGTTTCCTTCTATTTTCATCCAAGTACGCACATGCGCAAAGTTAACTTTCGAATACACATCCTCTATGGAATTTTGTACATCAGGAGTTTGTAAACATTGACCGATAAGACAACAATTTGAAACAAAAATGAAATGTTGGCATGCTAAAAGTAAGACTAGAAGAAGTCCAACCGACGTATAACCTCTGAAACAGCTGTCATGTGCTTAAACGAAAGAAATCCTCTAAAACCAGACGTCCCACTTCGTACACAAAATGTATGTTGACTCCTCCACATGTGCTTACATTTACCAATCTCATATACCAAATATTTATGTAAATGAAACTATGCCATTAACTGTAACATATGTTACGTTGGTATAAGTAATGTACATAGTTAATAACTTACACAACCTCTTGTAATAAAAGGGGGGGTCAGTTTGTAGATCATTACAATACCCTCTGTTTTTAAGTGAGGTCCTCCGAACTTCAAATTTAAATAAAGACATAAAACATTAAAACTGTTGACTTCATTTATATATATATATATATATATGATGCGGAAAATGTCACTGTCATAAAACAACTTGTCACAATTGAAGTCAAATCACTGACTACTGTTTGAGCATCTATCTATCTATATGGATGATTTCTTCTGTCTCTATAATCTCGGTATTCTCTGCTGTCTCTATGATTGTCCCGATTATCCATATTATCCCTATTTTCTCTTAATTTCTCTGTTGTCTTTATCTGCAGTTTTTTTCCATTATTGTCCCTTAACCACTGGTTCAGCCCTTTTAGTTCATTAGCCATCTGAAAAACATAAGAAGTTTACATTAAGTAAAATTCCCTGTTTCTAATACCCTAAAAAACTTTTAAAATATATACAAAGGTGCCATATTAGACCTTGGTATGTTAAATACCTTATATTGCTACCTACAACCGGGAACCAGATAACAAATTTTTGAAACTACGACTGATCTCTGAATTTGGGTCTGATCTCTGAAATTGAATCTGATCTCTGAATTTGGGTCGGATCTCTGAAATTGGGTCTGATCTCTGAATGACAAAAGTTCCTCATTTTCATTCACCCCTATCATTTGGGTACTCTTAAAGCTCAGGCAAGTGGGAATTAACATCCAAGTCCTTTGCAATATTCAAATTATTATTACCGGTAACCAAATTCTCAAAATATTCACAGTAAGAATATCTCTTCTTACTTTTTAACACTCATATAAAACATAATTATCTCTAAACATCTCAACACATGGTTTTTGTTTGGGCAAGTGGGAATTAACATCCAGGTCCCTTACAGCAACCACAAAACATAATCACAAATCAAAATCCTATAATCCTCCGTCTATATCTCATAAACGCATCTTCAACGCATGGTTTTGTTTGGGCAAGTGGGAATTAACATCCAGGTCCCTCACAGTAACCGAAAATAAAATAACTTGAGCTTCTATAAAACTCCATCTATAACTCATATAAAACATCTTCAACGCATGGTTTTGTTTGGGCAAGTGGGAATTAACATCCAGGTCCCTCACCGCAACCAAAAACAAAAATAATTAATAGCCCCTCTGAACTATTTTCACTCATCAATTACCGGTAACTAAATTCCACTTTAGTCATTCAGAAATCAGCATTCAATTTATCTTGAATACTTTTCCTATTATTTATACTTAAAACTATTAACGGTAGCATATCTTTACTGTCACCATTTAAAAGGGACCAGTTATTTTACTGTCTTCTTGAACATCCATGTCTATCATTTTTAACATCAGTAAAAACAACATATGTCGAACCTTTATTTCTTCAACTTCTAATAAAACAAACATATAACTTTTGCAAAAGTATAAACTTTTACAATTTAATGAATAGAACAATAATCATTACATAATAACATGCACAACTATTTCAAACACATTTAATCCAAATATAAACTGTTTAACTGTATAATTCAGGAATATATAAACACATGAACTTCTGTATTAATACTAGTACATGTATTTAATACTGTTGGTCAATCTCTTCATTGCTTGAAGAACTAAGACCATTTTGTTTCTGATTGTGTGCTCCCTTTAGCCTATATGCTGTATCACATGTTTCTTCTTCCCCTCCTTCAATCTCTTTTTCACTATCACTACACTCATAAAGTGAACTTGCTCTCCTTACATTTTCCAGACTTCTCCTCTCATTTGGCTCTTTAAATTTATTGGATCTTCTCTCACACAAGCATTCAACTACTAAATATACAGCTTCGTCTATGTCGTCTGGTTTCTTTACATAATTCACAAAAAATCTAACTTCTTCATCTAATATACCCATCATGAACCTCTCAAGCAGATCTTCTTTTCTTTGTTGTCTGTCTCTGTTGGGATAAGCTTTGTGGTGCAATCTCTTCAATTCAACAGCATACTCCTCAGCCTTTTCTCTTGGTTTCTGGTTTCTGCTAGAAAATCTAACTTTAAATGATTTTGTATTTTCAATGACTCTATATCTGTAGCTTAGTTCTCTTACTAGATCAGTGTATCTATCTAACACTCCTACTGGTAGTTGGGTGAATACTAAGTTTCCTGCTTCTCCTTGAATTCTAGGCAGTAGTTCATCAAGCTTCTCTTCTTCTGTCCAGCTCCTCCTTCTTGCTATTGCCTCAAATCTATTTATCCAAACTTTCCAGTCGTCCTTACCATTAAATGCAGGTAACTTCGGATTTGAACTATTTACTGTCCTGTTACTTCTTGTGTGTGGCTGTCTATCTGTCACCAAAGATGGCTGTTGTGATAAAGGTCTGTACTCAGTAGGTCTTGGTATGTCGTAGTCTTGAAAGCCTGTAATTCCATAATGTCTTACTTCTTGCCTTGGTGCAGCATACACGTTCTCTTGTCTGTGTTGGTTTGCTGTCCTGAATTCTGGGCTTCTTTGTCTGTTTGTTTCCCTGTTTGGAACACGATCTCCTTGGCCTGAGCAATCTTGAAAATCTTGAAATCTTGTGTTCTGGTAATGCATGTTTTCTATATTTCTTTCTGGTCTCCTAACACTGTCCTTCTCGGGTCCATTGTGTTGTCTTTGTCTTTGTCTGTCGTTTCCCTTTTCGTCCGTGTGACTGTGTGCATTCATCAATGGTCTAGATTGGATATCTTCATTACATCTACTTACAAATCTCTCATGTAATAATTGTTGACCCTCTACTTCTAAAGGTGTTCTTGTCTTGAGCCTCTCAGTACTGTGTTGGTCCATACATCCAGAATCTTCTGAAATTGTTTGGAGACCTCCTGACGCTCTTGAACTGTTGTCTAATTCCTCTAGTGCTGTCATGACAGTTCCGTTTATAGGTGTTGATATTTCACGTCTAAAAATAGCGTTGTCCGATCCGTTTGCTGTGAAGATTTTTAAGTTGCCGGTTTTCACTCTATCGGCATTTTCTTCGTGACCCTCATTACTTCTTTTCAGGATGTTTGCCGTATGTTGATTGATTTCTTCATCATCATAATCCTCATCTTGTGGTTCACACATCTCCATTTCTGAAATGTAATCTTTATCTTTGTCTTTTTGTGACCTTGCTTGCTTTCGTCTTCCCATATTTTCTAAATTCATGCACATTTAGCAAAATAAATTCTTTATATCCTTTCTCCAAAAAAGAGTCGTATTTTCAAATTAACTTGAGAAAAAAAACCTACACGTAAACTAACAATTTTACTTCCAAAATTTTTGAATGTAAAACGTTAAAATTTCAAAATCGCTTGAAAATTAATTACAGTACAGTTCACTAAATTTTATTCACCAGGCTGTATAGTTCGATCTCACGAAATAACTCGCAAGTTTAATAAACGAAGCTATATCGCACCGCCAGCCACCACTTTATATGTCACGGGTTTGGGTAGCGTGTACGTGACACATTTAACTCTACTAATAAAATAAGGATGTGGTTCATGGGATTGGGAAAATTACGTTAATCAAATCGAGAAATAATGTAATACATGTATACAATATATGATTTATTTGACTTCTAATGCTATTTTTATGACAGGATTTCAAACGTTACAATAAAGTTAATTTGTTCTTTAGTTGTCTTTTTCTTTACTTTGACTTCATGAGGTAATCATTTTAAACGGGTTAGTCCGCCTTGTACCAAATATTCGAGCCTTGTACCAAATATTCGAGCCTTATATCAAATCAATATATCGAGATTAACCCCGTATATGAATAAATATATAGTACGCAAATGTTCTCTTTTCGGAATTATGTCCGACTAGAACTCGCTTCAGTCACTTTAATGTTGAAGTATAAATTTATATTTTCGTCCTGAATAGCTTGTTTCTTCTTGAAATTTGTAATAGATTGTGAGAATCACCTCAGTAAAGTAATTTTAAAGCTTAAATAAGCTATAAAATATATATGTTTTTATATTAAAGTCATTAAATAAAATAAATTTTCTCTGTACCTTTTCTTTTTGTGAATTCTGTAATTTTTCCCGTATGTCCTATCCTCTTTGATTGTCGAATCCCAGAACCTCGAATAAGCCAAACGCTCTTGTTTTTATATTACGATGCTATGTAGCTATAGCAATTGCTAAAATTTAGCTGTCCCCATGGTGTCCCCATAGTTACAGCTAAGAGTGGCGCGAAATTCGCCATCTCTTAGGTAACGACTAGAATCTCGTATTTTCATCCCAACACCGTGTTACTTCTTTTAACTACCAATATAATACAGCTTTCGTTAAATAAACCTCAAATAAACTTTATTTCATTGAAAACTATTACCAAATATAGAATCGGGATGAATTTACCCATATGGAGCCTCTGAAAGTTTCCTTCTATTTTCATCCAAGTACGCACATGCGCAAAGTTAACTTTCGAATACACATCCTCTATGGAATTTTGTACATCAGGAGTTTGTAAACATTGACCGATAAGACAACAATTTGAAACAAAAATGAAATGTTGGCATGCTAAAAGTAAGACTAGAAGAAGTCCAACCGACGTATAACCTCTGAAACAGCTGTCATGTGCTTAAACGAAAGAAATCCTCTAAAACCAGACGTCCCACTTCGTACACAAAATGTATGTTGACTCCTCCACATGTGCTTACATTTACCAATCTCATATACCAAATATTTATGTAAATGAAACTATGCCATTAACTGTAACATATGTTACGTTGGTATAAGTAATGTACATAGTTAATAACTTACACAACCTCTTGTAATAAAAGGGGGGGTCAGTTTGTAGATCATTACAATATATTCAGTGTCTATGTATCTTCTACGCCGGAACAAACACTGTATTTTAATTACATACTAGTAAACTGTTAGAAGCAATTTTGCCAGAAATATTCAAATAAGAATATAAAGGTTGCATATTAAGATTAATAACACTAACCATTAAACATTTTTGAACCGAGTCATGCAAATGTCATTATCATTTTCTATTCTTTCAGTTCAAAGACACGTTTGCATTCATGATAATCCTGACGGTCATAATGGTGAGCTATAATGTATCGTTTTATTCTCTTCTCTACCCTAACTCTGAACTAAGTTGGTCAGAGATAGAAAAAGTAATGCAGAACGGATATTGGATGCTTTTTGGTGAACTTAAACTTGACAGCGATACACGTGAGTATACAACAAAATTATTTTCATTTATCTTTGTTCATTATTTAGATTTTGCGGTAGGTTATGGTTGTCTTTTTGATATTGTTTAACATCTCATTCTTTATTTTATTGATCTGTATTTACAATGTGTCAAAGATCAAATGTATTCGTTCTATGTTCACTTGTTTGTGTTTATATGTCTTTTGATTTAGAAAATTATCTCAATTGATATTTTATTGTGTGTCTTTCTATGTTGTTATGATACACTATTGTTTCGGGTAAGGGTGAAGGTTGTATCCATCAAAACGTTTAACCTCGCTGCATTTTTGTAATTTTTTTTAGGCAGGATTCTGATGTTCAGTGGGTGTTGTTTGTTGATGTGGTTCATAAGTATTTCTCTTTTTTTTTGTATCGACAGACCGTTGGTTTTCTTGTTTGAATGGTTTTACACTTAGTCTGGTCATTTTTGTGGGGCCCTCAATAAGTTCCTGTTTGGTGTAAATCAAGCTCTGTGTTGAAAGCCGTACATTGACTGGGATGGAGATTTGCTTATTCACACTCATATTACATATTCTTATATCTGTGTAATGGTTTGGATTTGAAAATAAACTTAATTGATTTAAATCATTATAAATAATTTGTTTAATTCATTAATACATGATTGGGGAGTGAGCCGATTCTCGAGGATCTGTAATACCAGTTCAACTCGTGGCAAGAGAGGTGCAAGCACCTAACATATCACATGATGGTCTTGGGGTATAGATTCTGCGTACTGACGTTGTTGAACATCGTAATCACGTGTTATATTATTCTTTTATTTGTCTATATTAAAATTACTTTTACTGTTTGGTCTGTTTTTGGTAATATTCATTTGACGTGACTCAGTTCTTATGCATCCCGTCAATGTGTTGGTAGTATTATCTTTCATTTTCGCTAGTTTGCTTTGTCCGTGTGACTTTTTGTGTTTCTTTGAAACATATGACGTGGCTCTGTACTTTAAACATCCAACCATTTTGTTATTGTTCTATCATAACTTTTGCATACTTTGAACGACAAAACTATTTTATTTCTCTATCTGTCTGCCGTGTGCACTCTGACATCAAACACGCGATTCTACACCAGAGTCAATGTAAATCTAGCCATTCAATCACACGACTTAGTGGGTTGATTTAACATACATAAATAAAATACAAAAATAAGTACGCAATGGATGTGGTTGTGAAATTTGGTATATGCTTTTTTGCAAACTATTGTTTGTTTTTGTTCTGATTGTGACACGGTGATGACTGCTGTGTCCCTATTTGTACAATTTTACCTATTATGTCTGTTCTGTTCACGCATCGTTGTCAATATAATGGTATTTTATGCGACTGTCATACAAATGAGATGTTTAGCGCTATAAAACCAGTTTCAATCCACCATTTTCTATATAACAAAATGCCTGTACCAACAGAGGAATATGACAGTTGTTGTCCATTCGTTTAATGTGTTTTATCTTTTGATTTTGCCATTTGATTAGAGACTTTCCGTTTTGATTTTTTTCTCGGAGTTCAGTATTTTTGTGATTTTACTTTTCTTCTGTATGACAGTCGAATACAATTACATTGTAATGGCAACGATGTGTGAACAAATCAAACATACACAGTATAGGTCAATATGGCAAAGCTTGGGGTAAAGCAATCAACCTTGTGTTATAATCTCAATCACTATACAATTAATGTAACAAACAAACACAAAAAGGCATATTTACAAAGCACATGAAATGATGACCATTAAGGAATGCTTCAAATGCCCCCGTCTGTCAGATTGGATACACATTCCATTTTGTCTGTTATAAACTTGTCAATATATAATTTTCTTCCGAACGAACTAAATGTCATTCAGCCATGATTACTTAACTATCTTTTAGAAACGGAACCGGATTGTACTTTCAACAAAACGATTTACACTAGTGGTGCACTGAGTAGATGTCCAACGTCATTGGGATTAATCTTTTCGCCATATTTAAAAGCTTTGTACGGACTGATTGCTGTTATTCTGTTGCTAAATCTGCTCATAGCTATCTACAGGTAAGACACGTTTTATGACTCATATAAAGAAAGGCGAAAGAAGTTTTAAGTTAAAGTGTTTATACCTAACCAGAGTTTGTACTTGCAACAGGTATGTCTATATTTAGCGAACTAATTGCCTATGTAGATAATCAACAGTTATAATAACTTTTGTTCTCTATGTTCAAAACCCTTGATGTCAAAGGTTGGATCTCATCTCGATGTACTCCGGCTTCCGTCACAATTTAATATTACGTCATGATATATAACCAACTTTCCCTACAATGTTTAACACCATAAACTAAACAGAAAAATTCAGGACTTAATTATTGTTGTCCTTATATGTATTGTCGTTTTTTCTAGAAAATTTAGAATTTTGGTAGATTACATGGTCATTAGTAGTGTAATGTAATTAGGCGATTCCTATTTACATTGTCTTGTAGATAACAGAAATTGTTTTTTTACGTTTTCGACAAAATTCGACTTAAATTAACTTATAACTTGTACAATAATTTGTAGTACGGATTTTGTTACAAAAAATCTTATATTCACACTATAGAGAATTTATTCAATAATCACATAATAAACCTTATTTTCACAATTCAACAATACCAAGATGGATACAGGAAATGTAATTTACACATGCATGCCAGTTATAGCAATTGGTCCAAGTGACAATTCCGTTAGAATATCCAATGATAGAAATTAGCATCAATAACAATTCTGCAAGTATAACAGAAATTGGCCCTAGTGACGATTCTACAAGAATAATAAAAAAATGTCTCAGTGACAATTAAGATGACACTGATGTTGAAACACCAACAATGCGTGGTTGGAACCGTGCGCTGTCTTGCCAATAGATCCTAGCCGAATATCTAACCATGAAAACGAAACAGAAATTATCAGAACTTGCTGTGAGGGTAATATCATTAAATCATTTCCTCATTATGATCGTTCTCCAACTGATCCACGAATTATACTATGTGTAATTACTAAATCTGGAGAATTTGAGCACCACATTGGAACTATATTGGGAATTTGAACAGGATATTTATCGAAAAAAAAATCATAGCTGTGTTAAGCACATCTCTATTAGCAACAACGGTTTCTGAGCTTCATCGTTCTCTGTGTGAAGCAGTTTAAACTCTTTCTGAGACTGTAAGTCGGGAGTTTCTTGCATGTAAATGCAAGCTAGGGGGAAACAGCACTTCTAAATGTAAATTTAAAAAAGCAAAATATGTTGTGCAATTCTCGATGACATGCATAATGCATTTACTTATGTAAATGATGCAGAACTATTTTTGTCTTTTAAAATCATGGTTCATTGTGGGTGTGTGTATAGAATAAATGAATAAATAAATATGGGTACACAACATATATATGCAATTGGATGTTGAAACTGTATATAATTTCAGTAATACATTCACCGAAGTACATAAAGAATCCGAATTCCACTGGTCACAGCTCCAGACTGATTTTCTTGAAGAATATAGCGTAAAGCCAATTTTTCCTATACATCTACAGCTTCTTGCGTTACCTGTATGTTTCGCTCACTTTATCAGTTGGTGTACCTTCCCGTATCTCTGCTCTAAGATAAAAGATCGGTGTTTACACAAGAACAAAAAAGACAGTGATAGTGACACTAGCAAGTTCAATAACAGTCCAATGTTTGTACGAGGTAAATAGTACATAGCAATATGATCATATATGTATCTTTCAATATTCGTGTACATTGAAACTATATTATCCTACACCCGATGTCGTAAAATAATATATGTGAATACAGTCGTAGTGTCGAGGACAGAAATTGATATGAAACCGTTGGCAAATATTCTACAATCTAACTGCAATGTAAATGTAGGTCTTTGCAATTCATGTTCTATCATTTTGAGAACAGGAAACTCACTCAACCACGATTGGTTACAACATAAAAAAAAAACAGATAAACACATCCGTATTTCTTTACTCTGAAAATGAGCAGCACATTCTTTTTATAATAAAATAAGATGAAAAAACAAAATAGATAAAAGCATTTGTGTTGCTTTTGCATGTGTATAAACACATCATAGATCCTATTTTATATATACACCAGACGCGCATTTCGTACTGGTGTAAGTCTTTTGAGCGTTAATTTCTTTGTTTTTCACAATACCATTGTCAGATTGTATTCGACTCATTAGTTTGAATTCTCATTTGGTATTTTTTACTATTTTTTTTTATCTCTTTAAGAAATCTTATAATATGTGAATACCACCAATACATGTTGAAAAGACTGACCAACACGAACCCTATCCAAAAACTTTTAACAGAAAAAACAATTGTGTTATCAAATGGAAGTAAATAAGTATCGTTGCTCTATATTATACAACAATTAATACCTTTATGGATGTAGTAAATTCACATACAACTGAATTCAAATTTGATAAAAAAAATCTTTAAAAGACTTAACACTACAAAACCGAAACTAATACTACAAAAACAATTGGATTGTATTTCCTGAAAACAATGATGCATCGGTTTCATTTATTGTTGATATATTCTGAAGATCCAGCTGCTTTGACTTAAATATAGTTAAACCTGTGTAATAATTTATAATATGTAGTGTGTCTTCTTTTTTATTTAGTGTTTTTGTACAACACAAACTTTGATCTTAGGCTTAAATCAACCACGGATGCGGAAGGTAATGGAGCTTCAAAGTCAAAAGGGTAATTTGCTGTTATTTTTAATGTTTTTGAAATTGCAGAATGTTATATTGTGACCGGATAAAACTATTTCGCGTTTTCGCGATTCATCCTTCATATTATATAGGGCGATAACGCAAAAAGGCAAACAAAAAATCTTTCCTATTTCGCGTTATCGAATACATGTATAATTGTTAATCGTTTATTTCAGACTTTTTTGTAGTAACTTGTAAAAATACATTTTATTATGTTATAAATTAAATAGGAGAATTTGAATAAAATATGTGAATGTGCTGCTAATTCCCCTTTAGAAAAAAGGTCTCGGGGAAAATCATATTCAAATAAGTCTGGAATACGTAAATAAAGGGAAAAAACGTTACTTGTTATAATAATGTAATCGATCTATAGAATGCCAAAGTATACAAGTGACACGTTACAAAGTCTTTACGTTACAATACAAGAAATAAGTGACTTTCTTGCGTTATGTACCATAACATGTTTTTAGTATAACGTGTGCCAGTTATTCCGCGTAAAAGTATGTCTGCTGAATTTTGATCGGGAGGACTTAATTGTCATCTATAGGATCTTGGCAACTGGTTTATTTTAGCTACAATGTTTGCAATAAAAAATTTACGTGCTTTTTCGACATTGCAATATTATATGACTGTCAGACCATAATTCTACATTGCTAATGTTGGTAAACGTGGATAAAATGTGTTGTGTAAGTCTCGCGAAAATTACAGCTGCAATAAACTGTAACTGCGCAATTCTCTGGCTTTTTTGTAATATTGGACGGTTGTGCTCTCGTTAGTTACGCTCGGTATAATATTATCAACATAGATTTCTTGTTCAATCATTTTAAATGTGTCACTATTCTTTCCTTGAGTCTGCACATGCTTGAGTGAATGGAGAACATGTATCACTAAAAAGATCAGACCTAAAACGATATGTCCACTAAAATCTTGTCGCGTCTCTGTCATGTTCGATCGTGTTAACCTACGTGTAAGAATGCCTTTTCGTTATCAGTGGAAATTTCGATGGCGTTTAATCGGAAACGCAATAATAGTTTGTCAAGTCATTTCGAACGGGTGGTGTATTCATTAGGCAGTCGTTGAAGCGTAGATACTGATCAAATTGTTTACAACTACAATCGTAAACAATACGAATTTGTGTGGTTATCAAATCTTTCCTAACTGGGAGGTGCGGTATGGAATGTATTGTCTTAACGTTACATTACTCTTCGCCAATTCTTCCAATGAAATCTTTAAGCTCTTAGTTCTTTATAATATCGTCATACGTTTTCAACACACCACCTTGTTCCCCGTCTAGCCTTGTAATTACAGATTGTCTTTTTTCTCCGTTTTGCAATATCAAATTAATCGGAATTCAATCATGTTCTCGCTTCCATTGTAATTTGGCGATATATTGGCCGCCTTAAAATTCAATGCAAGGGTTCTGATACGTTAATTAATATTCACGGAGAAGTAAGTAATTCTCTTGGTATAATTCTTTAGAGTTGAATCCCATTATTTCTTAGTGGCAGAATGATGCCATGTCGAACTCCTCGGTCTTATGCGAAATAAGCATGTTTAGTACTGACAATGAGTGTGAAGTCGAATCCTTTAACGGACTTGATAAATGATCACCTAGCTTCGATTTAACATCAGTAGTTCCATCTTTGCGGATGATTCGGTCTGCAATGAACTGCCAATATTAATCTGTTCCTATCAATACTGTAATTTCAAACCAACTTTCGTCCATAATCGGATGTGTTAGATGCAAGTCTTGTATATTTTTTCAAGTGTAGTTATACGGACATGATTCTGAAACGGAACGGCTTTTTTCGATACAACAAGATCCTCAATAGGTACATGTATTTTCTGTCTCGTCTCTATTTCAACCAATAAAGAACACTAACCTAAGTATCGTATGTTATTACCTGTGTCTCCGAAACAGGACAGATGTATTGATTCTGTGCTGTAGATCTTCATAGCAAGATATTCTGTTATGAACGAACGTTGGGCACCTTTATCAAAAAGTATATTTGCGTCGATACCTGTATTATCTGACCAACCAGGTGAAATACGCTAGAATGTGTCTAATGCGATTTGTGTCGTATTCTGTTTTTCCCTCTTTATCATTAACAATATTAACATTTACAGATTGTTATGATTTGGTAGAATATGTTGAGTTTTCGTGTTCTCCGTGTTCGTTACAAAAAGCGTTTTAATTAATGGGAGCTTTACTTTGGACATATGTACTTCTTTGACCGACACTTAACTCATTGCATAAGCTAATATGATGCTTTTTTCTTGCAATGACGGCACACATGTTTAGAGTAACATTCACTGACCCCGTGCGTACCGAGACAATTTAAGCAAAAATTGCTGCGTTTTACAATATTCTTTCGTTCTTGTGTCTCTGTAATTCATGTACAGTTCGTTGTAGCGTGAATCTCTTGACAGAATATACTTAGCCTCGCGATCAGAGCACGTTGGTTAGTTTATAAATATTCGACTCTTGTTTGCGTATATGGTTCTTTTACGCACGTGTTTCAGCGAGAAACGTACGTGTAGGCGTTGCTAAATAACTTTGTCGGATACTGTAATGTTTCGATAATATTTATCTCGTTCTGAATAGCTTTGCGTAAATCGGATAAGATCCAAGTATTTGGTCCATGATCTCATGCTAGATGTTGCCTTACTTCTCCGGGAAGATTGCCCAAAAATATTTAGGGCTAGTAATATGCCGTAAGTGTCTAGCGATTTTATGACTGTTCGAATTGTCTGAAATCTGTATGAAAATACGTACGAGTTTTAGTTGAGTATTTAAACTTAATGTATGCTCATCTGTATTTAAAATTTCTTCTTCGATATCCTCCGAATCAATTGCACTTATAATTTGATGGTATAAATCCTCCTAAGTTTCTTCTTTTCTTCTATACTTTTGAACGTGGCTTAAGGATCTACCATGGCGAACTCAGCTTCGTTTTTCATATCGTCAATTTTCCGTAAATGTCTTGTAACTAAATTTGGTTTGCTTCCCTAATCGATTTCAGCTTATTCAAATCCATTCAGCACGGCACCAAAATGTCGGAAATGCATTAATACAATAAGAAAACGTTACATGTGCTAATAATGTAATCTATCTATAGAATGCCAAAGTATACAAGTAACACGTTACAAAGTCTTAACGTTGCAATATAAGAAATAATTGACGTTCTAGCGTTGTGTTCGCGCCGTATTTACAACATAATGCAAAAAACGCGTATACATAGAAACGCGAAAACGGGAAAACGCTAAATCGGAAAGCAAAAATATTTCGCTTGTTCTCGTTTTCGACATAGAACATAGTAAACTTTAGCAGAAAGAAAAACGTTGTTGATTACCATTTTTCTATAACTTGGGTATTTTCTCCTCTTGTTTTTGAATATTTTGCCAGATATTCGGAATTTTCTGGCTTTATCCATGTAGTATCAATTAAAAAATCTGCTAACCTCTTCGTTTCTTTTAATATTGTTTTAACATGCATTAAAAATTTCTTATTATTTTTTTTTCATGTTTTTAAAGAAAAAAGGTGCTTATATTAAATGCATGAAAAGTCTAGAGAGAATTATTTCCCGCCAAATTTTCAATGACATATGTCTCTGAATTATGCACTTGGACCCTAAAAACATTCTGCTTTATAAATTCCTTTATCTATATACTCTTGATTTATAACGTTCTTTTTAAAAAGCTTGTTAATTTTAAACTGATTAGCAAACATCCATAAATTATAACTTGGGGTCTCCTTTCACGTTACTTCTTTATAAAATATGGATCATGTTGAAATGCAAGTAACTGAACTTATTTGCTCGTAGAACTTAGTTTTGGTTAAACTAAGTTTTGAATAATTATGTATTTGTTTACTTTGGAAAGGGGGGGGGGTATTTGCTTTATTTTTTTAATATTATAATCTTTGTTTTAATATTATTTTTTTTTCATATCAATATATGACTAATTAATTGATCTTGTTTCTGCTGTAGGAAAATTGAAGTCATGGAAGAAGACAAAATAACGGTTAGCATGTAAAATACAAATGGGTTTTGAATTTTAATTCGTTCAGTTAGATTATACTCTACCGTTTGCTTTTCTCAGGTTTAATTTCACTCTTTTACAAGGTTTAATTTCACTCTTTTACAAAGTATATTTTGAAATTGATCAACATGTCTTTTGTCTTAAAACTCTTGTGCTATGATATAAAATTGAAGCTATTGAAGATAACGCGCTTAATCATATACCATGTACAACAACACTGATTTAATTTGTCATTTAAAACGAAAGATTTTTCAAAAATGAGGACTTATTTTGTGAATATGATAACATTCATTCAAAATGGAATTGAAACTCACATTTTATATAATCTAGATAGTCAGGATAGTTCTTGAGAACATTTCAAAGGACAATTTTAGATCTCTGATGATATTTCTCTTTTGTACTGTTTGTTTCAAAATCATGTGAAAGAGACGTTTCGTGCCACGCATGTGTGAAAAACACATGTGCTCATGCTTTTCACATGTGAATAACATGTGTAAGGAAATACACCTGTAATACATGCGTGATTACTGCAAAAGGCATGATGCCTGCATACAATATTTTTTGAAATGTCCTCCTATATGTCCAATTACCAAAATTGTTGACATGTATCTTAGTTCTCATGCGAACTTCATATGTTTTCTACCACATGCGTTATACATGTGTTTCTATATATGTATATATACACAGGCAATTTTTGTTCACGTAAATTTCATGTGAGATTCACCTCAAACGAGCTTATGAATGAAACTCCAGTGCAATTAATCTTAATTTCTCATGTGAAACTACTTTGCTTTCGTGTTAAATTTTCTCACATGAAATTAAGGTGATTTGACCATTAATCACAAAACTTCACAGTATTTGAGCATATTTAAGATAAGTTCATGCCAATCTAGTACACATTTTATTTTGATATATATAAATATAAACTAGTCTAAATATATATATTCTTCTTGGTCTTGATTATGTTTTCATACTTCTATCATAGTTTATTTTCTTGGTCCTAAAACCTTCTTACAATCAGAATAAAATATCGGGATAACATTAAAAATCTTTCTGAAGATTGTTACTCTTCGAACAGGCATTTCAACTATCCAGCGTGTACTGTCTATTCATGTCACAACAACGCTTGTATTATTTATTTAGGTACTCCAAAAACAGATTGAAGCACAGAATAGAAAGTTTGAAAAGCATCTAGAAAGAAATAACAAAAAAAATGATAAGGTAACGGTTTGTGCACATCATTTTGCTATGTATGGCTCAATTACGATTTAATTTATAAAAATAGTTACAAAAATACACAGTTAATGCATATTAAATGCATTTTAAATCCTTCTTAGAGTCAAAGATTAACGTTCATCATTTGCACATTAAATTAATTATATATCTTATTTCAATTAACAATTTCACTGATAGTGAATTGTAAAATTGAAAACTAGCATAATTCCTCTATAAAATACCTGTATAGAGATAAAGTATTGCAACTGACAGAATATTAATACAAATTAACATGTAGTTCAACGCAAGGAACAAATATCACCATATCCCGATGTTGTGCAATATAACAGTAGTTTATATATATAAACAGTCTTTACAAAGCAAACATTCATGAACAAATAATACACGAAAACAGACATTCTTAGGGAACGGTATTCAATATAATTTTCTATTTACCGCAAATATTTTATTTCCTTTTGGATTGTTATTTGTGTTGATCTTCCGCCTAAGTGTACTTTAACTTGACGTTTACTTTAATCAACTGATGTCCCTTTCCCTTCTCTGCCTTATTCTTTGACCATGAAGATAAAACTGAAATAGTACCAAAACATCTTTTTCGTACATTCTTTTACATACAGAATGACGATTGCAAAATTGGTGTTTCATAGGTTAATTGGTTCTATACTTGAAGAGTCTCCTCCTCATTTTTTTACTATGTGTTTATTATATTTTAGAACAATTCAAAGGGATATAATTTTACCACGGATTTGACCGTTATGCTAAATGCTTTTAAATGAGATTTAATGTGCATCTCACTGCATTCTAACTTTATCGAAAAGCTAAAATTCTTTTTTAATTAGTCCTACTAGATAACTCTACATATGAGTTATTTACAATCACCACTGTTTATATAAGCTACACGTCATCAAACATCTCGCATCCATTCGTTTAAACCAAAAATAGCTTTCTGATCCGATTTTTCAATTTATAAACAAGAAACACGATTTGTGATGTACAATAATTTGACCAATAATCAACGCGAAGTTGAGTTCAGTTATTTTATCGTTCAAATGCTATACACTTTTGTATTTTAGATGATGAAGAAGCTTACAAATATCAACAAAAATATGAAGAAACTGGTTTGTATTCTTTTTTTCTTTTTTCGATAAAAACCAACACGGTGAAATTCATATAAAAAATAATGCTTTTCTATAGTTAGAAACTGACAAAAATGGTATTTTTGTCACTTATGTACACTTTTAGAACGTAACAACCACAAACCTAGAAAGTGGATATTTCATTCTTTCTCGTTGCTATATTTCAATTGTTTGCACTATTCTCAGGCACCATACAATAAGCATAAGTAACAAACACCAATCTAATTATCATAGAATGATATAATTGAAAATGACAAAAAAGGCAAGTGTTTCGAACACAGGAATTTATCAAGCGTTTTAGAAATAAATTTTAAACAATATTTGTTCATCATTTTATTTTTGAACTATCAACCAAAATAAGCTAAGAATCATTGATGATGAATTATTCACTCATTACAACCGTATTCATGAGAACTTCAAGTTGATCCCTAATCTAGAATTGCATACCGCAAGCATTGTGCGTGTTTAATCATTTAAAGGAAACGAATCTCAACATTGAAAGTGAAACAAAGGTAAATCTTGTGATTGACTGATTCGATCCACAATAAAATTATTCTTATACAGGTAAAATCGATGATAAACATATATTTTAAATCTATAATATGAAGTTAAACATACCTAAATAAATCCAATTGCACTTTTCTGCTATCTATTTATAAATTTATTAAAGAAATGAATCAACTCTATTACATAATCAAATATATCATTCATGATGACACAAGGTCTCACAATAAAGGGCACAGGTAAATTAAATAAAAAATTGTTAAGAATCGTGTTTTCATGATCCTAGCTTAAAAATGTAATTATAAGTATTGAATGCTTCTTTTTGTAACTTCATTAGGGTGTGAAAGGAGAATCGCTTCATTCTAAAAATGTGCACACGGTCATCACTTTTACAACCATATGAAGTTACAAAAAGAAGCATTCAATACTTATAATTACATTTTTAAGCTAGGATCATGAAAACACGATTCTTAACAATTTTTTATTTAATTTACCTGTGCCCTTTATTGTGAGACCTTGTGTCATCATGAATGATATATTTGATTATGTAATAGAGTTGATTACGGAATAACGCGATATTGCAGTGTAGCCAATCAGAATAACGTACTATAATGAAACATACATATAATGTTATTATTTAAGTTTATATCTCTTGTATGTCAATCAGAGGATATAGTGCAACTCTTCAATTAATTCGATGGCGTCTAGACTTAAAAATACATCGGAAACAAAGCTACATTTTATTGAGCAAATTACCGGTATATTGTTTGTTTCAGACTTTTCATAATTTGGATAAATATTTAAAATTATTATAAAACAAATATAAAAATACTTAAGTCAAATTAGTGAATATGAATTTGACAGCTAGTGGCCCTTAAAAGAGTCATAATATAACTAAGTTAGTCAATAATGAACAAACAAGTCATAGAAAACGTGTTTTTCGTTTCCTTCGACAAAATTTCACAATGAAATCAAAATACAAAGTGTATATTTTGTTTTTAATTATATGTTCACTGCTATAGTTGGAGAAGGCAGGTGAAACCGCAGAAGAAGATGGTCAGTCATCTGCTAATTCTGACGTTGATTTCGATGAATCGGAAGAGGAAGGTAAAATATCTGCACTTAATCATGTTAAAGTTGAACGTAGATGAATGTCTTTATGACAATTTCCCATGTCCAGTTCACGATATGTACACTTATTCGGTAATTAGGAGCATGTAACAACTACCCAGACTGAAAAACGTCACCAGTGTCTGAGCACAAATTTGATGAACCAGGTGTTAATAAAAGAACGTCTCGTCCTTTTTCTAAAACATGTTCATCGGAAGGTACTTAGACCTTGTTATTAAATATTCCAACTTTACAAATAAAACACGATGGTCTTGAAGTATAAATTATGGATACTGACGTTGATTATCATCTTCATAACGTGTTCCATATATATATAAAAATAAGAAGATGTGGTATGATTGCCAATGAGACAACTCTCCACAAGAGACCAAATAACACAGAAATTAACAGATATAGGTCACTATATGGACTTCAACGATGAGAAAAGTCCAAACCGCATAGTCAGCTATAAAAGCCCACGAAATCACAAATGTAAAATAAAATGAACGATGGACAAATATGTAGCACATCAACAAACGACACCCACTGGAATACAAGTTCTTGACTTGGGACAGACACCAACACACAGACTGTTGCGGGGTTAAACAACAAGTTAACGGGATTCCAATCCCCCCTAACCTAGGACAGTAGTATAACAGTACAACATAAGAACGAATTATAAAAATCAGCAGAAAAAGGCTCATCATATCAGATGGGCATACCGATAAAGAAACAGTGACGGGTAGATTATTCCTGTAAGTATCATCTCAGAATCGTTTGATCCAAATTTGCAAATAAAGTTAATATGATGTGACGAACAATTCAGAAAAGAACTTGCCAATTTTCGTTTTTGAAACAGTCGAGTGATATGAATAATATCGTTAGAAACTAAGGGCGCATGTGCTGTTCCCAATGGAATTAACAACGTCGTCATAGGTTAAATAGCGATAACCAGATTATCATTGGTCATCTCAATTCGATTGTATTTCTCACTTTCGCCGATCTCGTTGAGATGTCCAACGATTATCTACAGTTTTAAGAAATATCTAAGCGACAAGTTACCGAACATACATTTATCGTAAAGTTTGGCGTAAGAAAATTATACAAAATTTCCACTGACCTATCAATAACGAATGTAATAATAATAATAATCATAATAATAAAAGAAGTAGTAGTAGTGGTAGCCTTTTTGGTATTAACATGACGACCACGACGACGACGACCACGACGATGACGATGAGGATGACGATGATGGCGATGACATGACGATGACGATGATGATGACTATGACGATGACGATGACGAATCGTCACAAAAACCATTTTTTATTATTATTATTATCATTATTATTATTTTTATTATTATTATTATTATTACTATTATTATTATAATTATCACTATTTTTTTTAAAAACATTATTTGCTTTTAGAATATGGAAATGAGTTGGATAGATGGTGGCAATGAGAAAAATCATCAAATGAAGGATTGCTACAAAAACTTTCATTTTATATTTTATATTTTTGTGAATAGATATAAATTTGCACTAATAATTCTGATTAATATGTGTGTTGTTTAGTGACATTTTATTTTTGGAGAGATTGGGTCGTAGGGTTGTAGACATGTATGCAAATTGTAGTGATATTAAGTGTTAAACAATTTAAAGTATTTTATATATATTGGGGTTTTTATCCAACCCAATCATAGGTTTGAACGTTCTTTTCAATTGAGACTTCTATAAAGTCTGAAAATTACACCCAACACTGTTAGAATAAGTGTTTTTTTCTTCTTCTTTCGTTTTGGTGTAATCTAATTTGAATCGAGTAGAGTGAAATTATTGTGTCTAACAATAAGAATAATTGTAATCCTCTTTTTTAGTGAATTAATTAGTTACATAATTGCTTTGAAACTCAAAACTAATTCATGTGACGTGTGCCTATCAATAATAAACAACTCTTGATGTCTGTGATGCAATCATATTTAAGTTCAGATGGCACACAAAATTAATACATAATAAATGAATAGATTATAATAAACAGATTTGTTAACTTTATGAATTACAATTATTTTGACAGTATATATGTAGGACTCAAATCTATGACGGGTTCAAAATCTATGACAGATTCCTAATCTATGGCAAATGTGACGTTACAAACGACAAACAAGTCAAATCTATGGCAGATTTTTGTTTTCTCCAAATCTATGGCAAGTCCTGGGAAAATAGTGAAATATAACGTCACAATAAAATAACGCCATATTACATAGTCGTCGAAGCTAACGATAATGGATCCCATAGATTTGAACGCAATTCAAAATGAAGACATTCTTTGACTACAATTTGCGAATGGTTTAAAGAAAGATGTGACCATTTATTCCGAAGACGGTCAAAATCTACTGTAACGGCCAAAAGCCCGTAATGAATAACGACACCGCTATTTTTAGTACAGCTGAAATAAATATAATTTTTAAAATCAAAATTTTTTATTTGTTACTTTTCTTTTTTTTTCTTTTTTTTCAAAACGGCCGACTCTTTTGCTAAGGGACTCCGTAGTTGAGTTAGTTAAACAGAAACCATCCACAGATTAGAACATGTTTATTCTTTACGGGAAAGATTATTTTGATCTTGGAAGTCTGCGATATATTATATAAATTCATTTTTTACGATTTTTGTGGTTGACCATCATGGAATGTTTATTTAACAAATGTTTATAGACATGATCCAGTTGTCGTACATTCCCACTTGTTTAAGACAAGTCATTGGTTGTATTGCATTGTTTTCCATTTGCACAAAATTTGCCATAGATTTAGAAAGAACAAAAATCCGCCGTTATTTAGGAAATAACAAAACTTGCCATACATTAGGATTGTAAATAAAAACGCCATGGGTTTGGAATAGCATGACGTCATATTTACCATATATTAGGAATCTGCCATAGATTTGGAACTCACCATAGATTTCAGTCCTACATATATACCAAAACATAAGGTTCATTGCAAATATAAGTTTTTTATTGGGCAAATGATTATACATTTATGATTAGTTTAATAACAATAGGTTTAACCTTTTTAATATTTATTCTATTGATAGACTTTTTAATATTTATGATTGAATCTAATATTGTATATTGATTTGTAGAAAAATAAATTTTGGGATTAGAAGTCGTCAATGTCATTTTTAACTCGCATAAAAAAAGTGAGCGATTTACATCATGAGGACTCAGTCAACTATCAATGGGCCATTCCATTTAATATCTGATAAAGGTGGATGGATTGTCCTTTCTGATAATTGTACAATTTATACATCTTAAAAGGGTTGTAATTTTGGGTTTTTTCATCTGACACGTACAATTATACGCAAAACATTTCTAAGGGTCTTGCAGCAGTAAAAAGTTTGCAAGGTACAAATAATTACATCTTAGGGATTACAAGAATGCCTGTGTCAGATCTTAAGGATGCTTTGGTATCTAGATAGTTTCGTATCATACATTCTCTGGGTATAAAAAGTTATCAAAGGTACCAGGATTATAATTTAGTACGCCAGACGCGCGTTTCGTCTACATAAGACTCATCAGTGACGCTCATATCAAAATATTTATAAGCCAAACAAGTACAAAGTTGAAGAGAATTGAGGATCCAAAATTCCAAAAAGTTGTGCCAAATACGGCTAAGGTAATCTATGCCTGGGATAAGAAAATCCTTAGTTTTTCGAAAAATTCAAAGTTTTGTAAACAGGAAGTTTATAAAAATGACCACATTATTGATATTCATGTCAACACCGAAGTGTTGACTACTGGGCTGGTGATACCCTCGGGGACGAAACGTTCACCAGCAGTGGTATCGACCCAGTGGTGTAAAAAATTATCAAAGGTACTAGGATTATAATTTAGTTCGCCAGACGCGCGTTTCGTCTACATAAGACTCATCAGTGACGCTCATATCAAAATATTTATAAGCCAAACAAGTACAAAGTTGAAGAGCATTGAGGATCCAAAATTCCAAAAAGTTGTGCCAAATACGGCTAAGGTAATCTATGCCTGGGATAAAAAAATCCTTAGTTATAAAAATGACCACATTATTGATATTCATGTCAACACCGAAGTGTTGACTACTGGGCTGGTGATACCCTCGGGAAACGAAACGTCCACCAGCAGTGGCATCGACCCATCGACCGTTGCATTAAAAAATTCTGATAGGTCATTTTTTCCCATGAAAACCCATCCACCCAATATGAACAGAAACTCAACATCTGAAATGTCTTACATTTTCAGATCTGATAGGTAGTTTTTCATGATGTTTTTTTTGATACCTATAAAAAAATCTCCCCATCCGTCCCCACCTGTCAGTACTTAACATGAATGGCTTAATTTGCGTCCGTCGTCCTTGCCCATCTCCCAATTCCGTCGTTTTGTCGTCGTCCGTTCACTTTTACAAACTTTTTCTCAAACGATACTACAACTAGTACAAGGCTATTGGAATCACACTTGATCAAAAAAATCAATTGAATAGACAGTTTACAAAATGTGCCAGATGATCCAGCTAACCGACCAAAATGCTTAAAATAGCAGAAGATTTAATTGGCAGTTTTGTCTTATATCTTGAAAAACCGGTACAGATGGAAAAGGTCAGACAAGACTGAAATATACTGTGTGTAATGACACATCATCCACAGTGCCTAACTTTGGCAATGTTTAACTGCCGGTCGGGTGAAGATAACGTTACCGTGTTACTAGTCAGATTTTCCATATGCAGTGACAATACCATGACATCCCTTGTTGGAAGTTGTGCAATTGCAAAGGAAAAACCATGATAAAATAAATAATATAATAGTATCAACCGATTCATTCAACTATTAAGACAAATTACCATATAATCGCGAATGGAAATACAATTGAGAATGGAATTACAATTTAGAATGGAAATACAATTGAGGATGGAAATAAAATTGAGAATGGAAATACAAGTAAGAATGGAAATAAAGTTGAGAATGCAAATTTGGAGTATGTCAAAGAGATAACAAACCAACCAAAAAGTTGATACAGCCGATGTCATTAATGGGTCTTCAAGGCAGCGAAGAAGTAAGAATATCCCACAACCGGGGGTTGGCCTTGGCTGGCCCCTAAATAAAAATGTGTACTTATTAGTGAAAATGGACGTCCTAATAAACTCCATAACATATAAATGAACTATAATTAAAAACATTCAGTACTAACAAAGGTCAGAGGCTTCTGACTAGGTATAGGCGCAAAATCCGGCGGAGATCTCAACCCTCCCCATACCTCTACCCAATGTAGAATAATTAAACACAGCTATACGCACAGTAAAACTCGGTTCAAAAGACGTCCGAGTCCGATGTCAAAAGGGTAACAAAAGAAACTAAGCAAAATGACAATAATGTATAATTTAACAAAGGACTACTAGCAGTTTATAATAGTAAAAAGATGGTAAAATTTTCAAAAATGTTTTGACTAGTTTGTAATATCGAAAACTATTATGTAATCATTTTTCAGTAATACAAAGATTCTGTTCGTTAAAATCTAATACATTGTTACATACAGGGGCGAATCGTACAAGTTGAGATATATAAACACCATAAGATGTTGACCAGGGAACGTCACCATCTCAAAATGAATAATTAGTAACAATGGGAAATGAATATCATCTTTTTATTTATAAATTTTGGTATTTAGCTTCCCGTTAAAGATATAGATGTCATGATCTAGGAAAAGGCAGTGCTCATTGTAAGTATTCATTTCTTTTAGTCAGTTAAGCAGGATAACTCTCTTTAGTGTACATACTGAAGTTGTCCTTATTGAGAGCCAATCTATCACCCGAATATAAAAAAAGTGTTATTAAATTTTTTAATCAGATGTTATTTCGATGGGTCTTTGCTTATTTCAGTAACAAATTGTTGTTCACAACAGTACAGAAACAGGTTTTATACCTTGACGATATACGGATCCTCCATTGCAAACAAAAATATTATCTATTAAAAAACGCAATGGAAGTTACAATTCTAAATGACGTCCATTTGACATAGTTCTTATGTTTGTTACTAAAAATGTCCTATAAGAGTTTGAACATATACTTTCGCTTTCTGACTTTTTGAATGGCCATTTCATCAGGTGTGTGATATTTTTTTCTTAAAACGATAATGAGGCAAAGAGGTTTATATGGTAGAAAACTCTGAACAAATTCGAAATCACCAAGATACATAGAAGCATGCAATTTATCAAGTACTTTTAACGAAAAATGTTTGTCACTTCAAAAGTAATTATTTCGACTTTTTTCAAAGGCCTTATTTGAACAATGTATTACCATGGTTTTTATTGTACCAAGTGTACTAGTAAGAAGAATAGATAGAATAGTTTTGTAGTAAAACAATGGCTTGAAGACGAAATAAATCTATATATATATAAGGAGTTTTGTGCAGGTTCGGAATCCAATACACAGTTGGAACTTCCATTGTATTTGGTTATGGTTGTAAAGAGTTAATAAGAACAATATTGAACGATTTAATATATAACCTTTTAGAATAATTTTATTTAAAGGATTGAAAAGTTAAACCGGATCGTATCTTAATTTCCGGGCTCAGTTAACAACAACGTCGTATATTTTATATCGTGCTAGTTCGTTTGAAATAAGTTTTGCAGAACAAATCTTTGTATATATGAAAGAATTAAGTTAAGGTTTAAAGGCATTTGTTGTAACGAAATCCCTGACTAGTAATATGCATAGAAATTATTCCAAATATATTTTTGGACCCATTTTCCATGTTATAACAGGAGATCTTAACATCGTTCCAGACCGAGAGTCAAAATCATTCCTCAGTAAATGACCTAAATATCGTCCCCCGTCAATTATTATTTGAAATGAGTGTCGTAATATCATCCACGACTCACTCCGTACTTACTGTTTGAAATGGATAAAACGGGGAAAAGTTTACAAAAAATCTTTAGACTCTTTTTTTTAATTCAGTAATGAACATAATTGATATACGTATTCAACGTTTTAAAGAACATGTTACTCTTAACAACAACCAAAATAAACCTATTTTTCGTATCAAACATAAACTAAAGAACTAGCCAATGAATTGTTTTTGTCCGGCCGATAAAGCTGTTAATAATATTATTATTGTTTGACGTAAATTTTACATTAAGGTTCTGAAAAAAAAATCACCAATTCATCAACAGTCCAACTGACTCCATTTTCAGAAAACGACATCTGTAACAAACATAAACTTTTAGCTACCTCTTTACAAGCAGAACCAAATACAATGAAAGTCCCAACTATGTATTGGCTTCCGAAGCTACACAAAACTCCTTACAAATATAGATTTATTTCATCTTCAAGCCATTATTCCACTACTAAATTGTCTATTCTTCTTACCAGTACACTTAGTACAATCAAAAACATGACAAGAAATTTTTCAAATAAGGCCTTAGAAAATAGTGGAATTAATTACTTTTGGAGTGTCAAACACTCGTTGGAAGTACTTGATAAATTGCATGCTTATATTGGTGATTTTGAATCCGTTAAAAAAAAATTCTACCCTATATATAACATTGCCTCACATTCTCATTTAGAAAACTTCACACACCTAATTAAATGAGCATTTAAAAAATCAGAATGTGAATATATATGTTCAAATTCTTTTGGGTCATTTTTTAGTAACAATAAACAAAAGAAATACTATATATATATATATCATGTCAATTGGACATGCTTTGTATTGCTATGAGTTACAATTTATGACTAAAATCAGCAAAGACCCATCGAAACAACATCTGATACAAAAATTTAATCATACTTTTAGATATTTGAATGATATGTTGGCTCTCAATAATGACGACTTCAGTATGAATACTAACGAAATTTATCCTGTTCAACTTACTTTAAACAAAGCTAATACTTACAATGACAACTGCACTTCCTCGATTTTGATATCTATATCATTAACGGAAAGCTTAATACTAAAATTTTATGATAAAAGAGATAATTTTTCATTTACTATCGTTATTTATCTATTTTTAGATGGTGACGCTCCCTTGTCACAATCTTATTTATATATCTCAACTTGTATGATTCGCTCGTGTTTGTAACAACGTTTTAGATTTTAACGAGAGAAATTTATGTATTACTTAAAATTTATTACACCAGGGTTTGCGATATCACAAACTAGTCAAAACATTTACCAAATTTTATCATCGGTACAAGGACATCACTCGTAAAGATAGCTCAACATGCAGACTTCTTATACGTTCAGGTATTTCACATCCAATCTTTTATGGAAATATTCTTTATAAAGCTCAAAAGTTTCAGTATTTACATCAGAAGCTAACAAAGCCTTTAAATAGACATAGGGATATAGTAACGATACTGTTGGCAGGTCATTAAAGATTGCATATTTCGGCTCTAATATTGATTTACTTATAGGGTCTTTGCATCGGAACTAAACACATTTATTTAAAAAAAAAAAGTTATTGGCATGACACAGGTAATGTTCTTTTCATATATGTTATGATGGTATATACTAAACCCCTAACGGGAGGGAATGTGCCTGATATCCATATGATGAAGACATAATATTTCAATCAGTTTAATTGTAGACTGGAGCTGGCATGTCAGTTAACTGCTAGTAGTCTGTTGTTATTTATGTATTATTGTCATTTTGTTTATTTTCTTTTGTTACATCTTCTGACATCAGATTCTCTTGAACTGAATGTTAATGTGCGTATTGTTATACGTTTACTTTTCTACATTGGCTAGAGGTATAGAGGGAGGGTTGAGACCTCATAAACATGTTTAACCCCGCCGCATTTTTGCGCCTGTACCAAGTCAGCAGCCTCTGTCCTTTGTTAGTCTTGTATTATTTTTAATTTTAGTTTGTTGTGTATAATTTGGAGTTTAGTATGGCGTTCAGTATCACTGAACTAGTATATATATTTGTTTAGGGGCCAGCTGAAGGACGCCTCCGGATGCAAGAATTTCTCGCTGCATTGAAGACCTATTGGTGACTGCTGTTGTTTGTTCTATGGTCGGGATGTTGTCTCTTTGACACATTCCCCATTTCTATTCTCAATTTTATAGATTACGCTCATTAAAATCCAAAACGTCACTACGAACGATTTGGAAAATATAAACACCGTAAGACTTACGACGGGATATCATCCCGTTTTTTTTCATTAAAAATACAATTAAATATAACTTCTAAACCAAATCAGTATATCAATGACAGATTTTAATACAATAAGATATTTTTGGCAACAAAATCTCTGACCTTATTATTAATATAGAAGGAAATAAAGATGGATACAAATGTCTGCCTTGAATTGGTTCAAAACTTGTTGCGTCTCATTTCCCTTTGCTGCTTGGGCTCAGTTGCTATTTCTTCATTTCCCATTTCTTAGGCGAATAAATTGCATAAAATCAAACCATGATGAGTATAAACATTTGCCTGTAACTATATTACTAGTAATACGTTTGACATTGCAATTATATTTGTGATTGTGAAATATTTACAATTGTGATATTCAAGTATAAAAACAAACATTTACGTATGGAACGCCACAGCTGCCTTATGATAACAATAACCATATCATTAAGGGTAGAGATATATCATGAAGAAAATGTTCTATACTATAACGGCATTTGACTATAATACTAGATGTCAATTTGCTATATCACTATAGTAAATTTATATACTATAACGGCATTTGACTATAATATAGCATATTTACCTGACGATATCAAGAATTTGGTATTTAGTCAAATCTTAACCGGAAATTGTGATTCTGAAATTTATTAAATGTAAATAACATGTCGAAATATTTAGGCTTGAAATAAATATATTTTTGGATAGGTTAATGCATGCACACGAGGTGTATAATGTCTTATACGATTACAGGTTTGTAATGTTTAACAACCATATTACATCAGTGTGTAAACACGTTAATTATGAGCTTTGAAAGTCAAGTAGTTCGAGCATTTTTCTGAGTAAGTGTTAAAAAATTTCAAACAAATATTCTTTACTATGGTTAGAATTCATTAGTCGTCAGTATCTATAGATTAACAACTTGTGGTTATATTGATAATTTAGAATCTTCCTTGAAGGTGGCGCACAAATTCGCAGCTAAATAACTCGATTGATGTGTCATTTGTATACAAGAGTTATATTCCTTTGAATTATGAGTCTATGTTTCATTTCATAAATTCAATATGTTGATTGTCTACCTTGAACAGGGTTATAATTATATCTTATAAATATAGTTTTTTTTTATTGAATTTAAAATCGTTACAAAATCTGTAATGTACTAGATACTCGTATTTTTCATTAGTTTATCAAAGACATTTATGTATATCTACAATTTCTTTTATTTGTTTTGAAATGTTTAAAATTAATATATACCAATATAAAGAATTATTTTCTTATCTTGTAAATATTTTTTTTTTTTTTTTGTTATCTGTAAGTATTCATCATTTTATCATTCAGTCACGTCTCAGTCATTACAGCTGAATCAATGGACGTGCTGGGCCAGCTCTCCTTTACCCGCTATCTTCGATGAGAGTTTACAGTTAGATGATCAACGACTTACTACTTAAGATGACAGAAAACAATCCAAGCCGTACAGATAGACGTAGTAGTTGGTGTACCCGCGTTAACATGCACTCCAAAACAATTGTATCATGGGGAGTGTTATGCCGATTACGTCCGCGGGCTGTATCCTAGGTATTGGGTGATACGACCTTCATTTCACTGCCTCACAGCTTTGGTCCTGATAACGCTTCCTGTCATCTTTAGAACTACTTCCACGATTCATCTACCAGTACTCCATCATCGAGGTTAGCGGGCTGCCAGGCTGACCAAACTGGCCCTGAAAGCAGCCGTTGTGAAGTAAACCAACATCAAAATAGTCAACAAAAGAAAAACAACTTACCAAAACCAAGATGACGGCCTACATATGGCGTCCTCTACTACCTGTTCCTGACCCACGGCATCAAAATATGATAATCGCCTTCGGGCACCGACCCGACCGTGCGAGGGCTGTATAGCCAGTCAATGTCGTTAAACACTTCCATATATAAGTATTCATACCGTGTTTATACGTAAATAATAAGCAAGGTTAAATCTGCCTTCATCATCACTAACTTTCTTAGAGCGATGAGACAAACTGCTCTCAATTACAGATCACAGGCACTCGTTACAGAATAAAACATTCCTTTGTTATACCTTAATAATTACATTAGATGTATGTTTCATTATAATACGTTATTCTGATTGGCTAACTGCACATCACGTGCTATTCCTGAAACAATTGTATTAGACAATAACATTTATCATTCATGATGACACGAGGTCCCACAATAAAGTGCACAGGTAAATTAAATGAAAACTTGATAAAAATCGTGTTTTCATGATTCTAGCTAAAAAAATGTAATTATAAGTATTGAATGTTTCTTTTTGTAACTTTATAGGGTTGTAAAAGCGTTGACCATGCGCACATTTTTAGTATGAAGCGCTTCCGCGCTTCATACAAAATGTACTTCGGTCAACGCTTTTACACCCCAATAAATTTACAAAAAGCAGCATTCAATTCTTAAATATACCATTAAGGTATATAGGGGTAAATATTCTGAAACAAGTGACTATGTCACAGAAAAAGCATCTTCCCAGTATTCATGAAATTGCTCTCTATTAAAGCCATATCCGCGAAATTATTAAAAAAAAACACTTTTTTCCTACTTTTAATTTGAGGTACAATATATGCCGGTGAAAAATATTAATTGTGCTGTCAAGAATACACTGTTTCAAGTTGTGGTATGCATCAAAAACTGTCCCACAGCATTCGTCATCCTACTTGTAAAGGCAATTGTTTCTAAGATCGGTTTAGTGTATACCATTATGCTAGAAGTCAAATGAAGCAGAAAGCTGATGTGACTTATCTGCTTTACTCGATCCCTTAAGATAGATACATGAAAGAAGTGTAATAACGCCTAACACAAACACAAAACAGTACACCATAGCCACCATTTTATTCCAGAAGCTTCTAACTGATGCCGAATGCTAGAGTGTAAAATTGTAATTGGGACCTACCCAAAACAATTAGAACTTTTCTGAAAAAGACTATAAATGAAAACAGAATTATATCATCTTCCTATAATGATTGAATGTTAGGAAAATTTACCAGAGTTATCTTATTCTTTAGTTTTCTATGTTGTGTCATGTGTACTATTGTTTTTCTGTTTGTCTTTTTCATTTTTAGCCATGGCGTTGTCAGTTTGTTTTAGATTTATGAGTTTGACTGTCCCTTTGGTATCTTTCGTCCCTCTTTTACTTTAATCACAGAGAGGGGAAAGCAAACAATTTTTAATTTAAGCCTAATTAACATAAAAACAATTTTCCATTAACAAATAAAGTTACCTTATTGAAATATAAGGACTTTGTTAGCTAAATCTATTAATTTTATTAGATATTATGAATTTTTATGACAATAGAGAAACATGCTATATAATACTCTGTCAATTCGCTATATCACTAAGGTAAATTTATATACTATAACGGCATTTGACTATAATACTCTGTCAATTTGCTATATCACTATGGTAAATTTATATACTATAACGGCATTTGACTATAATACTCTGTCAAATCGCTATATCACTAAGGTAAATTTATATACTATAACGGCCTTTGACTATAATACTCTGTCAATTTGCTATATCACTAAGATAAACTTATATACTATAAAGACACTTTGATACAACATGGAGTTAGCTTTTCATATTATTCTGTCATTTCACTTTGTTCTGAAGATAATATTTCATACTATGAAGACATCTTGATATAACATGGAGCTACATTATCATGTTGATTTGTCATTTAAATAAACTATTATGTGATATTGCTACGTCATCAAGATACATTTCACACTATAAATACATTTTAATATAACATTAAACTACTTTTTCATACTACTTTGTCACCTCAGTATATTATAACAATACATTTGTATATTATACAATCACCTCGATATAACATGGAACAATTTTGTCATACTATTATGCCGATTGTACTTATAAAAAAGACAGTGAAAGAATTCGGTTTGCTGACCTTATGGAATCGCTTTAAAAAATGAAGGAATTAATCGACTCTAATGTTGCATTTGTCATAGTCGGATCCAGGGGGACTGGAAAGATGGGGGGGCTATTTTGTTTTTCCTACACATATCAGACATGCCCTCCCTGCTAAACTGTACTGACACGTATATAATAAGTAACATTTCAAGTTGATTGTTAATAAATTTTTTCTGGTGACAGCACTAATCCATTAACATTAGAGAAAGTGTAACAGTGACCGGAACAAAAGACGAGGTAGGCGAAAATATCAGAAATATATAAGATTAAAAAATAAATGTCATTTTGAATTTTCTTGTTCAATAAAAAGACAAGTTTTTTTCATATCCAAAAATCGCATACGCGAATATTGACGCAAATTTTGAAATGTTATGCATTTTAAGAATCTTAATTATACGAAAAGGGTAGGGTACCGGAACCAATTAGCAAATCCTATACCGCATAGTCAGCTATAAAAACGCAGAAATGGTCAAAATGACAATGTAAAACAATTCAGACGAGAAAACTAACGGCCTAATTTATGCATATTTATGTACAAAAAAATAAACGAAAAATAAATATGTAACACCTAAACAAGCGACAACTACTGAAATACGGGCCCCTGACTTGGGACAGAAACATACCAAGAATATGGCACGGTTAAACATGTTAGTGGGATCTCAAACTCCCCGTAACCTTGGACAGTGGTATAACAGTACAATTCACTACAATATAAGAACGAATTACAAAAATCAGTTGAAAAAGGCTTAACTCATCAGATGGATTGAAGAAATACAAATACAAGTGAACGTGGCCGGGTACTTGTACATCCCAACAGTAAAAAGACACTAAGCACAGATCTGAGAGTATTCGTAGTTACTGACAGCTAGGTCAAAGTCACTAACAACTAATAAAAACAATCATGCATCTTAGACTAAATTATCAATCAGTACACATCCAACATCCAATGAATTTAGCCAGTGTAAAGACGTCATACACAGTCAGAGAAAACATGACCTTGTACAATGCCATGATACAGGCATCGACAGATTGAAGATCCATAAATGTGTATATGTATAAACATTATACAAATATTTAGTTTGCTTTTAATTTACTGATAACAAAATCATTATTAATACCAATAAAAAACAATACTTAATATCTAATTACAGTTTTGAATTGATAACCTTTTAGAATAAGTTTACTAGTATTTAAAGGATCGATAAGTTTACCAGAATCGTTTCTAAATTTCAAGGCACGATAATCAACATCCGTAAAGATGAGGATGTGCTATCCCGTTTGAAATAAGTTTTCTAAAGACACAACCAAACTCCAAAACCAAATCTTTAATTATATCTATGGAAGAAATTAGTAAAAGTTTTAAGAAATTTGTGGTAACAAAATTCCTGGCTTGAGTTATCCTCTTCATAAAAAAGAATTTATTATATTATTACTGTATGTGTCGCCTTTTGTGTTTTTTCAGCTCCGCATCGCTAAGGTCGATAAATTCATCATCATGAAAGCGATTTCCTAGGGTCCGCAAAACAATTTCCTTCAAGGTCTTTTTTTTCAATTTTTACCATCGATGTTGCTGATGAATTTCGCGGGGAATTTTCGCTATTAATAGATTTGTCTTATGGTATGATGAAATGGTCTTATAGCTTAATGAAATAGTCTACTGGTATAAAGATGACACCTCGTGATATAAGAATTATTAGCTTAATATTAAAATTTGTCTTTATAAGATAGTTTATGACATAATAGTATGACAAAATTGTTCCATGCTAAATCGAGATGATTGTATAATATACAAATGTATTGTTATAACATACTGAGGTGACAAGGTAGTATGAAAAAATTACTTTATGCTATATTATAATGTCTTTATAGTTTGAAATGTATCTTTATGACGTAGCAATATCACATAATAGTTTTTTAAATGACAAATCAATATGAAAATATAGCTCCATGTTATATAAAGATGTCTTCATAGTATGAAATATTATCTTCATAACAAAGTGATATGACAGAATAGTATGAAAAGGTAGCTCCGTGTTGTATCAAAGTGTCTTTATAGTATATAAATTTACCTTAGTGATATAGCGAATTGACAGAGTATTATAGTCAAATGCCGTTATAGTATGTAAATTTACCTTGGTGATATAGCAAATTGACAGAGTATTATAGTCAAATGCCGTTATAGTTTATAAATTGATCTTAGTGATATAGCGAATTGACAAAGTATTATAGTCAAATGCCGTTATAGTATATAAATTTACCTTAGTAATATAGCGAATTGACAGGGTATTATAGTCAAATGCCGTTATAGTATATAAATTTACCTTAGTAATATAGCGAATTGACAGAGTATTATAGTCAAATGCCGTTATAGTATATAAATTTACCTTAGTGATATAGCGAATTGACAGAGTATTATAGTCAAATGCCGTTATAGTATATAAATTTACCTTAGTGATATAGCGAGTTGACAGAGTATTATAGTCAAATGCCGTTATAGTATATAAATTTACCTTAGTGATATAGCGAGTTGACAGAGTATTATAGTCAAATGCCGTTATAGTATATAAATTTTCTATAGGGATATAGCAAATTGACAGAGTATTATAGTCAAATGCCGTTACAGTATAGTGCATTTTCTTCATGATATATCTCTACCCTTAATGATATGGTTATTGTTATCATAAGGCAGCTGAGGCGTTCCATATTTACGCATTAAAATAAAAATTTATGATGTTAATTTGAATGTTCTTTTATTACATGTGTAATTTATTTGTTAATTTTGTGGTCTTTTTACATAGTAAATAGTTTAACTGATATATTCACTAACTTTTATTACCTGCAAAAGGTACACATAGGAAGTATTATTTCTTTTGATAAAAAGTTCTTTCATTGCTTTCATTGTAGAAAATCGTGATATTGATTTTGTGTATTTTGTATAGAATGGGTTAAATGAAATGATGTTTCTTTTATCGTTTCTTCATTTACAGTTTGTATTCAGTTTTATGACCAATTTCAATAGGGGCCATTTATGATTGAACAAATTGAAATATTAGTAAGGGAAATGTATGTACATGTACCTACGTTTCATGTTTATTATAGGTTTATTTCAACGGAAATTATAACTGCTGGACTGGACAAATAACTTTTCTATAGTAAGTTAAAATTGTTTTTTATATAGATATGTTTTGAATTATCATACCAATATGATATTATAACATACATCATTCTCGAATAAATAATTTTATTGTGTCTGCAGTGTACAATGAAAAGCCTTTAACTTATCGAACCGACTGGCTTTTTTAAAAGTAGATTTATTTTGCAAGTATGCAATTTTGGGGAATTAACTTTTTTGTTTGTTTTCTTAACACAATAGTGTCAGTAACCTTTTTCCCTAAGTTAAAACGATTGTAAGCTTGATTTTACTTTTTTTAAGTTGCTCTTACCTGACCGAGTAACAGAATGTCCTGCCAATAGGTTAGCTGTAAAATATAATAACTACTCCGGAATCAAAGGTCGCTAATCAGAAAACTATGGTGGCCTGTTAAGGCCATTTCGAGTTTTCGCCTTTCATATTCTATAGGGCGAAAACGCGATAACGCGAAATCGCTAAGTCAAAAACGCGAAACCGATTTCGCGTTTTCGACTTCGCCTTTTCGCGTTTTTGCATTTTCGACTTCGCGATTTCGCGTTTTCGCCATACAGAATATGAAAGGCGAAAACACGAAATGGCTTTAACCGTCCACCATAGAAAAACAGTCTACTGACATATTGGTCTTATGATTGTAATTATTTAACATAATTTTTTTTTATACATTATTAGAGATTATTAGACAGAACCAATGTTTTCCCCGAGACATAATACTTTATATGTATTTCCATCTTTGTGTAAGAATTCTGGGTACTGACGATGTTTATCATCTAAATAACGTGGTATACATTCTAACATTTGTCTTTATGAATATGACCGATGTCTACGATTTGTAACACTTTTCCGAATACTAGGGACTAAAACTTTGTATCCTTCAAGTCTTTTGAAAGCTATGCTTATCAATTTTCAATAAGATGAAACATAATTATGTTGTTACATTTAAATATTTGAAGGTTTGTTTTGTTTTTTTGTAGGTTCTGGCATGAGTCTATCGCCAGCTGATATGTTACATTTTCAATGTCGAGTCTAAAATGTAACAATTGATGTTTAATAAATACTCGGAAATCTATAAGAAGTGTAAATATACAACTCATAAATGGGAATCCTAAGCTGCAAATCGTCTTCATCTACAGGTTTGTAAAACTTTACATTATGCTGATGTTATATGTTTCCGGACTTCACAATTTTTAATAATATAAAAATCATATTTAAAAGAAGATGTGGTATGATGAATTGCCAATGAGACTACACTTCACAAGAGACCAAATGACACAGAAATTAACAACTATATGTTACCGTACGGCTTTTAACAATGAACAAAGCCAATACCGCATAGTCAGCTATAAAAGGCCCCGAATACAATTGTAAAACAATGCAAACGAGAAAACTAACAGCCTGATTACGTACAAAAACAATTTAACGAAGAACAAATTTGTAATTCAGCAACAAACGACAACCACGGAATTACAAGCTCCTGATTTGAGACAGGCACATACATACATAATGTGTCTTTTTGTCATTTTTTAATTGTTTGAGCTTAGCCGTGTTTTGGTCTTTCTTCGATAAACAACAGAATCGGTTTTCGTATGATATTTATATAAAAATAAAAGAGCATTTGATTTATTTTCTGTTGATAATATACCAAAGTACGTTCAATAATTCAATATAGTTCTAGATGTGGTACATGTGAAGAAGACAACACTTACAATGCTGGGTAAAATTGAAGGTAACATAAGAGTTAGTGCTTAGAGTGTCTTCTTTATCAGCAATCATCACAGACATTTTTAGGAGGAGATACTCTAAAAAAAAGCGAAATGTAAATTCGCAAGCCAAATTAACTTTGATCCTTTTTAATCTTTTCTCAAAAAATAATAATACTTTAGTGTAAAGCGTCGCATTAAAATATATCAAACTTTAATCATTGGTTGGCTACTTAAGGCAAAGCCGATTATTCAGGCTGAATTTTGCAAACAGAAATTGTTGGTGCAACTACTTCGAACAAATTGATCTTAGGGGAATTCAGAATTCGAATGTTCGTTTTCTGTTCTTTATGGAAAAAAGTAAAATCACAAAAATACTCAACTCAGAGGAAAATCAATTCGGAAAGTCCATAATCACATGGCAAAATCAAATAACAAAACGCATCAAAAATGAATGGACAAGAACTGTCATATTCCTGACTTGGTACAGGCATTTTCAAATGTAGAAAATGGTGGATTGAACCTGGTTTTATAGCTAGCTAAACCTCTCACTTGTATGACAGTCGCATCAAATTCCATTATATTGTCACCGATGCGTGAACAAAACAAACAGACACACACATATATTGCTCCTTGTAACCTTCTCCACTTTTTTCCATTATTCTTTCAACGTTATAAGTTGAAAAAGAGCCCCCTTAATTTCCACATTTTATTTATTCTCTGTTTTAGAAACTATTTTTCCAGAGTCAGCTCAATGTTCAACAGAAACTTTCTATCAAGACCCAACCCAAGAGAACATAAAAACAAAAGACGGTGAGAAATTATTCCGTTTATTTACAACTGATGCAACTAGCAAAATACATGATTGTGTTGTTTTAATATAATCTTAAGGTAAACATTAAAGTGGTATGTTTATTAAATAATTATATGATATTTATAGTGTGAAATTTAACATTGATCTTTGCAATAGAGATAATTTGTAATATTCTCTAACGGGTTCCATCCAAAAAGTTAATAAATTAAAAATTGATATAGACACCTGGATGGATTTCTACCGTGCGGCAGTATAACAATACGTTTTGCTTTATATTGATTCATAAATACTACAAAACATTCGTTTACAATTTGATGTTTCGTGTAAGGAGATTGCCACGCTCTCTGCATGTCAAACACTTCAGCAAAAACCATTTTAACGGGTGCAAAATATTCACATTCATGCGGCAAACCTTTTTCAGTCTTTATTTCCGGCCCTTGATCTCGGTCTGCCCATGGCAGCAACCACCGTTATGATTCATTGATAATGGTTTTCTCATCTTAATTGAACTTGCATGAAATATTTGCCACTAGACAAACATCTTATAAATCAATCGACCGGTAAAGTTTGTACTGTACCATTGTGGTCAACATATAATTTTAAAATCAGCAAGCAGTCAAGGGGAGCAAACTGTTTATAAGAAGGAAATGTGATTAAATCCTAGGATTTCATACAAGATATTTATATTTTTTATTGGAATTCACTGTTAAATTGGGTGGGTGTCAAGCTGAGAAATTTTAATACAATCCAAATAAACTTCAGAAATAAAAAAAAATTGTAATTGTTATAATTCCACGTATTCAACATACTATATTTCAGCATCCAGCCAAACACCAGAAATGCGAAGATCAACTAGAGTGTTAAACGGAAGAAAGGAAGGTAGCTTTCAATCCATAAAAGAAAACGTACTTTTAAAATATTATAAGAGAAAATGTTGTTGATTCAATCGAATTAAGCTTATCTAATACATGTACAAAATATTGTATTGCTAGTTTCATTAATATACACCTTGCCGTCACGTTCACATTTTTGTTCATCAAATCGGATTATCATCGGTACTTAGCTTAGAGTAATCAGCACCACGTGTGTCACTATTTGAGCAAGAACTGCAACCTTCCGGGACAAATGGGAGTAGTACTACCCTGGTTTTTGGTCCGGTTCATTTTGCTCAGGCTTAAGTTATTACTGTTTCCAATCATAAGCGCGTGATTACTTGGAGCCTGATACAGTACATTTTAATACTGGAACGAATGATTGGTTCTACAGAAATAATATCCAGATGTAGATTGAATGCAATTTGATATTTCTCCAAATTAATTGAATAATTAGTGTTTGACATAGCAGAAAAAGTGAAAAACATTTTCATGATAATTTTCTAAAAACTGACATTTAAAATTTTACTTTTTAGACGAAATAGAATCCGACTCGGATGAAAGAGATGTTATACGTGTTAGAAGAAGAGAAGGTAACTACAAAATTTCTGTCAGAATTCTCATAATATTAATAGAACCATTGACCTCCCTTTATATGGTTTGAAAAATAAAACCTGATTTGGCTTTGCAACCGTATATACTATTGTTTATATTTAGAAGGCAACTCATTTAATTTCCGTTGAAAAGTTGACATGAACAAACATGTTGCATATAGATACAGCCATGCTTCTATCCACTTAAAGCTCCGAGGATGTTTTCGTTTTTGTTTTTTAACTTTTTATATCAGTACGTAAGATTAAAATTACTAGATAGAAGAACAGTCTTTATAACTGTTTCGTTTTATTTCCACACACTTAGCAGCTTCGTTCAAATCATATCTTAAAATACTGGGAATGTCAGTTTTCTTGGCACGCTCGATTGTTCTCTCCGTGTACTCCGTTATGGCCACCACGATATAATCAAGAGTGTTGAAAGTGGCATTAAACACAAACAATCATTCAATCACGTTAACACATACTCAAGATGGATACTAGTACAAAAATGTATCTGATTTAATATTTTGAAGAAAAAAAATGGAAATATTTGTGTAAATTATATAGACGATATCCGTTTGATAGTTTTTGGCGTCGGTTGTTTGACGTTTCATTGAAATACCAAAAGGTATGCCCTTCATCTCCTTTTATTCAGATATGTAATCATAATATGATTTATTTAATATAACAGCTTCAAGTCAGACGCCAGAGAGACAGTCGTTTATTACATCGTCAATGCAAGAGGAGCGAGATGAAGGTATATAAAGCTATATAAAAATAAGATGTGGTATGATTGCAAATGAGACATCTCTCCACAAGAGAACATATGCCACAGACATTTACAACTATGGGTCACCTTATGGCCTTCAACCATGAGTAAAACCTTAACAGCATAGTCAGCTTTAAAAGACCCCCAAATGACGAATGTAAAAAATTTCAAACGAGAAAACTAACAGTCTGATTTATGTAAAAAAATGATCAAATAAAAAACACCACCAAACGATAACCACTGAATTATACTAGTTTAAAGGCGTGTCAATCCTTTCCTAACAAAACAGTTCAACATATAGGAACAAAACTAACTGACACTCATTAGATCGATACAAAGCAGAAATGTATCCAACAGAAACCATGAGTGGACGTTGCTGGGTAGTTATTCATCCTCAGTCACAACGAAAGGATACTTAGTACAGGCTGACAGCTAGTTCAAAGCCAATAGCAACTATTTTTTTATTAAAATCATGCATCTTAGACTAGAATATTAATCAGTACACAAGCAATATCCAATGTTTTAAGTGTTAAGATCATATTTCTCTCAAATACACACACACACACACAGAGAAAGGGTAAAATGTAAATTATCTAGTAGCAATTGAATTTAACTGTATGTTTCATGCTAATGAAAGGTTTTTTTTCATGCTAATGAAAGTTACTATTACTGTATCTGTTTGTGTATGTACATGTATATTGATTTAATTATATATATTTCAGACTCAGCACTGAGATCTAGAAGTCAATGTCAGAGTGTAGCAACTCCAAAAAAGATAGAAAGTAACTATTACAGTGATTATTTATTTTATGTAATATATATTTTATTTTATTCCGACCGTTATTCCGTTTCTGTTTTCTGTATAGTGAATTTTGAGGCATTGAAACTGAAATTGTATATCCTGGATTCACCAGAAACCATTCGAAATGCTGTTGCTTTATTCTGATTTTGTTGGGTGTTTTTGTTTTTGTAGTGTTAGCCGGTGATGCTGAATCATGAATTATTTTTATAGTGGTTTTAGAGTTTGAATGATTTTTTTTGAAGATATAAAAAAGTAACAGTTTAAAATTTTCTACCAAAACAAATTATATTCATACATTCAACTTAGTGATTTTTCTATTTCAATTTTTCTGAATTACTCCTCTTTCTTTTTCGTTTAGTTTTAACAGAAGAAGATGAAGGTATAGGTTAAGTAATTTATATTTGAATTATGATAGTTTTTTTTTTTTTAATATACGTAAGGAGCGCCAGCTGAGTAAAAAACATATCCCAATAGGGAATGTATGATGACGAAATATTTAAAGACACCAACTGATACAAAGGCTCTGACATAAAAAATGTAAAAACTCACTGCCTGATTAACAAATGATTAATGACTGAACAATTTACGAAAAACAAATATGACGGACATGAATCAACGACAATCACTGAACTATAAGCTCCTGACTTTTGCTTACCAAATACAAAATGTTTGTGAGTTCTCAAATCTCCCCTATCCTCTCTCAGTGGTGTAACAGCACAAAATTAGAGAACTGTAAAGGCTAGTTGCAAATGGAAACTCATAAGATCGATACGAGACATAAAACCAACTACTAGTATAATTAAGTAACATTAAATTATTGTTAGTTTACACTCAAGAGGCGTCGATTTTCAATATTTCTGCAAGAGAGACATGTATGCGCTAACGATATGATAGCCCATCGATCAGGTAAACCAAGCATATCGTATCTTCTTTATTTTTTTTCAGAAACTGAGTTTGGATTGGTTTTGATCGGACAAACAGGAAGTGGTAAAAGTTCAGTGGGCAATATGATAATTGGCTCAGACGTGTTTGGCAGAAAAGTCGTAAATGTTTTAGATACTTCGTATACGCAAATAATTAAATGCATGGACCAGAAAATCGGAAGCAAAAGATGTTTTGTCGTTGATACACCTGGGATTCCTGTCATAAATAAAAATACCGAACGACATACGGTACTTCAACTCATACAGTCAGCCAAACAGGAAGTCCAAGACACGCCATATGCATTCTTATTGGTTGTATCGTTAGATAAATATTTGTCGCCTGAATTGATTAACTTTTTACAGAATCATTGTGATGATATTTTAGACCGTTTGGTTGTTGTGTTTACATGTGGCAATAACCAAGAAATAGACGACAATTCACTGTTATCTTCAGTTTCAAATGAGTTACGAAAGTTTATTAAAAATAACAATCTGAAATTTATAAAGTTAAACTGTAATTATTCAAAACTGGACTCCCATTTAGATGTTTATACGAAACGAAAGGTAACGGATCTTCTGCAGAAGTGTGAAAATGGTATATCTAAACATTCACGATTTCAAAACTTAGCTGAGATTTAATTTAGCGTAAATTAAAAAAAACTTCTATCACCATAGCGTTTATTTTCTTATTGTGTTTTCCATTAAAATAGTCATCCACCATTATCAACCTGAAAACTAGAAAAAAAATCTTTAAAATAACACTGGCATTTTGACAATCTTCAAGTGAACTTATTGAGCTCACACGTACGGGAATTTTGCAGGTTTCAACTGTTTCGAACCGCTTGTACTTTTCTGCATGAGTTGTGTATTATTAACCTTGGAATGTTTTCTAACCATATAAAGACGATTTCTCAATGATGGTTACATAACTCGTCTTTGCAGTGTGGGATGTATAAATACGAATCAACGTCCGGTCTTAGAGGACGTTTCAACCGATGTCTCCTTTATAGATTGGTTGCTATGCTCTCTGCAAGTTAGAACACCTTTACAACAAATTTCTGATGACTCCGATCCCCAAGGGTGACTGTGGAATAAAAATATGGTCACTACAGGTTTTCTTCCGACCGTCAGTGAAACCCTTTACAAGGTGGAACTGTGTTGGATGTATCAAGTACGCAGCCACTTTCGGTGCGAATGGGGACATTAAGTCCTAGGTCACTCTCTCTGCACGTTATGAACCCTTACAACAACTCTTTGGGGGTTCGTTTGACTATGTGGCTAGTTGCAAGGCTTTATTTCTGTCCCTATCCAATATACCTTTATTATCCCGTGACATTCTTAATTTGTCCTACCTGCAACCCAGTTCACCTCTGTTGCCGGACCTGCCTATGGTAGTTATTGTTACTTTTTTCTCATCCTAGCTGAACATGCCTGAAATATTTCCCACCGGATTTTGAGCAACCAACCACAAAAACTGATGACTTCGTATGTGATTTGTTGTAAGGCAAAATTCCTGTCCCTTTCTTACATACATTTTCCCGGTTTATTCCTTGAATGCCAACATCCTTTGATCTACCGTCAATTTTACCTGTAAAATTATGTTGGCATTCGAGGAATAGGTGCAAGTAGTTATCACAACAAAAGTGCATGCTTAACAAAACAATCATATTAATTAGACAGATAGGTAAATTCCAGGTAGCTAAATCAAATGGGCAGCAGTCCTTTTGCGCCCATTACTGTTTTTCAGGGGTATCATTTGCGCCAATTTTTGTTTTCCAAATGTATCAATTGCGCCAATATTCGTAACTCATTTGCGCCAACTTCCCTTTAAACGTATCTATCATAAATAATAATGATTAGTATAATATTTATTCTAATTTTTGGATCATATGTTCGGAGATAATTCACCATGAAGATGAGCATCTGGAGAGAAATGAATTAAAATGCATTAGACAGTCAATGTACAGAGAGAATAAAAATTATTGCTTTGCTGAATATTTAATAAAGATATACATGTACAAGTACAGATGAAATCGTATGTTTTGTTTTTTGGCGCATATGATACCATGTAATTTTAAAACATGTGGCGCAAACGGTGCATTGGAGAAAAAAAGTTGTGGCGCAAACGGATCTCTCCTCTTAAATGCATGTTTGTCAAGTTGTTAAAAAAAAATTTTTGCTGTTACTGCTTGAACCAATATAATTCTTGGTTATAATATTACACCCTTCTTTATATATTGTTCAGGTGTTAGTTGTGTTGACAACTCATCGGAATTCTTGCTACCCTATGTTATGGATTTTCTTGAAAAATTTTAGAGTTGTGGAAAAAAGCACTACATATGTGATCTGATAGCAATTGTTGAATAATTCCTACAAGCAATTTTCACATTTAAGTCCATTACAAGTATTACGTTTAATTAATTGTTCAATTAAAAAGTTCATATAGTTCATATCAACTAATAAAATATTTAAAATGATATGGAAATAAATAAATCTCTAATATAAATATTTCCATTCCAAAACATTTATTTTCAATATAAAGTAAAAGAATGTTTTAAATAAACTCATTATAAATACCAGGATTAAATTTTGTATTTACATTTTCTTTAAAATTCATAATATCTCTAACCTCAAAATCTACTATTTTTCCTATGTTGCAATTTTATCATGGTCTCTACTTATTTTTTACATTTGCATTCTTATAAAATCATTCAAAGTTATAAAAACACCTATTGTTCCTATATAAACATCTATTAAAATATTTTTGTTGGCGTTCAAGGAATAGGTAACATATAAAATGTTGGTATTCGAGGAAGACACCATTTTCCCGTGGAAGCCAAAATGTCGTGACCTTCGTTTTGGTTGACCCCTACATTGCATAGCTACCTTTTATTGTTATCATGCTTTCTCGTTAAGAAGATGTATGAAATGTATATTTGCCACTCGACGTCAAGTTATCAACAGTCAATCAATCAATAGATACCTTTAAGAAAATGGAATTCATGAACTGGAATCTCATCTTTACTTTCTATGCCAAAGCACATAGCCAATTGACGAAAAACCATGGTTTAAATTACCTAAAAATTTCTTCTTGTTTTTATAAAAAATAATAGTCGCTTAATACCCACCTTAAAATATAAGCTACTTAAATGGTTTACTTTTATAAATTGTTACTTGGATAGAGAATTGTCTCATTGGCACTCATATCACATCTTCATATATCTATTAAAGATATAATGCATTTATCCATACAAGGGAGAGAAAAACCGTTACAGAGGGACATCCAAACTCATAGATCGAAAATAAACTGACATCACCTTGGCTTAAAAATAAAAAGACAAACAGACAAATAATAGTACACAAGGCGTAGAAACATAGAAACTAAAGACTAAGCAACACGAACCAAACCAAAAAATCAGAAAATGATATCAGGTGCTTCGGACGGGTAAAGCAGATCAAAAGTTACGTTTTCTAAAATTTAATTCATTTTGTTTTTGTATATTAATACGCTGTGGAAATGCCAATAAGAATATAATATTTTTGTATTTTATAGATGTCAAAAGTAAAAAGACGTGTTTGAATAGTCTCATTATGTTGATATTCAAACACATAGATCATACTAACATGACAGCGTGTTTTAACTCCTTAAGTTCTAGATAAATATACAAAAAAAAGGTTTTAGACAAGGTACCACCATAAGCCTGAACATATCGTGACTAGTCCCAATTATGTAGTTGGCGGCGTTTTTCTCACAATGACGTTTCACCTCTGAAGGCCTGGAAATGTCATGGTAGGTCACATATCTATAAACAAAATAATCTTTAATTTTTTTTTATATATGATGACTTTTATCATGAACTACCAAATATTGCAGTAAATCAATCTTTTGGCATCTACAAATTTGCCACTTTTTTGTAATAGCACCAGAGTCAGATGTGAAGCGAACATTCTGAGAATTGTTTAAAAAAAAACCTATAGGTTAAAAGACCGTTTTTATTGGAAAAAGATCAGCTTCGTGGAATCTGCGTCTGCTAAATTAAAAATAATGGATTGAAATATTAATCAATATATAAGTTAGTACATTTTTCTGTCTGTTTTTTTTTTTATCATAATAAAACGTGTTCAATCTGTGAATTAAAAACGAGAATTGAATATGACGAAACGAAGTCATTGATTTCATGGTTTATTTATGATTTATTGGAATAGCATATAATAAGAAATGCAGTCACCCGTCTATTTATTAACTTAAGGTCGAATTGATTTTTAATGTCTGATTCATTTAAAATGGTGCATTTCTATTTCTATAAATTTGCATTTGTATTAAAAAAAGATTTTTACCTGTCTTATTGGTTCTTTGTGAATATCTCGATATTTGTATCAACATATGTTTATTTGAATCATAATCCGATGTAAAATTACGTTTTATAGTACATTTATACTATCTTTAGTAATATATTCGTGCATCATAGATCTTTAGTGAAGCATTTTATTTTGTGGTTTAAAAAACGTTTCGTGTTTTAGATCTAGACTTAACGGTTAGACGAGCAAGTATGGATTTTATACTAGTTTGAAATCAGTATAAAACACAAGTTAAATACACTGTCAAAAGGAAGGAAGTTGATACATGTATTAGGTCACAAACTGAAATATTGACTTCATCTATACTGTGAAAATGTCGAGTCGGACAACTATTGATGATATTAAAAAAGCACACGAAAGGATAAAGCCGTTTGTTCACAGAACCCCTGTTTTTAAAAGTTCGACTTTTAATAAATTGATTGGGAGAGAAGCATTTTTCAAATGTGAAAATTTACAGAAAACTGGATCCTTTAAAGCAAGAGGAGCACTAAATTCAGTAAGTATATAGGTTGTTATAAAACAGTAGGAAAATGCATTTGTACCAAGTCAGGAATATGGCAGTTGTTATCCATTCGTTTGATGTGTTTCAGCTTTTGATTATATATTTGCTGAGGTACTTTCCGTTAAATTTTCCGCGGGGTTCGTTTGTTTGTTATTTTACTTTTCGGACATATGGTACACCTTAAACAAAAGGAAATCATTTTCACTTTAAGTTAAATGCCGATCAGAATAATTTTGTACGCAGGTGTGCATTTCATAAAAAGTATATATTGTTATTATAATGTTCAAAACCAACAGTAATTTGCCTCTTTTGTTCCGAGTTTACAACTTTGTGTGATCTTGCTTATTTGCAGTTCTATCATTGGTTTTGCAACTTCTCTCTCTGTGTTTCATATAGAATCATATATTTTGGAAATGTGGGAATTTCATATTTTACAGATTTCGTTCTTGCTTGATAGTAAACACGTTAACCGCGTCCGTCGTAAATATATATGCAATATTTGCCACTGTACGTTGAACAACCAACACTTAATCAATCAATCATGTCAATCGTACATAAACTTAAAGGCTACGTGATGTTGATCACACAAAAAAATGAAAAAATGTGAATATTTTGAAATATTTTTTACTATTTTTAACTGTTTGCTTGAGGAAATTATTGAGTGGGTTTTGAACAATAGTAGTCTGACAAAAATAACTTCCTTATTTTAAAATAGATACACGTTTAAATTTCCTGATTTAGTTATATTTAGAAACGATTAATTGCAAAACTATTTTTATCAAAGCATGACAAATATTTCTAACAAAACTATTATTCTGAGTGGGTTTGTATTCTGATGAAGTGATTATATTATTGAGATACGTTTGAATTGAAATGCCGTTCTATTTTTCCGAATGTTTATTGCTTTGTTGTACAATTTCCCATCAATACTCAAATATAGATAATGAAATATCAGCAATGCTTTGAATCCCCAGCTGAGCTCATCTGTACCAAAGCTGCTCGAAAATGCATTATGATTTCAATCATCTATTTGTTTATTCTTGCATATTAGGTACTATACTTTGAAATGGTAAAATTATTTCATTTATTAATACAATAATCAGATTTTTGTGATATCGATAATTTGAGTAAATTATCCATCTTCATTTGAAACTATTTTAAAAAGGTATTCGTAATAAATTTGATACTTTTGAGCTTTCACTAACAAACTGTTCGGTCATAAATTGTCATTATATTGTTAAATTATTCATTATTTTACCGAAATCATTTTATTTGCAATATTTGTCCGTCAAAGTAATTTCATTATGATGTAACGATTTTTCTTTATAAGCTTTTTGTATTGTAAAAGTAACAATTAAGTGTCAATATATTTTCACAAAGTCAGAAATTTGTTTCAAGATAATTCTTTTTGTAAATAATAAATAAAGTCTTAATCCTTTAGTCATTTCAATTACGGCGCTATTCAGCCTAACACTCAAACGACAGACTTTTGTTATATTCTTTTGTTAATCCTTTATGTGCTTATCGTATTATTTCATTGTCAATCAGTAATCTCGTGTGTATTATGAAATTGTAACCTTGTAAATTCTTAATTTAAATATGCTTTCTGAAGTTCTTACTTCAGTGAAAGTCTGGCATTCGTACTGACAACATCCGCTCAATGTGTAACATAATTGAGAACTACATGTTTTCCATCCTGCATCATTAAATTGTTAACTTCTGCATTAGACTTGTGTCTAATTCTACAAGTGGAGTTAAAGCGGGTATTCTCAGTCAAATGACGTACATGACTAGATCCTAGTCATTGTCTATCGTTGGCATCGCCAATGTCTGCATCCGGTCGTGGGTTGCAGCTCGTGATCAACTTCAAATCAGTAGCCAGTCTCCCGGTTACATTTTATAGCTTGTTGTTCGATGTGAGCCAAGGCTCCGTGTCGAAGACCGTACCTTGACCTATACTTTTATAAATTGTGTCTTGGATGGAGAGTCGTCTCATTGGCACTCATACCACATCTGCCTATATCTATTTATTACCCGGAAATAGAAGAATCAAATATAATATATCTGTATACTACGTTCATATGTAAATTTGCCAACAAAAACTAACAGAACTAATTACAAATATGATACAATCGTGATCATGATGATTTGATAATGTTACTTGTTTGAAAATAGTCAAGCATAGGTTCATGTGTAAAATGACAGGAGACTTATCCAAAATTGAAATTACGGACTTTCCGTTTTGAATTTTCATCGGAGTTCCTTTTTTATAATTATTATTTTACATTTCATACTTCGTTCGTGCGTCAATTTGCTAAACTGGAATCCGCTTGTATTACGCTTCACTCAAACAAGTGTAGTAGTCAGCCGAGAACCAGCTTATCAATTTGCCAGCTAAAACTTTCAGAAATAATTAAAAACATGTTACAATCGTTCATGTTATTCAATAGCGGAACATAAAGTGATGTTTTAATTCCCTTAAAACCATCAGGAAGCAAGCTTAATGGTCTTTTTATCAATAACATTAAATGGTTCTCTTAGGAACAATATAATTCTGATATATATAAAAAGGCAGTCTGGGAATACTTCAATATTATGAGTATTACATTATAATAAAATACAAACTGTATCAAGCAATTCATTATGGTGGAACGTATCATATAATTCGAATCTAAAATTGTGTCTTCATTTGATTAGAATGTAACTAGTGTGGATAGACAGACAATAATGGATAGTATACAGCAATATAAAATTTATGGTCAAAATATCAAAAGTGTAGGCACAAGGGAGCTACCATTTTTCATGGGGGGGGGGGGGGGGGGGCATTTTTTTTAGTTGTAATCTCTTTTTTCTATTAGTTTATCCTGACGTTTTACATATAAATTTTTTGAATTACAATATCCTGACTGTTAGTAATTGATATTTTCATACCCGTAAGTATATTATGTACTACGAACACAAAACGCAATTACAGATAGACAAAATATGAACTATTTATCGGTGACCATCTATAAAAGTTATACTTGGTGTCAATAACCGTCTCGTACAAAAGGGGAATGATCTCTTGATATACATCTCTCATTTTTCACGGTCCATAAAAATGATGAACTTATTTCAAAATTAATGTGCATTAAATATCATCTCAAATAGTTGTATACTACTATAAGTACAATGAGAAGTAATATGTCTATAAGACTTTGTTTATTAGGTCCTCAATGCTCTTCAACTTTGTACTTGTTTGGATTTTTAACTATTTTGAATTGAGCGTCACTGATGAGTCTTGTGTAGACGAAACGCGCGTCTGGCGTATCAAATTATGAGCCAGGTACCTTTGATAACTGTTTACACCACTGGGTCGATGCCTCTGCTGATGTTTCGTCCCCGAGGGTATCACAAGCCCAGTAGTCAGCATTGGGTGTTGATGTGAATATCAATTATATGGTTATTTATATAAATTTCCTGATAGAAAACTTTGAAATTTTCGAAAAAACCAGGGATTTTTATATCCCAGGAAATGATTACCTTAGCCGTTTTTGGCACAACTTTTTGGGAATTTTTGGTTCTCAATGCTCTTCAATTTTGTACTTGGCTCGGGGCTTTTTAACTATTTTGTTCTGAGCGTCACTGATGAATCTTGTGTAAACGAAACGCGCGTCTTGCGTATTAAAATATAATACTGGTACCTATAACTGTTATTAACATTAATTGAGTTGCATTGATGAACAAACATCATCCTTTGCATTGACAACGATATTTATATGAATAAAAAGCAATATCATTTATAATCCGCCCCTTGGTTTTCCTTTTAAATTGTTTTACATTTTGTCATGGTGGGACCTCTGGTGGATAGTTGTTTAATTGGTAATCCGACCACATCTCGTTATCTTATATATGAGACAGCAACCCAAACCATTAATAACCGACACCATCTACATATCATCCATTGGACGTTATAAATGCACAGCTTTTGGTTGATTCATAATGAGAAATGAACAGGTTTTTCACGATAGTTATGTCAATAGTGAAAGTGTAAAGGATAACTATTTTGTATTATTAAGTATTTTGTTCCTTCAGACATTTTCTAGTAGAATAGTAAAATTATTCGAATTAGCTCTCGCCGCGATAATAGCATTTTTGTGCTAATGTGGCGTAAAGCAAACAACAATCAATAAATTAAGTATTTTTATATAAAAAAAAAAAGAAGATGTGGTACGATTGCCAATGAGAAAACTATCAACAAAAGACCAAAATGACACAGACATTAACAACTATAGGGCACCGTACGGCCTTCAACAATGAGCAAAGCCCATACCGCATAGTCAGCTATAATAGGCCACGATAAGACAATGTAAAACAATTCAAACGAGAAAACTAACGGCCTTATTTATGTAAAGAAATGAACGAAAAACAAATATGTAAAACATAAACAAACGACAACCACTGATTTTTTTTTTCCTCCAGACTTTAGTTTGTTTTGCCCTAGTAAATGGGGAGACATTTAAATCCGTACAAATAAACACATCATGTTTCAAAGCACAGTTTGTATCCTTTTGTTAATGGTATTTTATCACTGTGTGCACATATCTAAGCAGCTATGTTTATTCAAGCAATCAATAAGAGTTGAAATGAACTTCGTACTAGTCTTATGCAAATTATGATATTTACTTCAGTTATTGTTATATAAAGTTCAGAGTATGAATCAAAACTAGTGTTAACTGTTTGTTTTACAATGCTCAACATTTGATCTTGTAAAGTGAAGAGTATTTCATTTAAAGTAATGTATGTTTAGTTCTCTCCAGTATTGATGGAAGTGTTTAGAATTGATACTGTGATGATACTAAGGATAGACAAAAATTCATGCATATTAAGATATATTTATATACTTAGTTAGAAAGTTGGTAGATTGAATACGTGTGATAGCATCCCGCCTGAATTTGTTTTACTGCGCAATATATGTTCAATTGCAAAATGGCAAGATGTCGCCTACAGATGTATGCATTAACTTGCACCAGGGGCGGATCCAGCCATTTCAAAAAAGGGGGGGGGGTTCCCAACCCAGAGTAAAGGGGGGGTTCCAGCTATATGGTCCCATTCAAATGCATTGATCGGCCCAAAAAAAGGGGGGTTCCAACCCCCGGAACCCCCCTCTGGATCCGCGCCTGACTTGCACACATGTGACTTGCAAATAAATGTTCATATCTCTACTTTCTCTATTATTGCGATGGATATGGATATCTATTGTGTTCACGACGGGTGCAACATATGGAGCAGGATATGCTTACCCTTCCGGAGCAACTGAGATCATCCCCTGTTTTTGTTGGAGTTATTGTTGCTTAGTCTTAACTTTATTTTTCTATGTTGTATTTTGTGTACTATAGTTTGTCTGTTTTTCATTTTCCTTTTTAGCTATGGCGTTGCCAGTTTTTTCATCTATGAGTTTGAATGTCCCTTTGGTATCTTTCGCCGATCTTTTGTAGCTAATCAAAATATGTGTGATAAATTTGACACATTATATCTCTTTTTGTTATATATTTTTAATATTCTACGGCATTTACACATGTACAATGGACAATTGTTTTGCATCAAAGAAACATTCAAATGTGCTACATTTGTATGAACCTGATTTGAGTTCATGTTATTAACTACAAAATCAATTATTCGACAGCTAAATTTGCAATTAAATACTGGGTAGTTTATTTTTAACACATAGATAAGACCTGGGTAGAAAACTGTCTATTGATCGTATGCTTATCTCAGCAATTAACGAATCACTGCTTCTTTGCAAATTTTATGTAAATTGTAGATAAAGAGGAAATTGGTCGATTGATGTTGCGTTCTTATTTTCAAGAGACACTCATATTTAGGACGATAACAAGTAGAAAATAAATCCAGAAGCTTTCGTCCGTCTTATTAATTGTTGCGTACTTATTTTCCAGATACAGATAGGTGTGCATTCTTATTTAGGACGATAATAAGTCAAGAATAAATCCAGCAGTGTTCGCCCGTCTAGTTGACTGTTGCGTTCCTAAATTCATGATACAAATAGATCTGTACTCATATTCAGGACAAGAACATTCAAAGAATTAATCCAGAGGCTTTCGTTGGTATGATTGCATGTTACGTTCTCTGCACTCATATTTAGGACGATAACACGTAAAGAATAAATCCAGAAGCTTTTGTCCGTCTAATTGATTGTTGCGTTCTTAAATTCAAGATTCAAATAGGTCTGCACTCATATTAAGGACGATAACAATTTAGGAATAAATCCAGAAGCTTTCGTCCTTTTAATTGATTGTTGCGTTCTTATTTTCAAAATACAAATATGTCTGCACTGATGTTTAGGACGAGAACAAGTCAGGAATAAACCTAGAAGCTTTCGCTTGTCTAAATGATTGTTGTATTCTTAGTTTTAAGATACAAATAGATCTGCACTCATATTTAGGACGAGAACAAGAACAAAATAAATACAAAAGCTTTTAACCCCTTATAATTGATTGTTGTATTCTTAAATTCAAGATACAAATTCCATTTTGCTCATTGTTGCTTATAGTTGTTTACATTCTCTTTATTTTGTCTCTGATGAATATGTGCATCTTTTTTTTTTAATTATATATGAGACAGCAACACAACGACATCAATAACTGACAGAAATCTAGAAAGTCATCATTTGGGCGTAATAAATGAACAATTTTCTGGTGGTCTAATAATAAATTGAACTGACTTTTCTCAACTTTTTTTTGTAAATAGTGAAACTATAAATCACAAAACCTGTAAAGGATAAATATTTTCCATTCAGTATTTTGTTCCTTATCATTTTTTCCACGTAAAGAGACTTCATTTTGTTTTTCCCACGATGAGAAGATATTAAAATCCGTACAAATAAACATATTATGTTTCAAAGCCCCAGATTGTAACCTTGTTAATGTTATTGTATCATTGGGTGCACATATTTACGCAGCAGAATTTGTTCAAGCAAGCAATATATATTGAGATGGACTTTGTATCAAATGAACATTTAAATTATGACTTAAAACAGATAATGTCTACGTCACAGTACTATTGTCACATAAAGTTCAAATAATGATTTTAAACTAATGCAAACTATTTGGATACAAGAAAAAAGACTCTAGAACTGTGGGAATAAAGTATTTTGAAGAGTATTTCATTATAAAAATAAAATTGAGAATGGAAATGGGGAATGTGTCAAACAGACAACAATTTGACCAAAGGGAAGTAACAGTCCAATGCCCATAGTGGGTCCTCAACACAGTGACTAAATCCCGCACCGAAGGATATGCTTCAGACAGCCTATAAACAAAAATCAAACTCCGAAACAGTGGTGACGTTGCTTCGTTAAAGTCAACGTAGCGTAGTAAAGAGGACGTAACCGCTGTTTCGGAGTTCGAACAAAAATGTGTAATTGCTCATTGAAAATGGTCGTACACACTTAACTCTCAAACAATGGTCGTACACACTTAACTCTCAAACAATGGTCGTACACACTTAACTCTCAAACATGTTAATGAACTGAAATTAAACAAAATACAAGACGGAAAAAAGCCAGAGACTCCTGACTTTACCGGCGAGTTAAACGTTTTGGTGAGATATCAACGCCTCCCCTTTACCTCTAGACAAATGTAGAATAAACAAACACACATCATTATTATGTTTAACTCGCTCCGGTATTGACGAGAGTGTTAAGGTTGGATTCTTTGATGATATATGGTTAGAAATATATCATGCATAATCAGAAAGTAACAAAATGAGATACTCAGTTAGTATATTGAGTGAGTATGACCTTCTCTCGCCAAAATTTGTTTTAATCAGACATATTGGAAGCTTCTAGTTGCTATTAAATTAAAGATAAATAAGATACGTATCATAAAAAGTATTTCATGTTTTACAAAAATCAATATTATCTTCTATAATTATTATCAAATATGGTATATGTTTTAAATGTATTTTTCAATTATAATTATCGATAGAAAATAGGAAGACGATTTTTTTTAGATTAAAAATCACGTAATAGGTTTATTACTAAATAAAAAGAACAAAGAACTTTAACTTTTTGATGTGTTACATTTGAATGAATCTGATTTGATTATATATTATGTACTACAAAATCAATTATTCGACGTATAAACTTGCAAGTCGATCTTGGGTAGTTCATTGTTGACACATGGATAAAACCTTGGTAGAAATCTGTCTATTTATCGCCTGCTTATCTCAGCAGTTTTACAGATTGTTGATTCATTGCAAGTGGTTGTAAATTTTGAGTAAACTGCAGATGAAAGTGAAACTTTTGATTGATTAATGCATACTTAAATTGAAGTCTGCATCCATGTTTAGGACGAGAACAAATATAGAATAAATCCAGGCGCTTTTGACACTCTTTTTACAATTGTTCCGAACATTTAGATGTGAGTAAATCAATTTAAAACAAATGAATTATACACAAAAAAGCCGGTATCTCGAATGACCAAATAACACTGTTAATATCCGAATAACACTTGTAATGACCGAATAACACTTTGAATTTCAAAACTATCACATATTGGTGACTTTTAAACATTGATTATTAAATAATATTATTATCGATGTATTTTATAACTTATAAATGATTTACAGAAAGCAGATAAGTTCATAAAAAACTTCCAAAAAAGCCTATCATACATATTTCAAGAGGATACAAAGGAAATCAATACATTGCGGACAATATTGAAAATTTTATAAATTCTCAAGAATTCAAATTTCAATCGTATTGTGTTAGCTGAATCTTTGTTTCTGAAATATTTATACGTATGTCGGTGTATGTTAAGTACAATATAAAATCTAATTGTATGTTAACCTCTTTATTCGTTGCACCAAAAACGAAGAGGGAAAAATCATTTGGACATTTACTAAGCACTCGGGTTGAATTAAAAAAAATCAACATCCAACTGCAGTAGGATGACAGTGTCATAGTTTTAGCTTATGATGGGTTTTTTTTAATTTAATATTTATTTTCATTACAAATATGTTGAGACATCGTTTCGAATTCTTTTTTTTTTTTTTCGGTTTTGGAAATAAAGATTAACAATATAACAAGAGATGAAAGTATTAGTACATGAGTATCAGAGAGTAAAATCCACAGGACAATACAAGCAATGCAAAGAAATGTAGTTTTGACATTTTTACCTTTTATATCTGTTTGTTTTGTTCACACATCGTTTTCAAGATAACGAAATTGTTTGCGACTTTTATATCATACACGAGAGACTAAGCTAGCTATAAAACCAGGTTTAATCAACCATTTTCTACATAAAAAAAATGTCTGTACCAAATTTGGAATATGACAATTGCTGTTCATTCGTTTGGTGTGCTAAGGCTTTTGATTTTGCCGTTTGATTAGTTACTTTCCGTTTTGAATTTTCCTCGGAGTTCAGTATTTTTGTGATTTTACTTTTTATAGTATGATGACAAGTAAATGCGCTTGATGGCTTTTCTTTCTTTTGTTGTGTGATTAAATTTGTTTACTAGATTTTCCACGAAGAAAATAAAGAGTAAATGTCAGCAAATAAAAACAAACATATAAAATTATACTGGTGGGTAGTGCAATTGAAATGACAATGGTTTTAGAGAGTAAAATTCATAAAACATGCGTTTGATATCAAGCAGCATTGTTGTTTCAATCTTAAAATTAATTTAACTATGAGTTTGCGACAAGAAACCCCATACTCCTTATAATTGTCGATGCATTCTAACACACTTATTTTATCAAACAGGATGCATGTATTAAGATAACCTGCATTTTACAAATATCTAATCTGTCACTTGTTTTAATGTTCTATTTTAATCGTTATTTTGTGTATTTACAAATAGGTATACAAATGCGTCTCCATCGGTATAAGTTCGTGTGTATTCATAAAAATCCAGACACATGCATCTCTTTTCACTGAATATTAATATAATTTGATCATTGAATTGTTTAAGTCAAAGGTGAAACTTGAAATATAATTGCCAATGAATGTTGATGAAATATAAAACATGGAGATGTGGTATGGTTGCCAATGAGGCAAATATTCACAAACAGCCAAACTCTACTTTAACTTGTAAATTACATATCATAAAATTGACGAATGTCTTCTTATGAATAATCTTGTATGCAGAAGTGAAATGAATACAAAATTGAAAGTGCAGTAATCTTTAAATCTTCAATGAAAAACCTATGAAGTGTGTACATATATCTTATTTATAACCGTAATATAACTGTACTTAGTAAAACGGATATTAACACGTCGTACATTTTTATACCCACCGCATGTACTTGTTTAATAAATTATAAAACATGTATTTCAAGATTAAAAGGATGTTATAATAGATAATAATAGTGGTTGGTGTAACTAATCGATTATGAAGAAAGCATGTTTACAATTTATGAATCTGAAGGTTGGGTGGATAGGGAAGATGGGAGTCTCATATTGACCTCCTGTCGAACAAAACGGCATTGTATATCAAAGAATAACGAAAATACCGAACTCAAAGGCAAATTCAAAAAGGGAAAATTCATAGAAATAAACAAAATAAAACGTTAACAGAACAGGTGAAAAACAACTGCCATTTTCTCACTTGGTAAAGATATTTTCCGCAGAAAATGGTGGTCTGAAGATATCCAGCTAAAGCTCGCACTTTTTAACATACTTAATAAGAATATATCATTTCAATCGATCATCCCGCTGGAAAGTCCTTAAGAACCCTATATTATTTTATTTAGGGGTTTCACTCGATACACGCAAATTTTTATTAGTCTTAACTTCAAGGTTAATCGAGAAAATTTATTAAATAATGATTTTTTATCATTTTTAATTTACACCGAGCTCATGAGGGTTTTGTATCTGATCTTATTGCTGTGTCCACAATTATTTTCACTATACTGTAACAGTACTTTCAAAATATAATGAAGAGTTATGCGTTACAGTTAAAAACCAGGAACACATTTCCCCAAGCGTGCAATTACGTATTCAGGAGGCATAGAGAGCGCATCCATGTATTACGATTGCTAGAAAAATAAAACAAATTATGTATTTCACAATATTAATCGGCGGTATATATTCAATTATCGGGAAGTTCTCCCTATTTCAAAATCCTGTATAAGCCTCTGATTGATGGCTTGTATATGTACGTGTATAAAACGAATGTTCGTAAATATCAATTAGTCAGCAACCTAGGACAAAAAGTCAAGAGACATTTTAATTTCAACATACAGTCTTCAACAATAGGTATCTGCACTTAACGCACAAAGAGCTTATATTTGGATGGTCATTCATTCCGAACATGTCTGCATATTCTTACATCCCATCAAATGAAAGTGATACCTCAACAAATTTTACTGTCATGCGAATGACATCAGGTAACGATACTCCTGGAGATTCAGTATCTCAATAAAATTTGTGAATTCATAATTGTTAAAAACAATCAAAATAATAGTCGTGTTAAGATTTAAAAAAAGAAGAATAAAACTATAAAGACCCATTCAAAAACTAAGTTTGTTAATTATGGGCAGTGTATGCTGACGTACAATGTAAGCCTTACGTCGAATTATATAAATAGATAAATGTTTTCTCTCAAACGGAAAAAAAAATACAAGATATGACGTTTAACAATCGAATTAATTTAATACGACTTGAAAATTATCAAAATAATAGTCGTGGTGAAATTTAAAAATAGAAGAATAAAACTATAAAGACCCATTCAAAAACCAAGTTTGTTTATTATGGGCATTATATGCTGACGTACAATGTAAGCCTTACATCGAATTAGATATATAGATAAATGTTTTCTCTCAAACTGAAAAAATACAAGATATGACGTTTAACAATCGAATTAATTTAATACGACTTGAAAATTATCAAAATAATAGTCGTGGTGAAATTTAAAAAAAGAAGAAGAAAACTATAAAGACACATTCGAAAACTTAGTTTGTTTATTATGGGCATTATATGCTGACGTACAATTTAAGCCTTACATCGAATTAGATATATAGATAAATGTTTTCTCTCAAACTGAAAAAAATACAAGATATGACGTTTAACAATCGAATTAATTTAATACGACTTGAAAATTATAGATGATTTTATATTTCAGATTTTAAAATTGAAAGAAGCAGATCCAAAATTAAAAGGAGTGGTAAGTAATGTTCAAATTCCCACCTTATTACAACATTTGAAATTATTTGTACATTGAATAATAAGCCATATATTCACTGATATTATGAATATTTACTAGCACTGTGCCAGGATAAGGGATTCATCATTTTTACCAATTCTCTATACAGAACAACATCAATTTATCTTTATTGCACGTTCATTTAGAATTTTTCAAAACACCCATTAACAGAACTATTTATTAACAGAATCATAAAAATATCTATAGCAGAAACAACATGTCTCTCTGAATGTAAATGTTTCGGGGAAAACACTATACTAGTAATAGATTTTAAATTATGATATCTTAACAATACTATCTTATATTATGTCATCGATATCCGTCATGCTTACAACAAAATGACATTTGCTGTTTCAATCATTCCAGTTTTTTGGATGTTTACCATGATCTAAGTTGTATCAACATGACATCCGGAGTCAGGGATTGTCTGATACAAAAATAGTTTACCTACAATATATGTGTATACACCAGTTCAATTCTTAGGTTTCCCGTTGAAGATATAGATACTGTAAATTCAGAAATTATTGCATGCATTTATTTATGCGATTTTGTCATTTTAGACTTATATGCGATTTTATTTTTTACGATTTTGAGAAAAATCCTGTTTAATTTATATATAATATCTCAAATAAAGGCAACAGTAGTATACCGCTGTTCAAAACTCATAAATCCATGGACAAAAAACAAAATCGGGATAACAAACTAAAACCGAGGGAAACGCATTAAATATAAGAGGAGAACAACGACATAACACTAAAATGTAACACACATAGACAAAATCCCACGAGAATAACAAATATAACATATATATATAACATCAAAACCAAATACATGAATTTGGGATAGACAAGTACCGTGACACGTCTTATCGCAATGTGAATTTACACTCAAAAATAAGAGAAAACAAACGACACAACGTTATAATGTAATACACACAGAAACGAACAAAATGCGAGTTTAAATTATTGCGTTTACAACTCTGTCGCATTTTTCGCATATAGAAACCTCCCAATAAGTTCTGAATTTACAGTATTTGGTCATCAGTATTATATTTTACCCTTGCCATGTTGTTGTCAACTTGTAGGTCTTTTTGATTATCATAAATTATATCAATTACTATAGGTCACTCACAGTAGTGGTAACCATGGTCAAGCTACAGCTTGGGCATCCCGTATGTCAGATGTCGAATGTTCGGTTGTCATTCCAAGAACAGCACCTAAGGTCAAGGCTGCGGCTATAAAAGGTTATGGAGCAGATTTAATATTTTGTGAACCTAACCCAACTGCAAGGTAAATTTACACAAATTTTTAAATGTTAAATGTATAGCAGTATAAAACATGGAGATGTGGTATGGTTGCCAATGAGGCAAATGTTCTCAAACAACCAAATGTCGCGAATTTTCGGCTTTGATGCCTACAAATGTATCTGGGTTATAGAACCTTTGATCTTTAGTCTCCATTATGAAAGGCTACAACGAATCATTTAATTGTGTCATGCGCACTGTCTTACATATCATACGTTTATCTAAATCTGATCGCTTCCAGTAGGGAGTTGTACTCATGTTGTAAATCATGTTTACATTGTACAATCGATCATACGTATGCAGTTTGATACGTTTGAATCAAAACGTCTATAACATTTATAATGTATGTTTTTATTGATTTATAATAGGAAACTCTTATTTTATTACTATTGTTATCATCATTGACTTTATGTTTTCCCAGAAAAGAAACATGTGCCAAGATAGCAGAAGAGAAAGGATATGCAATTGTTCATTCGGCAGACCATTACGACGTTATCGCGGGACAGGTATTATAAATACACAATTGTCCATGACATAAAATCAGTACATACACAGCAAAAACACACACAAAAAGCATAGGAACAGCGCGTTCCTTTCTGTTCTTCATCTCAAAGTCACAGTGTGGCCTTCAACACTGAAAAAAAAATAAAACACATATCACCTCTACAAGCTTTAGAGGACCCTTATCATTGATATATAACAGAAAACTCAATAACCACGACGACGACGACTTTGTTTCATAACAGCCATCATGCTTGCGTTGTTTGTTCTTTATGTGCATATGAGACAAACAAATATCAAGATTTAACAGGATAGGGTTATTTTAAACATATCTATTTTTAGTGGATTGGGAAACAAGTTTTGCACCTTATATTAATCCCTTTCCACTTTGCGGGTGCGAGTGCTACCTTGTAGCGGCATTATCCTACTCTTTTTCGAAATCTACAAGGGTGTCTTATACGTGCAAGAGATATGGATCTCTCTTAACACGGGTCAGCCATTTATCGTCCCCTTCCGACGGACTAGCATCGTTTCCTCAAGACCATACTCGCAAATGGTGTCAAGGAAGAGCCGAAAATTCAGTCCCTGAAATTTTCATCCCGAAACGGGAATCGAACCAGGAACCTTTGTGTTAGTAGTCCGATGCACTAATCACTACACCACGGCTCTCTTGAATTTACAGAGAGGGATAGGGTTGATATAAGAAACAATCTAGTATAACTCATTCGCCTATCCCTAATTTGTAACCGCATCAGTTGTTGTCGTCCGTCAAATGTGAATTCTTTTGGATAATTAAGGAATTGTTACGTGATTTTTTTTAAATAATATTGAATAAACATTAAATCTGTTTTACACTAAATCAAAAATGTTATCAATAAACAGGGGACTATGGCAGTGGAGCTTTTAGAAGAAGTACCAGATTTAGATGCAATATTAGTATCAGCTAGTGGAGGTGGAATGATATCTGGTATATCTATTGCAGCTAAAGCTATCAAGGAGAATATAAAAGGTAATTGTTTTATATGTATTTTTTAACATACAAGTGTGTTGGGCGGCAACGAACCGTTGTTGTGTAGGTGCATTAGGCGGATTTTCATATGGTAAATTTTTGATACAATCCTTACAATTTGATTTATTCTACAAGCTGACAGATGGTCAACAACTGCATTATATTTTCTGTTATATTTCTATATCTTGACTATGTATTATGACTTTTCTCATTATTGAAGGCCGTACGGTGACCTCAAGTTTTTAATATCTTTGCCATTTGGTCCCTTTTGGAGAGTTGTCTTATTACCAATCATACCACATCATCTTTTTATATATTTGATTGAACTAGACACATATTTTTATTCTATGTCTTCAATAGTTTTATATACGTTCCATTTTCTCTCGCCTACGGCATATCTCATTTCATATAATATTCTCCAGATAAAGTTTTTTTCCGGGATCAAAAAGATGGGGTTCGTGTTGTTTATTCTTTAGTTTTCTATGTTGTGTCGTGTTATACTATTGTTTTTCTGTTTGTCTTTTTCATTTTTAGCCATGGCGTTGTCAGTTTGTTTTAGATTTATGAGTTTGACTGTCCCTTTGGTATCTTTCGTCCCTCTTTTCTAAGTGTACTCCGAATTTTTTTTTAAATCCTATAATATGCATTCACCAACTCGATATAATATACCAAATATGATTGTTTGTTACGATGTCTCTGTGTATTTGTTATCATATATGTAGCATTAATTGTTACCTCTGTCGCTTTTTGCTGTTTGTGGACGTTCCTTGTACCAGATATGTATGTTTCGGAACGGATGACAAATAGCACTAACATAGCAGACGGTAATTATCTTGTAAAAGCGTTTCGTCTGAAGTGTGATTTACACTATTTGTATACGTTATCTCTCGATTTATGAGTCTTTATGTGACTTCGAAAACCGCTTTCAAATTTAACAGAACCTAATAAATACTTGAACTGAAAAGCAATGCACATTTGATAATTGATATTGAAACCATTGATTTTCGTTGTACTTATTATGTCATCAATGACTAATGGTTCATTTCCACCTGTGCAGATAAGTTTCGTTTGCAACATTAATACAAAACATTGAGCAGTTGTTGTGCTTTACATAATATCTAAATATAATGTTGTTTTCTTTTCAGTGTTTATGGTAGAACCTGAAGGCAAAATGGCTGAAAAATGCATGCGATCAGGTAATTGAATTGTGAGATAAAGATAATAATTATATTATAAACAGAAACAGAACAAGAACTAAACTAAACTACACTAAACTACACTAAACTAAACTAAAATAAAATAAAACCAATTTAAGCTAATAAAACAAAAACAAATTCAATATTAAGTAAAATCAACAATAAATGTTTCATATAAGAAGCTCTTTGTAGTGTCAATTGTGTGCTAAGATAGTATATTGATCGTGTGGTCTAGCGGGACGGCTACAGTGCAGGCGATTAGGTGTCAAGATATCTCAGTAGCATGGGTTCGAATCCCGGCGAGGGAAGAACAAAAAAATTGCGAAAGCAAATTTACAGATCTAACATTGTTAGGTTGATGTTTAGACACTAGATTAAAACTGACGAGGAAAGGTAACACACGGCCAGCGAAAGCTCTTTTTTTGAGAGCCCAGGTGGTTGTGTGGTCTAGCGGGACGGCTGCAGTGCAGGCGATTTGGTGTCACGATATCACAGTAGCATGGGTTCGAATCCCGGCGAGGGAAGAACCAAAAATTTGCGAAAAGCAAATTTACAGATCTAACATTGTTGGGTTGATGTTTAGACAAGTTGTATATATATATCTTACATTAATTTGTAGGATCCTTTACTATAGATAATTTAGCTGATCTGTAACAATAACATCTTCATGCCTTATATATCATGTACTGCAGTACGCCGCTAGATTAAAACTGACGTGGAAAGGTAACACACGGCCAGCGAAAGCTCTATTTTTAAGAGCCCAGGTGGTCGTGTGGTCTAGCGGGACTGCTGCAGTGCAGGCGATTTGGTGTCACGATATCACAGTAGCATGGGTTCGAATCCCGGCGAGGGAAGAACCAAAAATTTGCGAAAGCTTTACAGATCTAACATTGTTGGGTTGATGTTTAGATGAGTTGTATATATGTAGGACTCTAAAGTGCGATGGGGACGCTAAAGTGCGATGGCCACGCTAAAGTGTGATGGTATACGCTAAAGTGCGATGCATCCACACGCTAAAGTGCGATGGTCCGCGAAAGTATAGACGTAAGAAACGTAGTTCGATTATGACGTTATCAGTCGTTTATACAAACCAAATATGAACATGCCGGAAAATAGATTCAGAATATTTTATTAACAATTTTTACAATAAATGTCCATGACTTTAATACTAGTATTTGATTTAAACTTAACCGTTCTTTGTCGGCTGTAGCGCAATGTTTTTTTTCGAGTGCTGGAAGGAATTGTATTCTGTAGTCAACAAATTTACTAAATACTTACAAAACATTATACGCATACTTATCCTGCTTCTATTAGAAGCAAACGGATACATTTGAAGCAATGTTTATGTGGCAGTTTACTTTGTGATCCTCGTTAAAATGCTGTCGATTTTAATAAAAGATACGTCCGACAGTAAAATAGACATACATGTTTTCATGTGTGAGTTTAAAATTTTCTGCTTAAACATTTGTTTATACTGTACATTGTAGGAAAATAAAACATGTATTTGTTCTCGCTAAGAAAAAGGAGAAAGCTAGGCGAACATTGCCATTCTCTCGCATTTGACATAATTAAAAGCTTATAAATAAAAGAATAAATGTTGCATATTCCGACAATGAACGAATTTTGTATTTATAATTTTTTCAATGATGACTGTAAGGGAGGTTGTAACATTGGTGTGAACGACAATATATACCAATTATCCAAATATTCAATATCATGAATACGCTCCAAATTGTTAAAAATCATTTTACATGAAATTTAATATTTTGCGACACATTAATTAGTACCTTTATAGCAATAATTACTTGGTCGAACTCGTTTATTTAGAAACAATCAATTAAGCCTACCGGAAAATAATAAAGCCTATCACATGTCATATGTTATACCTAAGTATACTAGCTTTTGCAAAACTTTTTTAACCTCGATGTTTTAACCCCTCGAATCTTACCCTTTGGACCATCGCACTTTAGCATAATACACCAACGTACTTTAGCGAACAAACAACCAACGCACTTTAGCGTGAGACACCATCGTACTTTAGCGTAGACCATCGCCCTTTAGCGTGACCATCTCAATTTAGAGTACCATCGCACTTTAGAGTCCTACATATACATTATGTACACAGCCATGTATCACCATCATTGATGGCGATCCGATGGATACATCTGTTGTAGGGTTGTCACTGACTCAGACGTACTTATAAATATAATCATTTTCTGTGACTGTATCTTATATTAATTTGTAGGATCCTTTATTATAGATAATTTAGCTGATCTGTAACAATAACATCTTCATGCCTTATATATCATGTACTGCAGTACGTATACGCCACTAGATTAAAACTGACGTGGAAAGGTAACACACGGCCAGCGAAAGTTCTATTTTTAAGAGCCCAGGTGGTCGTGTGGTCTAGCGGGACGGCTGCAGTGCAGGCGATTTGGTGTCACGATATCACAGTAGCATGGGTTCGAATCCCGGCGAGGGAAGAACCAAAAATTTGCGAAAGCAAATTTACAGATCTAACATTGTTGGGTTGATGTTTAGACGAGTTGTATATACATTATGTACACAGCCATGTATCACCATCATTGATGGCGATCCGATGGATACATCTGTTGTAGGGTTGTCACTGACTCAGACGTACTTATATATATATGCTCTTTTGTCAGGCAATTGCGCGTTTCATATGAAACTAAGCGACAATTTAAACGTACAACATACGATTACAGTCTACTGGTGTCATGCCACAGTTGCGGGCGAACGGCTATATCAAACTTCTCAATTTGAGGTCGTTATTTAGGATTGCTTTTATATTCGTGTCAATTTTATCTTAACATGTTAAACATAAATTCTGTAGTTGGAAGGTTATACAAACTAAAGCAATAGCATAAGCGCTAACAATGTTAACGTTGTTCCAATTGTGCATTATCATTTATGTCTTTTCGATGATAACCAGCCCGAACGTTGAAGAGCTGGTAAACCAAAAATAATAAAAGTAACCAAACATGGACAAGGAATCAATTGCTTGGAAATTAAAAACCCCAGGTAAAAAAAAGAAATCTTCAAAAATTGTTAAAAAATAAAAAAGAATCTTTGCACGAGACTTAACAACAGCAAGATAAACGAGGCTAATCGTGTATATTCGTTGATTCGTTGATTTATTTACCTTAATCCTACGTATTTTAATTACCACCGTCGTGTAACCACTCAATCCATCAAGAATTGATAATTCTTTGAAAGCCGTGATATCTAAATTGTCCTCATTTCGTGAGTATTTAAGATAAGATCCATCATATATTCAGACATGAAACTTAGAATACATCGTTTCCGCAAAGTTAGATAGAAAGAAATTAATATCTGTATGAAATTTTGACTTTTTCATCAAGAAACTTAAATCACATTTCATAACCTGAACGTAAAACGTTTTAGACCCTTCTACCGTTTTTACAGACTTTTCTTGATAAAAAAAACTTTGCCATTTTTCTGTCTTGTTTATTTAAATAAACAAACTTGCAAATCGCGAAACTGTGTATTTGTAAAACATATATTTCAGTTGTTAAATTAATTGTAGGTGAAAGATTGTGGCCAAATCCACCAAAGTTTTTGGATACGATAGCAGACGGGATAATTTTACAGCAGTTAGGCCATCTAACTTTTCCAATTATCTGTGATCTAGTAGAAAAAGATGTATTTACTGTTGTAAGTATACACTAATATATGTGTATAAAAATGTAAAAAGAATACCGATTTAAAATGTAAATTCAAAAAGAGGAAGTCAATAAAAAAAATGACAAAAATCAAGTCAAACGGAACGAGTGAAAAAAAACTGTCATATTCCTGACTTTGTTCAATGATTTTCCGAAACGACTGATGAATTAAAGTTAGCTATGGCAAGCTAAAGCTACTGCTTGTATGCAAGTGGATATAGTTCTGTTATATTGACAAAATTTGTGATGTTTTGATTGTATATGCTTTATGTAGTTAATCGGCTTAAAGTAGTATTTGTTCCAATTCTCTTGAGGTGGCCTACAGAATAAGACGTATCACCGGATTTGATATTTCATAATGAACTCATCGGTTGTGAAATGTGGAGCAGGATTTGTTTGACAAGGAGCACCTAGCTTTTTTCTATGGTGTGTTGTGTATACTATTGTTTATCTTTTGGTCGTTGTTTTGTTGTCTTTGTTTGTTTGCTTTTGCATTGTTAATTGGTTTTTTACTTATAAATGTACAAAAATCTTCTTTATTTAATTCCGATATTAAACAGTCCAGAAATCAACGGGCACTTCTCTTATGGATACATTGTTGTGTTAACAAGTTTGGTACCTTTAACATCTTTTTATATACTGTTCATATTGTATGCCAATTCAAATCACGTATCTACAATTTCCAGGCATACGAAACCTTACTGTACTTCAGTATAGTTATATTCTATGGCATATATTTCATAAAAATATTCTATAACTATGTTAACTTTATATTTCTGAAGAATTTGACTATGATTGGTTTTGTTTTTACTTAAAAGTTTTGAAAGTATTATTATATAACCACATACTAAACCACTTATAGATTACGAGAACACAAACTTTATTTCAGAACAATGAAGAAATGATAAAAGGGATGAAGTTTGCATTTCAACATATGAAGGTAAATGTTTTATATATGTTATAGTTAAATTTGATTTTTTCATATCATACCTGCCATTTTAAAAGCTGTTTGAAATTTACCATAATTACTATTGAGGGGATTTGCCGTTATCATACGACATTTGATCATGAGAGCTAATGATTATAGCTCTTATGAATGACTATCGGTAATGTTTCTACCATAGTGCTGATAAAATCATACATTTTTTAGTTCAGTGTTATTACCTTAAACACATATGGTTAGTTCGACAAACTTCCGTATATATACTTCATTATGTTCCTTTAAAAATGATATTCAATACCAAAAGTCAGGGTCGAATATTGCTTTCGTTACATTCGGCATTAGGAATAAGACAAAATCGGTTGTTCGGTGTTAGATGGATATGTCTGCGTTACCGTGTGAACTACATTTTTTGCAAGATTGAAAATCCGTACTGGCAGGTTGATCAATGACAAGACAGGGTATATTCTTATCACATTAACATGTCATGATCATTAAGATCATGAAATGTAATATTTGTTTTAAAATGCATGTTAATTAACAATCGTTCTAATAATCAATCTTACTTATTAGTTGTTTTTGTTTTACGTTATCTACATGCCTGTGTGCATATCATGTATATTTGCTAACCAGGGGATAACTATAGAATATGATGTTCTTTATTCAAACGGATTATGAATGCATTAGATAAAATCATAGTGGAGAAACTAAAATTATATTGAATTCTTTTTTAAATTCTAGTTGGTTATAGAAGCCGCTTCTGGAGCGACAGTAGCTGCTGCCATGTCAGAAAAGTTAATGCAAATGGATCCTAGTATAAAGAAAATTGGCATTATTATATGTGGTGGAAACGTTGATATAGATAAACTACCATGGTATTCACAAAAGGAACCACAGGGATAGCATGCCTTAAAATATCATTAGTTTATTTTGTATAACTTTATGCAATTATAGAAATATGCTTAATATACGTCTAAATTACATTGCGGTTTAACATTGCAAAATGTGGACAACAGATAATGCGTAACATCATTGCTATTATTGAAATATTGGCACAAGACAAACATGTTGACAATAAATAAACAATGAGCACGAGCGGTTTAAATATAATATTTCATAAATATGGTTTACCGTGTTCAACTTCTTCTTAGAAGCTTATCTAATAATAGTTGGGCAAAATAATATATAATTTGGCCAATATCATCTTGACACATATAAATTAGCATGTAACTCACCGAAAGAACCACGTGGATAGAATGGTCTGAGATAGCTTGTTTATAAACCTTAGTTATCTTTTTAACTATTCCCAGCTTAGAGCAACTATAGTTCTGCATTTCATAATAATTGCGTTGCGCTTGGAACGAAGGGAGGTGTTGGTTTTTTCAAATCTTTGATTCCATTGTCCTGCGTCGTTTTCTTTTCAAAATTGATTCCTCTGATATTCGAGATTCTGTATCCGTCAAGGCCACCAATAACATGAACATTCTAATTTTTATTACCAGTTTGCATGTCTGTCACAGCATCCTTGATCTGATTCTATTAAAGCAGGTGTGAAATTGATAGTTACTATACCTTCACCTATATTGATAAAGAAAGTGGAACAATGGGGTAACTGGGAAATTACCACCTGATGTTGATTTTTATTGCTATTTTATTTGATATATATTTTTGACCTGATATTTACAGGACACAATCAATGACCAAAACATTTCCCAAACATAAATAATGTGTTACACCTGTTATTTGTTTTATCTAAATGAGATATGAATACGAATTTACTTATTGTGAGGTTTGAATTTTTGTTCTTGGAAACGCTTTTCTGTATTCTTTGGTTGTTACCTTTGGTAACTGCAAATGCCCTCACTACTCAAGTAATTGTCCTTTTCTAAAACTAACAGAGAACACTGATCACCTAGACTAAGTACTTGTTGTCACTAGCCAGGTGAGTGATTCAACAACTTAGATCAGTTCTTTTATTTCTTGTTGTGATATCGCATATACATATTCAAATTCTTTTTTCTCTGTTACTCAATAATTATTTACATCTTTGACTGTGATATCGTCTTAGAGATAAACTATGACTTTGTTGAATTTATATTGTTTATATAATGTTGTGATATAAACGAAAACCGGTGTTTTATGTCTTGTTTACTTATTAAATTTGTTTATCAATGCCATAATAATGTGAGATTAAAGAAGCAAAGATGAAAATACTATTCCGTTTTTCTTTTTTCGTTAAAGTGGTATATTATGGGTTAAGGTAGATATCTCTTACAATTAGTAATTCTAGGTTCGATATATTTTTTTTATTCGTAAACATTTTATTTAAAACGAATTTGAGGTATTCGAGGTTTTTCGTAAGATTAGAATTTATTCATGAAAATGGATATCATAAACGTCCTACTGATTTGTAATAGTAATGTCCCATATCTTAGAGTACCTTCTAAACAAATAAAAAATAATATATTGACATTTTGTTATGTTATACGTAACTTATCTTATAGTTTTGTTTTATCTTTATTCTATATATTATAGACGATTAGATAATAAATACATAATAATAATATTAGATGGTACCAATTAGTGAGCCTTTGCATTTGAAAAACTGAAAACTTGTTTTATTAAATAACCGTATATTGTACAATCGTTTCATATGCAGCACTTCAATGCTTATACAATTGAAACCGGATCGAAAGTGTAAAACTTCACATTTGATTTCATCTAATGCTATTATTACGGTTGATAGCGTTAAATTGCAATGCTTATAAATTGTAGTGATCAAATAGGTATCCGGTGATTTAATCTTATTTGTAATGTAGATTTTTTTAAATTAGTTTTATGCTGAAATTTCACTAATAAAGAATACATTTACCGTTGTTAAAATTGTGTATTAGTTTACTGAAGAGTGATAAAAAATATTAAGGTACTAGTATATGAACAGCTATTATTTGAAGAAAGAAATGGCAATGTCATGGCAAAATAAAAATTGACGGAACGACTAAAACATAAATTTACAAAACACTACACAGAAAACTAAATATTACAGCAGATTTCAGTCAGTATGTAGCTAATGGTAATATCTTTGGTTAGCTTGCTTGTTAGCTGAACCATGAAGTCATTGTTAGGTAAGGTAAACTTCCCTCCTTTAATAGTAGACTAGCCCAACAGATAAAAAATCTATCTCTCTGTAGGACTAAGCTACTTTAAAAGGAGGGTAGTTTACCTTACCTAACAATGACTTCACGGTTCAGCTAACAAGCAAGCTAACCAAAGATATTACCATTCGCTACATACTGACTGAAATCTGCTGTAATCAAAATGAAACCCAACAAATAGAAGGAGTGAGATAAAAAAAAACTAAGTCTTTGTTCTGAATGGAAAAACAATGACTTACAAGATCTACAGAGCTTTTTTCTGACAATTAAACATGTTATAAACAATTCAACAGTAGCACATTCAAACAATATTTTCAAATTAACCCACTGTTAGTTTTTTATAATCTGCTAAGTTGACTTTAAAAATACACAAAAGCATCTACAGCAACAATATTTACATAAACAAAATTAAAAGAAAAAAGCAAAAACAAATCAAATACATAACTAACATGAATAAAACAAAATGTAAGGCAGAAATAAAGATCATGATGATTTTGTGAATTCATTGATATGAATCACAATTGGTACCGGACCATACAGCATTTTAATTGTTATTTCATTCAATTATCATAACATAGTCAGTGTTGATTTAGAAAAGTTTGAATTTCAAATTACCATCTTTATTTGTAAAATACTTTCATTGGTGACTTGGGGGATTAAAATATGTCTGTCTTTATGTTCGATGATAATTATCATTAAACTATACTGATTCTCTATAATTATAGTGTTTAATATTTCTATCTATTTACAAAGAGCAATGTTGTTACTGCCTTCCACAAATTGAATACATTTAAATTTCCTAAAAAGTTCCCAAACATATATTTTCATGCATTTTCATTTAAGTTCTGTAATCATAAGTTTTTGCTTTCAAAATGTACATGTTACATCGATAGTCTTTAGATTATTGTGAGTAAAGCATTTGTTTTCGGTGCATAGCGTTAATTAAGGATGCGTATGTCTTGTTCAATAAACGGCACATGTGCATGGCATGTACAACTTAAATAATGTAAAAATTGAGGAAAAAGGAAAAGAGGACAGTCTTGCTACAAGTCGAAACTTTTCTGTGGTCATTTGTGACACAAAGTTTTATCACGGTCAACCCCACCATGATGACGTCAGTAAAACTTTCAATGGAATAACTTAAACTAAACGATAGTAACCGGTAACCCTTGACGCAATAGCATCATTGTAAGCCGTAACACTTTATAAAGGTAACCACGAACGAAATAAACTTATCATATATACCAGGAAATGCAAGCAGTGGATTTTCGTTTATTTATATACTGAGTGGAATTTCGTTTATTTATATACTGAGTGGAATATACTTCATATGCTGACGCTTTCATTGTTCCGTTTAGTTCTAAACTGGTCTTCTTTGTGACTTATAGATATGAAACTAGTTTAAATATATCTATGATATCCTTAATATCAAGTTCAATGGAATAGATTCTATTCATAATCTCGTCATAGATAAATGACACTTTGGTACGCCAGACGCAAAGTTCGTCCACATAAGTCTTGTAAGTGTCGCTAGAACATTGTCGACATAATTTGAAATACAAGTATTCATTCAGAGGATATTATCGAAATAGCAGAGAGGGATAATGAATGCTCTTTCTTTATTTCGATATGATATGTATATCCTGTTCATTTACCACATATAAACTTGTCAAATTATTTACAAACCTGTGTGTTATCTTTCTATACGTCTAATTGTCTTCTGCTTTGAACGACGTTTTTGATTGGTAAAGTTCAAGGAGTAGGTCCGGTAAGGACCGATTTTGGTCTCAAATTTCAGGTTAATCTGACGTCAGATTTTGACCACTTTTTAAACTCTTAAGTGTCTATTTCTTTTAATTTAATTAGTTAATGTGAAAGATTTAAACTGATTTAGTCATTTAACACGATCCGATTCAAGCTCAAACATGAAAATCTACCAAATATGCCGAAAAATGTCACTTTTCAGATGGTTTTTATCAAAAATGAAAGTGGCCGCATCCGTGTTCATCCTGAACCTTTATATATGTTATGTATTTTCATAAAATACAACTTGCATTTCAAAATTAAGGATGAACACGAAAACCGTCTAAAATTTAACTATAAAGCTAGAATTGTGAAGATTTCAGTAATTTAGCATGACTTATTGGTGCTAGTACCCGATATATGTGCATTGTATTGTCAAAAACAGCCAATATGTATGTAACAGAAGCATTTTACTGTCCAATAAATCACTAAACGTTTACATTTTAACAGTTTTGTAAAACTACTATATTTTGGGGCCAAAAAGGGGTCTAACTGGACCTACTCCTTTGAGAGAGAACACAAAACTAAACAGTACCGTGATTATACGGTTTTACGTGATAAAAACGCGTTATTAGTAAAAATTAATATATATTTGAAATATCAATTTGAATGATTATTACATGCATTGGTTTAAACATTAGATATTGTTCCCACGATGCATAATACTTTTAATTTATACAAGTTTATATTTTCTTATTTGTTCATTTATATACGCACTAAAGGACGAAAACTGTATCGGTCCAAACACAATGTATTTCTTAATGTAATGGAAGAAAATAGCCGCACAGAAGTAATTCCGCAATTTTAAATGTATATTAACATTCAAAAAGCATAAATATCCCAGTAAAAACATTGTAATATTACCTTTCAAAGCTGTCTTGTATACCAATACATACATCTTAACATAGAGAATGCAATGATGTAATCTTAGATTTTGAAGGTCAAAACGTGTAAAGGCGACGTAAAAACAGCAATAATAATTTGATGGAAAATATTATACAGATATATGAAGAAATACAAACTTGCAAATAATCAGAAAATGTCAATGATAACTATCGGTTTAAACAAGGTTGTTGGATTTCCATTTTATTCGTGAATACAGAAGTATTCAATGTGGGAAATTTTTGAAGAATCATCCAGAATTTTCAGAATGTTAGATAAAAATATCTGCATTACATATTCATTAGAAATTTATTGGAATTATCATTAAAAAGCTGTCGGTCTTTGTGAAATAAATTGATATGTTAGAGGTACCAATATTTGAAAGATAAATATTGTCAAACTCGTGAAAGGGACTTTGAGGAAGTAAGTGCAAATATCAAAGGGAAAACATAAGGCGAAGCAGGGCCATGTAATAGATTATGTATTTAATGTGGTATGGGAGTCTAAATTAAAAATTATAAATATTGTTCAAACTTTGCCGAAACGTAGTATATATTGATATATGTTCAAAAATGTAATAAAATGATAGATCACCGCGCATTTTCTCAAGCTACAGGTTGTGACAAAATGACAGGCATTATACAGGAAAAACAGCATTATGTGATTAGAATTGTAAAATAAAATACGATATTATAGCTTTTAGAAAATGCTTTGAGAATATAAAAAGAAAAGATAGGGTCATCGTGCGTTTTTTTCGGCTAAAATACAAAATAGCAAAATTCCATGTAGATTCATTCAAAAAACGCACTACTTCAGAGCTACATCCCCTTCAAATGCCAATTTTAAAATATTGAAAATCAAGCAGAAATAAACAATACTTGTAAAAATATTAATATTTATAAGTTATAATCTTATAAATTTGTTCTTTAAATGCAAATTCACATTAGTTATCTCCATTCCTGCATCAAATTTTGCTAACTTTATTGAAATTCTGAACCTTAGATTTTCTGTTTTTTACAATCCAAGATGGCGAAAGACACCAACATTACCTTAAGTTCAATGAAGCCGATGATGTAATGTCACAATTACTAGATATAATTGTGACTACAAACGAACATATCCAAAGTGATCTGTAAAACAGATTTGTCATAATGGTGAACCGCATCATGATGGCAGAGATATCAAACTCTTACCCTTTTTTCCATAACTTTTGTTTAAGCAGCACTCTTCTATAATGGAAATTGTGAACAACAAATGAAAGTTTATAACGACATTGACTGGCTATACAGCCCTTGCACGGTCGGGAAATTGTGAAAAGAAACACTAGCCATGGAAAAGGGATACTGACGTTTTATAAAGGTTTAATACAAAACACCTTATCAAAAGGGATTACAGGTTTCCATTGGACATACAAATAATAAAACACATTCTGCAACGTCCTAACCCATGTACATTCTACATCTTGTAAGCTATAAAATCCATAAGACTTGCACGCTTTGTCTCAATCTAAATGATTATATAAAGAATGTGGACAATAAGTCAATGATAAGATAAGTTCCAAAAACTAATTAAATACTAGCACTACGTTATTTGATGTTCAGTAGATTATTACAATCGCAATCGCATCACTTTTTAATTTCTGTATCAAAAGTACACAAGACCTAATTATCAGCATCAGTTTCAATAATAAATAAAACTACTAAAACCAATGAAAGAAAGGGTTACACCTGATAAGTCCCGCCTGCTTTGCTGAGCATTTTGTTACGGTTTAAAGTCTTAAAGATAAAGGTTTTACTACAAGTATTTTGTAGACGATATATGGCAGGTATTATTCCATACACTAAATATAGTCGGCCAATTGTTATTGAAAAACATCCCAAAAAGATACCAGAAATTAATTATAGGTCAATGAACCATTGAAACATGTGAAATGATGTCAATGTCAGCTAAATCCTGTCAGACACATTTACAGTCACCTTACAATAATGCCATATACACAAAATATTGTTGACCTATTTCCGGTAATACCATACTTCGCCTAGGTGTCTTACTACTGTAACAACTGTGGGTGAGGATAAGCCTCAAAAGGACCCGAAACCAGCAGGTTTCTACTGAAAGATATGTCACCAGCACTTCGTTTAAGATAACAGCCCTCCATCAACCTAAGCACGGTTCCAGATAATATCTCAAAAAGTAGACAAAGCTGCCAAATACAGACTGGTTTCTTAGACGTGTATCATGATACAAATATCGCTATTTGTCCGCCATTACTGATCATAACAAAAGTTCCCATAAAATTTTGACATCATATAGAAAATATCTGACGCCCCAATGGGAAATTGATTCTTGTATGATGTCAAAAGTTCAAGCGGGACAGATTTCCAAACAGCAATCAGGTGTATTTGCATCAAATGAATGGAAAGAAATGTTTAATTACAATGCATCTGTACAACAAGAGTGCACACGCTGAAATGTCTAGCCTTCTTTACTAATCATTGATATTATGTTGATAGTCCTAAATATAAAGCTTTATTACAGCTGTCACATAAACTTTATTAACAAGAAAACTAAACATTGACCAATGAACCATGAAAATGAGGTCATGGTCAGATGAAACATGCCAGACAGGCATGTACAGCTTACAAATATAGTTGACCTATAGATTGCTTATAGTTTAGGAAAAACAGACCAAAACACAAAAAACTTAACACTAAGCAATGAACCGTGAAAATGAGGTCAAGGTCAATTAAAACCTAAGCGACTGACAAATAGATCATAAGATATTTTCACCAAATATAGTTGACCTATTGCAATTAGTATTAGAAAAAGAAAAAAACCTCAAAAACTTAACTTTGACTTCTGAACGATGAAAATAAGGTCAAAGTCAGATGACACCTGCTAGCTAGACATGTAAACCTTTCAATCATCCCATACACCAAATATAGTAGACCTATTGCATACAGTATAAAACCAGATGCTCCGCAGGGCGCGGCATTATACGACCACAGAGGTTGAACCCTGAACGGTTGGGGGAAGTATGGACACAACATTCAAGCTGGATTAAGCTATAAAGGAGTAGGTCCAGTAAGGGCCGATTTTGGCCCCAAATTTCAGTTTCATCTAACGAGATATTTAGGACACTTTTTAAACACTTAAGTGTCTATTTCAATTGATTCGATTAGTTTATGTTAAAGATCTTAACTGATTCAGTCATTAAAAACGCTCCGATTGAAGCTTAAATATGAAAAATCTATCAAATATGCCAAAAAACGTCACTTTTCAGATGGTTTTCGTCAAAAATGAAAGTGGCCGCATCCGTGTTCATCCTCAACCTTTATATATGTTATATATTATCATCAAATACAACTTTCATTTCAAAATTATGAATGAACACGAATGCGGCCACTTTCATTTAAGACGGAAACCGTCTTAAATTTAACTAAAATGCTATAATTGTGAAGATTTCAGTAATTTAGCATGACTTTATGATGCTTTTACACGATATATGTGCATTGTATTGTCAAAAACAGCACATATTTATGTAGCAGAAGCATTCTACTTTCCAAAAAATAGCTAAAAGATTTTTCACAATTTTGCAAAACTGCTTAATTTTGGGGCCAAAAAGGGGTCTTACTGAACCTACTCCTTTGGATTGTGATTAAATAGTTGACACAGCATAGGTTTCGGACACAGAATGAATGTGGTCTAATGAACTTAAAATATTTTCTTAGCCTTTGAGCAATTCATTATGCTATTGAATATTAATCCTCTCAAAAAAATGAAGAAATTTTCTTTTTATTTATGAAATCTGAAATGAGAAAAATTTAACCCCCCCCCCCCCCCCCCCCCCATTTTTTTCACATCCCCCTTTCCCTTTTTCCAAAACTGATCTCAATTCAAATTTCTAATGGAGTTTGCAACAATAGCTACTCATTTAAATACATCATAAAATATTAAAATGTAACAAAAGGTGCTTGTTATCACTGAATGGTTAAGATTGTTTTAATTTATCAGTTGGTAGTAAAAGTGAATATACATTGTATATTGTATAAAACAATGATTAAAATTGATTCAACTACTATTCTGGACAAAGAAAGATAACTCCAATCAGTTGAAAATTTCTTGCTATTGCACAATATTGTGCAATTAGATATTTCTTGCTATTGCACAATACTGTGCAATTGAAAATATTTGCTATTGCACAATACTGTGCAATTGAAGATTTCTAGCTATTGCACAATACTGTGCAATTGAAAATTTCTTGCTATTGCACAATACTGTGCAATTGAAGATTTCTTGCTATTGCTGAATACTGTGCAATTGAAAATTTCTTGCTATTGCACAATACTTAATATAATAATTTTGGATCCTGATTTGAACCAACTTGAAAACTGGGCCCATAATCAAAAATCTAAGTACATGTTTAGATTCAGCATATCAAAAAAGCCCAAGAATTCAATTTTTGTTAAAATCAAACTTGGTTTAATTTTGGACCCCGATTTGGACTTTAATGTAGACCAATTTGAAAACGGGACTAAAAATTAAGAATCTACGTACACAGTTAGATTTGGCATATCAAAGATACCCCAATTATTCAATTTTTGATGAAATCAAACAAAGTTTAATTTTGGACCCCGATTTGGACCAACTTGAAAACAGGGCCAATAATAAAAAATCTAAGTACATTTTTAGATTCAGCATATCAAAGAACCCCAAGGATTCAATTTTTGTTAAAATCAAACTAAGTTTAATTTTGAACCCTTTGGATCTTAATGTAGACCAATTTGAAAACGGGACCAAAAATTAAGAATCTACATACACAGTTAGATTCGTCATATCAAACAACCCCAATTATTCAATTTTTGATGAAATGAAAAAAAGTTCAATTTTGGACCCTTTGGGCCCCTTATTCCTAAACTGTTGGACCAAAACTCCCAAAATCAAACCCAACCTTCCTTTAGTGGTCATAAACCTTTTGTTTAAATTTCATAGATTTCTATTTACTTATACTAAAGTTATGGTGCGAAAACCAAGAATAATGCTTACTTGGGCCCCTTTTTGGCCCCTAATTCCTAAACAGTTCAGACCTCAACTCCCAAAATCATTCCCAAGCTTCCTTTTGTGGTCATAAACCTCGTGTTTAAATTTCAATGATTTTTATTTACTTGTACAAAAGTTATTGTGCATGCCAACGTGATACCAATATTCGACCAAAAAATTTTCAATTTTTGCGGTCGTATAAAAAACAGACCAAAACACAAAAACTTAACTATAACCACTGAACCCTGAAAATGAGGTCAAGGTCAGATGACACCTGCCAGTTGGACATGTACACCTTACAGTCCATCCATACACCGAATATACTAGACCTATTGCTTAAAGTATCTGAGATATGGACTTGACCACCAAAACTTAACCTTGTTCACTTATCCATGAAATGAGGTTGAGGTCAAGTGAAAACTGTCTGACGGGCATGAAGACCTTGCAAGGTACGCACATACTAAATATAGTTATCATATTACTTATAATAAGAGAGAATTTAACATTACAAAAAATCTTAACTTTTTTTTCAAGTAGTCACTGAACCATGAAAATGAGATCAAATCATTGGACATGTGACTGACTGAAACTTCGTAACATGAGCCATCCATATACAAAGTATGAAGCATCCAGGTCTTCCACTTTCTTCAATAAAAAGCTTTTAAGAAGTTAGCTAACACTGCCGCCTCCGCCGTCGGATCACTATCCCTATGTCGAGCTTCCTGCAACAAAAGTTGCAGGCTTGACAAAAACTCAGTCCAAGAGGTTCTTCAATACAATGAAACAACACAAAATATAGTTTGTTATTATTTATTTTTTTCACATTTGAATGACAATGACCTTAATGTAATTCAAATACATTGTATATGAACATGATCAATTTCTTTCAAATAAATACTGGTATACATTTCATAACTTAAACATCCACATCATCACTAAATATTGTTCTAATGGCTACTTATTTATTAGGTTCTATACAAAAAAAGAGCAATGAAAGTGTTATAAGAAAAGAAAAATGTTAGTAATATAATGTACCTCCATGGTTAATCATTGTATTTTTTATCATTTTGAGACCTATCTGATAAAAATATATTGTACATATAATGTATCCAAGATTACCTACAAGAATCTTTCAACACTACATCTTACTTTCTGGTCTGGTAATTATTACATCAGCCTTCAATTTTCTGAAGGTGTGTATTAATGAAACTATAGGATCCTGAAAGGTCTTTAAAACAGAAAGAATAGAGCATTTTCAGATCCTTGTAAGCAAAATTTGGACACAGTTTGTTTGATTATGATAAACTACCGAGTGGGTGATTAGAAAAACAAAGAAGGGGGTAGAGTATGAGTTTAATACCCATTCTTTAATGTGAACTGCCATTGAAAATAACATGCTATTTTAAATTTTTAGGCAGTGGAGTTTCCCAATAGGGGTAATAATTTAGGGGTATAAATTGGATTTACATAAATTTCAAATCAAATTAAGTTTGGTCTTATTCTATTCTTTCCATCTTTATTTAGCTTATAAATCCATAATTAATTTGCCAAACAGGTACCAGAATACAAAACAGTCCAATTCAAAATCAAAATGTAAAGTGACAAATTCAAATTAAAAAATTAGCTCCTGCCCACGAATTACAAGACTAAATTTAATTTCTCTGGGAATTTTAAGCTGGATAGTTGAAGACTTCAGAGAAAAAGAGCCCCAGCTCAACTATCAGACTTTAAAAATAGGAGATCTTTTGGATGATGGCTTCATTTGAATTCATTTTATCTTATCAACCTATTACTGCCACATCAAATATATTGTACTAGAATCCACACCCTTATGTATTCCATAGATAATTTGTAACAAAATTAGACAAATAAAGAAATTCTTAGTGGTATTGAAATATCTAACAGATGAAAAACTTAAAATTACAACCAATGGCAGTGTTAATCTAAGGTGTTTAGATTTGATAAAAAAAAAAAAAATTTAAATTGAATCCTTTTAAGGAATATAATTTAATTTGTCCAACTTATATATAAGGGCTGTTTCAAAATTTATCTGTCTGTAGGATAAGTAAGGAATAAATAAAGGAAACAGTAGTGTACTGCTGTTCACTCAAATCAATCTTATATGCTGGTGGCTGCATTTTCCTTAGAATTTTGTAAGAATTATAGTAAAAATCAATTTTTTATTCTATAAGTGATTGGATTTTTAGAAATGTCTCCAATGCCCTCATGCATTTGCAGTGACTTGACTGTAAGTGTTGCTCTTTGACTATAGCAGCACATTCAAAATTCTGACCAAATTGCAATTTGTTTTATAAAACCAAACTGTTCATCTGGTCAGAATTTTTTAACAAACTGTTCATTCAAAATGTGAAAGTGCAAGGTGGTAAAATAAAACATACTTACAATCCTATAAGACTTTAACTCCACTTTAATAATGTTGTGACAAAATATATATGGAAGTGTTTAACGACCTTGACTGGCTAAACAGCCCTCGCACGATCGGTAACAAAATCAGTGTAACAGTTTGTATAAATGTATCATAGTCATTTTCATGCTAAAGGTGAAATGTTGAAATTTTGAATTGCTATAAAAATGACCAAACTAAGCTTTCTTATAATTTTTTCTTTGAAAAGTCTTCTATATTCATAAGAATCAGACATCATTTGAATTAAAACATCATATATTTGGTAAAATATGTGTGAAATAACAATACGCTATTGATAAGTTTATATAGGGAGATAACCTAAAACATTATTCTTTTGGCGCTATAGAACCAGGTTTAATCCACCATTTTCTACATTTGAAAATGCCTGTACCAAGTCAGGAATATGACAGTTCTTGTCCATTCGTTTTTGATACGTTTTGTTATTTGATTTTGCCATGTGATTATGGACTTTCTGAATTGATTTTCCTCTAAGTTCAGTATTTTTGTGATTTTACGTTTTTTTTTAATAAAGACTTTTTGAAAGAAAAAATTATTATCTATCCATGAAATCTTCTTACAAACATATTGTAATTTCACATATATTTTACTGAATATGAAATGTTTTAATTCACATAATGTCTGATTCTTGTGAATATAGAAGACTTTTCGAAAGAAAAACTATATGAAAGCTTAGTTTGGACATTTTTATAGCAATTAAAAATTACAACATTTCACCTTTAGCATGAAAATGACTATAAAATATCTATACAAACTGATAGACTGAATTATCACATCAACATTAATGTGGAGTTAAAAGTCTTATAGGGTTGTAAGTATATTTTATTTCATCACCTTGCACTTTCATGACTTGACTGTGGTTTTCTATGGCAGTTTATTCAAATTTCTGATCAGTTGAACAGTTTGGTTTCATAAAACAAATTGCAATTTGGTCAGAACTTTGAATAAGTTGTAATAGGTGGAGAGCAACACTAACAGTCAAGTCACAGTAACTCTGGAAAAGTCTTAAAGTAATAATGGATATTTACAGTCAAATGTCACAATGCATATTTGAGATGCATGCCTCAAATAAAGCAATTTTTTATTCATTTTAAACATTTTTAAACATCCAAGACATAATACACATCGAATTAAAGCCTTTTAGAATGAAAAGCGTGAAATTATAGCTTCAAAGCACTATGAAACACTATGAAAGCCTGAAAATAACCCTTCACCAGCTTTTTAGTGATATCATTTGTTCTGTAGAATCAATTTAGAGAGGTCAAAATATAGGAACACTACAATTTTGCCATCAGTGCAAGAGTAATGCAACAGGTAGGTTTAAAACTATTGACCAATCAATGACATCGAAACAATTTGAATCTGGATAAAGACAAAATGTCATGTTGGCCAAAACCAAAAGATGAGGTTAATATGAATACTATGGATTTATAAACATTATATTTCAAAAAAAAAATATCATTATTTGTTTTATAATTCTCAATATCATGTGTTTTAATTTTTGTGTCAGTGCAATCAATTATTCAAGTTTTAATCATATAAATGAGCAAAATAGTAAAAAAGGAGGAAATGTCTAGACCAGAAAGATCAGAATGTATTGAATGCTACTTAAAACAAAGGTTTATGAAACTGTTTTTGGTCATGTGATAAAAAGGATATTATGTTTTTCTTTTTAAAAAAGTTACTTCTGATGATCCCTATTCATGAAAATGTTCCCAAGATGTCCTAATAAATTAAAAACGAAACGAAAATAAACTACCTTTTTCGAATTTTTCATTAGACCATCCAGCTAAGGATCTTATTCATTCAAAAACTTACAAGTCCATGAACTCTGTAAATAATTTGTTAGCATGATTAAATCAGCATCACAATTACAATGTAAACATGATCGATCTTGTTAAACAAGGAATAAAAATAACACATCTGGAAGCTTCAACATATCTTATGCTACAGAGGTTAAAACATTTTTAAATTGTGGTAGTCAGATACCTAAAACTGTTGTTTTTTTTCATAAATAGTATGATTCATAATTTGAAACTTCATGTCATATCATCATTCATTTAAAAAAAATCTGGACCAAATCATATTATGATTTTTGTCAAGTAGTTATTTTTTTCAATTTAAAAAAAAGATTATTAATAGTACTATTGAGTATTTTAGTAAAATGTAGCAGACAATTCTATCAGCACTTTATAACAGTACATATCTATATGATATATATATATATCACCAGTATTATATAAAATCACAGAATAAATCAAAATAAATTAAGACTGTCTATTCACAGCCACTAACAAACATTGAAAGCACTCTCCTATAACCATGGTATCAAAATCAACAAGCTTAAGGATCACAAAACATGAAAACAACATGTTAAGGATCACAAAACATGAAAACAACATGTTAAGGATCACAAAACATGAAAACAACATGTTCTTCACCATTTTGGCAAAATCAATAACATTATTTCTATAACGTTAATAGCATATTGCTATTCACAATAACAATTGATAATTCTAATCATAAATCGTCTGTACAAGAGTACAGTCAAACTGTACAACATACCAGTAATCTGCACAACAGTACAGTTAATCAGTTAAGCTGTACAGTCAATATGTCCAACTGTACATTCAACTTATACAACAGTACAGTCAATCTGTAAAATACAGTCAAACTGTCCAACTGTACAACAGTATAGTCAACCTATACAGAAATACAATCAACCTGTACAACAATACAGTCAAACTGTCCAACTATAAAGCAGTACAGTCAATCTGAACAACAATACAGTCAAACTGTATAGTCACATGATCACTCATAATTAAACATAAAGCAGCAAGCTGAGACATCAACATTTTCGTATAACAGTGATCATAAATATTCATGATTACTCCACTTCGTATAATTTGTTCACAATCAATCTTCTGCCAACTTTGAAAGTGAGGATTCAGGTTTTCGTTTACAATTCTTCTTCCACAAACACTATCAAAACCAGTTGAATTACAAATTTGTTCTTTTTCAAGAAACGTCACCAAATACACTTTGTACGAGTTCCGGTAAAGTCAATTGTGGAGTAAATTCTAGCGGTTCCACTTCAGCCTGGTTTGTTCTATCTCTGATCTGGTTCCACTGTTGTAAGACGTTATGATAATGTTCAGCCATGGCGTAATTCTTTATTGTTCTATAAAGTCTTAAAAGTCCTCTGTAATCATATTCTAAGCCACTGTAACCATCTCCAAACAGATGTTTACCTGTTAAAATAATCCTTAGATGTAGATATTATTGTCAGATTGTGTTATTATACAGAATCATATTGTTTAAAACACAATGGAACAAAAAAATTCAAAAAGCTAAATGAGGATGGTTATAAAGAATTATTTTTGTTCATGTATAACTGTATTTAATATTTTTATTTTAAAACTACATGTATGTGTACAAGCTGAAGGGAAATTATTCATTTCTTGCATGCAAATGACCTTAAGCTTATCAACATAGAAAAACATAAACCATCATCATGCATTTTAAAGGTTAAAAATAAAAAGTCGGGGATTAACCTTATTGAACAAAAGGTGTTCAGAAAAAAGATTTCATGAAACAGAAATGGACATTGTATGTCTTGTTGTCAGACAATTTACAATAAAAAAAAATTTCAAAATTCACAAACTGCCTCATTTTTTAATAAAATAACAGGATATTTGAAAACATAAAGGCATCTTTGTTCATCAACATATCAAATAACTAGCACTTTCTGATGAAAGACCTTAGAATTTTACAGAGTAAAGGAAATTAAAAATATGTTCATATCAATGTGTAGATTTATTTTATGAAATTATATATTAACACATTTGATGTAAAAGAAGATTCAATGTCAACTTTTTTTTAAAATTCTTCAGTATCAATAACCGTTAAAGTGGCTTTTTGTCAAAGCTAGTCAAAGCTAGGTTATGTGAGAAGATGTGATATGAGTGCCAATGAGACAACTCTTCATCCACTTTGTATTTTGCTCTTTTTCTTTTTTAGCCATGGTGTTGTCAGTTTATATTTGACTTGAGAGTTTGAATGTCCCTCTGGTGTATTTTACTTCTCTATTATGTTCATCAAAATCAATGAGAGCATTTCTTACAAATAAAATACATGGCATGGGACCTAAGAATTCACTCCAACTCTGGGTGGGTGTAATCTTTAGATATGTAGAGAGGAATCAGAAGTGAAATTTTTAAGACTTGTTTCCAGAGGTGGTTATCCCATTTTGCAAGTGCCTTCCGTGGGCACCATGAATGTTTGAACAATTTTGTTTTTTTACTAACCTATAGCTATGGATCGGAGATAAAGTTTCTCAGCCTCATCATATTTCTCCATATCATAGTTATATAAAGAGGCTAAATGTCCTATGGATAATGCTACTTCATAATCATCAGAACCTAAAATTCTCTCTTTAATCTCTATTGCTTTTAAATGCATTTCTTCTGCTTCCTACAAATAAAGTGAGATCAAATCAAGGAAAAAATAAATTACTTAAACTCATAAAAATGCATATCAACAATTAACTTTTTTTCTTATTGTTATTAGTTGGGTTTTTTAATTGCAATATGTTCTTTCAAAGTAATTAGTTTAGGACTCAAGCAGTTTTTTGTATGGCATTAGCACTCTTTACATTTTTTTAAATCCTTCATCTATGTTATCACAGTAGTTTGTGTCCTTTTTTACATTTCAGTTTTAATAAGCTTACAGCAATAATAAACAGCTGCACCATGAGCGCATGACACGCCCGTTGTCTTGTATGTGATGTTTTATGCAATAATAATAAATAGTTTCTGAGATACCGCGCAACATATCCCCTTTTTTTACAAAAACTTGATAAAATTTTGAATCATCACCAAAGAGTATAAAATCTTTAGATTAATATAACTAAGAAGTGTGTAACGTTTTAAGCAATAGTCAATAATGGTTTATGAGATAAGGTGCAACATGTGAACCCCCCCCTCCTTTTTTAACATAAAACTTATAACATTTTCTATGTTCAGTGGACCGTGAAATTGGGGTCAAAAATCTTATTTGGCATTAAAATTAGAAAGATCATATCATGTGTACTAAATTTGAAGTTGATTCAGATTGGACTTCAACTTCATCAAAAACTACCTTGAACAAAAACTTTAACCTGAAACCGGACAGACGGACAGACCAGAAAACATAATGCCCCTCTACTATTGTAGGTGGGGCATATAAAGTTTACAGATCCTTTGACCATCATAAGAAACAACTATGTTAAGTTTTATGAAATTCGAATAAGTTGTTCTTAAGTTACGATGCAACATGTTTATGCCAGACAGACGGACATTTGTATACCATAATATGTCCCTTCGAAATTGACAGGCCCATAAAAATCTGTCTAAAGCTCTTTTCATTTCCTGCTGTATAAATACAAACAGGCATGGGTGTTGCTCATTGTTGAAGGCCATATAGTGACCTATAGTTATTTACTTTAATGCTATTTGGTCTCTGGTGGAGTGTTTTTTCATTGGCAATTATACCCAATCTTCTTATTTCTATATTTAGGCATTTTGAGCTTCAATTCAAAGGTCACCTCTCTTATAAGATCACTTTCACTTGTCCCAAGAGTTACATTTATATACAAATTTGATTGTATATACCATCTTATATCAATACAATTCACCAAGATGTAAATGTGACTTTATATGTTCATACAAACTTACCGTATATCTTCTCATAGACTGATACAGTCTACCTAAGTTTCCATAATGTTTAGCAGTTTGAACATTATTTTCACCAAATGCTTTCTTGGCTAGAGCAAGGGACTGTAAATGTAAGTCCTGAGCTTCTTGTAAGTATCTGTCTTCGTCTTCCTTATCATGGCTGTCTATTGCTATTTCTTCTAAAATCAAAGCTGAAAACACAAAATACAATTATTTATTCTTCTATTGCAGTTGATGAAACATTTGTAAAAATTGTAGGACTAGACCAATATCATAGAAAAAGAAGTCAGATAACAGGTATTAGAAAAATGCATTAATTTTATCAATTTTCATTGACTTTGAACTTGCCTTTAGTGATTATGAGAACTCTGAGCTCAACAGTTTGTGTCTTTAATCTTTTTAGTATGTGGCTTTTATAGTAAGTTGTGTGGATCTGATGAGTAAAGTACTTTAAATTATTTTTACAGTTAGTATTCATGTTGTGCTGTTCTACCACTGGTTATGAGAGGTTCGTGCACTAGTAAACTTGTTTGACCAAGCCAGATTCTGTGTCTAGCTGTCAAAATCAGATCAAAACCTGTTATTCACTGGTGGTCTAACTGATTTTTCTTTTATTGTTTTAAAAATAAATCAGGTCATTGGTTTTCTTGTCTGAAATTTCACTTTTTATCATATAGAGGCCTTTTATGGCCTATTAACAGAGACTGGGTTTTGTTCACTGTTGAATGTCATGTTTTCTATCTATAGATAATAACAAAGGTAACCTAAACACTGACCTTTGACCCTTTTTGATGATGAAAGCAGTAAATGATCTTCAGGTAAAATTAATCCTAAGATGTCAATAGCCATCTCAGCATGCTCCCTGGAAATTAAAAAAAATAAAAAGTTAACAACACAGATACACTTGGTAGGTCACTTTTTTGTATCATTATTCTTGTATTTCAGAAGTGATAAGAAGAAAACATATTTAAAGAAAATTATTTATTTAGATATGAGCCATGTGAGTTTCATTCTATGGTAAACTTTAAAAGATTTACCCTTTACACTTTAAGGATGAAAAGTTCCTAGAAAAGAGATGTACAGTAAAAATATTGTGACTTTATTTCCTTAACCACTACATCAACAAACATTTTTGAAAATCAATCAATTTTATTTTGCTGTGTGAAGCACTTTGTCTTACACAGTCTGCTCTACTCAGTAGCTTTGCCCATAACCTGAATTTATTTGTCAGTACCAAGTTTAAAGCAAATGTTTTTAACATTTGAGCTGTAAAAACATGTAGCTTGAAGGATCTTTTGCATTACACATCAAGTATTTACCTAGCATCTCTAAATTTCCCTGAGCTGTATTCTGCTACATACGATGAGTAGGCCAAGTCTTCATGTGCTACAGCTACAAACAGATTCTTTCCTCCAAATACCAACATTCTTATGTCTAATGCAATCTAACAGTAGAAATATATTCAAATCTGAACACACTTTAATTTGATAAAATGAAGCATATAGTTATTGACCATCTGAATAAATAATTTAATGAACAATCATTTGTTATGGTACTGCTTCAAAAGTACAAAAATTCTGAAAACACCTCCATATAATGATAGTTACATTTTTTTGGTACTATAAATCACATTGTTCAAAGAAGAATGAGTTGTCTATTGGCTTTTATGCAGGCTTTGACAAACCAAGGAAATGAAATATCCACGAAAATATGATTTTTCCCTTAAAATCTACCAATATTGGTCCCGCTGAAAAAGAAATTAAATGAATCCATAGTATACCAAAATGTAGTCACAAAGTGATAATTCCTGCAAAGTGGATTTCATTTCACATCACTTTTCTTCAAAATCTGGGGTTCTTTTAGAGATGATTTTATATTCATGTTCATATCTCATTATCTATATTTGTGTTCGGAAGATATACCCATTTTTAGATGCAGAATAAAACAAAACATCAATGTTAGAAAAATACCAACAGTTTTGTAATGGGCTCAAAACTGTAACCAGATGCTCCACAGGGCGTAGCTTTATACGACTGCAGAGGTTGAACCCTGAACGGTTGGGGCAAGTATGGACACAACATTCAAGCTGGATTCAGCTCTAAATTTGGATTGTGATTAAATAGTTGACACAGCATAGGTTTCTGACATAGAATGAATGTGTTCTAATGAACTTAAAATTTTTGTTTTCTCTTAGAGCAATTCACTATGCTGTTGAATATTAATCCTCTCAAAAAAATGTTTGAAGAAATTTTCTTTTTTATTTATGAAATTTCAAATGAGAAAAATTGAACCCAATTTTTTTAATCACATCCCCCTTTCCCTTATTCCAAAACTAATCTCAATTAAAATTTCTAATGGAGTTTGCAACAATAACTACTCATTTAAATACATCATAAAATATTAAGATGTAAAAAACTGCTTGTTATCACTGAATGGTAAAGATTATTTTAATTTATCAGTTGGTAGTAAAAAGTGAATATACATTGTATATTGTATATAACAAAGATTTAAGTTGATTCTGGACAAAGAACGATAACTCCAATTAAAAAAAAATCTTGCTATTGCACAATATTTTGCAATTAGATATTTCTTGCTTACTATTCTGAACAAAGAAAGATAACTCTAATTAAAAAAAAATTTGCTATTTCACAATATTGTGCAATTAGATATTTCTTACCATTGCGCAATACTGTGCAATTGAAAAGACTTGCTATTGCACAATACTTAATATAATAATTTTAGATCCTGATTTGGACCAACTTGAAAACTGGGCCCATAATAAAAAATCCAAGTACATTTTTGGATTCAGCATATCAAAGAACCCCAAGATTTCAATTTTTGTTAAAATCAGACTAAGTTTAATTTTGGACCCTTTGGACTTTAGTGTAGACCAATTTGAAAACAGGACCAAAAATGAAGAATCTACATACACAGTTAGATTTGGTATATCAAAGAACCCCATTTATTCAATTTTTGATGAAATCAAACAAAGTTTAATTTTGGACCCCGATTTGGACCAACTTGAAAACTGGGCCAATAATCAAGAATCTAAGTACATTTTTAGATTCAGCATATCAAAGAACCTAACTGATTCATTTTTTGTCAAAATCAAACTAAGTTTAATTTTGGACCCTTTGGACCTTAATGTAGACCAATTTGAAAACGGGACCAAAAGTTAAGAATCTACATACACAGTCATGACAGTTAGATTCGGCATATCAAAGAACCCCAATTATTCAATTTTGATGAAATCAAACAAAGTTTAATTTTGGACCCTTTGGGCCCCTTATTCTGTTGGGACCAAAACTCCCAAAATCAAATACCAACCTTCCTTTTATGGTCATAAACCTTGTGTTTAAATTTCATAGATTTCTATATACTTATACTAACGTTATGGTGCGAAAACCAAGAAAAATGCTTATTTGGGTCCCTTTTAGGCCCCTAATTCCTAAACTGTTGGGACCTAAACTCCCAAAATCAATACCAACCTTCCTTTTGTAGTCATTAACATTGTGTTTAAATTTCATCGATTTCTATTTACTTAAACTAAAGTTATTGTGCGAAAACCAAGAATAATGCTTATTTGGGCCCTTTTTTGGCCCCTAATTCCTAAACTGTTGAAACCAAAACTCCCAAAATCAATCCCAACCGTTCTTTTGTGGTCATAAACCTTGTGTCAAAATTTCATAGATTTCTATTAACTTAAACTAAAGTTATAGTGCGAAAACCAAGAAAATGCTTATTTGGGCCCTTTTTGGCCCCTAATTCCTAAAATGTTGGGACCAAAACTCCCAAAATCAATACCAACCTTCCTTTTGTGGTCATTAACCTTGTGTTAAAATTTCATAGATTTCCATTCACTTTTACTAAAGTTAGAGTGCGAAAACTAAAAGTATTCGGACAACGACGACGACAACGCAGACGACGACGCCGCCAACGTGATAGCAATATACGACGAAAAATTTTTCAAATTTTGCGGTCGTATAAAAAGGGTTCTGTAAACCTAGACACTCCCTTCCTTCTAACCCTTATTCACATTTGTGATTTTTATTTTAATTTAGTCTTACCTGGTAAACTTTGACAGCAGATGTAATAGAGTCTACATTTAATAAATAGAAACCATAATCAAGTAAGGCATCAGCGTATGTGGGATGGCGAATACCAAACTTCTCTCTAAAAACATACAAATTACTCTGTTAATTCATTATATAATGTATCACTATTGATTAAATACTAAATATGTTGTGGAAAAAAATTGTCTACTTTAAGTAAAAAGTCAAACTGACTTATTGATTTCTTTGATAGGTTGTGAGATTTTTGTTGGTTTGGCTTCTATTCTTTTTTACCTATTTTTGTTTTGTTTGTTTTTTGTTGGGGAATTTATTTCGTTGATATTGAGTAATAGGTCCATTGGACCAGTTGTAATCTAATTAAAATATTTCAACATTGTACATATTTTTTGTCATACACAATTTTACTATGATAAATATAGTTGCATAGTATTATTTGTTATCTTCTTTTATTCATATGTAACACTTTCCTGTTTTTTGCCTCAAATACAAAATTTATAAGAGTTGTTCATGTTTTGAAAACCTTGAAATCAGGATCAAAACCTTAATTTGGTATAGATTTTGTGAACACAGTTTTAAGGTGATTTGAACATTACATGCACTATGAAAGTACCAACATGTAAATCTTAATTTTGGAAGTATTTTCAAGTATTCGTTATGTTTAAACTTCACATACCTAGCAAAAAGCACTGCATGCTTGATCAATGTTTCTGCTCTAATGAATTCCCGCTTTACAACACAAGCCTTGAAAAAAAATCATATACATATGTAAGATAGAGTAAAAATATGCTTACATTTCCAGTGTCATTACAAAAAAAAATCTTATCAAATATTTCTTTCAAATTCACTATTAAAATGTATAATCTATGATGATTTGTCAACTCGTCCTAAATAATTGGTCTAACTCTGAAAATGGGTCTAATTTCTTAACATGAACCTCTTGTCCTTAATATAACTTTAATAATTGACAAATAGTTGTTTGAAGTTTCAACAGATTCTTCGATAAGTTTGGTTTTCATTAGAAATAATATAGTTACCTTTGAACATTGTCTCAACACACTGACTAGGGTCTGAAAATAAAAACACATAGAGAGATATAATCATTATTTAAGAACTGAATACTTCTTTTTATAAAAAAAAATGTTTTAGCTTCGATATAAACCTATCAGGAATGTTCACTTAATTATGTTACACTGTACTTAAATCTTTGAAAAAACTTTTTATTGGTATATATACATGTAAATTGGTTTTGTCACAAATAAATAAAAAATATACTAAATATTACACACATGTACTTTCACGCTACTACAATCTGAAGATACCTTTATTTTTGCATTGCACAAGGTCATGGTTACCTATGAATGTTAATGAAGTCTTTACACAAAATCCATTGGATGTTGGATGTGTACTGATTGATATTTTATTTCAAACTTTTTTTCTTAGTTGTTATAAGCTTTGAACTAGCTGTCAGTAACTGTGAGTACACTCAGATCTGTACTACATTTCTATTTGTTGTTAGGGATGAGGAATTGATATATACCACGCCACGTTCTGTCTTTGTTTGATGTTTTGTTTAGATATGATAAGTTAAGACTTTTTCAACTAATTTTTATAATTTGTTGTTTAGTAAAGTTCAATATCTACTTACCTTACATGGAAGAACTGGTGACAATTCATGAACAGCAAGTCTGCAGAATTTCATTGCCTAAAATATGTTCATTTAGTTAAATCTAAGTATCAAATGTAATGGGTTTTATTCTCAAGTGGCAAACTTGTATTGGAACATGATTTTTTAGTACATGCATCAATTACATCTTTTATTCTATGTATATCAATTCTGATAAGCAAATTGAAATTAAAAAAAATATATTCCCTTTTTTCTTCTTTTTATAAATATTACAAGATATGTATAACAGATCAGTTTTTATAAAAATTTCTCAGAAATTTCATAAATTCTGTTGTTCAAAAGAGGAGAAATCATGTTTTGAAAATGACAAAGATATTCACTCAAAAATTTATATTATTCAATAAATTAATGCCCAAGACAGTAAGAGGATGCAAAACTCACAAAAAGTTAAGGGTCTTATAGTGGTAATTTCAGTAGATAAAATTGTACTACAAATATTTACATCTGGCCTCATTTCTAGTTTCTGGTTCTAAAGAATAGTGTCTTATTCTATTGGTCCTACATCGAAGTATGAAAATTATTCCTTTTTTTAATTATCAAGAGATTCATGTATTATTGTGTATGACTGTAACCTTTACCATTGCTACTGACAGCATACCTCATTATACTGACTTTCAGCAAATAATAGAGCACAACATTCTGTATAATAAGCTGCAGTATTGACCTTGACCCCCTGACTGGTGACCTTCTGTAAGATCTGGGAGGCTTGGTGACTAGTACAATTGGCTTCTGTGTATTTACAGTTAGCATTCTGTACATGCAATAATCTGAAAATAAAATAAAGAGTTACTTCATACATCTATTTAAAATTTCAAAAACTTCAAATGGTGTTATTTTTCCGAGGTTGATTTAATAAAGTTTCAAGCAATCATTCTTAGTCTGTGACATCAAATATCTCCCATTGCATAAAAAAGCATCAACAATGGCAGAAAAATTCAAAATGTTTGTACTGGAGACAATAATATATGTATCTAGCAAAATATATGTCTGCTGTTTTTATTTCATAAAATACCAAAACTAAAGACTCCAATATCATGAAAAAGTCTCCATCAATCATCTGGTCTTCATCCATGACTTATCTGATAATAGCATGAGTTTTATCGAATGTTGCAATACTTTCAAGTTTAAGTGGCGTTGACAGCCGAGAAAAGGGCATATAACGGAATTTCGCCATCGGCTGACACTTTTCTAAATCATGAGTTAAGTACCTTGTGTTATTTAAAGGTAAATAGGATTTTTTTGTCTGAGACGAGTGCCTGTGTATTTATTGCACAGCATAATGTCATAAAACAAACCTCAATGTCTCATAAGATACTCACTTAACACAACATTCTAATGCTCTACACTGACTAGATATTGATGTTTCTGTTTGTGCTAGATCTAAACAGACCCTGTAGACCTTCTCAGCAGCAGAAAACCATCCTGCATCTCCCAAAAATCCACCTATAAGATACAAAGAAGAATGTCTTAAGTTTACAATGATCAAAACAAAAATACTGTACATTCTGAAATAAAATGAGCATTTATCATTGCAAATCATTTACCAATGTTCGTATCTTTAAAAACATCACAATGATCTGAGCTTACTGCATGTCTTTTGGTTGTTACGGTCATGAGGTTGCTGTCTCATTGATATATCTTCATTTATTAAAATCCAACATATACATATATTGAAGTATACCTGCAGCTCTTATAAATAAAATTTCTTCTAAATTTTCCATTTCAAAACTTGATATGGTCCTTCTTTTTTACTTAACATTACCATAAACTATGTTATACATTTTATGTACTGTTTCATTATAGCTTTTTTTCATTCGGCCATTTCAACATGTACAATAATCATGACCATGAAACATCTGATAAATTATAGAATAAAACGTTTTTTTATTTTGTTTTTAACTTTCTCAGCAAGAACATCAAACATGCCTGCAAGGGTGAGCTAATAATGTTGGTATCAAACAAGAATGTGTCCATAGTACACGAATGCCCCACTCGTACTATCATTTTCTATATTCAGTGGACCGTGAAATTGGGGTCAAAACTTTAATTTGGAATTAAAATTAGAAAGATCATATCATAGGGAACATGTGTACTAAGTTTCAAGTTGATGTAACTTTAACTTCATCAAAAACTACCTTGACCAAAAACTTTAACCTGAACTTTGCACTATCATTTTCTATGTTCAGTACATGAAATTGGGGTCAAAACTATAATTTGGCATTAAAATTAGAAAGATCATATCATGGGGAACAAGTGTACTAAGTTTCAAGTTGATTGGACTTCAACTTCTTCAAAAACTACCTTGACCAAAAACTTTAACCTGAAGCGGACAGACGAACGGAGGCACAGACGGACGGACGAACGGAGGCACAGACCAGAAAACATAATGCCCTCTACTATCGTAGGTGGGGCATAAACATAAAATTCCTAATTTCTTTATACCGGCAATTTTTTCTAACAATGTTTTTGCAATTGAGAATATGAACTAAAATGAATAAATTAGTAAAATTACTTTTATGTTTAACAAAATGTTGTGATTATAACCAATTCATACTCATTTATTCACAGTTAGACAGGCAGTCCACAGACATGATAGTTACTTAGAGATAACCCTAGCTGGATGAGTATTTACCTAAAGATAACCCTAGCTGGATGAGTATTTACCTAGTAATTACACCTTATATAAGAAAGCAAGATTTTGATTGGTTGATAGCCAGTGTATTTTTCGCATATTCTAATATGTTTTCCTCATTTCAAACGAATTTGCCTGTTTTTCACCACTGCCAGCGAATTTGCCTCAAATACCATGGTATTTGCCATTTTGGATATTCCTTTTTTACCCTCGCGAGCAGCTTCCCGCCAAAAGATTTCAGATATGACGTTACATAATGAAAGCGAGCTAACGCGTATTAGAGCATGTATAATTCCCGCGGTTCTATGATAATATCCACTTATACCCTAAATTATGCATAAACATGTTTATGAATTGCAGCTTGATAGTATTTATCTGCACATGTACAGAGAGTTTCAATCCAAATCTATTCGGTGTAATTAAACAGATATATCATGTTATGGAGGGGTATTTGCGAAAAATACCAGTCTTGGGACAGAATTTCCCTCGCCTGGCGGCTCGGGAAATTTCACAGTCCCTTGACTGGTATTTTTCGCAAATACCCCTCCATAACATGATATATCTGTTCAAGATAACCCTAGCTGGATGAGTATTTAGGCCACCCTTAAAAAATTGTTTGTTTGGCATTGCCGACCCACACTATCAGCAGGTGGGTAGGTAGGTAGGGAAATTTTTTTTTTTTACATTTAAAAGCTTGATACATGTACATGTAAATCATGAAGTCTCTAGATCAATGTTGTCTAAAGCATAGCAGCATTGTTGTGTGTACATGCTGGTGGTTTCTTTGAAAGGGGTCAACCGTCAATGTCACATTCTAAATCATATGGATAATTTCATGTAAGACAGTCAGTTTTATTGGTAGAGTTATCCAAAGTACCCAGAAAAAACACAGAACTGAGGTAGGAAACTGACAAATTAACCATATAAAATGTATGACGTGAAAATTGAACTTTTATTGTGGGACTGCCCATTGAACAGAGGCCTGATGTCACATCTTGAAGTTGTGGTCACAGTTTGGTAAAATTACCATAAGTTAAATGGCTTCAACCACTACGGCTCCTTGTACAAATGGGCAAAGATTTAAAACTTTGATTGTTTGCTTTGGTTTTATAAACATCACTTTCTACACCATATGGGTAATTTCATGGCAGTCAGTTTTGTTGGCGTACTAAACCGTAGTACTTGAAGGAAAACTCCAACCTGCGGGAGGAAACTGACTAACCTTATCACATGACATAAAAATCAAACCTTAATTTTGCAACTGCCCAACTAGGGCTCAAACCAATACCTAGAGGCTAGTAATCATACATGTAAGGTGTGACAAACTACCATACAAACACGCCTATTGCCCCTGATAAGTTTTGAGGATAAAGGATCTGTACCAAATTAGGATAGCAAAATATTAAAAATTTGGAAGGTTGGCACAAATAGACATGGTGTTTATACTTATATTATCCAAGTGCAAGGTTTTTCAGGGCTAGGTTTAAAACGTATGATAAATTTAAAATGGAAATATGCAGCAGGACAGACAATTTTTGTAGATAAATAAATTATGGGTTGTAATGCTTGTTTGATGAACAGAAATCTGGACATGCATGACATGAATACAGATAAATTAATGAGCCCTTAGAATTGGGGAAAAGCAGGGATTTTATTCATCACTAGTACACTAGATACATTTATAAATATGTTTCTGTCAGTATCTTTTATGTTTTAAGAATTATCTTATTCATGTTAAGAAGAAAGGCAAGAAAAGGGTGAGGTACTTCAATTGACACAAGATGCTAGTCTTTAAAATATGTATGTTTTGTACCAGGCTAGCATCTACTGGTACAAAACTACTATAAACCTGTAAATCTGGGACCATTTTGGTCTTTAAGCTTTGGTGCTTACAGCCATAATTATCTTGAATGCATCATTGTGGTTCTGACTATAGTAGATACTTTGTTCTCTGGTTCAAGGGCAAATTTTTCAATAATAAATTTCAAATATTTAATAAGTTCAACAAATGTAAGAGCCACGCATATTTGTTCTGTGATGTCCCGGTGAAAAACTTCTATCTCATGAAGCGACAAAGTCAAGCAGAAATCATCTGTTTCTGCTTTACAAAAGATAAAATTTGAGTCCTCTACAAGGTCTCTCAGAACGTTTCTTTCAAAGAATAGCTGAAAATTTGATTTTGATAAAATCCATCTCCCTTAACCAATGCATTGCAGCATAGGGAGATGCTTTCCCCTGTCGGCCTCTTTGACATCACTTTTGGCAGACTTTTTCTATTCCATGTCATTTAAATGTTTGCTCCCAATACAGTGTAAGGCAAGCGCTTTTGAGATCGTGATTTGAAATAAGTAAAGCCAGGGACAAACTCGGCGGATACGATCAAATTCCGGCACAATTTCGATTTTTTTTATTAAAAAAAAAAAAATATTCTGAAACGCAAATAAAATTATTTGGGCGGCAAGTTTTTCAGTGGGTCGGGCGGCAATGCCAAACAAATGAAATTTTATTTTAGGCCTTACCTAGAAATAACCCTAGCTGGATGAGTATTTACCTAGAGATAACCTTAGCTGGATGAGTATTTACCTAGAGATAACCCTAGCTGGATGGGTATTTACCTAGAGATAACCCTAGCTGGATGGCTTTTTGTTGGTCAGACAGAGTTGAATATTTACCTAGAGATAACCCTAGCTGAATAGCCTTTTCTTTTGAGGACTCATCATTGCACGTCCCTGTGGAGAACTGACCAGAAAATGCATCTGCTAATATATTGGAGACCCTCACACCATGGTCCATCAATGCTTGGAAACAGTGGTGAAGTAGGTGTCTAGAAACAAAGAAAGTCAACAATTAATTCAAAATACATATTTTTTATGATTTATAAACTTGTCTTTTACATGTAAATTATTAAGGGCTATTCCAGAAAAAAATGTATTGGGGGGGTTGGAAGGCACATTATATTAATAATACATGGGTGATGGGTATCAGAGCAACTTTTCACACTATAGTCTCAGTTACAATTGTCTGGGTGGCGGGTGCTGACAAAAAGTGCCTTCCAACCACACCCCCCCCCTACATTTTTTTCTGGAATAGCCCTAACTATTTTTCACATGAACTATAGCATGTATAGTAGAAATAATCATAGTCTAGTGTTGAAGACAACTTTGACCTGTCTCATATTTCTCTTTCTTCATAAGAGTTGTACATGTACATACTTAGATTTAAAAAATGTTTTCAGAAATAGTCTTTTAAACACTCAACTTAGAAATACTGCAATGCTTTTAAACGTGCATGGCTGGATTACAATGATTACATAATTGACTGATTTTCTAGTCATATTAATTTCTAAATGACACCTTTTTCAGAAGAATAAAAAATTTCATATTAATAAAATGCACATCTAAAGACAAAACAATATAATTTAATTTAGGATGTAACGCGTTTTCTGATTGGCTGACATTGTTTTGTTTATCAGCTCATAGGCATAATTTAGTCATGTGACCGTGACATCATCAACATTTTTTCATGGTTTACTCTGGTTTAAAATAGAATTTAAAATTAAATTATAAGAAATAACTGTAATATTTTTTCTGTCTATTAGAAATAACATAAAAAATGTGGTGCACACTTTTAATGTAGCGTAGTGGGTTATTCAGATTGCACCACATTTTTTATGCTATTTCTTCATAGACCGAAAAAATATTACAGTCATTCCTTAAACAGTGCATAAATATAGCCAAAACTTTATTAAAATATTCATGTCTAATTTCTAAAATCATACCTTTTGTCATTAACATTTAAAACCTTCAGGAAAGTATCCAACTCTGAAAATTCCATACCAAGTTGGCACAATCTTCCTTGATTATACAACTAGAAAAAATGCATAAATACTAGTTTAAGTTCAATGAGCTGTTTATACTATACATGCTATACATTGTGCATATAAAACATTTACAACTGTTATCCTAGACTCCTAGTGCTAGCAAGGTAAACATGGTAAAGAAAGTGTTTTAATATTTAAATGATTATACATTGTAGTTTCATCTTTCAATTTGGCATGAAATCATTTTACGTTTTTAGTAATTAAGAGGGTGTTCATGGAAAAACCAGGCAGTGGATGGCACATGACATATTTTGTTTTCAAAATTTTTTCATCTATTTCATATCACAAATTCATTCTTTCTCAAAGTTAAATTTTGTTTTTTTTATTAACTGCAACAATTAAAGAGAGAAAAAATACATAGAAAGCACTGAAAATTCATTGAAAAGGGAAGATAACTCTTCATTTTGTACAAAATTTTGTTGCATTGTTAGTGAACTTTAAAATCATTTTCGGAGACATCCACTGTTGGTTCAAAAATATCTTTGACATGTATATCCTTTGTATGATATAAACATTGCATTGGAATCAAAAATTCAGTGGGAAAAAAATTATGTTGTGCCACCCATATCACAGAATTTGCCTTATATTTACTTGGACAGCCTCTTAATGTCAAATCTAGTGGATTTAAGTGAATATGCTTACATCTCTGGCTCAGAATAGAAAACAAGATAAACGATACTTTAATTTTGGCTGAAAAATATTTATTGCTATTGTACAACATGTACAAGTTAATTGAACAAACATTTTTTACTAAATATTCATTGCTATTGTACAAGTTAATTGAACAAACAGTTTATAAACAATTTACATACATGAAAAATAGAGTATACAAAATTGTGGGCTCTACAAAAATAACCCACATTAACTATAGTGAAATATATGTAAAAAAAAAAAAAAAAAATGAAATCTAAAGTTTTGAAAACATATCTTATAATGAATATGAATAACTTAAAAGTACTCACGGAACAGGTACTTTCATAGCATCGAATTTCAAAATAATGAATGAAACAAACTTCCCTCATAATTCTGCACTTATTAATTAACATGATTAAAAACTGTAGTTGTATAAATATGTAGTAAATAAATATTTTTAAACATGCATAAAAACCCTACTATCATGACTATGTTTCCTTGGTTCCTTTGTGCTGACACGAATTATCATTGATATGGTTATCTTTATCATGTTTATAAATTAACTGTTTTCAAAATTTTAAATATTTGAAATACTAAGGCTTTTCTACCTCAGGAATAGATTTCCTTAGCTGGATTTGTCAAAACTTTTAGGAATTTTGATCCTCAATGCTCTTCAACTTCGTACTTTATTTGGCCTTTTTAACTTTTTTGGATTCGAGCGTCACTGATGAGTCTTTTTTAGATGAAACGCGAGTCTAGTGTATGTACAAAGTTTAGTCCTGGTATCTATGATGAGCTTATTTACAACCACTGGGTCGATGCCACTGCTGGTGGAGATTTATTTCCCCCAGGGTATCACCAGCCCAGTAGTCACCACTTTTGTGCTGACATGAATTATCATTGATATGGTTATATTTATAAATTAACTGTTTATATAAATTTTAAATTTTTGAAATACTAAGGCTTTTCTACCTCAGGAATAGATTACCTTAGCTGGATTTGGCAAAACTTTTAGGAATTTTGGTCCTCAATGCTCTTCAACTTCGTACTTTATTTGGCCTTTTTAACTTTTTTGGATTCGAGCGTCACTGATGAGTCTTTTTTAGATGAAACGCGCGTTTGGTGTATGTACAAAGTTTAGTCCTGGTATCTATGATGAGCTAATTAGGTAATCAAGTCCAAGACCATTATTTGAAATTTTTACTAGAAAATGACTAAATACATGAAATTGCCATGATTGTGAAAATATTATATAGGGTATTTGAAAAACATGAAAAATGAAAAAATCTACTTTCCAAGTAATTTTTTTTTTTGCCACCTCTTAGCATGTATTAGTCTGACATTTTTCTTATGTGTCTAAACAAGGTTTTCCAAATATTTGCTAAATCGATTACAATTTTACTAGTCTTGGGCATCAGACTTATGGCTTACAGTGCAGACTGATTTGTACCTAGGAATATTTGTCTAAAAATGCTAGCGTATATGTATTTTATCAACGGACATTTTATACTAGCAATTTGAGTTCTGACATGCACATTGTAACATTTTTACCAGGACTGATTTATCTTTTAAAGAAGTACACTTACATGTACATGTATTTCAACTTCTTAAGTTGGATTTTTTCTTTTATGAATGAGTCACATCGGATGACCTTAGGTCAACATGGTCAATAGACTTAAACGTCATTGAGCAATCAATTCTTGCTGGAACTTTATAACTTAGAGATTGCTACATCTGAATTTACGTGAAATCTTCTATTTAGACTAAATTTTACAATTTCCTTAAAATAATTGTGTTACATCGCACTGTCATGACATGGAGTGTCATTAGTCATGTTGATTGACCAATCCAACAAACAATTCTTACTTACTAACTTACTGAAACATAATTACATTAACATTGTGACATTACAAATGCAGGAATAAAACTCAAATGAATGAGTAGGACCATAACTTTTTCATTAATGATTTCACTGACAGAAAGAAAAACAATTCTGACATTTAAGGGGGAGGGGGCTTTGTAAGAATTTCAATACTTAATAAGTTATTGAAGAGATTCAAGTCTAGGGAAAATAATTCACAGGCACTTGCTGCAAGAGAGAAGGTCAGTTTACCATGACATGGAACAATGAAGTGCCTGTGAGATAACATGTGAATTAAAATGAAACGTAAACAAACTCCGAAAAAAGTACACAGAAAGAAGTGACAGATATGGCACAATTGATTAACCTTGTAATAAACATCGAATTGTACACTTTCAGGCAAAGTCTTGACATCTCTCCTGTGTCTATAATATGATGCGACGGTAGCAGACACGGCTGTATTGTACAAAGAATCGGGAACCCAGTCAAGCTGAGCCGAAGCAGACGCCATATTGAATGGCAAATAATTTACTGCGACATCTGGAGGTTGGAGTTGTCGTTCTTTAACCTAAAACAAGGCTAGTTTTTTTTACAGATTTCATTAATTTTTATATATTATATCTTTATTTTCTATTGTTGTAATTGTATTTTTGGATGAATTTGTTTATTCTAATTATGTTTGAAAAAATGGTTTGCTCGAATAAAAATAGAGGAAAAAAGGGGGGTTTATTCACCAATTTATTAGATTATAGTAGAGGGTGAAAAGGGGGTACTGAACACGGAAACACGTGAAATAAAAATCGCAAAAAAGTTGCATGAAAATTAAAAATCGGGAAAAACGAAGCACGAGAAATAAAATCGTAACTATTAAGGAAAAAAGTACCAGAAGTTATTACTCAGTCGTTCTTGGCGATCATGCAGCCTTTTTTAATGGACATGGAGACCTTGCAGTCTACTTTTAGCGTCCGCTACTTGCATCTTATTTGAAAGAAAAAATATGCATAGTAATTTGATGGACTTCATTGATACCATACATATTACAAAGTAGAATGGTAACAACATACATCAAATTCTATTAGATTACACAAATTTCAGAAGGTATAATTATTATAACACACTGACTGTTTAATCAAACGCGGGACATGCGGGACATGCACGAGAAATAAAGAACACAGACACGAAACACGGGAAATAAATAAGGGGAAACACAAAGCACACGAATCGAGCCAAACACGAGAAAACGAGGAATAAAACGTCAACACACGAAAATACGGGAAATAAAAAGGCTGAAAACGTTGCACGAAAATAACCCTTTACCACCCTCATAGTAGGTTTGACAAAGTTGCAGTAATTTTACAATGCTACAGTATAGTACAGTAAGAATTTGAAAAGCATTAAAAACCAAAACTCCGTAAAAAAATTCACGCAAAAAACAACCAAAATTGTTATACATTTTTAATCTGTACATATTTTCTTTTTTTTTTCATTTTGTTGTAATTATGAAGTACTGAAAGTCTTTTTGATATTTTACTTATCACTTTTTGTGTTTTTGCCAAGTTTACACGTAAAAAGCAGAGAAGCCTTATTACTATTGTAACGATAAAAAGTATATCTTAATGTACATTTCAATATTGTATTCTGTTTCCTTGGTAGCTTTGTTTTGTTAGGCACAAAAAATTATCTGATGGACCATAATAAGTACAAACCACTAAAAACTAATGCAAATTACCATTACCATGCAGTATGTTTGGTTAGTGCAAAAAAATTAAAATAAGACAACACCCTCCATGGAAAATTCAAATACAAAAGCGCAAAAACACCTATGATACAAAAAACGTATCAAGACTTGAGGGTTAAATTCTTGTCTAATGACACTTTTATTTTTATCATATTGAAAAAGCATCTAGATAATTATGTCTTAAATTATATAACTTTTCGAAATTAATTTCAGCTTTCGATAATACAGTTACTAGTATTCAATATTTGTGCGTTAATTATTTGTATTTGACTCATTCCCTAACACATCAATCAGTTATACATCAACATTTAATTGGTTATTATTGACTTCTTGTGTTGCCAAGTGTATCACTGAATATTAATGAGGCTGATGTCGTTGATGGAATATGTTCGTTGTTAAACGTCGGTTTGCATGTTGTGTCGACTATTATATTATTATTTTTGTGCGGTTCTCTCTTATGAATGTGCTTGCGTGTCTTTGTGATGTATTTCGATATTTTCTGATAGTGTCATGAAGCAGGAGGTTTGGCATGTCTTTTAACCCACCATTTTGTCTTAAAATGTCATGCACCAAGTCATGAATATGGCAGTTGCTATCAAATAGTTTGTTTCTATGTGTGTTAGCGATTGTTTTCGTTGCACTTTGCTGTTCCTGTTGTTCCTTTTTTTCCTCTTATAGTTTATGTGTTTTCCTAGTTTTTGGTTTGTAAACCCGAATTTGTTTATACTCAATCGATTTAGGACTTGCTATACTTATGTTGCCTTTTTCTAAAGTATATCTATATTTTATGAACACGATTACAACCTTAGATTTCTGAAAATTCGAAATTCTAAGTAGTACTATTTCAAACATTTAAATTTCAGTAATAAAGATAAAAATCTAAATAGGTTCTTCACTTTGTGCTTCTGTTTATCCTCTTTCCATGGGAATGTTAGTTTTTCGTAAATATTTGTTGAATGAATAGTTTATTTTTATTATTGTATATCCCTTTATTGATAAATAAAATAGTAAATGCACTTTCTAGTTCAGGTTTGACAGTTTAATAAAACTAGAAGTATACAATCTTGCTTTGATAAAATGTATTCTTTTTCGAAGTTCGATATTTTTAAATCAATTCATAACCGCATACTGATCTACGAGACTAAGTAAAGACAATCAAGTTCACACTAATAATGAGGGCCCTCATGGGGTTTTTGATTATGTGATTACTTGGCCGTTTTTTTAATGATTATTTGATTATTAAGCCAAATATTTCATGATTATTTGATTACCTAGGACTGTATTTTTAGTTTATGATTATTTGATTACTAAAGATAAGCAAATATTTAATGATTATGTATTATATTGGCAAACAAATGGTGATTATGTGATTACTAGGACCCCCCATGAGGGGCCTCAATAATATAAGTCAGTAATATATTTTTAGGAATAATCAAAAGTATTAAAAGCATGACTTCTTTCAGATATGACCCAACTGTAGACTAGATGGTAAACATTCGTTAAAAAAGTTTTTGTGTCAAATTCTGCAATAAAGATAATTTAAATTAGCAATATATCAATAGATTATATAATGTTATTACAAATGATCTGCTTACATTTCATTGATGAATGCTTCAAAGACCTAAATAGAAAGAACTTGAGAGTTGTTATAATATGTTCATTTGCAGGTTACATAATCACAAATACAAATATGGAAACAGTAGCTATCACATTTATTAAAAGTAAAATATATAATCCACAGTTCAGTTTTCTGTCAATGTCAAGCCATGTAATAATGCCTTCTTGTCTAGAATCCCGAGCTCGAGTGCATCGCTTCTTACTATCGTTATCTTGAAAATATCCAATCGGACTAAACATTATTCTAACTAAACATGAAGGTCGCTCTTCTAAACTTCGGGTTTGTAAATAAATACTTATTGCAACTATTAAAATTGTGATTCCGCTTACCAAAATCTGCAAACTGATGATGAAAGTGTAGTACGACATCGTAAATGAAGATGAAGGCATTTCTTGTGCTATCAAGGTAAGAAACACAATCATTGTCAAAAACTGTGACATACAGAATCCAAGTTTTTCGCCACACTCTGTTGGAATAACGCTGACCAATAAATTTAGCGACACTAAAATAACAAATGGAAAGGCTGTTGTAATTAAATGGTAAGTGGATCGTCTTTTTAAAACAAGTGTATAACGTATACATGAAAAAGCGGACGAATTGTCCACAAAATCCTGGTACTGGAATGGATATGCTGACAACTTAAGAATGTCCCATTCTCCATTTTCAACAAAATGGACGTCCGATGTTTCTATACCAGATCCAATTGTGTTAAGAACAAAACTTTTGTTGTCATGATACCAGGCCTCCGTACGGATTGTGCATGCCTGTGTATCGAACGGATATTTTGAAACATCTACTGCACATGAAGTCTGCAATTCCTTTGCTGGAACCCAAGTCATGTAACCGTTTGATTTGACAATCAAATACTCTTCATTATCTCCAGTATTTCTAATTGGTATTTTCCTTACATCGTTTACAATATATAATTCGGGAACCCATACATCACTGGTTTTAACTGTCAGCCTTGATATGTTTTTATATTCCAAGTAATGATCCCATCTGAATATTTCATCTTTCCATGTAAAGTACCAGAAAACAGACGCTGTTAGAATTTGTGTTATATTCAAGTCCTTTTAGCGCCATTATGAACAGTTTGGCATTTACCTGTAATGGGAGACTTGAGTTGTTTATGTCCAGAATCGGAAGCAGTTGCGGGTTCTAATGTTCAGATAAATTCTGTCTAAGCATTCGCTGTTTTTCGTAGTTCCCATTACAAGAACTGACAGTTAGTAAAAAAACAAGCTAAGGCCAATTAAAATTAATTGATAGATTTTCATCCCCGCCCGCCCCTCTGAAATCGTCCCGCCCCGATTTTTTTTATTTTTCAAAATTTACGATTTCCGGATTTTGTTCATTTCCGTTACCGGTAACCGTCAATAATTTCGTTTCATTCTTCGAACTTCCTGTTCAAATTTCGGTTTTCATATTTCTTGTTTCGAGTGCTTTAAAACGGTTATGTTGACAAATTCTGCTGCTCAATGATGACATTATCATCTACGGAGAATAGAGATAGATTACAAGAAGGGCATGAGATATTCGGGTTACGAGTATGAAATACGCTGTGTCCAAGAACGCAAATCGCGGTATGTCACAAATTGGAAATTTCTTTCATCAGAAAATTGTGGATTTATTTAATAATACATCGACTTTATGTAAGCAAATTTGGGCTGTGAATGATTTCCAAAGTGCAAGAATCTTGGTAGAAAAAAAAATTATAACTGAATTAAAGAAATTGACAAAAGCACGAACTTGTTAGATCTATTACCGTACATTGAGTTCTAAAAGACGGCTAACATACACATTGTGTACTAAAAAAAACCTTAGATTTACCGATGGCTATTGTTTTTGTTTAAAAACACAAAATATCATTAAAAGAGTATTTAAACAACTTTATGTTTTACAATGTAATTATATATGCGTCATTCTTGCATAACTTGAGAATCTTAAAAGCGCCAACTTTACTATTCCCAACACTTGTTTGAGTTTTCATTTCATTCATAATACTTGTGTTACATACTATTGCATTTGCATAAGTTTAGGGGGACTACAACCATCCCTTAGAGAGCAAAATAAATTTGAAGTTGGTAGTCAAACTGAATAGAGAATTTCTCCATGGTTTTAATGTTTACTGAAAATAGGTTTCTGAAGTAGCAATTGCATATAGAACAGTCGTTGCAAATCAGAGATGTTCATTCAAGAATTATGAAAAATATGTACGATTCTTTATACATATTTACATTTACATGGTATAAGGCTAAGCTACATTTTGTAATTACAACACTTGCATATATATGAAGTTCACGCCACAAGAAAGTTTCAAATTCAATAAAATTTAAAAAATAAAATCCTCCCACCCGCCCCATTTTTTTCAGAACTTTGGATGAAAATCTACTAATTAATTTAAGTTGGCCTAAGTGAAAGCAAGCATTTTGTAAATAGTTCTCAGTAGAACAGCACCGATCGTTCCACTTGTCTGTGTGATACTAGTATTTGATAACTATAAAATTATTGTATGGCAGACGAAACGATGTTGAACAATTCATTTACATTCTGATTGCATCAACTTCATTAGTGTCAATTTCTAAATTTCATTTCCCTTGTGTTTAAAATGTAATAGAGGCGAATATCGTCGTTCTTGTCATGATAAACCTGCATAAAAACAATTTATTGTATGATGATTCGACATATACATAAATATAGAAATACGATCAAGTGTTTATTTCATTAATATAATATAGTTTACGTTGAATTTCTGTTTTAAGGTCCTTTTGTGAGTTCGTTTATCAATTACTTTCCGGACCACATTATTTGAAATGTATAAGCCATTAGATGACAATTTATTTTGTCACAACAGGAAAAACGATATAATATTTGCTATAAAAAATGATACTCGCACTCAGTGGGAAGATGGTCAATAGAATTTTTTATAAAGTTAAAGTATATAGATATAAGTAATCGCATCTTCTTCATACATATATGATATCACTTCACTGGAAAAAATATCGAAATTAAAACAAAGTAACGTAGACTACTCAAAACTAAAAATAACTAGAAGTACATCATCGGGCTTTGATTTTGATTTCGAAATTTAGAACTGAGATGATATATGGGTGTTGCCAATTGCATGATTTAAGAAACATTTAGTATGAAATAATACCCTAGTCTGTCATTTTTGCCATGATCGACATATAACCGTTTCATCATTCAAAAACAGATGTGGTTTAAATTTACCATCATAATGCTCTTAAGAAATTATGTTACTCAACGATACTAATGATATATAATAACAAAGATTTTAAAAGAGAGACGAAAGATACCAAAGGAATGTTCACACTCATCGAAAATAAACCGACATTACCATGTTACAAAATAAATAGACAAACAGCAGCATACAAAACACAACCTATAAAACTAATGACTGAAAAACAGGAATTCCACCAAAAACCCATTTTATCTCATGTACTGCAACAGGGTAAGCAGATCTTCACCTGTAACACCCGTCGACTTGCTTTTGTAAGAAGAACACATGGCGATAAGTCTAATTCAGTAGGTTATATTCGGTTATAAGAGAGATGAGATTCGGGAAACGACGATTATAACAAAAACCTTCTTTGGTGGTCAGAGTCTCATCTCAAGCAAAACAACATTGATTTAAACGATGTCGGATAAAACGGTGACGTGCGTTGAAATGTTGTTGAAATTTGCTTATATTTGTAGTAATTTTTAAGACAGACGAGACAGGATTTTTTTTATACAGGCATGTATAGAAAAACATATTACAAGGAGAGAAAAGTTCTAAGGAACACTTCACTTTTGCACTTAAAAGACGGCGCTAGTGTTGAGGGAGAAAAAGTGATACTTGAATGATTGAAAAATATAAGACAAATCTATCCAGAAAACATACTTGTCATCTTAGTGACAATGAAAAAGTATGGATGACTTCGATACAAAAAATAAACCGCAAAATGAGAAGACAAAAAAGAAAAGATTTTTTTATATATCATGCGGCATCCCATCCATATTTTAAGTTTATAACAATTGATGCATTGATATTCTTTCCTGCTAACGCAACTTATATGCAACAACAAATAGAGGATTATTCAAATAGTTTAAAAAAAATGAATGTGCATTGCATTCAATATTTTTTTAATTTTAAATAATTTTAAAGATAGTGATCACAGAGAGGATGATGGGTTGGCTCTTTCTGTTATGAAAATGGCAATAATTGTATTTGGAGATAAATATATATTCAAATTCAGTGAACTTGACAATATTAGGGACCACTTCAAAAGTTCAATGAAGGATAAAAAACTTAATTCACATAGTTTTTTCACTGACCCCCACACCCCCCTCTTAACTTAATTTGGGAAAAATTGATTGACCAATAGTCGATTTTAGATTAACAAAACTTGCAGCAATGTTGACCCCCCCCCCCCACCCCCAAACTATTTGATTTAAGTTTTTTATCCTACATCGATCTTTTGATGTAGTCCCTTACTACCGCAACATGTATGAGATCCATAAACATGCATACTTGGAGGTGCTTGCTATACTATAAACAACACTTTATAAGTGACATGCGTCTAATAGCTTTTTCAGATTAACCTTCATCATCCAAAGATGACTGTTTGAAAGCCACGGATGAAAAAAACTGCAACTGATGAAGAGTTTAAAAAAAGCTTAATTTTGACAGATGGAGTTGAAAACTTAGTTTAATTGTAAAACAGACAATTTCAAAGAGGCTTCTTGTAAATGAGGGACGAAAGATACCAGAGGGACAGTCAAACTCATAAATCGAAAAAAAAAATGACAACGACTGGCTAAAAATGAAAAAAAGACAAACAGACAAACAATAGAACACATGACCATGATTACACAACATAGAAAACTAAAGAATAAGCAACACGAACCCCATCTAAAACTAGGGGTGATCTCAGGTGCTCCGGAAGGATAAGCAGATCCTGTTCCACATGTGGCACCCGTCGTGTTGCTTATGTTATAACAAATCCGGTAAATAGTCTAATTCGGTAGATCACATTTATGAAAGGGAAGGGGATTTTAGTTACGATGTAAGGAACATATTCGATATAATTTGTGAAACGGTTATATCACCATTTGGAATTTTTGGTTTTATAAATTCCTTGTGAGTAGCAACCCTCTATCAAGAAAATCATGATAGGCAATGCAAGCACGGGAATATTGTATCAATTGGGAGATATATACCCCGTATACAGGTGCTGCGGGAATTTTGCTACTTAGAAATGGAAAATTCACAATTCGAAAGCTGAAATCATCTCTTTTGTCGTTAAGTTTTGTTTTCAACTGACCCACATTCATTGTCAATTTCTAGATGTAAGTCAAGATATGAGGCCGACTTGACTGTATCTGTTGTATCTGTTGTAAATTATGTAAGTTACGACGGACCACTCATATACTGTCTGTTATTCATTATTTGTCATAAAAGGGGAATATATTTTGAGAAATAATATTCGTTCCTACTAATATGCAATTTCTATTTATAAACCAAAAACGTACTTTTTTGTATAAGGCCCTTGGTAAGCATGGTAAGGCCAGAGTATTTACCGTAATAAATAACTAAGCTCATATAAAGGAAAGAAAAAACTTTATAGGACACTACATCTAGACATGCTAGAGCATGATACGTACTGCGAAGAACTCTGTATTAAGGAAACTTTTTACACTATCGAACTGCAAGTTACTTCCGGTTAAGAAAATAATTTAAAAGCTGGTAGTTTTTAAGAAGAAGAAAAAAACTTGAAATTATGTATGTCGTTTGGAACATGCAAATAAACGATATGACGAATTATAAAAAAGGATGGTTGTCCAGTCAAGTATGGTTCAAACTCCACTAAATTTGTCCACTTGCCTGATTCGTGCACTTGACTGCAGGTACAGACAAACGATTTTCATTAAGGTTGAACAAACCATGTTACCTGTGAATGTTGCTTAAGAATTGAATGATACTTTCTATAATTTTACCGAGGTTTAAAAACGTCGAGCGAAGCACATTTTGCGTGAAGCGCACAAGGAATGTCGCTGATTTAAACTTGCATGTTTCTATTACTAGTTTACAGAGGTTTTCAACAGAAACAAACTATGTAGATTTTTAAAAAGGTGGATTTACTGCGATAATGATTTAAACGTTTCTTTTATCTGATATTAAAATTCCAAATATATATATATATATGTTATGTATTTTCAAGACAGCTAAATCCAAGTGCAACATATACATTGAGCTGCAAAATTTTCTTATTTTCAAGGCAGCTAAATTCAAGTGCAACATAGACATTGAGCTGCAAAATTTTCTTATTTTCAAGGCAGCTAAGTGCAACATATACCATGTATACATTAAGCTGCAAAAGTTTCTTATCATCTACATCCGATTTCACCTGGATAGATGCATGCTTGATAAAGCTATTTGGTCTAGCGAAATATTGCGTTTATTTTCATCATTTTGTAAATATTTTAATCATTGTTATATTTACATACTAAATAGTGTGTTAAAATTACATTGTTAGGCAATCTATGTTTTAGTCCTGGTATCTATGATGAGTTTATTTATTTGTGTAATTGAATTAATCTCTGTATTGATAAATCCACACTCCCATAGATTTGTATGTCAATTCATAGGCGTATCCAGGGGGCCCTGGGGGGCCCGGCCCCCCCCCCTTTCGTGGGAAAAATTTGGTTGATTATATAGGGAATCACTGAAGCATGACTGGAGCGGGCCCCCCCCCCCCTTAGGTCAGTCAACGCCCCCCCTATATTTTTATCATATATTCTACTGTGATAACTAAACATGACGGAAAATAACAAACTCAGACCTAGGAAAGAACTTGAAGAGGTAAAGAGAAATTATGTGTTAACACGTTTATACATGTTATATAGGGAATTGTATTGATTAATATATTTTGTAGTTGTATATTGTATACAGAAAGAGGAATTTTATTATACTCTTCCTAGGATAAGCATTTGAACTTCTTCACTAGCAACATGAGCAATTTAGAAATAAAACCTCACATGTTCATATTTTAACATGCCGTTAAAATAACCGAGATGCTCTTCTTTCGCTTCGTTAAAACAGTCATGTTGTATTTCAATTAACAAACTAGATGTGGCAAAGCGACACGAATGCCCTGCCCCAAAAAGTTGAAAAATCTGCAATTTGAATAACACATGTGGACACAAACATGATGGTAGTCTCACATATCTAAAGTCAGCTCAAAATCTGGAGGCGTATAGAAAAAAGTCTGTGTAACTGTGATTTTCAACAATTCATCAAAGGAGTCCAAAGCCCGTAATTTCGACAAAAATTAGCGGAGCGGAACGTACTTTAACTTGATCTGTAACACATCATGGTTAACTCACATACCAAAAATCAGCCCAATATCTGAAGGCGTTTAGAAAAAAACTCTGTATAAGGGTTTGTTGCGGAATGACGGAATTACGGAATTACGGAATTTCGGAATTTCGGACAAGGGTAAAATTTTATAATTTAAATAAGGTACACGTGCTTGACATAACCATTGATTTTGCAACGTCATATGTATTAATTTTAAATGACACAGGAGATCAAGAAAGATTTTTCGGCGAGAGTTGCTTGACTTGAATTCCAAACTCAATAAAAAAATTAACCCAATCTATGTCTTTGTTCGCATTATATTGTGAAGCACTAGGTTATTTCTAAGCTTTTTGCATCGCAATTCAAAATGACTCTATACAAGAATAGGACTAAATACATTTCACTGTCGAGCTGTTTAAAGTAAATTTCGATTTCGTGGGCAAAGGTAAACCACGAATTTAAATGATCAACGGACTACAAATGTTCTATAGTCTAAAGTCATTGCAGACTTTCTAACTTTTACTTTCGGCTACTTTTATTCTGCTCTCACTTTAATTCCCATTGACAGATAATGAGATTTGTTACGGCATTTCTTTGCTATACGTTACAACTGTGGCATTTTGTCTCCTAAAATTTACAATTGGCGGGTAAGTGTTTCATCCATACCAGTAACAATCTCCTTTTTTCGATTTTGAAACTTTGTTGACTTAATTGTTTCTGAATTGTTGCATTTGTCCCACTCACTTGCATGTCTTGTGTATTCTTCCCAGATGTCTCCATAGCGGTAGGAATTTCCAATGCCAAGTCAAGTCAAATGTTGAATTCGGCTCTGAATATCCTCCTTTGTATGCGGTCACTCTTTATTCCGACAACTAATCTGTCTCGTTACCTCGCATTATACGAGTCACCATAATAATAGTGTCTGTCAGACTTCTTAGGCTGCAATAAATGTACTTAACGACTAATCGCTGCTGCATCTTGTTCTACTATCACATTTGAATCTTTGAAATGTTATCTCGGTGGTCTTTCCCTAGTTTCGTTAAGTTGGCAAGTGATTTATTTTCTGATTTGGCTGTCCCAGTACTAATAATCCTTAATTAATTTGTAAATATTCTTCCCGCATACATTCAAGAAAATATCTCTTTTCTTGTCTTCATCGTCTATTTCATTAGCGTGGAAATGATGTTCCATACGTTCTACATACTGTGTTCAATCTTCGGATTCACCAAAAGAGTATAATTTCCAGTAAATCTGCATGGTTACTGTAGAAATTCACATTTATTTTCATATAGTTTTCCCCGTTTGCAATCCATTCAATTTGAACCGGGTTCTCGAATAAGCTTTTGAAAATGTTGGCTAGTCATATATTAATTCATATGCCATTTTAAAAAGCAAAAGGTTTTGCTGTCCAACCCTTAACAATTAGTTTATAGGCCCCTTTCATTTCCCCGTTATATAGCCTTTGAAGTTGAATAACCTGACAAATGAAACTATACAGGATTTTTTTAATATGCTGTTCAGTATTGCACATGTTGTACCAACCACAAAAAAAAAAAAATCTGCATGTTCATCAAAATAATTTTTTCATCAATCAAGAGAAAATACTTGAAAGCTGCGTTTCCCTTTAAATTTATTTATTGATCCGAAAGCTGATGCAACTATATGAAATTATGATATCAAATGGTCCTTATTATTATGTATTAACAGATACATTTTTGTATGTTTTTTTTTCTTTTAATCTGAATGCATAGGTGATCTCTTGGTTGCGTCCACGATAAATTGTGCAGTTGGAGAGTCACTTAAAATTGGTATTTCCTCCTTCTCTTATCGTGTCATGGCACCATATTTTGAGTGTACAAAGTTTTCTCAGAGTTAGAATAGTTTGTCTTGTTATAAGAGCTTCTAAATAAAGGCAACAGTAGTATGCCACTGTTCGAAACTCGTAAATCCATTAAGAGAAAAAAACAAATCAGGGTTACAAACTAAAACTGAGGGAAACGCATCAAATATAAGAGGAAAACAACGACACAACATAAACTCATACCATATTGTGCAATATATAACTTCATATGAAATAAGCAATTTATTTATTTTCAGGCTTTACAACGAATAAACGACTCTTTTGATTTCAAAGATGCACATTTGGAATTATCCTCAGATGAACGAACTGGCAGTCTTGTAACTTTCCTTAAAGAACATTTTTACCCCGATGAAGTTTTAGGTAAATCTTTAGGGGCAGAGTTAGATGAAGAAGTTGCTGCATTATTCACAGAAGTTTTTCGTGAAAACCTGTCTGTTTTACTGATATCAGACATAACTGGAGAAATAATAGCCGCTAGGTCAATGTGTTTAGCCAGGAAAGGAGAAAAGGCAGATTGGTCAAAATCGAAAAATCGTAATTGGATTATAATTATGAACTTTTTGGGGCATAAATATGATGAGATGGACGTATTTAAACGATATAACGCAGATATAGTAGTGGCATTTGTTGCTCTTGCAACCCATAAAGATCACAGGGCACAGGGAATAGCTTCTAAAGTAATGAAAGCCACTCTACTATTTTGTAAAGAACTAGGGTTAAGTCCAGTATGCATAAAAGGTGAAGGCACTTCAAATTATTCCCAGAAAATTTATGAAAAGTTTGGATTTGAGACCATTCATACCTTACTATATGATGACTACAAAATTGATGGCGAGATCGTGTTTAAAAATACGGGTGAAAACAAGTCAACTAAGTGTTTTGTAAAACAACTTTGATGTGGTTAAAGATGGAACATTTTTCTAATTTTCTAATGAAACATAATTTTTAGTGATGATTTTTTTGAATTTGTACCGATAATCTTTTATTGATATTTATAATTTTGTTGACAATTTACATTTCCAAGAATTAAATATATTTATCATATGGATGTTGTTTTGTATGTCTAGATATTGATATTAACTCCTACTTTCACATACTGATTGGTTTAGTATATGTTTAGCTCCTATGTGTACTTTTGATCTTCGATTGAGTAGTACCAGTGAGGATATTCGTAACCTTGGGTCTTCCATGGAATTTCTATCTGTCATTCACATGAAATCAAAAGTGCGTGTAAGTACTGAAGGGATAAGATTGTTTTGATTTATCAGTGGTAGGTAAACCTAAACATTGTATTGTATAAAGTATTGGTTGTAGTTGATTCAACTATTTTTATTAACAATGGAAATTACTCCGATTTCAAAGATTACTTTAACAAGAGTGCAAACACTGCAATGTCTTACCTGCATTACTGATCTTTGATCTTATTTTGAAATTCTCAATGATAACGGTTTAACTAAAAACATCACAGAAAATCTGGTCAGATAAATGCTGTCAGACAAACATAAACAACTTATATTTTTGATACACAAAATATAATTGTCCTATTGCTTCCAATAATTGAAAAACAAACCAAATAAAAAAATAAACTTGACATTGACCAATGAACCATGAAAATGAAGCCAGGTTTAATATAGTATTTGAAAAACAGACCAAAACACAAAAAAATTAATATTGACCTATGAAGCATGAAAATGAGGTCAAGGTCCGATGATAACTGCCAGACAGACATGTGCACCTTACAATCATGTCATACATCAAATATAGTTGACATATTGCTTATAGTATTTGAAAAACAGACCAAAACACAAAAAAATTAATATTGACCTATGAAGCATGAAAATGAGGTCAAGGTCAGATGATAACTGCCAGACAGACATGTGTACCTTACAATCATGTCATACATCAAATATAGTTGACATATTGCTTATAGTATTTGAAAAACAGACCAGAACACAAAAACTTAACATTGACCTATGAAGCATGAAAATGAGGTCAAGGTCAGATGACAACTGCCAGACAGACATGTTCACCTTACAATTATTACATACACCAAATATAGTTGACCTGTTGCTTATAGTATTTGAAAACAGACCAAAAACACAAAACACAAAACACCAAAAACTTAACATTGACCTATTAAGCATGAAAATGATGTCAAAGTCAGAGGATAACTGCCAGACAGACATGTTCAGCTTACAATCATTACATACACCAAATACAGTTGACCTGTTGCTTATAGTACTTGAAAAACTAACCAAAAAAACACAAAAACTGAACATTAACTCAAAGTTCAATATATATTTTTTACTCCTGTTTCCTGCTAATGCTTGTAATGCACCACTCCTAGTAGTGTCACATTCTTTATAATTTTGTGGAGTCAAAATAACATATACTACAGACTTTTCATCTATCATTTATAATCATTTCAATAGAAGTGGTCAATAAAATATAATATTTTGATAACAATCAATATGGCATCCATCTTGGTTTATCACCAGGTCATGTACGTGTTATCTTTTTAATTTTGACATCAAAATTTCATTCTTCCGACATTCCTACAAAACAAAAACAAGGAAATAAAAATAAACTGAAACATTGTATTTTAAATAGGTAAATAAACTTTTTCAGGTCTTATGCATATTTGGAACTTTTCACAAGGTTCAAATTCATAATTCTCTTTTTAAAATAAGTTGATAGCATAGTCTTATATTTCAATTTTTCAAAAATTTGTAGTTAATGTCAAAAGATGTGAAACTGCTGTGGTCTGCCCCAGAATTGAAGGTAAAATGCAATTTGACATTTTTCACAGATTTTGGTTGACACTCTGCTGTTTAAGACTCAAATGCATTTTGGGTAATATTTTCAAAAGTGTAACCAATTCTTTGGATTGGCTAACAACGTCCTAAATAATGGAAATCAACCAATGATCTTGGTTTCATTTAGGGTACAAACAATGAAATTTCCCTTAAGTCCTTTACATTATTGAATATTAATTTCTTGTACTGTATATTCCTACATTTAAAATATGCATTTTTTTTTGGTATTATTGCACTACAAACCCTTAATCTATCTGAAAATTGACTCAGTGGTGTTAAAGATAACTAAAGATGACTTGTTTTTTTTTAAATTTGAATAATACTTATCAAAATACAACAAAATCTGTATTATGGTACCAATAAATACCTCTTTAAACTCTTTGACTGTTTTGAAGTAAAGTCTTTGTTTTTCAGTTAGGTCAAGATGTTGATCATTTAATCTGTCACGCTTCATTTTCTCCTCCTGCTTTCGTTTTTCAACCTTTATAAACAATACTCAATAAGTTATGACTACATAAAAATTATGTTTCATAACTAATACATTCTTTTGAATGGCTAACAGCAATCTTGAGTCATTCTGAAATTAACCTTCATTTCAAAATGATATTTCCACAATAAGGTGCACAGGTAAATGAAAAAAAAACTTGATGAAAATCATTTTCATAATCCTATCCAAAAATTGTAATTTTAAGTATCAAATGCTTCTTTTAGAAATTTTAAAGGGTTGTAAAACTGTTGACCGTGTGCATAATTTTAGAATGAACCCGGAACAAAAATGTACTTCAGTCTACACTTTAACACCCCAATAAATTTACAAAAAGAAGCATTCAATTCTTATATGCATCACATATTTTGTACACAAATCAGACTGTTAGTTTTCTCCTTTGAAATGGTTTTACATTTTGTAATGTTAAGGCTCTTACAATTTACTATTTGGTATGAGCAACAGGCTCATCTGGAATCTCAATTGTTTCAGTGATATTTGGTTATTTTAGTTCAGGCTGACAAACTTTAATTTCATTGTTGGGTATTACTTCAGTTCTGCGAGCTTGTAGAGCATTGTTGACGTCGTGAATATTAATTAGGTAACTGGAGTTGTCTCCTCTTAGAAAAAACTACGGGAAAAAATAGAGAAAACAGCATTAACCAACCTGCGTAACGTGGTAACGTTACAATGTTTGTCGAGCCTGTGATTTCTCGCCGCAAAGATTATGATCCAGCGGCGATTACTTACTGCTGATCACTACGTCAAAGCTTCATATTTTAGAAGGTGGAAGACCTGGACGATTCATACTATTTATATAGGGGAGGGGAGGGTTGTCATATACATGTTGCTTTCTGTTATGCTGTATAATTAAACTTGGAAGATGTGGTATGAGTGCCAATACATATACATACATATATCAGTTTTGATTGGAAAAAGTATGCTTGATGATACTACATTTATAAACATCGGTGCAAAAAGAATTTCATCTTTACGATGAAGTTAGATCTTATTTGAGATACCTTTGGGACAACGGAATTATTAGACCATTTGCATCATGCAGTATTTGTCATTGCTATGAAGGAAAATGGACCGATAAGGATGGGTGAATATTGCAGTTAAACAAGCAGAGTAAACACGAAAGTTCCGCACTCACAAGAATAGAATAGTTCTTAGATTTCTGTGTTAGCATAAATTCTTCTTTGTGGTGGATCTGATATCTGTATACCTTAAGGTGGAGACTTTGGAAGACTATAAGGAGCGCACTGCGTTCTCTGTCGGACCTATCATCTTTTTATGTGCATACCTGGATAAAGGCCTGCAACTAAGAAAATCAGAAAATTAGTTAGATACTCTAAAATATATCAAAATTATCTCCCCTTGACCACTGATCCTTTCTTCATGCATTTGAATTTCAATTATTATTTTATGTTTCTTTAATCACTCTGTAATGTTTATGTCATGTTGTAACTAATGTTATGCTCTTAATGGGCCCTTTAATTTGGAAAATAAAAAAATATTGTATTGTATATTGTATTGTATAATCCGTAACGAGTTAAATAGAATGGCTATCCAGCTACATACCATAGACTGATGGAGGAATGCCTTGCAGATTACAACTTGGAATAAGCTTCATCTTTGTTGATGATATCATCATTAATTTTATTGTAGGACATACAAGGGGCACTTGCAGAATCTTCACATATTATTTGAGTGGATAAGAGAAGGCAAAACTGACCCCCCCCCCCCCCCCCCCCCCCCGAACAAGTGCAATTTCGTCAAGCGCAAGACATTTCTGACAATTGGTATCAACAGAAGGAGGGGAAATATACCAACATAAAACAGAGAAGGCTGTCAACTGGCTGACATTAACAATTCTTGTCAGGAGATTCAGGGAATATTATGAATATCAAACCTACCAAGAATAATATTGCAACGAATCCACACTTGAAGCAGTTCAACAATCTGAAATTCTTCATCGTGTTAACATTGTCAACAAAGAAGAAGGTGGCAACTGGTACTATCTCCTGGAACATGTACCAACGGCTTTGGTATTCTTACATAATGACATTGGATATCATGGGAGAGATCGAACAACATCGTTTGTCAATGATGGGTTTTATCGACTTAACTCGGAGTGCACCAATATATAAACCCAGGAGCGTAGCAGCCGGTACGGCAGGTAGGTACGGCAGTCGCCGTACCAATAAATTTTTGTTGGTACGGCATGCCGTACCAATAATTTGCATAAAACGTATATTTTAAACCCAAGGTTTTAGCATGGAAATAAAGAAAACAAGGTATTAAAGGAAATAAAAAAGATAGAAAATCCATTTATGAGTCATATAAGTAATTTACCGTATTCATTCATTAAAACCGGTTCAATAGAAATAAGAAGATGGAGTATGTATGTACGTCGAGATTCCGCCAGTTGAGACGCACCCCTTGATTGACTACAAGGGTACAGCGGATTCATGTACACTCCCTAAGGATTAATGGAAATGTGTCCTTTACAATATTATCCCGCCACCAAAACAATCCCCACCCAACACCGCCCAAGGGAGCGTGTAGGACACCGGGAAGTCTGTTATTATGGTGGAGGAGGCCGAAGTACTCGGAAAGAACCACCGGGCTTCTCGACGGGAACAAACAACCCGAAGAGATTTCAGAAGGTTGATCTCCAGATTAAGCTGAGAACAACTTTGACCTACCGAGGCCCCGAAGTATTCAATCTAGTTTTAAACTCCGGTCTGGATACCAGAGATGTGTGTGGGAGGGTGAAAATCATCCTACTGATGTACTGAAAATTCGACGTCTCGAGTGAGAATCGTACTCGGGACCTTCAGTACTGTAGCCATCGATCTTAACCACTAGACCCCGAACCCACATTTTTTGAGTTTCAGTTTGAGCGTCAATGAGACAACTCCCAATCCAAGTCACAATGTGTTAAAAAGAAAATAATTATAGGTTAAATTACGGTCTTCAGTACGGAGCCTTAGCTCTGCCACATCGAACAGCAAGCAATACAGAACCCCATTATAATTGACTAAAGTAAAACAATTCAAACAGACAAACAACAAAAAAGAAAATGTCAGCTTCCAAATTGTGAACTTTCCATTTCTTTGTAGCAATATTACAGCATCGCCTGCATACGGAGTATATATATCTCCAAATCGATACGATATTCCCGGGGTTGTATTTCCTATGAATGATTTCCTTGATAGAGGGTTGCTGCTTGAAAGGAAGCAATAAAATCAAGAGTTCCAAATGGTAAAGTTAAAATCATTCCTTCGTAAATTTTACGGATCCTATCACGAGTTGGTTGAATGTAACGGACTTTCCGTTTCACATATGAAATTGGATATGTTACTTATTTCTTAACTACAATCCAGTTCTCTTTTCACGATTGTGACCTAACGAATTAGGCTATTTACCGGGTTCGTAAAACATGAGCAACACGACGGGTGCCATACTAGGACTGAGCATGATCTGCTCAACCTTCCGGAGCACATAATTTACATCCATTTTTTTGAGGGGTTGTGTTGTTTCGTCTTTAGTTTTATATGTTGTGTCTTGTGTACTATTAGTTGTCTTTTTTTCAGCCATGCCAGCGTTGTCAGTTTATTTTCGATCTACGAGTTTGAATGTCCCTCTGGTAACTGTCGCCCCCTCTTTTCTATAATTATCCTGGCGTAAACATTTCCTAACAACAGTTGCATGACCTTTGTATGAAAACTATGCCTCAGTGGCATGGAAGAATTAAAGTTATTAAGTACTTAGATCCCCAACTTCGCTGTTTAAAGAGTTTCTGCAGAGAAAGTTATCGAACAAAACATACGAAAAACAAAAAGCGAGTTAAATTTCTCTTGTAATTTAACTCTTTCCCTTGTAATTTAACTCTTTTTTTTATTGAAAATATACGGATTTTACGTCATTGAACAAAAGGTGTGAAACTGGAGGCAGATTATTTTTTAAATACCAAAGAGGCAAAAGTTCAGTGAAGCAAAAGAATTGAATATTTCCGTAATCTCGGAGTTTCACCCTCTACAAATTTACAATCTACTGTGATATTGAAAAAAAATGCTGAAAGTAAGCATTCCATGACGCTGCTGTCACATTTACATGTAGTCGTCGATTTGATCCCTACGCCTTGTCCTTAGAATGGTGCATTTAATAATAGATCAACCCTTTGCATCATTAACTCATTTTTTTTGTATTTGTTTTTTTTTAGTCATGAACACTTGCACTGACAGAAAAAAAAATATACAACAAGAATGTGTTCATAGTACTCGGATGCCCAACTCGCACTATCATTTTCTATGTTCAGTTGACCATTAATTGAGATCAAAACTTTGATTTCAAAATATATAAATAAGAAAGATATTACCTTTGGGAGCATGTGAACAAAGTTTCAAGGTGGTTGGAATTCAACTTCATCAAAAACTACCCTAGGCCTGACCAAATACTTAACCTGAAGCGGCCACTATCATTTTCTATATTCAGTGGACCGTAAAATTGGGATCAAAACTTTAATTCGGCATAATGATTAAAACTATCATATCAAAATGAACATGTGTGAAGTTTCAAGTTGATTTGACCTCAACTTCATTTAAAACTACCTTAATTGACAAAAACTTTAACTTGAAGCGGGACAGACGACCAGACGAACGGACACACAGACCAAAAGCATAATGCCTCTAGGATTGGCATATAAATAAAGAAAAAAAGGAATGATCGCTGAAGCCATGGTGTTTCTTATGCCAGTTAAAACGCATTTTTTAAATATTGAAATAAAGGAACATGTTATTAATTACAGTAGCAGTATTATTCTCAAATCAGGGCCGAATACATGAGGCAAATGAGGCCTTTGGTTCAGTTGATGTTTATTGTTTGTATTCAGTTTCCGGTTTGTCTTTTGTTCATTTATCGTCTACAAATTGACAAGTCTGAGTGTTGATTTTCATTTGTAAACCTTCACACTGTGTAATGTTGCATGTCCACGCCGATGTCCAGCATTATGCGAGAATATTTAAGAATATTCGATCACGCTAACACAGAAAAGTTGTCTTAGAATGGGAATTGAATTGATACAAAGATACGAAACGCCTTTCTCATATAAAAACCATCGAATTTTTCTTAGTATGATTGAAAATTAGTTCACAGAAGTGATATTATTATAAATATGAAAATTGATATACAACAAAATTTAAAAAAAAACTGTGTTCATATACCCAAGCGCTGTGGATAAAACTAGATAGCTGACATTTTAAATTTAAAGTAAGACCATCAATTACCGTATCAAAACATTTGATTTGAAAAAAAACATCAAGATTGCATATGACCTTTTACATTCAAGGGTTAAATTTCATTAAGTGTTGTTCAACCTTAACAGAAAATAAAGGAATGACAATACACGTGCACGGAGCTAATCTCACAATGTCATGTATAAAAACAAATACAATATTAATATCAATGGTCAAATATTTAATCTTCATATCAAAATTGAAATGTGGAGGTCTTCAATATAAATATGAATCATAAAATACCTAATAGAAGCCAATAATGGTCTATGATCGCTTGGAGCAGTAACTAGTATTAACGTAATCACTGCACTAATACTGATCACTTATTTAAATTAGTCATAAAAACTCAATAGCAAATACAAGACAACAGACAGACAGATCGTATCTGAATTATGAGATGTTTTTGCTTATCCTATTTACGTGTTAATTTGATTTTCCTAAAATTTTAAGTTTTAAATAACAATGAATCATTTTTTGCTTTTGACGAAAAATAGCTAAATGATATGCTTCTATGTAAAAAGTCCAGAACCTCAATGCCGATTTGCGTTATTTTTCTCAGCTTCTGGGCCTAAGCGCACCAGACCCCTCGCAAATGTTTTGCTCGTCGCTGCAATATATTTTGTCTCATAATAAAAGGGCTAGTACGCCTGTAAAACACTCAACCTTGCATTTCTTTCCAAACAACTTTTCCCCTGAAATTTGTTTTAACCTTATGATCACTGTCTTTAGAAACGATGATGAACGAAAATGTAACGATTTCGTCAACCGTCGTTTGTTCTATTATGTTTAGAGGAGGACATCACGAGACTCAATTCTATGTTATTTTACATTTTTATAATATCAATTTAAAGCAGCATGCCAAGACCCCTAGCCAGGTGTCCAACACAAATTGAAAGTATTAGTTTTAGCTAAGATATTCCGTTTTTCCTATCAGTTGGATTGTTAACTTTTTTGACACATATATCATGCACGGTTGAATTATTTTTGTTTTTTTTTAATATTTTGAAGTTTATAACTTAAAAAATTAAATTTTCAGGAGCGAAATTTCAGTGTCAGAAAAGGGTCAGAATGTAGATTTTGCAATAATCCAAAAAAAACCTGCCGAGTAACCGCCTCTACGAGGCGGGATGACTCGCTTCGCGACTCATAAAATTTTCTGCCGTACCAATATAAATTTGGGTGCTACGCCTCTGAAACCAACGAGCACCTAGCTGGTAAACATACCAACAACATCGCCATGGGAGTTAGTTTGCGTGGACTTACTCGCCATTGTTAGTGAGGTTAACAAAACATACGAATCACTTCACTAGATTTGCAATAGCAGTACCAACAAAGAAGCAGCTACTTGCCAATACAGTTGCAGATTCTTTTAACAACAATTACATCGGATACCCACTCTAGTTTAACACACAAATAATTGTAGTTCGGACCAGGGGAAAAGTTTGATAATACATGTACCACAATAAAGGTGTTAAATGACTTTGTAAAGAACTATAAGAATTCATGGGAAATTGAAATTGTGAGATCGAGGTTCAATAGGACGCTGTATGATATGCTTGGTTCACTCGAAACCGACAAATAGGTTAATTATTAGTCAATTGGTTTACACCTACAACTGTACCATACATGAGAGTGCAGGGCAGCCCTACAGGTTATATATGGACTTAACATAAGGTTACCGATATCCAACTTGAGGCTTGTGAGAAAACCAACAAGATGATTACAACTAAGTACATCGCATATCTGCAGGAAAAATCACTCCCCACACGAATTGGCTCCAGCACTTGAGAATTAAGCCAGAGCTCAGCATGTGAATCAGTACGACAAAAGAGTTAGAGAGACAATAAAAGTAGAAGATAGGGTAATTGGTTTGGCAACGATTGTCAGCTATATGTTGGCAGATATGCGTGAACAAGACCTCTGCAAAGTTCTTACTAAACGAATCAAGATATCACTGTTTTTACAGCTAGGAAGGACACAGACACTCCATCGTTACCTTCTAGTACGATTATTTCCTAAACACAAAACTTAATCCACTGAACTATAATGAAGACCAAAAATTAAGCTTGCTAAAAATATACATGAACTGAAAACATATCAACCCAACTTAACCTTGGATTATAGAATCAGCACAAGAAGCAGTATTGTCATCACTGGACGATGCTACTGCTGTGGACGTTTCATCCCCGCGGGTATCGCCAGCCCAGTAGTCAGCACTTCGGTGTTGACTGAATATAAATATAACAGAATTTGATGAGACGGTCATCAAAGTGAATGGGTTAGCGCTATAAAACCAGGTTTAATCCTCCATTTTCTACATTTGAAAATGCCTGTACCAAGTCAGGAATATTACAGTTCTTGTCCATTCGTTTTTTATGCGATTTGTTATTTGATTTTGCATGTGATTATGGACTTTCCAATTGATTTTCCTCTAAGTTCAGTATTTTTGTGATTTTACTTTTTATAAATTTCCTGTTACAATCTTTGAATTTTAAAACTAAGGATTTCCTTATCCAGATAGATTACCTTAGCCGTATTTGGTACAACTTTTGGAATTTGGTGCTCAATGCTCTACTTTGTACTGTGCTTATAACTATTTTAATCTGAGAGTCACTGTCAGTCTTATGTAGACGAAACACGGTCTGGTGTTAATTTAATCCGGTATACTTGATAACTATTTGTCAATCCTGCACAGAGATAACTGGGTGAATATAACTAGATTGAGCGACAGAAAAGGGATATCCGTTACAGCAGTTACGCAAGTATCACAGAGGATGTAAACTTGTACCTAAGTATATGTATCCCCAAAGGGCTTCAAGTTAGAAATTATGTACAGGAAAGAAGCGATTCTACTGACAAGACTATTCAGAAGTATCTACCAGATTAAGAAACAACCCAATATACCGATAAAGAAACTAAGGATTATCAACCAGCTGTAATAAGTATAAGATAACAAAACCATGAACACTTAGCATTAACCAATGGCAAATAAAAAGAGGTTAATGTGAAATGAAAAAAAGCCATACAGACATGTACACCCTACAATCATTCAATACATCATATAAAGTCGCCCCATTGTTACAGTATACATAAGAAATAGATCAAACTACAACTTAACATTTTCAAATGAACCACAACTGTTTCCCATTCCAAACTTAAGGACAAATTGAAAAAGTCAGCCCTTCTTTGTTTCAAAAAGAAGAATAGCCAACGTAAATAGGGAAGGATAATCCAACTTCGTAAAAAAATCCCTTTAATTCACGCAAAAACTTCTCTAAAACTGAAATTATCAAGATGCTTTATTTCTTGAAACACAACACATTTGTTACATTTGGGCGACGTGTTTTTCACAAAAAATCGACATTTCAGTGAACAAACGGTGTCCTTCCTCTTGTCGACTTGTTCCTTTATGCATACCAGAGATTCCATGGATTCTTAAGAAGAAAGAAAAGAATTAGTCAGTATCGTTTAGCTTTACTTTCCGCATTAAAGATTTTGCCTCATTTCTTAACTTACATCTTGAAATTGACCATAAGGGTCAGTTGATATAAAACCTTTACTTCAAAAGAAATGATTTCAGCTTCCCAATTGTGAACTTAAATTACTATGTAGCAACATTCCAGCAGCACATGCATACAGAGTTTATATCTACGATATTCCTGAGCTTGTATTTTCTAGAAAGAGGATTGCTGCTCACAAGGAAGCTTCTAAACTAAGAGATCAATGTGGTGAATTTAAAATCATCCCTTCGTTAGTTCTACACATGCCATCACGAGTTTGTTGATTGTTATGGAATATGTGTTTCACAGATGTTGGTGGATCTTTGTTATAACTACTATCCCATCCCCTTTTCCTGAATATGACCTACCAAATAAGACTTATTACCGGGTTTGTACTAACATGAGCTAAACGATGGGTGCCATATGTGGAATGGAATCTGCTCACCCTTCATGAGCACATGAGGCTAGCCACAGTTTTTGGTGGGGTTCATGTTGCTTAGTCTTTATTTTTCCTATGTTATTTTATGTGTACTATTGGTTGTCATTTGGTCTTTTTCTTTTTTAGCCATTACATTAATTGTCAATTAATTTTAACTTACGAGTTTGAATTTTTCTCAGGTATTTTTCGTATTTTCTTTTACCTATATGGACAGAATTACTGAAGCACAGGATGGACAGAGTAAAATATGTATGTGCCTGTTTCAAGTCAGGAGCCTGTAATTCAGTGGTTGTTGATTGTTTATATGTTACATATTTGTTTTTCTTTCATTTTTTGTACATAAGGCTGTTAATTTCCCGTTTGAAATTTTTTACCTTGTTATTTCGGGTCTTTTATAGCTGACTATGCAGTATGGGCTTTGATCATTGTGGAAGGTTGTACGGTGATCTATAGCTGTTAATTGTTGTGTCATTTTGGTCTCTTGTGGAGAGTTGTCTCACTGGAAATCATACCACATCTTCTTTTTTTATAATTAATCTTTTAGTTGTGGGGTCATAAAAATCGATCTGCACTATGAGTAAACCTTGAAAGAATAAGAAGCAAACATCAAAAATTCCTAACTTGTAAAAGAAACATAATCATGTTACAGGAATGTATAGTAACAAACCCAAACATAATTCAACTATAGTTAGAAATTAATAATAATGACAAGTCACTGTAATTATATATATTATTTTCTTTTAACATCCTCAACCTTCATGAACACAATAAAATAAAATGTTTAGTTATTCCAGAAAATAATTAATTGGAAGGGGAGGGGATGCATGCATTAATAATACTTCAATATATTAATTTTTTAAAGTAATTTGGTGCCACATTTAAGAATTATCTTTTTTCATCTTTTTGGCAATTAAGTACATAGCATATTATTGTCTGAACATGTTCCATTTAAAACCCTCACCTACAAAACATTAGATATAGACAGCATTGGACTCATCTACAAAACATAGACATATACAGTATTGGAAGAATTCAAAAGAGGGCTGCCAATTTTGTAACCAACAAAGAAACAAAGCATTTGCAACATGTAACATATATTTATAAAACAAGGTACATACAAGAATCCTTTTTTTACAAGACCTTTTACAAATTGAAATAAACTACAAATTAGAAGACTCCTTTAGAATCCTCATATTCTTCAATTTGTTGAATGTCTCCTAAAATAAAAGAAATAGAAGGCAACATTTGCATATATAGATTGACCTGTTGATGTCTTTCATCGGTTTTTTTCTTCATGTTGTTGAAGTATAAACCCCTCATATACATATTTGTATGTAACATTTATATTGAGACTGTATACAGATGAGTGGTAAAATTTAACTGTCCTTTTACAAAATACCAATTCGGTATTAATACTAAATATGTAGAATATATGTCATTAGTTCAGACTTTTTATCTTTTTAGATTCAATCCTGGTATCTATGATAAGTCAACTAAATTCAAATTTCTCAAATGTTAATCTTTTGAAGATTCTTTAGGGTTCAGTGTATAAAGACACTACATAATATACCTTAAATAAAAAAAAATAAAGAAATGGGGTATGCAACTATTAAGGAACAACAAGACAACAAAATAACAAATATCTTGAAATGTTACCCAACAAAAGCAAACAAAGAATGCGCCGTTATTCTGCAATCCTCCCCTACTCCCTTACATTTTTTTTCTGGAATAACCCTAATAGGGCACAATATATCACATTTCATTAAAAAATTGTTGCACATTGACAATATAAAGAGTATAAACGAGTTCACTGGAGCTTCCTGTATATGTTTTAGCTGCCTTTCTTAAAATGTTTATTTGCTCTCAGCATGTCCATTGGCTGTTCCTAATATACTCTCTAAGGAAGACCTGAAAAAAATAATTGACCAATGAATACAGCCCATCATGTTTTATTTTATTGTCTGTATCAGTGTATGGTTTTTTATTCTCTGTTTTACTAAAAAACTAATTTTGGTTTTGATATTTTCCATGTGATTTTTAACTGCTGGGCCTGTGCTTTCACTTTTACTGTGTATTTATTTTACATTTAAAAGATTTTTGCTATCAATTGCTTCCAGATTGTTTTCTTCTGTGTCAGTGGGATAGTGTGTATATTTATTATTCATGGGATACCAATATTTGCTGCCAGACCATTTTTTTCTTCAAAGTAGTAGTAGCATTTATCTCTGTTTTTGTAAAAAAAACTTACCTGGCTTCAGCTATTTGCTGCCTGACTCGTTCTTTTTGAGCCTGTGTAGTGGCTTTTATCTCTGATGATTCTAGGTCTGATATAGTTGCTCTATAGCCGGTAATGTTGTGTAGTATTACAATATGTTTATCACCTGAACTAACGAGATATTTGTTAGAGAGATCAAAGGAAAGTTCTGTTATAAAACCTGTAAAATACAAAAAAAATAATTCATTGTATCCATAAGTTTGTTCAACAGTATTTTATCTAAAAATGGGCAACATTCAGGGCTTTCCCCTGAAATTGAAGTAGTAGGCTAAATTACAATTATAGGTGGCTGTAACATGTGTTCGGCAAGGGGGGGCGCTCAAGGCCCCTAGAAGCTCTGGCATAAATAGAGCAAAATCCTGCATTCTCGCAATCTCCTGTCACCTAATTTCATCTTTCAAATGACGAATTTTTTTGTATGAAATTAAAGGGAAAAAAAAAATCTCAAAGAAATTATGTTATGGTCTTTTTTTTTTTTTTTTTTACCTTATGCTTAAAATTCATTTGATTTTAAAGGAGTTTTATTTATATAATAATCTGATTTGTTAGAAATCTTGATCGATTTATTTTGCATAACTACGTGCATTTGTAAACAAATGACCCCCCTTTTTTCTCCAAAGACTGTTACGAGTATTTAAATCATACAATTATTTCTCAAGCATTGACAGAAAATTGATATATCCTCTGATCTTCTCTTTTTTTGTAAACTGTTCAATAAGTCGGATACATAAATCATTTGGAAATGTTATTTATTTGTGGTCGAGTTGACAATATTCTACTTTCGTTTTTGACCTTGATTCTCTGAACACCATGTGGGCTTTGAAAAATGAACTTCAAAAGATACTGTTTTCCAGATTCTGAACAACATGATCTACTACACTTTCTTTTATTTAACTGATATTATTCCATAAAATTGTCATCCTATCTGATAACTAGTTAATGACCATCGGAACGTCTCTATTGTTATCGTTCAATGACTTTCGGAACGTCTCTTTTGTTATCTTTGAAAAGAAACGATGCATTCTGACTTTAAATAGACAACCAATCAGTGACCTGAATTCATGTGAACTATATTTAGCCCAAGGTAACACTGACTTTTCATCCTTATTGTTTATCGTGACCGCCACTTTGCGACAATACATCTCTCGGCAGCATGTAAACATTTGAAAAAGATATTTTTTTCTTTTTGAATTTATATTTTTGTCAGTGAAGTAGCCGGCACTTGAAGCCACCGTAAACGGCTTGAAGCCACCGTCTACCAGCTACCTTGGAAAACCCTGAACATTATTTAATCAGTTCTAGGTTATTTGTGCTTATTTTAAAAAGACCAATCACTTTTACTTTCATATACTACCAGTAGTAGTCCTTCTGTAATATATGAGACAGTTAGCCCATTCTAAGATCCTTATTCATATATCCAAAATCCTGAAACCTCTTACAACCAATTATACTCATAACCAAATGTGAAATCTGTTCATTTTCATGAACTCCAAATCCATTTAATAATGCAAATTTAACATTTAATTCCACAATAGCTAAGTCATTTTTTGTCTGCTTAATAATTACATTAGATGTATGTTTCATTATAATACGTTATTCTGATTGGCTAATTGCACATCTTGCTTATTCCTTAAGCAATTGCATTACACAATAAAATTTATCATTCATGATGACACGAGGTCCACAATAAAGTGCACAGGTGAATTAAATAAAAACTTGATAAAAATTGTGTTTTCATGATCCTTGCTAAAAAATGTAATTATAAGTATTGAATGCTTCTTTTTGTAACTTCATAGGGTTGTAAAAGCGTTGAGCGTGCGAACATTTTTAGAATGAAGCGCTTCCGTGCTTCATACAAAATGTACTTCGGTCAACGCTTTTACACCCCAATGAAGTTACAAAAAGAAGCATTCAATTCTTAATTAATACCTACCATCATGTATATTTTTCTCTAATTATTACTTACCATCATGTATATTTTTCTCTAATTATTACTTACCATCATGTATATTTTTCTCTAATTATTACTTACCATCATGTATATTTTTCAAGACCTCTTCCTCTTCACCTGAGACAGCATTATAAAAACCAATAGAGTTATCTCCTCCTACAGCTATACTCCTCCCATCAGGAGAAAGAGATATATGACTAGGAATCTCACAATGTATACTGCCAGTTGTCAATAAATAGGGGTCCTGTGATAACTCATATCGAACTGAAAATAAAATAACATAATTATCTCCCCTTGTAGCTAAATTGAGATAGAAGGTTAACTAATATTGACTTGACATCTTTTGTTTGGTTGGGGTTAATAATTGCCATATTTGACTAACAATTCAAATTTCCAAAATATCAAAATATTAACTGCCCATGTAAAAGATATTTGCAATGGTTCATTTCACTTTTAAAATGTTTCATATTTTCAAATTTTCATATTTTGATGTGCATATTGTAGAGCTACAAATATTTTAAAATTCAGAAAGTTTTACGAAAAAAAGTGTGTCTAGATTTTTCGTAGAAAATGTATTGGAAGAAATAAATATTTATCTGTAGGAAAAATATTTTACAAATAACAAAACTTTTAAAAAGAAATTCATTTAGGGAATTTGATAGGAAAGTTATAATGCATAGTCAAGGATTCCAAACATTAAGGAAAATCTGAAAAAAGTGAAGGGAAACCCAAATTAAACCAAAGTACTTACTATTTGTATCCCAGTATTTCCATGTGCCATCTTTAGAAACTGAAGCCATCCTGAAACAAAAACACATCAATATTAGCTATTTATTTCAATTCATTTCAATTTCTTTATCCTGACAGTGACTTTTAACTGAATAGATTGTAATTACCACATGCAAACTGTAACAAGAAAAGACTGGCTAAACCTATTTTCCTCAATTGCACAGTGTCTAGTATAAAATTTTCCCCAAACTTGTCAAGTATTTATGGACTGATAAGTTGAATGTTAATATATCTTTAAATTAATTACAATTAAAACATTATTATTCTATAGACCATCTGAGGCTATATCTCTGCTTATTCCTTATTCTTATGGACGAGAAAGGTTACAAAGGGGGGGGGGGGGGGGACTTTAGACTGGCCTTATTATCTTGTTATCATAAGTGTGTACAGTCTTGATTGAGCAGAAATTTTGCTGAACACCTTAGAGTTACTGCATGTTTTTACTAAGCTACATGCATTTCATTGTCTTCAATTCTAACTTCAAATTTTTACCGCAATTTTACACATTGCTGCTCTATAAGTTAAGATGCTTCCACTTGCATATTATGTTATTAAGGGACATAACTCAAGAAATGAACAACCAAATCTCAAACTTGATCTGTGTTTTGAAGTTATAAACATTGTGTATAAGTTTCATTACATTTAGTTTAGGCAAACTAAAGTAAGAGAACAGAAACTAATTTTGGATATACACTATGTACGTACATATGGACGAGCAGATGGACAAGGGTAAATGCCCCCTTGCTTTGACGAAGGGATAACTAAAATTGTAAAGGGTTCCGCGGAACCCAGTGTCTCGCCTACTTTTGCTGTTAATCTCGGGCTCAGCAAAAATGAGGAAAAAATTAATAATAATATTCCTCTTGATACTATCTTTTGATTGAAAGAAGCTTCTGTCCAAGTTTGATAAAAATCCAGGATAATTTATGAATCTTATAAATGTTTTAAAAACTTTAACTGCAGACTGTATGTAATAATAACTGGAAGAAAAACTAAGTCCATTTATAAGTTAAATACGGAAAAAATGGATTTTTTAAATTTATTTCTGGATATAATCTAATGATCATAAACAACCTTCTGTCCAAGTTTGGTAGAAATCCAGGATATTTTAAGAAAATTTATAATATTTCAAAAACTTTAAACACAGAGTGAATATTTGTGGACGCCGCCGACGACAGAATGTAGGATCGCTATGTCTCGCTTTTTCGACAAAAGTCGAAGGCTCGACAATAAAAAACCATATAGGCCAAAAAACAAATTAACCTTGTGAATGAGTTCTTACCGACTTGAGTCACTATTAAAAGAGAAACAATTTACACCAGATGAATGGCCTTTCAATTCAAAAGCACGCTTAACATCTTTGAAGCCTCCTCCTTTGTCAAATACAACCTCCCAAACTTTTACATCTGGGGTAAAACCTAAAACCAAACAAAAAATTCATCATACTTCTTTCAAATAAAATGTATATATAATATGTTTATTCTAGTACAATATAATTCACATACTTTGGTGTTGTATTTTCTTATCATACAGCTTATCATTTGTAATGTATTAGCAATTATGAAACGCTACCATTTTGGTCCAATGTCATAAGACAGATTATTTTAAAACTAAAGATTTTCAAAAGACTTTATCCTAACCTGAGATACATGGTTGATCCATTTTATAAAGCTTCCTACAAGATAGTGATTAATTTCATTTATGTCCTAAATAAGCATGAAATATTTGCCACTGATCTTTAACAATCAATCAATTACTTTTATTCCCTTTATAGTCTATATAATAAAATTGTTTACTTCTATTTTTTACCTTACTAAAACAAAATAATAAACCTTGATTTTTTAAATACTTTTTAAAATTCATCAGAATTTAGTAGATTCATTTTATATAAACACCTAATGTTGATATAATAACAAACTTATACAATAGATGACAACTGAATTTTAAAAGTCTTTTTAAAAAAATCCTGCACATATTAAATCTCTATTTATTTAATTACCTGAAGAAGCAACGAATCTTCCACAAGGTGACACAGCAGCATACACATTATTCATCTGATGGGTATCTAGTATAGACAATACTTCACCTAAAAACAGTCAAACACATCACAGTAATAAATTCATAAATCAATGTGTGTATTAAATATTGTGAATAACAGATTTTTTAGAAGTGTAATTCGATCACAAAGTTTTTTTTAAATTAAAATAATTACATTAGATGTAGGTTTCATTCTAATACACTATTCTGATTGGTTAACTCAGCCTAACTGCAATCTTGTGACATTCTGAAAGCAACCTTTATTTCTTTCTTATACAGTATATTCCGGTTATTTGCATAGCCTATTTGTCAGACGAAATTATGCAATAAAGCGGAGTATGCTTATATCCGAAATGCCAAATTACGGAGTCAAATAACATCGGTAGTGCAGATCAGTAAGGGGAATCCCTGAAGAAAGATGAACGTCGATATGATTGAATCCGTCTTACAACATATGGAATGCTTATTTATTCTAATAAAAGTTATTTTTCTAGTGTCATACATTTTATTTCATTGTGCATTCTTTCAATAAAGTTTATAAACACATTTTGTTAGTTTATTTATGTACCGACTTTTCCTTTACCTGTGATACGAAAATAAAATTGTTCTAAAAATAGATTTGTTTCTATGACCCGGATGTACACATTACATTGTTACGCTTTGATTAAAACAATCTGTTTAACAATGGTACACAGTTTATAATCATTTTAAACAATAAATGTGTAATGAACTGCCTTTGATATTCAGTATTTACCGATTGCACAGTGATGTAACACTGTTACTTTAACCTCGTTAGTTTCATATGATATATGCAAAGCAGTTAACAGGTAATGGGGCCCTGTACGGGTTATTTGCTGGACACGAGTGTTGAAAGTTAGAAAATATAATAATTGGAAGTAAATGTTCTTTTAAAAAAATATTAAAAATGAAAGATTGATTTATAAAATTCTTCAACCATATATAAATGTCCTGTAATATTTAACATAAATGTAGATCACCCCTAGCCGAATTACGAGATTAACACATGGGATAATAATCGATAATTAGCAGGCATTAATGTTTTTAAAAATTCACCAAAAATGTAATCTATGAACAATGTTTGAAACCCAATCAATAATTAACACCTTTGGAAATAGAAGATCATAGAATGGTTGTTTTTACAACAATCAGCTGATTGACATTTTTATGACCTCAAGGCTTAAAATAGAATATGGGAAACTTTACCTGTGTACACATCGAGGACTTTTTTATAATCATATAAACACGATAGAAACTGTTTTAAAACTTTATTCAAATAACACAGAAGTAAATGTGAAATAATAACGAAAATAATGATGCATTCAAGAAAAATATACTTACCAAATTGCCATTTCCGGTCAAAACTCTCGTCAGTTTTAACTAAGCATATCTAGCTAGCGATTATTTTCTATGCAATTAACCGAAATGCCACTTGTAAGGCTATGCATATAACCGGACAATTTAACATGAGATGAATGGGAAATGGTTTTGTGCAGGAGAAAAGTATGCAATTAACCGAATTATGCTATTAAGCGGTATGCAATTAAGTGGAATCGACTGTACAAATTTAGAACAAAAACTTAAAAAAATGTTCTACATGCATTAGTAATTGTATGCTTGGTTAATCGTTTATCTACTACACAGTAAGAACTTGCCTTTTATAGACCAAACTATCAATGTGGTATCTCTACTACATGTCATAATAAATCTGCCATTACTAGCGACACCTATCTGTATAATCTCAGCTGTATGTTTCTGTAAAGTATATAGACAGTTAGATTGTTGTATATATGTATTCAGTGATATATAGATATATTGATTGATGTTTAACGCCACTTTCAACACTATTGTGCTATTTGTGGCGGTCAGTTTTTATTGGTGGAGGAAGCCAGACAGCCTGGAGAGGATCACTGTTCTTTGAAAGGAAAATAGTGGTATATAGATGAGGACACTGAGGCTAACAAGTTATTTTCTTTTAAATTAAATTAATAAATAGTCCAATATAATTTTTTTTTATAATTTTGAATCGGATCAAAATGGTTAAAGGCTGATATCTGTAAAATAATTATGCAATAATACTCTTATTACAATTTAAATTCCCCTTGTAACAGGTGTGCTTATCATAAAATATATACTGTAAATTAAGAGGTTATTGCGTGCATTTATTTTTGCGATTCTGTCATTTTAGATTAAAATGCGATTCTAATTTTTGCGATATTCAGAAAAATCCTGTTTGATTTTCAGAACTTTTTTTTAAATGCAAGTTTTAATTATTGCAATTATAATCCTGTGGCATTTTTCACAAAAATAGAAACATCACAATAAAATTCTGAATTTACAGTATTATTTCATCATAAGATGTGATATTTTTTCAGTAAAAAATACAAAGGCTGGAAGAAAAAATAAGGAATAATACCATTTGTTTTCTTTAAACTGGTCATTTTCATGTCAATGCATTTTTATAAGCCCCAAGAGCTCAGGTGTTTTTTATTCTTTTTATATAAACCATAAATTCTTAACTGACTATATGCATTTTGCATTCTTTTGTTTAAAGACAAAACACAGTTATCCTTTTGAATCTATTTTTAGAGTATAAGTAACTTACTTTTGGAAAGTCCAAAGCGGCAGTTATATTTCCTGGAGAGCCATCGTCTTTTTTACCGATTCGTAAAATTCTAGCTGTATTTGCATTCCCTAGACACACTATAAAAGCCCTGAAAGAAAACGTTTGCATAAAAAGAAGTTGATAACCTATCATATTTATGTTATGTCTTGCAAAGTATTGTTTTAAATGTCAAATATTTTTCTATAAATAGATGTTTAAATTAAAATTAAAATTAAAAGGTTTCCAAATCAGCCTCCGACTTTACAACCCTCAACATCTTATAATCTTTTTTTTTGTGAACTTTGCAATTATTTCAAAAAGACCACTTAACCAGCATGATAATACTAGCAATCCTTAATTTTAAGTTCTATTCCTATTCCATTGTTTGGCACACTTAAAAATTCATGGATCATCTCAAATCTGTGCTGGGAGGATTAGCAGAAAAATCATATTATAAGCATGCGTGTTACAGTTACTAATACAAATTCATACTTTCCAATCAAGTTAGAAAACAAATGATAACATAATAATAATAATTTTCAGAAGCAGTACAGTTTAGCATGCTATGAGAATATACATTTTTACATTAAACTTTAAATGCAATAAATGTGTCATTAGAACTTTTGGTTTTCGATGCCTTTCAACTAAATTAATTTGGAGGCAATGGTTAGAAGCACCAACAGAAATTTCAATTTTGACGGCCTCAAACAATAAAAATATTTGCCAGTCATTGGGTCTGACACAAAGACCTCATTTGCCAGACCCTTTAAAATTCTGCCCTCTATGTCCACCAGATCTGACCATTAGCTGCATCACTGTAGGATATAATAACAAATTGTCCATTTTATACTAATACATACTTTGAATCTGGGGAAAACTTCACTCTGGTCCCATGGTCAAGTTCAATATTTCCACGAATAAATCTGTAAAATATATGGACATGCATCTAAATATTTAACTCTAAAACACAGATTAAGAAACAGCAAAATGTCACAGGATATGTTTTTTTTTTTAAGATTTAAATTTTTACTAGAAAAAAATCATGTAGCATGTGTATTGAAATATATTACAATATACCAGATATAAAGGGGATTCATCATTATTTGAAGGATACCATTTTTTTTTTATTTAGTGGGTATAGGTTAACCATGGATTTAAATGTTCAACAAGTGCAAATTCATGATAGGTTTGGTTGTATATACATGATATAGTAGTTTGTTCTTAAATACTGTTGTTTCTAAAAAGTGAAAGAAATTTTTCAAAGATAAGAAAATGAATTTCCAAATATTCTTCTTATACTTCATGTACTTAATCGCTGTTATGATTCTGGAATGACAAAAGGTAGTTAAGGATGTTTGCTTGTCATGTTTTGGATTTTTTGTCAGATTTTCGAAATCCTCTGGTTTTATCCATTTGAATGCCTTGAAAAAATTTGCCCATGAACCCCCATTTTCATAAATCTTTTACATGTATAATTATACGCTATTTGTAATAGTTTTATAAAATTTTATCTATTTTTTTATAGTTTTTGAGAACTTTTAACTGGTCAACAATAAAGTTATGAACAAGAATGTGTCCTCAGTACACGAATGCCCCACTCGCACTATCATTTTCTATGTTCAGTGGACCGTGAAATTGGGGTAAAATCTCTAATTTGGCATTAAAATTAGAAAGATCATATCATAGGGAACATGTGTACCAAGTTTGAAGTCGATTGGACTTCAACTTAATCAAAAACTACCTCGACCAAAAACTTTAACCTGAAGCGGGACAGACGGACGAACGAACGAACGGACGCACAGACCAGAAAACATAATGCCCCTCTACTATCGTAGGTGGGGCATAAAAATCAAGGGAACATTTTCCCGCCAAAATTTCAATGGCTAATATCTCAAAAACAAGCACATTGACCCCTTTATTTTTTTTGCTTTTTTGATTCCTCAATTAATCCCCTATCAATATATCACTGGCGTCAACGTGATGATCGTAATTGCAGTTACGATCATCCCAATATGGCGGACACAAATATAGGGATATTTTAGAAGGCTGATTTCTCCACTTTAACAGCTTATTTTCATATTTGTTTTATATCAAGAAAAATCTTTATAAGCATTGCCGTTGAAAGTGTTTTTCATAAGATATAGAAAAACAACCAGAAGAACGAAAATCGAGATTCAAAAAATTACGATGATGATCGTAACTTCGTCTACAGATGATTGTAACTTTGACTTGTTTTTATAAGAAGATGATCGTAATTCAAAATTTACGAATGTTTTTTTTCCACTAAATGAACACCCTATTTAGCAGTCCCGCTAAAAAAAAAATTATTCAAAGAATAAATGAAAACCGCTATTCTAAAAAGAAATGACATAAGGGGGCCGATTAGCAGACTTATGTGCAAATGTCCCCAACATTATTTTCTTATGAGTAATTAAGTTAACATTCAAAATGAATTTACTTGGATATGAAGTAGATATAAATATCATTCTCATAATACAGTTTAAGAATACAGACCAAAACTTTTACTGAATAAAGTAAAGGAGGGCACGAAGTTACATTATTTTGATGACTTTCTATCGGTTTTAAATTGTTGCCTGGTCTTGGTTTTTCTTAATCAAACTATGACTATTAAAAATTGGAAGACTACAGAGGTGGACTTCGAGGGAGGATCAAGGTGCTCGCATCACCTTTTTGTGGGGGAAATTTGGTTGATTGTAAAGGGAATCAATGAAGCATGACTGTAGCGGGCCTACTCTTAGGCAGCCAGTCCCCAATCCCTTTTTGAAAATCTCTGGATACGCCACTGAAATACTGTTGCCAATATTTTACCATGGGTTGACTATTTATGTAAAGAAGGAAAAGATGAAATAGATGGTATACACGTTCATATTAGATTTTTCAAGCTACAAATTATTACATTTATACGGTATATGACATGTATTATTGAAGTTGGTCGAAGAAGTTGTGTTGAGCCAAACATATCAATAAGGGATCTACCATAAGGGGGGATGTTTGGAAAAAGGCAGGACAGGAGATTTGAGTAAAAAAAGGCCAGTTGACAATTTATGTAAAAAAAATCAGGATAAAAAAAAGGAGGACCGAATAGAGTAAAAATAAAAACACAGGATAGAGAGTTCAAAAAAAAAAATGCAGGACAAAATTATTCATCCTAGCCCCTCCCCCAAATAGTGCGGTGACTGAAGGCAGATTTTTTGGAATTTAATCTCCCCACCGAACACACACCTACATAATATATCATTGGAAAGAGGAAATCGTGTACTATAATAATATGCCTGTCGTCAGGACTTGATATGGTCACATTTTTTTTAAATTGAGGTCAAAGGTCATATGTAAAAATTTGTGAAAATTTGGGTGGGTTTCAATTTTGACATTTTTTTCTATTTCTAAACTCTACCTAAATACAAATGATACTGTTTTGGCTTTAGTAATGTTTGTTATTATACATAAACCTTAATCATTGAGATTTTTTTATCAAAAAAAATCCTAAAACGACGTTATATAAACAAAACTTCAAAAATCAAGTTTTCAACCTATAAAATGTTGAGAGCACCTTAACCTTATGAAAAATATCAATTTCAGGTAAAAATCAAGTGTCATGCAGGACAATACTTTAAAATTATTTTTTAAACTATCATATTGGGTGAGGTATCAAACCAAAGCCATAGAACACTACAGTCAAATATGACCTCAAATTGAATTTGTGGATACTTCAAGTTTTTTATAGACTACTCGTTGCTATTTGGTTTTTTTCACAATTATTACAGCTACCATAGTATTATCTTTTGTTTGTATTTAACTCTGGTTAATATCTATTACATTATAGGTTTTGTAACTTTATCCCCCCCCCCCTTTTTTTCCCTTGCAACGTACCACAAACTTCAAAAGTATTCCATATAAAAAAGAAGATGTGATATGATTGCAAATGAGACAACTCTCCAAATGAGACCAAATGAGACACAAAACAATTATAGGTCCCGTACGGGTTTCAACAATGAGTAAAAGTCATACTGCAAAGTCTTCAATTCCCGAAACGAATAATGTAAAACAAACAAAAAATCTAACGGCCTGATTAATGTACAAAATAAATAATAAAGAAACTAATATAGTATATAGAAACAAACGACAAACACAGCATTACCGTCTCGTAACTTAAAACTGACACATACAGATAGTGGCGGGGTTTAACTTTTTTAAGGGCACGCCAACAATCCCCTAACCTCGGGACTGGATTCGTGTGTACCAGTGCAACAAGCTTTATACCAAATCAACCCTTATCTCCATCATGTTCATTTTCATCAACTTTCACAATGACAATAACGGTACCATTTTTTCTGCACCAGATGCGCATTTCGACAATACATGTCTCTTCAGTGATGCTCGTGGAAAAAATATGTGAAATCCAAAGCTTATATTAAAGATGAAGAGTTATAATCCAAAAGTTCCAAAAAGTATAGCCAAATCCGTGAAATGAATCAGAGCTTTGCATGAGGGAGATACATTCCTTAATTTATAATAATATCTAACATTTTGACATGTTTTAATATTTCTACACATTTCACTCATGGCCACAGGTCTGCACATGAAAGGTTCTGCTCAAAGCAAACACGTTATTTTGAGTTTTTCTTTACAAGTACAGACAAGGTATTGTAGGAAGTCCGAAGACATTTGTTCCTAAAAAATACCAGCTTCAAACCATCCCTATCAATTCATCCAAGATTTAACAGAGATCTATAAGGGGGTTTAGGAAGGTGGGATGACATCCATATGCTTGTCTGCAAAGATGCTGGGAAAACATCATACGAGAAGTACACACTATCTTGAATTCGCTCAATTTCATGGTTAGTAACACATTATATAGCGTCGCACTTTATTTTAAGAAGCATACAATCCATTGGCATTCAATGTTTCAACAAGGTGTTTTGAACCAAAGTCACGGTACATTTGTAAAGCCAATCCTAAATAAAAAGGAGTAAAACAAAAATGATTGCCTCAACAACTTGCTTAGCATTTCCACAATTTCTCTGGTGCCATTTCCTGAGAATAGTCTTGGCTGTATGCAGTTTCATTGAGTAAGCATAGAATGAATTGCAATAAATACGAAGACATTGACTGAATTAAGAAGGAAGAAACAATTCATCCAAAGTTGGGTAGTCTTCTTTAGAGTTTCGATGTCTTTTCTAAGTAAACTTGCAGCGGAATTGAATATCTGTCTTTTTTGGTGTCTATTACAGTTGACATTGAGATTTTGAGGTCAGTTTTTAATTGACTAGAAGCTTATACATGTTATATGGCATCTAAAATAGTTAATTTGCTACTAAATAATATGTTATATTTGCCTTGAACTTGTTAAAGTTGTTTGACAACTGAATTTCTATAAAAATAAATGAGTTTAGACTGCATTTTACATGTAGACTATTTTAAATTAGAATCAGCCTGAAGAAATGATCTATATTTATCAAGTAACGGTTCTATGAGGAATGACCATTAAATTGTTGTCAATAGCCAAAATATAATTAGTAAAAGCAGTATCGTGTTCTGAAATATCTGCTTCCACGGGTTTGGATTTATTATTTTTCGTTTTTAGCAAATATTTTGTAATGCAACCAAAATGACAGAGTGCTTGAAGTTTAAAAGATGGACGGGAAACTATTTCAACTTTAACTTTATCTGACACGGATAAAACATTTTTAATGCGCTCATCTGATTTAAACTTGAGTAATTTTTTATCTTTCTAAAATGTTTTGTTGCAACAAAATATACAAGCTACTAAATAATAGATGAACGACTGCATTCTAGAACGTGTACACTGAATACCCGAAACTGAGGGACAACAGTCAGATAATTGTATGTCGTCAAACTTCCTGCACGGAGTTCTTCAAATTAACAGCTATCGCATGAAACATCTTGATGTTCCCCTCATCCAATCTTTTATGCAATGCAGATACAAAAGTCGACTTCCCTAAACTGGGTAAATTGACTCAAAATTTCAATCGAGGTTTTTTTCAGCATATTTTTTATTCACTGCATAAAATTTAACGACTTTTGTCTGTTCTTTGGACTTAATCGAGCAAGTTGCAAAGGACTTGACATATCACGGAATATTTACTGAAACTATCCGTCAATTATTCTGATTTTACAATAAGACTTTTCTGACAAAGTATATTTGATGTTTTATAATGAAAAAACATAGAATATAAACATATATAAAGTATGTGGCATATATCAGTGCACTTTGATTGAAAATATGTGTATATAATAGCGAAAAAGGTAGTAATTTCATATATCATTTGAGAGCAAATTATTGACTAATACACAAAATGGGACGGAAGGCAAGTGATTGAGTTCCGTGTTGAAATTGAAGATTTTTACTCCATTCTTTTTCCATTGATTTCTTAAGGTTTTTTTTCATATTTTGGTTCCGAAATTTTTATCACTTATTAGTTTTATTAAATACTATATGCTTAAAATATTATGGGATAATTTTTATTACTACTATGAAGAAGAAACTAAAGTTTGAGTCTGAATTTGCAATTAAAATTACCTCAATTTTAAATAGTCTAAACTTCACAAATTTTATAGATTAGAAGAAAATAAAATACTGAATAGCATATTTTGACATGTAAAAATAGCTTCAGGAAAAACTATTTCAATTAAATGTAAGCAAACATACCCATTTTTTTCATTTTGAAAAAGGGGGGTGTACACTCTCCAATATACTACCAGTCATTAAAACGACTTTTTAGAAAAAAGTGACCGTACGAAATTCTGACGACGGGGCAAAAACTAAAGAAGACATATTTGTCTTTAAGTTAAGACCATTTTTAGCCGTGTGTTATTTGGGGAGATTAAACTCGCGATCTAGACGACTTTTTACACTTCTGTCACCGCACTAAAAATAAAAATCTAATAGTAGCTCCCTTTATTGACGGTTTCGTTGGTTTTTTTTTATTCAAGATATGATTTCACTTCTTAATGCTTTATTTTTCCAACCTCTCCCTTAAAAATCGTAAATCTATTAATAAAAGAAACTATAAAGTCTGAATTCCCCCAAAATACCAGATCCTCGAAAGGTACTGTTGTCCATATAAAGTGTGGGAAAAAAAATGAAAAAAAAATCTTCAATCTTAACAAACTGTTTGGTCATTAATATGAACTGTCCAATACCTTATTTATATAAAACATATGAAATCAGTATAAAGCTGTTAACCCCCAATGCATTTTAATATTGAACTAGATACATGTAAATAAGAAATACCAAATCTCGCGGTCATAACCATTTGTGCACTTACCAATAAGACGTTACCCTCCCCTCAGTGATCGTTCCTCATTATTATCACAATATCAGCTGATAACGTACATTTTGTCGCATACAAGACAGCTTTATTTGTCCTTATTTATCAGAAAATGCTTCGTTGGAACAGACAGTTACGATCATCTTAAGTACAAGTTACGATCATCGTTTATAAACATAAATAAAAGTTACAATCATCATCGTAATTTTTTGTTTCTCGATTTTCATTCTTCTTGTTGCTTTTCCATCCAGTCCGAAAAAATATTTCATTGGCAATGCTTATAAAGATGTTTCTTGAAATAATACATATCTGAAAATAACCTGTTAAAGTGGAGAAATCAGCCTTATAAAATTTCCCTATATTTGTGTCCTCCATGTTGGGATGATCGTAACTGCAGTTACGATCATCACGTTGACGCCAGTGATATATACTAGTCTAATGAAAAGTTATTTATTTTGAAACCAAGCAGCAAACTTCCTTAATGCATTGGTGATTGATCATTTGTCGATTATGTTGATGCACATGTATGTATAATCACTAAATTATTGTAGCACACCACTTTTATTGGACACATCAATTTCATATGTTATGAAATGGTTTAAAGTATGACTGTCAACTCACTTGTGCTCTTTTTTACTGAATTCTTTTGTACTCCAGAGCATAGCAGATCTATCTGAAATCATATAATAAAATTTAATCTTTCAGAATCCAACCATATTATTAAACATGTATATTTATTTTCTTTCAATATCTTATTTGATGATTGTTGTTTATCCTTGTTTGTGCTGTTGCACAGCTGTCCTAGGTTGGGGAAGAGTGTGAGCTAAACGACATGTTTGACTACACCATATTCTGATGTGCCGGCACTGTCCCTATCAAAACTCAAGATCTTGTGATTCAGTGTCCATTATACGTTTTTTTGGTTAATTGAATTATTAATTATTACCAATATTAAACTTAACATTTTTAAACTCAATAGTTATACATTTCATACAAGTTAAAATAAATTTGAAGAAGGAAGTAACAAGAATGTGTCCAAAGTACACGGATGCCCCACTCACACTATCATTTTCCATGTTCAATGGACCACGAAATTGGAAAAAAAATATATTAGGCATTAAAATTAGAAAGATAATATCATAGAGAACATGTGTACTAAGTTTCAAGTTGATTGGACTTCAACTTCATCAAAAACTACCTTGACCAAAAACTTTAACCTGAAACATGCACTTTCATTTTCTATGTTCAGTGGACCGTGAAATTGGGGTCAAAAGTTTAATTTCGCTTTAAAATTAGAAAGATCATATCATAAGGAACATGTGTACTAAGTTTCAAGTTGATTGGACTTCAACTTCATTAAAAACTACCTTGACCAAAAACTTTAACCTGAAACATGCACTTTCATTTTCTATGTTCAGTGGACCGTGAAATTGGGGTCAAAAGTTTAATTTGGCTTTAAAATTAGAAAGATCATATCATAAGGAACATGTGTACTAAGTTTCAAGTTGATTGAACTTCAACTTCATCAAAAACTACCTTGACCAAAAACTTTAACCTGAAGCGGGACAGACGGACGAACGAACAGACGAACGGACGAACGAACAGACGGACGGACGAACGGACGCACAGACCAGAAAACATAATGCCCCTCTACTATCGTAGGTGGGGCATAAAAATACAGTGAATAGAGAGAAAAGAATCTAAATTTGGTGTTAAAAGAAGTGACATATATATTGCGAATCTAAAAATCATTTAGATGATATAATGCGATATCATTACTCACTAGACCAAATATAAAATGGTTTCTTTATAAAAAGGTTGAGTTAAATTTAGACATAATAACCCAATTACAAGTATGTGTAGTTGTGGTTATTGGACCAATGGTGGTAAACAAGGGGCCTTACAATATCCTCTTCTTTCATGATTGACAAGTTTATATGAAAAATATATAGAAATTTTCAGATAAATGATGGCCATAAAATTTATGTCCACTATCTCTGCCCTCTATGTCTTTCATTATACATTTTGTACCACCTGTGATCTGATACACAACTCATGCACAAGGTATTACTACGAATCTAACAATCAAATCACAAGACAAGGGAACTGTTGATTGCCTCTCAGTGATAAATTTACCTTCAGCAGTTGAGATTAAATATTTTCCATTTGGACTGAAGTCAAAATCAAGAACTGAGCTGCTATGTCCTCTAAGAATGGTAGCCAGCCATGCATGACTAAATGGTACATGCTGTATCCGTTTGTGTCTTTGAGCTGGTTTTGACTTCTTTGTCTGTTTTTCAGTCTTATTCACTTTCTTTTCTTCAGTTTCTGTTTTCTGTTCTGAAATCAACAAAAGATAGTTCAAAATATTGACCGTTAGTAGTTTAACACAATACTATAATTTTCCTTTCTTTCCATTTCTTTGATTACATATACATGATATATACAATGCAGGGCTTCCAAAAATAATTTGAGCCAGCCGGACATTTTATATCTGATCTCGATTTTAATCCCTTAAGACTAAATCACAAAAGGCAATTATGGTAATCAGATGGCCATCCCAATGATTTTTGAAAAAAACGATAATAAACTTTACTTTGATATGACTTTGATGTTCTGACGTAAACTGTTAAATTGGCAGTGCATCATTCGAAGTGTGCACAAAGCGTGCTCATATCTGCCTTACTTAGATTCTTTATTTGTGCCAAAAGACGTTGTCAAAAACTTTACTTTCTTTTTTAAAATCACATTTTCGTAATACCGGATGTTTACTTGACAGTGGTAAAACATGGACCAGAAACGGATATGCTAAATCAGTGTACGTTTACAAAGCATGACTGAGCAAGAAGCTCTTTCCACATTATTTCTTCAACAAAATACTTGAAATGAACGTAAGGTACAGGTACTAAAGATAATTTTAGAATTTTTGAAGAAATGTAGGATACATAGTTAAATTTCCCACCTGTGCACATGCGCACACGTGTTCTAGTTCATACAACGTAGTTCTGACGATTTTTCATTTAAAACCTTATTGAATTTTTCGTCAAATCATGTTTATAAACATATTTCTTAGAATTTTATTTTTTTAGCATGTTTAGACTAAATCAATTAGATACAAACCGCTGAAATGTAAGAAAATAACTGATCAATTCAAAGGATGTCCGGTACTGAAAATAGTTTACCTGTCACCTGAACAGGTAGATTTCAGCTGTCCAACAACTAATTAGCCTTGATTAAAATTAGAAAGTATTAAAGTAGGGGCTGTTTTGATAGTAGCTAATCATCTGTCACGTTTATGACCGGAAATGTGTGGCTGTTAAAGGCAAAATGTTGGGTCAAAAAGATCGCGTTTTATGTTGAAATGAACGTCTAGTAAGAAAGCCATGAAAACTAAAAAGTAGATGACCGTTTCATGCTTTGCCCAGCCAGACTTTTACCAGACAGAATACAATTGTCCAAAATATATGACCGTTTTGGAAGCCCTGATACAATGTACATAAATCACTTTCTGTATTGCACAAATTCATATCATCCTGCTGTATATTTTAATGATGTGGCTGTATAAAATCTCTTCATAAAAGTAAAGGAATTAAAAGGGGGTGAAAGGTATTAGAAGAAAATTCACTCATCAATCTAAGGAATTAAAAGTTGCCTTGGTCATGTTGGTCTCTTATTTTCATATTCTTATTGATAGTGTTGTTTAATTAAATGTTGTTAAAAAAAACAATACAACCTGTCACCAAACTATGTATATATCTGCCTACCCAACATGAGGAAACTCTTCAGTGGTTGTTTTAAGTTACATATCTAATAAGCATATTTTTTTTTATTAAGAATTTGACATAACAATAATTTTACATGACACTTCAAGTCACCTAGTCTTGACAGGAATCCAGGTTGGTTCACCCTGATTCGTGTTCGCTCTAGTACCTGTTCGAATGAACCCAGGGCGAAAGTGTAATCAGGGAGAACAGACCCGATAGTCGATACCATCATGACAGTGACCAAAGTTAAGGTTCATCATACCAAATGGACAAATATGGCTGTATTTTCACCTCAATCAAAGAGCTGATAGCTCTGAAGTGGAAGAAGGTGAATAAAAGGTAACTTGAATTACCATAAAAGCAGCCCCACTAACCAGTCAGAGCTCAGACATAAACAAGTCTATTTTTGTTTTTGACTTAAAGAAGTCAAAACATGTATTTATCATAAAATGAGTTTTCAATTTTAGACTTATCTAAGTCATAAAATGACAGACTTGTTTAGGTCTATTTATGTTGATGAAAAAACTTAATTTCACTTGGTGGCCAAACTACACAACCTATGACAGCAAAAACCTGTCTGAGAGTTCACAAGGACTTGAGCTATCTATATGTAATTGTCTAATTGAACATCCTTGCTAAACACAGATGTTTTTCCTCATTAAGTGTAGTTCCAGGTGGTTGCATTGTAAGGTTAATTAACATTATCTCCGATTTTTTAGACTCTCATTCATATTTTTCTTTAGAAGACAAAGCATTGTCTTTCAATGTTGTCATTATTTGATTTAGATGCATGACCTCCTTATCAATATGCGTGGGTCTTGAAGTTAACCAATTTTGATCACTTATCGACTTGTAGGAGTCGATATTTGCAACTTTTTGATTCTGGTCAATTATTTCTTGCTTAACAACATTTGACTTATGTAAGTCGTATTTTGTCTTGCATTAAAGGGAGACTAATCCTAAAACTTACAAATTTAGACCTCTATGAGTCAAAAGCAGATTCAGACTTATTTATGTCTGAGCTCTGACTGCTAACCCAGGCTGCTTTGTTCCATTATCGTTATAATGTATTTTTTTTCTTCAAACAAGAAAAGGTCATAAGTACATGGATTTCCAATCCGTACAATCATTTTCTATGTTCAGTTGACTATGAAAATTAGGTAAAATCTTTAATTTGGCAGTAAAATTAAGAAGATCATATCATAAGGAACACATGTGTACTAAGTTTCAAGTTGATTGGATTTCAACTTCATCAAAAACTACCTCGACCCTAAACTTTATAACCAGAAGCAGGACGGACGGACAGACTAGAAAACATATTGCCCACAAATGGAGCTTAAAAAAGTAAGGCTCGTTACATACCCGCCAACTTTTGAAAGTTCCCAATTCCCATATGGGTTTTTCCTGCACAAATTTTTTTTTAAAGGTTACAATTTTTAGCGATGTATTTTGCACGATCTTGATTGTCTAGAAAAAGTGTCATATTTGTATGATTAACTTACATGCCTTTTTCTTAAGTCTGTTTGCATGATTCTAGTTTTAAAAATATACATGAAGCTAGCAGACCAGGGTTTATTTTCCAGAGTAAGAATATTAGATGCTTGTTGAAATTTCCAATTTTAAATTATGCACAAAGATGGACCTTTAACAGGTTGGGAACAACACTCCAAATGAGATTAACCTAACTGGAAGATCAGTATAACCCACTGTAAAAAATGAGCACCAAAAAAGTCATTTATATTCATATTATTTGATGAAACTTTACCCCAAGAACTATGCATCTATAAAGTACTGAATAGTCAAAACATGTCAAAAGAATTTTCTGTTGTTTCTAAACTTATATCTTTTTTAATAATTTGACCCCTCATTTAGAAAAGTTGTTCCAAATATGAATTTTCCCACTTTTGAGTTTAATAAAAATCTTCAAAATGTACTTTATTTTTTTCAACAGTAAAATGACCCCTTGTTTTAGGGACAGTCCCTCATTTAAGGGACACCACTCATAATTGGGGTGGGGGTGGGGTGGGGGGTCCCAACCTAAATACAAAAATAAAATATGTTACAACCAGTATTATGTCAATAAATTGTCAATAAATTAGTGAAAAAATACTATTTACTATCTTTATCATGTTTTTGGTAGTACAGTAGACTCCGGCCAATGGGATACCCAGATTGTCAGCTAAAAATATCTGATTACCCGATATATTCAATAAGACGATGAATGTATATTCATTAAATATTCTACAATAATGAGCAGATCTATTGCTTAATATGTGAAAGGGCTGGAGGATTGATGGAGTGATTTTTATCAATAACATCACCACGATGTTTGTGAAATAAAATTATCAGCTGATTATGTAGCTAATGAATAAATTTGTTTCCACTTGCAGTTTTTAAATCCTATATTTATTAAAATCAATTAAATGTCCTGAAGTATTTATGTAAATTATTATCTTCCATCCATAGTTTGTCTTTACTTGTTTAGTAAACAAATTATTTACATTTTCACACAGGTAAACTAATTTGGCTATAAATAGATTAAAGCATGTCTGTGTAGAATCTCTTATCAAAAATCGTAATTGTTATAATTTTATTTCTTTAAATAATCAAATTTAAATTTATGAAAATATTCATGATTGATAAAATAGTATTGCTTGAAGTTTACGCTTTCAGAGACTATTTATGTTTAGGTCATGCATACCTGCCAACTTTCACGATTTAGGCGTGAACTACACGATTTTGACCCTCTGTCCCGATTACACGATCGTGATCGTGAAAATAGCCAAAAAACACGATTTTAGTAAAATTTACACGAAAAATATTTTTGTTCCCGATTTTGAACTTTTCAAAATTTTCCCAAGGGAGACAAATCGTGTTTGACAAATTTCATCCAATCAAAATTAAGTGATCACGCATTCACTAGTTGATTAATGTCGGCAAGGTAAACAATCAAAGAATCGAAGATTGTTAGGTATTTTGAGTTGTTTTTTTTAGCTTGGGTGTTAAATTTATAAAAATTGGAAACATGATGGGCGAGTTATCACTTGCAAAATGGTTCTGTCACCGCCTAGAGAAAAAAGCGTGTTGCTTCGAGCAAATACTTAGAGAAGTGGGAGAATGATGTCAAGTACAGGGGCTGGTTGTCCAAATCAACGTTAGGATTGTCACATGCCTTTTGTAAAGTTTGCAACAGAGACTTCAAAGTTGACCACGGTGGCCTTAACGATGTCTCCAAACATGCTGGTACTGCAATTCACCAGAAGTCCTTCAATGCACAGAACATCACCAAGCCTGTCACACACTTTTTCGTTGGACCACAAGATGAAGGTAAGAAATTAAAAATATATTAAGACCATGAACTTTTTTATAGAGGCTAAAAAGAAACATATGAAGTGTTTTTAGTTTTCTCTCCCCTCAATATAAAAAAGAAGATGTGGTATGATTGCCAATGAGACAAATTATGTTTTATTTTTGCATTAATTTACAAGTAAATTGTCATTTGGTCTGGATTCAATTGAAATAATTTATTAAATATTTGGTATAATATAATGATTAAGAATTTTGTTTGTGATAATTATTTATACTGTAATACATGTTTAATACTTAGATTTTTTTTTTTTTTAAATTAAAAATAATTATTGAAATTGAGTTAATATTCAATTAATTTAACTGTTATTCATGTAAGTTAAACCTCTTTTGATTTTGAACTATTTCTTAATTAATTGCATGATTATTGATAATTAAATTAAATATGTTATCAAATTGTTTTCTTAGTTAATCTGATTAAGTCATAAAAGTAAAATACTTAACACCTTTATTAATGACTTGATTGATAACTAGTGATGTTTATTAGGTAAATTAAGAGGCTTGTATTCATCAAATGATAGAGATTATATTTTAATTATGTTTTAATTTTTCAGGTACTATCAAAGCTGAGGTGATATGGTCCAACTTCATAGCACAGCACAACATCTCCTTTCTACTAGCAGACTGCTTCACAAAGGTGTGTAAAGCCATGTTTACAGATAGCAAGATAGCCTTAAAGTTTGCATGCAGCCGTACAAAGACTACTCAGATCATCAAGAAGTCACTTGCACCTACTCTTCATCAAGAGGTTGTCAGAGACCTGCAGACCAAACCATTTTCCATGGCCATTGATGAGAGCAACGACCGTAACTGTGACAAGTCTCTTGCCATTCTAGTTCGCTACTTCACTGACCAAGCAACAACCAAGTTCCTTGCCATGCCAATATGTAACATAGGAAAAGCATCTAACATCTTTGACCATCTTCAGGAAGTATTTGTGTAAGTGTGTTTTTTTTAACAATTGACCTTAATTTTTAACTTCAACATTCATGAATATTATCAAAAAAAAATAATAAAGATGAGAAGATGTGGCATAATTGCCAATGAGACAATTCAGTACCAGAGACCAAAGGACATAGAAATCTAAAATTGTATTTTGTTTATAACAAGTTTATGTTAATTGTCATTTAAAAAAATATAATATCTCTTCTTTTTTTTCAGTGACAACAATATACCCTGGGAGAACTTGGTTTCTTTTGTGTCTGACAACTGTAGTGTCATGACTGGTAGACACAACTCAGTAGTAACCCGCATCAAAGAAAAGTGTCCAGCTGTGTTTGACTTTGGATGTGTGTGTCATCTTGCCAACCTTTGTACTGTTGCTGGTGTGAAGGCCCTTGCTCTGCCAGTAGAAGACCTCCTAGTGGAAGTTTACTTCCACTTCTTTCACAGGTATTATAACATTAAGATAACATTGTTTATAAAAAAAAAGGGTATATATCAATGAGACAGCAATCCAACAAAAAATGATATCTATAGGACCAACATTTGTTAATTATAAAAAAATATAATTCATATATCTATGAAACAGCAATCCAACAAAAATGATATCTATAGGATCAACATTATACATGTTATATATTTGATATGGAGACTGTCATATATTTTCCTGAAATGTTTTTAATTTACAATATGATTATAATAAGTATTATTATTTCAGTTCCAACAGAAAAGAAAAGTATAAAGAGTTTTTGGAATTTACAGACACAGAACCTAGCAAGATCATCAAGCACAGCAGCACCAGATGGCTTAGTTTAGAAAAGTGTGTTGGGCGTCTTCTACACCACTGGTCAGCCCTTACTTCCTACTTTAACTCACATGACGAGGTGGAGAAGCCAGGCCGTATAAAGCGTTGTGCCAACTACCTCAGTGACCATGACATGCACCTGTACTACCACTTCCTAAGCTTCATACTGGAACCACTGAACCACTTTAACACCATGTTTCAAGTAAGTTACTTTTTTTATATAACATTTTAATAGAATATAATTAGGTTCATGTACATAAAACATTTATTAAAAAAAGGAGATGGAGATGTGATATGATTGCCAATTAGACATATTTTTTATCAGAATATTAAAAAGACTTTTATGACAGATTTATTCTCTTTTGTAAAGTCAGATATATATATGCATTTTCATGTTGATTGCTTTCAGTATTAATAATCTTGTTAACTTTTTTAGGCTGATGAGTCACGTATTGGTTTCTTGAGCCAGGAGATGACAGTCCTCCTACGTACTTTCCTTGGCAAGTTTGTAAAAGCCAGAGTCATCCAGTCACACCAAGACTTGACAACAGTACCCTATAGTGACACAGCCAACCAACTTCAAGACAACATCCTAGCAGTTGGCCTCTATACCCGTACCTACATGGCAGACCACACAGATGACATTAGCCCATCAGTCCTTGCCAAATTCTTCAAGTAAGTTAATGATATTTGAAATATTGTAAATATAAGAATATGTGGTATGATTGCCAATGAGAAAACATTCAACAAAAACCATATAACAGAAATTATCTAGATAACAGTTCCATCCTTCAACAATGAGAAAATTAATAGCTAATTTTATTTCAAATAAAGTATGATAAAAAAAACAATAAGTGCTTAATTGCCAATGAGACAACTCTCAACAAGAGACCATTCAACACAGTACATCCTTCAACAATGAGAAAATCACTTGTACATTTTATTTAAAATAAATTTGTATAAAAAACTAATTATTATCTTTTTGTTTTTAGGTCTGTCAGAAGCTTCTACAATGTAGTTGTGGCCAAGATGTTGGCAAAGTTCCCTTTCAAGGACCCAGTTGTTTGTGGCTTAGCCTTTCTAAACCCATCAACCAGAGGTGACCTCCCTTCATCATCTATAACAGTTGTAGCTAGAAGGTTCCCATCAGTTGTTCCTGAGCACCTACTTCAACAACTAGAAGAAGAGTTTACAGCCTATCAGGTCACACCATCATCAGAACTGCCAACCTATACACCAGATTCAACCAGAGTAGACCAGTACTGGGGACAGGTGTCCCAGATGACCAACAGAATTACTGGAACACCAAGGTTTCCTCTCCTATCCAAGATTGTATCAGCAGTGTGCACAATTCCAAATTCTAATGCTGATTGTGAACGTACATTTTCCATGCTTAAGAAGATTCACACTGATACCAGATCATCATTAGACAATTCCACATTATGTGCCCTTCTGACTGTAAAGCTGAACACAAACAGTAAGTGCTATTCATTCCAGCCAACAAAGGAACAGCTCAAGACAGCTAAGCAGGCCTGCTCATCTTACAACAAAGACTGTGCTTAAAAAATACATGTGATATTGAACTGTAGTGCTTAATTATAAAATAGTTGCTTTGAACATTTTTAACTGTATGAACTTTATAAACTCTTGAACACTTTTAACTAGTGCTGTATGTGTGCATGAACCTTTAATAATCATTACATTGTAGCTTTTGTGTTTGACTGTTTGACATTATAACTTGATCTATATAATATATTGTTGTTTTTTTGTTATTAAATTATTAAACTATTACTTTTTTTTTCTTTCTTGACAATGTATTAGACAAACTTAAAGTCATCTTACTGGTGTTTATCTCAACAAAAAGAATACAACAATCAAACAATTAAAAAAAGATGGGTTTTTACAGATTCTTCAACTGTCACCCCCTAAAAAAGAAACATGTCAGCCACTTCTAAGGAACAAAATCATCACACGAAAAAATGGCGCGAAAAATTCTACCCTAAAAAATGGTGCCGCGCACAAAAACCCCCATGGCCATTTTCAAAAGTTGGCAGGTATGGTCATGGTTCTTCACATAGTTGTAAACAAACCGGGCAATATGGCCGACACACGTGATTACCTTTGCACATGTGAAAAAAATATTTCTGACAAAAGTCAGATTTCTCTTGTCAAAAGGAATTTATATTTATATTGCAATACATTCTTCAGAAGGAGGTACATTGAGTTTCAATTATATTTCTTTTTCTATGAGCTTACATTCTCCAAACAGCAACGTATTGCTCTTGTCAACTGAGTCTTGAATAATTTTATAAATAGATTCAAACCATTTGGAGTAGAAGGGCATCTAATTCACATGACAAAGGAAAACAATGAATTAAGACAACAATTTAATAAGAAATATATCCTTTTTATTTACAAAAAAACAAAATCTTCTTGTCTGCAGGATTGCAAATTCGTAACTTCAAGGGCGAACTTGTAAACAGGGCGAGTTGTCCCGATACCAAATTCACGCATGCGTAATACAAATATCTACAGTTAAAACATCCTGTGACAAGTAAACAAATAACATTCATGTGGATGAGATGAAATCTGATAATTTACATAAATAAAAGGGTCATATTTACGATAGTGATTGTTTTTCAATCCTAATTTACAAATTAAATGATTCAGATGCCTAATCATGTGTAAAAATCGGTGTCAGGAATCTTAAGTTGTTATGAAATTGTAATACACGAAACGAATGCGGCATACGGAGGCTCAATGCCAAAGGTCAGCCCCTTAAGTCTTCAGAAGACTTGACGTCTTCTTCCACTAAAAACTACTCTGTGTACAGACTTACCTGTGCTGTTTGGAAAGTTTTAAGGCCTAGCATCCACTAGATATATAAAAGTAAAATGCATTTTATATTTAAGAAAGATAAAATCTTTCTTGGTTTTTGATGGGCATTTTTTTTCCTTTCTGCAGAAGGTGTAAAAATAAACAAACACCTGAATTACTTTGATACTGTCCACTCACTGACTCAGATAAACTCTTTTTTTACTCACCTGTAGTTGTGAAGATACCTCTTGTCCATGTCAATTAAGGACAATCAAAACAATACAAACCTATTTTTTACCTGAGGGAGCATCTCAAAGTTGTACCACAACTTAGTTAATTTTCACACCATATGCACGAGGGGAAAAAAATGCCCATCAAAATCCAAAAGAGATTTTATCTTTCTGAAACACAAAATGCATTTAAATTTTATATATCTAGTGGATGCTAGGCATTAAAACTTTTCTAACTTCACAAGTAAGTCTGTACTCAGAGTAATTTTTTGGCACGTAAATACAGCCATATTTGTGCGTTTGTTATGATGAACTTTAAAAAAAGTATCTGTCAACATAATAATTTGCCCTAATCTTGCACAGTGACTGTGTAACAGTCACTATGTTCCGTCAGTTACTTTGTTCCGGTTGAACTTTTCAACTAGTTACTTTATTCCGAGTGCAGTCGAAAAGTTCCGGAAAAAGTAGCCAGTTTAAAAGTCCCGGAACAATGTAGCTAGTTGAATAGTTCTGGCGGAACAGAACAACTAGCTCCTTCAGTCAGAATGTTGCCTTCATAACGGAATAAGTTCTAATTTATTTTTATACATTAATCTGAAATTGATATTTTTAAAAGTACCCATATGAGGAGGAACTTTTGGGCCAGTTTGTTAGTTCCGGTTTTGACTGATTTGCCAAAGAGGAACTTTGTGACTAGTTGATAAGTTCCTTTTGACTTTTGTAATCAGTATCTTGATTCCACTTTGAAAGGTTCAAATATAATATCTTGCGCTTTTACTTTACACCAATTCTCCAAATGGAACTTTGTGACTGGTTGATAAGTTCCGCTGGAACTTTTGGGCTAGTTTGTTAGTTCCGGTTTTGACTAATTTGGCAAAAAGGAACTTTCTAACCATGCTAACTGGTTGATATGTTCCGTTGGAACTTTTCAACTAGTCACTTTGTTCCGGTGGAACTTTTAAACCAAAGAAAGAACAAAGTAACTAGTTAATAAGTTCCTCCGGAACTTTTCAGCTAGTTACAGTACGGGTAGGGACTTATTTTTATGGATGTCTTAATCCGTCTAGTCAGATATGCATAATCCGATATTTTTATGGTAGGTAGTATGGTCATTAATCAACAGATCCAGGTGTGAATGGTCCTTTCATCTTAATCCGTGTTGCTAGAATTACGGTTCACTGATTTCAGAATCAGATTACCTGTAATTTTAACCTCTCAGTCACTTTATTGATTATATTTGTTCTACATCGTATTTGACATAAAATATTTTTACAGGTGAAGTACTGGAGAAAACTTTGTTTAATAAAAATAGCCTATTTTTGTTAATTATGGTTTTGATATTTCAACTGTTATTTATTTTCTTTGTTCCTAAAAATTATTTTTATTTTATGTTCCTTTTCGTTTGTTTTTGGTTTTTTTGTATCTTTTTCTTATTTGTTTGCATAAATTTTTTAAACATATATTTTTTTACATGTATTCTATTTCTTGAAGCTTACGGTTATTTTTATTTTACTGATTTATTTTCCACGTAAATCCATTGATTAGCAGAATGCTGTCTCAAGTGCTGCTGCATAAGATTTCCGTGTTTGTTCATTATGCTAAATTAATATAATTGATCTGCATTTGGGTGTAGGGGGTAAAAGGGGTCCGGATCTCGAAATCCCAGGCTTAAAAACACGAAGTCCCAAGGTCCCGAATTTAAATAAATTTTAAACCCGACATCGCGAAAAAAGAATTCCCAGATCCCGAAAAGGTTAATCCTGAAATTCCGAACTTAATTGCATAATATTAATTTACGCACAATCCATGTAAAAAAGGAAACTTGTATGTTATATTTTTTATAGCAATCTAAAAGAAAAAATTGCCGTGAAAAGACAATTCCATGATACACATATCAGTGATCAACAGCGTGTGCACGTGGTTGAACTTGAACTTGACTCCACTCGGAAATAATAAAACATCGATTTAAAAAATCATACTGACTGCTCGAGCTTTAGAATGACTAGAAGTACGACGAAAAAGTAGACAGCTGATCATGACTAGTACGACTAGCCTTCAAACCCATTGGGGTATAAATGTGCATTTAGTCAATAAACTATATAAGGTTAAACTTGGATTTTCGTGTATCGATTTGATACAATTTGTAAAATATATTTATAACACCGGCGATTTTCATAAAAAATTTAAAACATGAAAATAGAAAGGCATATTATCTCGAGTGTCAAAAATTTTAAATAAAATTTAAAAAAAATAGGAATCGAAATATGATCTCGGCGTTATAAATATTGTATTAAAGGAAACCAATTGTTTGACTTTCAAAGAGATTAACGGGAAATATGTCAAAATAGAAAGCACGAGTGATCTGTCTGACCAAAATGTTTCACTTGCGAGAAATGATTGACAGGTGTGAATAGATGTAGAGGCTCCGACGGGGAAAGTTGTATCAAAAGGAAAATAACTTAATTCACAATGCCTATACATATTTCATAAATACGATATGTTGGCCTTATACTTAAAATTGAGTTTCTTATAATTTTTATAAAGGAACAGGACGTTAAAAGCGGGAAATAATATAACCATCAACGAAAACTCGTATAATTTACGGGATTGAAGTCTCAATAATTTGATTTAAACTTCTATTGAAAACAGTCTTGGTTGTTATTAGGCTTATTATTTTGAATAAGATGAAATATTTACGGTTTACAAATACAAATACAAAATAGTTTATTGGCACAAAACTATTGAAATAATTGGCAACACAATATATTGTTAAAAATCGTCTTTATTTCATTTTCAAATTATAAAAAGAATAAAATTATATTTAATTTTTATTTTTATTCTTATATTTAATTTTAATTTTATTTCTTATATATATTTAATTTTAATTTTAATTCTTTCTCTTTGAATACAAAACATATTTTACATTTATCTATCCTCAATAAATACTAATATATCTGTACAGGTAAAATTTAATTCTAATCAACCTGGTACAGATTGATTTACGACCTTCCACTTGGATATTGCACAGCAGGTGTTTATTACACTGGGACAACTGTCCGACCAGTCTGACATCTAGACGGATTACGACATCCATAAAAATATGTCCCTACCCGTACTGTAGTTCTTTCCGCCCGGAACTTTCCAACATCGGAACAAAAGAGCATTTACAACTGTGCATGAATGATAGTTTTTCAGTAAGAATAATGCACTGAATAGCTCAAATTTCTTCTCAATGAGTATAAAACTTAGCTTTAATGGTAAACTTTCATATTTTTTTGTAAAATTTAGAAAAGGAAATTATTTAAAAAAAATGTTCTCGTAACTTTAGCGCAAAAATAAAATGATACCATCTTCATCCTTTTTGTCTGCACGTCTTCCGACACTGCATAAAAGAACGAATAATAGGACTACAGCTCCAACTGCAGCAGTAACTGCTAACGCCGGTACTGAGTTTTCTACAGAATCCGCCATGCTGATGAGTTGGAAAAATAATTTTCGATATTCCTCTTACTTTTTCGTATTTTGTGTGGATATCGCCGAAGATTTACGATCGTTTCAATTTTAAAGATTTTAAAATAAAAATCGAATTTTTGAAATTATTAAACACAATTTCAAAAAAAATTATATCGTATTCATGATAAACATAATTCAATTCTCCTCATATATAATATGTTAACATGTAAAATTTTCAAAAATAGTTAAAATTTTCTTTTATCTTAAAAATAGAGATTTCACCAATTTCGTTTTGTTTAATATTTGGAGTATTAGATAAACCGAGATAAACATTACCTACTTTCGCTTTTGAAGGAAGCTGAGTTTGCAAATTAAAGTGTCAAGTTATAACCTGTAAACATAACCTAAGAAGCAGAACAATGAAAATGGCAACACGTTCTTTCATTACCAATTCTTTCAAGTCTGTCAAGACTCCTAAAGGAAAAGATAAAAAGGAACCAGCAAATGGTATTTTAAAAGCTATATACGTAATATTGATAATTATCTGATTATAAAAACCAGAGGCATATAAAAAATGATAGATCCCTTTAGGGATTCTGACTGCAGAGCAATTTTCTGATTTAACCACTTTGAAAGTGACCAAATCAGAAAATGGCTACTGACTCAGGATCCCTAAAGGGATTCAGAAATGTAATCCAACTTAGAAATTGGTAATTTTAACTCATTTATAGTAATACACCTTATCTCTATGTGTCCGCCATTACTTGAAATCACACAAGTTCCTTTAAAATGTTGACATGAAAATACAAAATATCTGACACCACAATAGAAAAGTGGTTGTTGTACATGTATGATGTCAATAATTCAAGCAGGACAGATTTTTGCGTAAATGAGTAAGCTGGTAATAGTGTATATGTACACATGTAATTAACCATATAATTATATTGTTACATACACAATCGAACAAGTTGAGATATATAAACACCAAAAGATGGTGACAATTCTAAAAATGAATAACTAACATTAGGAAATGAAAAGTCATCTCTTTTATCATAAATACTGGTATTTAGCTTCCCATTAAGGATATAGATATTAAGATCCAGGAAAGGGCAGTGTTCATTGTTAGTATTAGCATGGAAGTATTATATTGACAGGAACTCCAACAAGCGGACTTCAAACGTTTATAGTGCGATGCCGCAAAATCGTTAAGTATCTGTTAATGAACTTGACATGTCTTATGGATGCATGGGTTCCGATCAATTTTTTGGAACCTCGTGAATGATCGTAATTACAGAACATACCGAAATAACCGGAAGTGTACTTAATTGTCAAGGAAATGACATTTACCGACCATGTGAATGACAAATATGTCAGTTTTTACGGGTTTTGCTGCTTAAAAACAAATAAAAAGAAAAGAAACGAAATCACCGCGACTGTTTTCACCAAATAAAAAAACAAAAACAAAAAAACTGAAGAGTAAAAATACTCACAAGCCATAAACATTTCAGTTTAAGTTGCAATCAATTTTAAAATAGTAAGATTTTTATTCATGAGAGAGCCATTGGCTAAACACGTGTAACTGTTATATACATGTTAGGCTTGAAAATCATGAAATTCTCATGTAAAGTAAACGGAAAAGTTTTTATCAGTAATTATTATCGCGTTTTACTGCTAACTTTGACAAATATTTTAATAAAGTGTTTAATGAAAGAATTTCCAACAAAAATTTAATCCAAAAGTTGGCCGGGGGGACGGGGTTAAAAAGCTTTGATCCGAAGAAAATATCAAATATTTTGATTTATTGTTTACTAAAAGTCCAATGGCAAATATTTCATGCAATTAAACAAGAAACAGAAACATAAATTGCTTAGCATATGGTGAAAGATGTCACAGTTCAGAACTGTTAAGCTTTTAAACACATAAATAAATTCTAATTTGGTTTCCATGATAAAAAAAAATTAAACTGCATAGGGCCCATCATGGTGATCGTTCTTTAAATGCATCCAGAAATATTAAAAGCCATCCGTAAAAATAAATCTGTCAGACGTCAGATAGAGTAATCTCGGAATAGGTTGAATATTTAAGGTTTTTTACAACTTTGGAATTATCATAAAAGGTGTAACAATTCATCTGCATGTCTCGTAACCTGATATTGCTATGTTGTTCTTCATTTATTGAACGGAAACAGGTGTTGTTATTTATGTGGCGATTAACAAATAACCACGGGAGTTTCCGTGTTTATTTACATTGGTAGGTAGATAAGACAATCGATATCAAATCAAGTGATAAGACCAGCTTCAGGTAAAAGAACAGGCGAAGGTGGCATCACAGATACCCCACAAAGGAGTTATCACAAACTTGTCAAACTGAGTCGGAACCTTTTATTTTCTTAAAGAAATCAGTGGGATGGGAATGTGCTAATTTTTCGTTGGAGTTCCTGTCAATATAATACTTCCATGGTATTAGCTTTATTTAAGGTCAGGAAGGCAGGATAAATCTCTTTAGTGTACATACTGAAATCATTGTTGAGATCCAATATCACCCAAAGGACTAAAAGTGTTATTGAATTTTTGAATCAGATGTTCTTTCGATGGTCTATGTTGATTTTAGTCATAAATTCTAACTCATATTAATACAGAAGTATATAAAGTGTAATTTTCCAAAAAGATCAGATGAGATGAAAATATTAACAGCAAAAGTTGAACATGTACAATTACAAAAATGTCCAGGTATTAAGTTTTTGTTGAATGATATGAATTTCATTGATTTATTTTCACATGTGCATTATCTTTATTTTGTATTCCAGATGGCCATCCAAGCACAAGTAAAACAGATGTAAAAGATGAATTGAAAATACTGAGGCATTTTGATGTCACATTAGAATTTGGTCCATGTTCAGGTATATATTGTTTTATAGAATGATATTCCATCATTAAAAAAAATCATATTTGTTTGCCCCTGGAGTGGAGAGGGTATTTAGTTTTACCCTTTTCCAACTGTACATCTGTCCGTACTTTCATACATCCCGAAATTGGTTTCCGTTCTCTATCTTTAGCTTGCCACAACCAAATGTTATGAAACTAATACACAAAACGTATTACCACAAAAGGACAGATAAAGTTTGAATTTGGGTGGGGTTCACTTTTACCTTTCTAGAGTTAGATGTATGCCCCTTTACCAATTTTTTTTTTTTAATTTCTATTCCCTAACCTCAGTTTGTCTCATTCAAATGTTATGAACCTTATAAATACACAATACTTATTACCACAAACAACAGACCAAGCACGAATTTAGGTAGAGTCACTTTTACAGTTAATGAGTTATGACCCTTTATAGTGTAAAATACATCATCTGTGTCTCATGGAAAAATTCCATACTTATTTATTTTAGGTAATTTCACTCATAGTCTATTTCATGAAAAGAATATGCTTCTTATATAGCTTTCATCAGCCAATGTTCAACATACCAGATAAAGTCAATAAAGTTAACCTTTTACATACATTGTACATTTTAGGAATAACAAGAATGGAAAGATGGGAGAGAGCAGATAAACATGGCCTGAATCCTCCAGTCATTGTAAAGGAAATCCTAGATAAACATTTAGATGATGAAGAATACACAGAATGGTGAGATATATATAATATTGTCAGAAAAATAGTTCATATATACATGATATATATATAATTTTGTGAGACAAAAAAGTTCATATTATAGGGTTATTGCATGAATATTGGGGAATATTGTCCCGAATAGAATTTTATATTGCACGAGCTTGCGAGTGCAATATATGTTCTACGAGGGACAATATTCCCCAATATTCATGCAATAATCCTTTTAATATATAGCAATATAACATTTGTAAGTAAAAATTGGTTTAAACTAAGATTTTGTCTTGATGATGTCATCAATTTTGAAGATTTATTGCACTAGTGCAATATTAGAACTTATTGCACGCTAACTTTTGGTTATTTTCTGTGGGAAATATTATATTGCTATGCAATAAATACACATATTAAATTATATTTTTTTATTGAGGAATTTTATTTTAGAAATATTTAAAATAAGGCTACCTCAACTTCTACTTTGAAGTGAAAGTTCATAGGGAAATAGTTTCAATGACGTTTTCCTTTGGGATATAGTTTGGGATATAGTTTACCAGAAGCAATAGTTTTCCCCAAATTTATTAATCTTCAGGTGTTTCTAGTTTTGACATTCAGTAACTTTGATATCAATTACAAGTAATGTTTGACATGTTTATCATACTCCACACAGCTGATATATATAGCTTTGTTTCTCTTTGAATTGGATCAAGATTTTTTCTTTGACCGTTATGGAAAACCGTTTCACAAATGATATCGGATATGTTCCTTACGTCATAACTACAACCCCCTTTCCTTTCTTGAACGTAACTTCCCCAAATTAGAATATTTACCGGATTTTTTATCACATAAGCAACACGACAGGTGCCACATGTGGAGCAAAATCTGCTTACCCCTCCAGAGTGCCTGAGATCACCCCTAGTTTGGTGGGGTTCGTGTTGTTTATTCTTTAGTTTTTTTTCTATGTTGTGTCACATGTACTATTGTTTGTCTGTTTGTCTTTTTTCATTTTTAGCAATGGCGTTTGTTAGTTTATTTTCGATTAATGAGTTTGACTGTCCCTCTGGTATCTTTCATCCCTCTTTTGGTATAACAGAACAGTAAGTGAAGCTTTTAAGTTATTTTCCAATGCTGTCCAGTGACTTGAAGTTGTTAGTTTCTGTGACATATTTGGTTTCTTGTGGAGAGTTGTCTCATTGGCAATCATACCAAATGTTCTTATTTTTATTTTCCCCTCGACAAAAAAAAACCATTTCTCTCAGCAGGGCCATAATGAAATATTTAGTGTCTTGGGAAAAATAAAATGTTTTTTTTCCTTAATACTGTTGAATAACTGTATAATATTACCAGATAACCTTAGGAACTCAACTAGAATGACCATTGAAATAATGTATAAAATTTTCTTTTTCAGTCTTTGGAAAGACTATCAACTTTAAGAATAAGGAAAGAAAATCCACTCACCGTGAAGTGTTCAAAACAAGAGACAGAAATGAACCGTAATCTTTATAATAATTTATTGGTATACATGTAAATTGGAAATCCATTTAATCACTCAGGTTATGTGTCATAGATGAAAATGTTTTGTTGAAAAATATTTATAGATTTAAAACCCTTTGCAATACAGTACTCTTATATGCTCTTTTAAAATGCACCAATAATTTTAAAGCAGGATTTACCTGATTACAGTTATATGATAATATACAAGACAACCTTTTCTTAACTTATCTGACATGTGCCCCTCAATAAGAGATAGAATTTGAGACTTAGTTTTGATAAAAAAATTATGTCAATTAGTATTGAGTAAATTCATAAAGTGCAAGTCTCTTTTATATGTCCTTTTGAGATATACAGTAATTTCGATAAACACTTTTGTTAGTGGAATAATAATCATGTTAAATGTTAAATTTATGTCTCAGAAAAGGATTTCTAATCTAATCTAGTGAACCAAAAAACAGAGGTATTAGCATGCTTAGACTTATTATATTTATGTATTACATACATGATCATACATACTTTATAATCTTAACATTTGTTATAATTGTTGATTTCTCATGATTTTGTTGTTGTACTATTTATTTTATTTATAGATGTTTGTTTTATTGTAGAATTCATATTATTGCACATTGATATGTTGTACAATTATTTTGACTAGTAATCATTTTTGTTTTTTAATAGTCATACACCTTCTGTAGTCTGAAACGTTTTTTTATATCTGTGTACAAATTTTTTTAGTTTTATTTACTACATCTTGTGTTTTATACCCATTTCTCATCACTAGGTTTCATTATGAATATTTGTTTTTATTTTGTCAAAAATTAGCACAACATGTGTGTAAATGGACATTTGTTAGTTATCAAATGAACACAAATATTTACGTTTGGTTCGATTTTCTGTAATATTAACAACAGTGTATGTGTGTATCAGATCATACTTTTCTCCTCAATTGTGAACAACCTTGAATATGAAAAAAGGACATGTGGGATGCACATCATTGAAACACTGTAACCCAAGGTCACAAAATAACATCAAGGTTAAAATATAGTTTTAGGCCCTGATTACATGAGATCAAGACAGAGTATCAAGATCAGAAACTTACTGTGTTTATGGTACTTTCTAAATACTCACGTTCTTAATTAGATATATTTAACAATATGAATTTGTATCAAAACATGTTTATTGCTATTGATTTTTTCTTTTTCTGTATTTATTAAATAAATACATGTTTTTGTACCATAATAAGGATTTTAGCAAAAGCTTCAGTTAAAAATGAAGATGACATTAGCATGTAGAAGTTGAACTTAGTGATAGAATTTGAAACTTAGTTTTGGAAAAAAGTTCTGTCAAATTCTAGTAGTATTGAGTAAATTAACAAGGGGTTAGTTTCTCTTACATGTCCTTTTACAAGCTACACTATTTCGATTAACACTTCTGTTATTCCAATAACAATCATGTTAAGTGTTTAAGTTTATGTCTCAGGTAAGGATTTTAATCTATCTAGCAAACCAAAAATGGTTATATAAGTATGCTCAAACTTTTTATATATATGTATTGCAGTAGTCATATTACATATTGGGTACATAATTTATAATTTAGACATTTGTTATGATTGTTAATATCTACGACTTTGTTATTGTGTTATTTATTCCCTTTGTAGATGTTTGTTTTTTGTAAATTTTAAATTATTAGACTTTACTATATTGTACAATTAAATTGATTAGTAATTATTTAGTTTTTTGTAGTTATACATCATCAAGTGGCTTAAATGTTTTTGTTTCTGTGTGCAAAATGTTTTAGTTCCATTACATCTTGTACTTTACACCTATCTCTTACCACTTGGTCTCATTATGAATATTTAAGAGATAACTGTATTGTATTTGAAGCTTTAAGGACGTCCATCGGTAGTTTTACTGTCGCAAATTTAGTTTACCTGGCGACGCGTAGCGGAGATAGGTAAACGGGTATTTGCGACAGTAAAACTCCTGATGGACGTCCGAAAAGCTTCAAATACAATACAGTTATCTCTATTCTAATGCAAAACAAGTTCATAATTAAATTTCAATCATTATTTCAGTGTAAAATCTTCATTAAAGAAAATTCCGCGAAAAGATGTTATCTTCTTTGGTCCCTACACTAGGTGACGTCATAGGTATGCTTCGTCGTCAAACATAAACACCGAGTTTTTTCTGGCTTCTGTGCCGCTTCAAAATGTAATAAAATTTGATAAAAAGAAGATTTTTAGGCGCAAAAAGTGAGTTTTTTGTTTATTATTGTAGAAATTACATGTCAATACATTCCGAAATTCAAAATGTCGGCTTCCTTAGTTACAGACAAGGAGATAGAGAATTTTACGCTTGCTGTCATCCAATCAGAACAATTGTTACAAAATAATTGCATTAGAATTGTATTTATTTTGTCAAAATTTGCATAAAAGATTATAACAATGTGTGTATCATTGTATTGGAGCACATGTTTGAAGACCCATGTCCAGTCCTTTATTAACCTGGTTTACACACTTTGCAGAACCTATCTACTTAATTTTGTTCTAGTTCTGAATATGTGTATACTATTTGTAACCGATTGTTAACCAAACATCAAAATGTGTATTATTTATTTCAACAACATCACTGAATAAAAAGGAAAACAATGCATTTTATCGAATGTAACAACGCCATGTTTAGCAACTGCTGCGGCAAATAGATTTAAGAAGATGTGGTATGAGTGCCAATTAGACAACTTTCCATCCAAGTCACACTTTATAAAAAGTAAACCGTTATTTTAGTTTCATGCCATGTTAAGCAACTGCTGTGGCAAATAGATTTAAGAAGATGTGGTATGAGTGCCAACTCTCCATCTAAGTCACACTTTATAAAAAAGTAAACCGTTATAGGTCAAAGTTCAGCCTTCAACACGGATTATTGGCTCACACCTAACACCAAGCTATAAGATGGCTAGTGCAAAATCATTCAAACAGGGAAACCAACAGTCTAATCTATATAAAACACGAGAAACACTTATAAACCACATCAGAAACGACAACCACTGAACAACAGGTTCCTAACTTAGACCAGGTGCAAACAAACATAGCGAGTTTTAACGTTAACCATAATGATAAATCTGTAGTTCTTGTATGCATTTGTTTAGTTATGAATCGCTTGATATCCATTTTCGGAAAAAATTTATTGGAGTTTATAAAGGATTTTATTTGTTTCATGTTACCATCGGTCGTTTTTCAGTGGTGATCACTTCCAGTGTTGTACTGAAATAATAACTTCGTGTTATCTACCTTTAAGTTCACTTGTGATTAAAGTTAACCAAGACAACCCAATTACTAGATCTAAGAATATTGTTTTATCGGTACTAGTATCAATATTGATGTTGTTATCAATAAATAATATCAATGTCATAAATTCTGTCGATAATCGTATTTTGTCGTTGCACAAGCTGACGTCTTTAAACTAAATCTATTGGATGTTGGATAGGTGTTTGTTATTTTAGTCTAAGGCACATAATTTTCTGTTAGTTGTTATTGGGTTTGAACTTACTTTGGTAACTGCGAGTACCCTCAGATTTGTGTCCTTTGTGTTTTTGCTAGATGTGTTATGCCAGTTATCGTTCTGCTGAGTTATGCCTTTCAACTGGTTATTAACGTCTGTTCTTGTGTTGTAATGTTACACTACTGACTCACATTCAAATTGCGCCTGTCCAGAGACAGGCAGTTTATGTCACTTGTTCATGTATCATATGTATATCGTGTTTTTTCGGGACCTCTAATAGCTTCATATGCAGTATGAGTTTTGTACAATGTCGAAGAAATACGATAATCTATTGTGGCTTAAAGCTACGTCATTCAGTTCTTGGTTGAAAGTTGTCTTGTTGGCAATAACTACTAACTGGTAGATCAAAGTGAACCCGAACAAACCTAAAGGTGGCATTAAAAGATCCATCTTCGCTAGCCAAGGGTTACGATCCACTCTCGCTCTCTTCACCCTTGGCGGATTGAGATAAAATTTCGGAGACACAGGGTAAGGGTTTTTATACGACCGCAAAATTTGAAAAAATTTTCGTCGTATATTGCTATCACGTTGGCGTCGTCGTCTGCGTCGTCGTCGTCGTCGTCGTCTGCGTCGTCTGCGTCGTCCGAATACTTTTAGTTTTCGCACTCTAACTTTAGTAAAAGTGAATGGAAATCTATGAAATTTTAACACAAGGTTTATGACCACAAAAGGAAGGTTGGTATTGATTTTGGGAGTTTTGGTCCCATCATTTTAGGAATTAGGGGCCAAAAAGGGCCCAAATAAGCATTTTCTTGGTTTTCGCACTATAACTTTAGTTGAAGTTAATAGAAATCTATGAAATTTTGACACAAGGTTTATGACCACAAAAGAACGGTTGGGATTGATTGTGGGAGTTTAAGTTTCAACAGTTTAGGAATTAGGGCCAAAAAAGGGCCCAAATAAGCATTATTCTTGGTTTTCACACAATAACTTTAGTTTAAGTAAATGGAAATCAATGAAATTTAAACACAATGTTAATGACTACAAAAGGAAGGTTGGTATTGATTTTGGGAGTTGAGGTCCCAACAGTTTAGGAATTAGGGGCCAAAAAGGGACCCAAATAAGCATTTTTCTTGGTTTTCGGACCATAACGTTAGTATAAGTAAATAGAAATCTATGAAATTTAAACACAAGGTTTATGACCATAGAAGGTTGGTATTGATTTTGGGAGTTTTGGTCCCAACAGAATAAGGGGCCCAAAGGGTCCAAAATTAAACTTTGTTTGATTTCATCAAAATTGAATAATTGGGGTTCTTTGATATGCCGAATGTAACTGTCATGACTGTGTATGTAGATTCTTAACTTTTGGTCCCGTTTTCAAATTGGTCTACATTAAGGTCCAAAGGGTCCAAAATTAAACTTAGTTTGATTTTGACAAAAAATGAATCAGTTAGGTTCTTTGATATGCTGAATCTAAAAATGTACTTAGATTCTTGATTATTGGCCCAGTTTTCAAGTTGGTCCAAATCGGGGTCCAAAATTAAACTTTGTTTGATTTCATCAAAAATTGAATAAATGGGGTTCTTTGATATACCAAATCTAACTGTGTATGTAGATTCTTCATTTTTGGTCCTGTTTTCAAATTGGTCTACACTAAAGTCCAAAGGGTCCAAAATTAAACTTAGTCTGATTTTAACAAAAATTGAAATCTTGGGGTTCTTTGATATGCTGAATCCAAAAATGTACTTAGATTTTTTATTATGGGCCCAGTTTTCAAGTTGGTCCAAATCAGGATCTAAAATTATTATATTAAGTATTGTGCAATAGCAAGTCTTTTCAATTGCACAGTATTGCGCAATGGCAAGAAATATCTAATTGCACAATATTGTGAAATAGCAAATTTTTTTTTAATTAGAGTTAACTTTCTTTGTCCAGAATAGTAAGCAAGAAATATCTAATTGCAAAATATTGTGCAATAACAAGATTTTTTTGTTAATTGGAGTTATCTTTCTTTGTCCAGAATCAACTTAAATCTTTGTTATATACAATATACAATGTATATTCACTTTTTACTACCAACTGATAAATTAAAATAATCTTTACCATTCAGTGATAACAAGCAGTTTTTTTACATCTTAATATTTTATGATGTATTTAAATGAGTAGTTATTGTTGCAAACTCCATTAGAAATTTTAATTGAGATTAGTTTTGGAATAAGGGAAAGGGGGATGTGATTTAAAAAATTGGGTTCAATTTTTCTCATTTGAAATTTCATAAATAAAAAGAAAATTTCTTCAAACATTTTTTTGAGAGGATTAATATTCAACAGCATAGTGAATTGCTCTAAAAGAAAACAAAAATTTTAAGTTCATTAGAACACATTCATTCTGTGTCAGAAACCTATGCTGTGTCAACTATTTAATCACAATCCAAATTTAGAGCTGAATCCAGCTTGAATGTTGTGTCCATACTTGCCCCAACCGTTCAGGGTTCAACCTCTGCGGTCGTATAAAGCTACACCCTGCGGAGCATCTGGTTATTGGTTGCAGTCGAAACTCGCTGCATCCAATCAAAAAGCGCCTTTAATATGATCACGTGAAAATTTAGAAAGTGTTTGTAAACAATTGCCACGTGTTTATTGTGCAACAAGTCTTTACACCCTAATACATACGACTATATTTAGTGACAACTTCAATGTTTTTAATCAACTAATAGAAGTTCCTGTGTATGTTTCATGCACAAATGCATGAATGTTGACGTAAATTTTCGTTTCCGGCTTTACCAAGTGTGTAGAATCTAGACACTACCGTGTTTTTACCTCAAAATTGAAGAGTTCAAGTGCTACCATTGGTCAAGAATAATGTATTCGGAATGGGCTTGACTTTAATATTCCGACAGATGGCGCAACATTGTTTTCACAAATGTTGGCTCAATCCACCAAGGGTGAAGAGAGCGAGAGTGGATCGTAACCCTTGGCTAGCGAAGATGTAAAAGATCGAAATAACCCCCTCCCCAAAAAACACTTCCCGTGGCTTCAAAAGAGCAAGACAAATAAAACAAAATATCAGGTGGCATTACAGTAACAATACAAACTGACAAAACAAAAGTCCTTAAAATTCACAAATGATAAACTTTGCCTTATGGTGATATGTAAAACCATAATTTATAACAATTACATCATTGTTTTTAAACAGAAAATTATATTTATAACATATCATTAATTAATACTATTTATCTAAACAGTAGTTTACCTATGTTCGAAGCACTAAAATCCTTATTGATAGAAACAAGATAAAAACAGGTGTGAGGGAATACAATGATCTCAAAACGGGACGGCAAATGTGTCAAACAATCACGAAATGAAAAATACAACAGCATCAACACTTTTACAGCAAAAATTAACTCAAGAAGTTGTAAATTTTATATTTAGTTATAATTAATTTAAAACACAATGCATACGATCTGTACACAAACATGAGTATTCATAATAGCATTTCGAGTGATAAAAAAATGGGAAAAAGATGTTACACGAAACATGAATAGAAACAAATAAACTAGTTATGCAGATATTTCTAAAGTCATGTTTAGAAATGATAAGACCTCTTATAAGATAATATACTATTACTTTTTATGGGTGTGTATGAGTAAATGTTTTGATTTACCTTTATAAGGAATGCTCAAATCCAAAAAATGATAGCCAGGGATGTATACAAACGTATAAACATATTTTTGTGAGAATGGAACTTTAGCTATATTTAGGATCAGAACATTTACAAGAAGGAAAATTACAACAAGGTTGTAACAAAGGATTCCATAGAAGTTTACTTATTGTTAACTGAGAGTTTATAGTACCAACAGATTTCACATGCTCAGTTAATTCTTTCATCATTATGTCTCTAAGATTTCTATATTTTTCACTAGAATCAGATGGTATAGGATTTTGTTCCCCTAGATCAATTGTCATTTCATAAAACACTGGAGGATCGAGTGATATAGCATTTTTACAAGCACACACTAAACCAGCACATTTAGTTTCTCCTGGCATGTAGTTTGGTTCTTTAAATACCAGCTTTCCATATCTGATTACCTTGAGAGAAAAAACAAATTCAGTTCATCTAACTAGTATAATAATATCAATTATAAAACTGCAAATTATCATCAAACCTTATGTCTTAGGTAGGGTTTATAAAACAGAAAATTGAAGAACTTATAAAATGACAATAGATATAGGAAGATGTGGTATGAGTGCCAATGAGACAATTCTCCATCCAAGTCACAATTTATAAAAGTTAACCATTATAGGTCAAGTTACATTCTTCAACACGGATCATTGGCTCACACCGAACAGCAAGCTATAAAAGTCTCCAAAATATTACTAGTGTCAAACCAATCAAACGGGAAAATCAACGGTCTAATCTATATAAAAACGAGAAACGAGAAACACTTATGACTTAATGACTTTATAAACTGTATGCGTCCGATATACTTTCTAGATTAACCTGCATTAGGAACGTTCAGCCCAAAAACCTTGAAAGCCATTGCTGTATCTGAATACTTGAAGTGCTTGCTGTAAAAAACATAATAACCAAATTCATCTAAAATTAACTCAACCGGAGGGAGTTGGAATCAAATTGCTTAGTTACATTTGATGTTACACACGGAGACTTTATGAAAATAATGTAATACAATATGCCAAAACTGACACACTGGCACACTGGATACTGACATAAAGATAGCATCGGGGACTTACAGTCCAACAGCAGGAGTATTGAACCATTAATAGAAAATGAAAATGACACCTTTTAAATTTATGCGTCCGAATCACTTTACTGGATTTACTTTTTACTGGTGAAACCAATATGATAAAAGTAAGTTGTTTTGTCAGTTCTATGGCATGTATATTAAAGCTATATTACCTTCTGTTGGTCTGTATCTCATTGCATGAATTTCATTGTTACAATAATGATACAGAAACGGATTAGGAGTGATGTTTTCTTTTTGTTTCATTAACGGCATGATATCTTTTCCGTCAATATGTCTATCATTTGGTATATCTGCCCCTATTAAATTGCTTATCGTTGTGAACATATCCATCTGAGTGGTTGGTTCACTTATTTCGATGTTTTCTTTTATTTGATTTGGTAATCGTACTATTGATGGAACCCTTATTCCACCGTCTACTGAAGTTTGAGCTTTACCACCTAAAAAGGTAAGAAGACAATACAACTGCTGTAAATTCAGACTTATTGCGGAAATTGCGACAGGGTTAAAATCGCAATATTTAAACTTGCATTGAATTTAGTATATAATTTATGGATTTTTCTCAATATCGCAAATAAAATCGCAGTTAGTGTATAATGACAAAATCGCTATAATGTACCATAATTTCTGAATTTACAATATTCTTATATATGAAAGAACGTCAATTTTTATTTTTCTATGTTTTATTTGCAGATTTCATCTGTTTATTCTTAAGGTTTCTTCAAATTGTAATTCATTTGTCGGTTTTCATTTGACAACACAATGCATATTGACTTGGACAAATAGGGGTATTTCAGAATAGTCTTTCCCTTAACCTTTTGAAGACGTGCAAAGTGAAATGTGTTTTTCTTAGAGAATTTTCAAATTTTTCAAATGTGACTGGATTTCTCGGAAATAAAATTGTCGATCGAATATTCCATTGTCTCCATAAGGGTACAGACTATTTCTGGAATCCCAATTAGAAAAAATCAATAGCAATCGGACCATATATTCGCTTATTTTCATACAAATTCCTAAACTGAACAATGATAGAGGACACAAATTTGAAACAAAAGTTATCGAACGACTGGAGGGATAAAAATATCAAACAATATGGAACCCTTGTTTATATTTCAGTATGATTAAAGTTGTTAACATGTTCGCGCGCCTGGTATCAATGAAAGTACTATTAGGAACGTAACATGACAAAAAGCAAAGAATGAAGAAACTATACAGACACAAACCTTTAAAGGGTGTATTGACACCTCCGTCTACTTCACCGAGCAGTCCTCTTTCTTCTAAATGAGCACCATTATCAGATGTAAAATAAACAAGAGTGTCATCTGCAAGACCAAGTTCGGAGAGACTAGATAAAATCTGGCCTGTCCCATAATCCATTTCTTCGATGGCGTCTCCATACCGACCATGTTTGGATTTCCCTCGAAACTGTTTTGAAGTGATGAGTGCTGTATGAACATGACTCCAGCTTACCACCAATAGAAATGGTACATTTTCCTTTTTACTATTTTCCAAAAATTCTATACTTTCCTTAGTATAACGTTCAGACAATGTCTCCAAATTTATTGGTTGTTCTACTAAATCGAAATTGCGATATAGCAAGGAGTTGAAAAGCATGACATGGTGAAAAGCAAAGAAAACGTATCCCCATACAAGACAAATTAGAAACAATATGACAGATAAAATAACTGCTCCTATATATTTCTTCCGGTAAAGTATATACATTGGAAGCATGATTGCAATGATACTTGCTAATGCCTGCCAATGTATCATTGGGTTCTGGGAATAAAAAACACTCGAGCCATCATCATACCAGTCTTGCATATTTGTAAGAGGATGTCCGTAGTAGTAATCAAATCCATGGTTGAGAGGGTGGAATATACTGTCGTTGTATTTTGACTCGCTCCATCCAAGATGCCATTTTCCTTAAATCAAAAGTTTCAATTAAACATGTCGTTAAGAATGAAATATGAATGCACAATGTGTTATGTATTGTATTTATGTCTATGGCAAAATAAATATTACCTGTAAGTAAACATTTTTTTTTTTTTTTTTTTTTTTAATTATTCAGATCATAAGTTATGACTGCAAGTAAATTAAAGTTATGCTTTGTTGTCTTTATCATATTTATGGGTCAAGAAATAATTCCTTCATGTCAAACTCTATGCTCATTTCAACATGGTTAGGAATTACAGTTGTCGATTTTTTACACTGGTCGTTATCGAGGTGTAAAATAATGTCAAATATAATGCCTACCCATGTTAAAATGTGCATAGAACATGACATGAAAGTTTTTTTTCTAATAGGACAAATGCCGTTTTTTGTGTAGGTCGAACGGTACGAAAATACCCTAGACAAAATTGGCTGTTACCGTCTTCCCCTTAAAGTATGTACATTACATTTGCATTCCATGCAATATTGTCCAATATGTAAATAAACTCATCATATATACCAGTATTACATTATTTATTTACACCAGACGCGCGTTTCGTCTACAAAAGACTTATCAGTGACGCTTGAATCCAAATATATTTAGTTTTATAAATATATACTAAATACCTATCAATCCAGTTTTATATCCTTTTGATTTAGCTTGTTCTGCTATGGTAACCTCACTTTGTGGTAATCCTGCTGAACTTGCCAGAAACAAAATAACACCAAATCTCGACGGCGGAGTCGGTACCATTCCTATAAAATATATTAATCAATTTTTTTTAAAGTACCAGACTGTAATAGATTGTAGTGGGGCATCTTCGCTAGCCAAATATAACGAGACTGTGCACAATCCATTATAGTTTGTTTAAAACGTTCCCCCATTTTTACATTCTATATTTCCAAAAATGTTAATTTGAGACTAATATCCATTTTTGAAAAAAATTCTACGCAACCCGGCCATACAAGTCTTTAATCCATTTTTCGTATATTTTCATAAATTAAATTTAATATCTTTACCTGTGCGAGAGGGATACCGCCCTGTGAGTAGTGAAGATCTGCTAGGAGTACAAAGAGCAGACGATGTAAGGTGATGAGTCAGTCTTACTCCCTGAGTAGCTAGTTTGTCAATACTTGGAGTTCGAATCGTTTGATTTCCGAAGCAACCGACATCTCCATAACCCAGATCGTCGACAATTATAATTAGAATGTTAGGTGACTTCGCGATGACCATAGATATACAAAGAATAACAAGCCATGTCTGCATCATCTGAAAATATACCATGTATTCATAACTGTAAAAAATAATGACAATTACAGGTACATTATCGGAAAATATAAAACGTTACTCGTGATGAAAAATAAAAGGCAACAGTAGTATAGCGCTGTTCAATAGTCATGAATCGATTGAGAGAAAACAAATCCCGGATTACAAACTAAAACCGATGGAAACACATCAACTTCAAGAGGAAAACGTCGGAACAACATAAACACCGAAAATGAGATCAAGTACCGATAAGGGTCAGTCTTCACTTAGTAATACCTTTTTATGTTGTATATATTTTATTGGCCTATAGTTTTTTTAATTTCCTATATGCATAAAAGTGATTTTACAACTACTGGCATATGGATTTAACTTGTAGCTAAGTGTTAAGCGTGAATACTGATAGAGTGTCTCACTTTTCTTCCTGTTTCTTATCTGTAGTTTCCACGAACGTATCTTATGCGAACACCAGTCTTCTCGATGATTGGGTTAAGGTGTGATTTTGGGGCTTGCGTTTTATGTTTAAAGATGTTATATTTATCGCAACGCTTATTTGAGGTGTTAATAGATCGCCTTGTTAATGTAAAATATTTGCCCTCTTTTACAAGTCCATGGCAGTCCAAACTATCCGTCTGTATTCCATGTGGGCCAACTTTGAAGACCCTAAGCTACGTACCTACTGAATAAGTTGTTAACTTGTTCCCAACTTGAATATGCATGAATCACTGGACGTTATGATATCAATTTAATTAAAATACAGTACAAGAATGTGATTGAAAATGTTCATCAACATATTCAATTACGTTCTTTTCCAAATGATGAAAACTACATTTATTGTTTTTTAGATAAAAAAAGAAACTCCATCTGGTCATCTGAATATTAAAAATCTTAAATTATAACTTCCTAATACGTCTTGCAATCTTAAGGAGACGTGAGTTTTTGGTATCATTTCCCTGACCAAAAGACATTGTTTTTTTTTTAAATTCCTATCATGATCACAACAATGAATTATTGCAGTTTGCTTTCCAATTCAATTTAGAGATTTCCTAGTATATATTTACCACTATTTAAGGCTAATTTGAACTGATTAAGTTATTCAATGATTTTTTTCACAATATCAACGTGTGTTACAACAGTTTGTCGATATTGCTGTTAGAACAGTTTGGTCGATCTTGCTTATTTTACTGTCTAATTATTTTCAGAAGATATTTGCAAAACAAAATTCCAAAAGATGCATTTTTTTCCTGCAGACTGTTACTTTGTCAATTGGCACGCTGAAATTCTGACTCGAGGATCAATGGAAGTATAGTTTCTTAATGATAACGGTATTAAAGACTTGCTCACAATGATAGGTCACTAGACTAATGCAATATGTTAAGATAGTCGGTAAGATAAATTCGTTACATAGTGCACTAGTGACTTCCCAGCTAACACATTATATTTTCATGATATTATTGACTGGTTATATATATGTTTGTCAAAAATATTTACCAAAAAATATTTTATAGACATTTTTTTTTACATCAGAAATTATGCATGTATGATATTTTAACAATAATATTTCATCCCAATCTTTCATTGCTAATATAAAAACATTTTTTGTTAATATCTTTTTATAAGTAATAAATAAATATTCTTTGCTGATGTTTTTAAAATGTTAAATAGACAGTTTTATAAATGAGAACAATTGTATGTTGAGGAGATATTTCTTTGCAATATTCAATCAATATCTGATGGACATTTTTATATTACAGTTAATATATATATTTTTTAGATGTGTAAAAGAAATATATATAAAACATTTTTGATTAATATCTATGTAAAGCATAGGTTTGATGTATAATACAATATCTTTTTGATGTAACATCAATATAATTTTAATGTCCTAATTAAAAATATAAAAATGGTAATATCTAGTGAATATTTCAATAACTTCATAACAATATATTTTTTCGATTTTATTTGGAAAATATTAGTTAAAGACTGTTTCATAAACATTTTAAGATAATATGTTTAATATCTATTTGTAAGATGTATGATAGACATGTTTTCCAAATGTTTGTTAGTGATATTTGAGTGAAGCACATGTTTGATATGAAAAAAGAAATATTTTATAAACATTTTTAGATAATATTTCTAATTCATATTTGTAAGAGGTACGACAAATGTTTTTCTAATGTTTGTAAGTGATATTTGTGTGAAGCCTGTGTTTTGATATGAAAAATGAAATATTTTTTATATAATTTTTTAATCAGATTAACATGAATGTCTCCTCCTTTTTGATAGAAAAGTTTTAACAATTCTAATCTAACTTAGATGAAAATTCCAATCAAGTCAAAAGCAAAATTATCTAGCGTGTTTGAAGAGCATTGAGGACTCAGAAAAAAATCAAATGATAAATTCATACCAAATAGGACTGCGATAATCTGTGCATAACTCAAAGTTTTTTAAACAGTGTGTTTATAAAAAAAATATCATTGATATTTCATGCCAATAAAGAAATATAAGCCAACATTGTGCCAACAATATGCCAACGTATTAGGTACTTATCTCCCCCCTTTATATCACATGAATAAAAATTTATTTTTCATATTATTCCAACGTTCTAACAACAAAATGTACTCTTCATTCATTGTCATTCTCTTTATCTAACATTTTCAAATCTGTGTAGTCATTTAAATGTATTTACCTAAATGATTGAATAATTTTATGCACAAACAAAAAATATTTAAAACCAGCTCAAAACAACAAATACAATTTGAATATATTTAAATTTTGTTCGTCTGAATTCAAATCAACAAATCATTGACACGAGCGATGTGTCTTGCTCTCCAACTGGCAGTTGAGAAACTACTGAAATTATATCTAATGTAATATCTACCAGTAGATTTTAAGAGTTGACTTATAACATTCAATTCAATGCATCAACTTTTCATTAAAATGGGTATATGGATGTAGACTAATTTAAAAAAAAAATTGGTAGACATCCATAAAACATATCCTAGACATAAGAATAATATTTTGTCCAGATGTTTAAAAGATGTTGTCTGGATATTTTCAATTGACACTGAATAATATCAAAATTATATTATTTCAATGTAAAATCAAGATATTTAAAAATAATGCTCTTTAAACATTCAGAACAAATATTTCCAGAAAATATGCTATTCACATGAGTACAGCCAGACATATAACGTCAAAAACATGTTTTTGAATGATATTTTGGTGACATTTTGCAATATATTTTAAAAATATCAATAAAATGTTTTTGTGCTACCTGGGTTAATACGCTCTCATCCCATATGGAATTTACTGACTCCATATATACCGTATTAGGTCACTATATAGCTAGCACACTATGTAACTAATAAAATCATTCCGATACGTGTGTTTCCTGTTAATATCTGACCATTTTTCAATTACAGCTAAAATTGCATGCATTTCTTCTGTGTCAATATATATATATATATATATTCTTCATGATTTACATATTGGATTTATTCTCGAGGATTTATTATTAACTTGCTTCCGTCCCGAACATTCATGAAATATTTCCCACAGAACTGTAAGCCAGAAAGCAGCTAGTCACAATATATGCAAGTAATTAAAGCAGAACAATTACAGTAATGTTTTAGATTACTTTACGTATCCACGAAAATGGACATTGTACGAGACGAGAATATGAATCTTTTATAATCTGGGCAATATTTGGTAGAAGAGATAAAATAGTTGCCAGATTGTAGTGTTTCACAAAATTCGAAATACTTGGAATTTACGCAAAATAGAACACATGTGTCATATGTGTGCCGTTAAGCAAATTACGAAAATAAATCATGTCGAAATATAACTGCGTATTTTAAAAACTATTTATGATCATGTGATCGTGTTTACCATGTTAACATTGATTTGAATCAAATAAGGCAACACATTAAAAGAAAAGGAAGAGTTTGATTGTAGATTTCACCGGGTCATCTGTATACAATCTACTTTAAATACCGTTTAATTAACTTACGATGTAAGCCTGACCGGTTTCTTTTGATCTCCACTTGTTCAAAACGTATCTTCAATTCTTTATTTAAATGTCACTTTTTCAAGGCAGATGATTGTAAGAAGTACATGGACTTTTCTGTGTTTACATAGCAAATAACGACCTAGATTATGACCTTTGATATATCATACGTTGTATATAAAAGATAACATACAATTTCTTGGTGTATATGATGTATATAGTGTCATAAGCGGATCGAAATTGTAAAAATGATATATATAATGATTACACATGAAACCGTTGTATGATTTTTTTTAATGGGGTTCACTTATGATACTTTATTGATGTAATGTTTATTATATTATGAATATTGTTATTGAATACATATTGACAGATTTCGTACACATGCAAACATTGACAGTTAATCGTTTACCTTTTGTTGATATACATTCAAGCTTTGATATGAATATATGTGTATGAACGAAATAAATATCTTAATCATGTTATTATTCCGAGGTTATTGTAAAAATCGTTAGATTGGCACATGCAGCACAAAAAAATATGTAAACAACACAAAGCACCTATCTACTTGACTTGCAGTGAACTTTATAATTTTAATGATTCATATATAAGTAAATAACTTTCTTCGTTATCTTTAGAGGGTCATATACAACTGTTATATACATGTTCATCAATTTGACTTAAATTCTCACCTTTGATTAACATAAATCTAAATTGAAATAAGTCTGTAATATTAAACAATAAGCAAAGCACTTGCTCAATAATATATATCATCATTTCGGGCGTATTGCATTTCCAAAGTCCCAATACTACGTTTCCGCAAATTTAAAGTATACGTTTCCGCAATTTGTATCTATTACTTTTCCGGAAATTTACCTCGGCTGGTAAATTATAAATATTTGAATATATTAGATAAATTATTTATTTTATTTTTTTAATAAAGAAAAGGTTCTGATCTTATATCATGTATATCTACAATCTACTAGATATAACTAGTTGACTCTGGTAAGGATTAGTTAAACTTCATTGAGAAACGCACGTCTGGCGTTTTAAATTTTAAACCTGATACCTTTTGTTAGCTATTATTCGTGTGTTTCTCTGTTCTATATTTTCTCCCATTTATTTGTATTGTAATTCTGTCATGTAATGTTGTCATTTTAATGTTATATTTAACATTGGCATTAAAGCGGGAGGTTTGGCATGCCACAAAACTAGGTTCAACCCATCATTTTTTTCTTAAAATGTCCTGTACAAAGTCAGGAAATTGGTCATTGTTATATTATAGTTCGTTTCTGTGTGTGTTACATTTTAATGTTGTTTTTATGTTGTGTCGTAGGTTTTCTCTTATATTTGATGCGTTTCCCTCAGTTTTGGTTTGTAACCCGGATTTGTGTTTTTTTTTTCTTCTTCTCAATCGATTTATGAATTTCGAACAGCGGTATACTACGGTTGCCTTTATTTACGCTAGCCATCCCAACATTTTTGTCTCTGTCGATGTGTTATTGAAACTGCAAACAACATCTTACATAAGGATGAAAACTCTAACTGTGAAAGTACCCGTTCGGAAATATGAAAAGGAGAAGATGGACTTCATTCTTGAACAAAATACAAAACTTGTAAACAGTGAATGTACTACTGTGGACAATGTACGACGTGTTGGCTACAAATATTCTGCCAGAATTGACTTATGAACTCATATCAAAATATATCTGATTAGTGTTGACTTTTGAACATACATTTTAATGATGAATTGTACATGCATGTTATGATGACCTTTAACTTAATATATATTTTGTTTTTATGGCATTGCTTTTGATCAACAGGTATTTCTTGATTATTTGCAGAAAAGAAATAATTAATTTTTCCGGAATAGTTACTTTCCGGAAAAGTACGATATTTATTTGCGGAAACGTAAACTTTATTTTCCTGAAACGTCATCTTTAATTATTTACCGGAAAAGTAATGCTAATTTGCGGAAACGTAAAATGCCGATCATTTCGTGTGTATCTGAGTCCAGAAGACGCCATCTTATTAACTATCGAGATGAAATCGTAGACCCACGACGGTCACATAATCCGACATAAACATAAAGATACCTATGAATAGATCGTTGCGGTTACCTCTTGCAATTGAATTTTTGTAGGTCTGTTTTATTTAATTGTATTGGTTAAAAAATAAGTAAACCAACGTTTTTTATCTGTATAAAAATGATTTTTTTGTGGATCAAATCACTGAACGCGTACCTTTGTTTCACTTTCACTGTTGATATTCTTTTTAACACGACTTATACATGCGTAACCAATCTTTAGCTAATGGAATAAATTGAAATTCACGTTAATACACACTCAATGAGGTCGAATTATTCATTTGTAAGTGAGTAATTCTTCAGCGATGTTTCTGAGCATAATTCAACAAAATTGAACTAAACAGATAGCTAGTGTTGAGCGGTTGAAAACATGTTAAATCTGATATATTCCGTATTATATGCCAGTCTCAAACCAGGAGGCTGGTATTCAGTGATTGTAGTTCTTTGCTAAGTGTCCCATTTGGTTTTTATTTATATAGTTATTAGGCCGATAATTTTTGTAGTTTGAATTGTTTTTACACCTTGTCATGTCGAGGTATTTTATAGTTTGCTATGCGGTATGGATGTTTCTCATTAAACAAGACAGTACGGTAGCCTATGTTTGCTTCAATCCGCTGCATTTTGACTCAATTAGAAAGCTGTCTCGTTAGCAATCATAGCACATCCTTATGTTATATAGATAGCGAAATTCATAAATCGATTGAGAAGAAGAAAAAAAAACACAAATCCGGGTAACAAACCAAAACTGAGGAAACGCATCAAATATAAGAGGAAAACTACGACACAACATAAAAACAACATTAAATGTAACACACACAGAAACGAACTATAATATAACAATGACCAAATTTATTTTACAAAATATACAAAAATGATAAATATTACAAAATTGTCACATTTAAAGTTCAAAATAAAAACTTAACGACAATAGAATATATTTTTAAGTGCAGATCAAGATATATGACCTGCAATTAACAAATTAATTTCCTAGAAACACAATGACCATATTCAACAATTTATAATGAACCTATAATAAAGTTGAGAAACAATTAGAAAGAAAACAGCATTATAGATTGAGCAACAACTACATTTCAATTGATTGGTTGTTTAGTTAACGTTAATGGCTGCATATAAATTGACGAAAATATTAACAATAAATCATAACAAAAAGTTCTTCAAATTTGTCGACGTTGACGAAGGCGGGTAAATTAGGCTGCAAGAAATATAAGAAAGATCTCAAGGGGATTTTCAAACTTATATGTCGAAAACAAACTGATAATGCAATGGCAAAACACGAACAAATGGACAAAAGACAACCAACAGGACAGATAATCAAACATACTAGTGTTCCCGATTTCCATTCTCAATTTTATAGAAAACAAAAGAATGAGAAACACGAACCCCCTCCAATCAAATCATAAATTTAAGTATTTAGACGAAGCATTTTGATCAAATATTCAATTAATGCTCATACGATAAACTATAGTGATACCCTTTTAAAATTCATTTCCTAAATACAAGAATATTGGAGTGTGATTTTTTTTATAATAACTTAACAGACACATTTATTTTGCATTATAATGTGTCGGAATAGTTAGTTTCTTAATATTCAGTATTTATGGAAATCAAAATTAATGATTATTTTACGCTAAAACCATTTATCAAAAATTACTGACACATCTTTTAAATCCGATTCTTGTTTTATTTGAAAAGGAAATACGAAATTTTCACCTGTGTACTCTATATTACCATATATATTTAAATCATACTCAAATTTAGTGTTTGGATAGTTAATTCCGTCATGTATTTAACTTGGTCAGACTATTTTATATAGCTTAATTTCATGTTTGAAACTCATCAATACCACACAATATTTTAACTATATTTAGAATCAGTGCATTTACATGTAGGGAAATTGCAACAAGGTTGTAAAAAGGGATTCCATAGAAGTTTAGTAAATGTCAACTGATAATTTATAGTACCAACAGATGTCACATGATCATCTAACTGTTTCATCATAATATCTCTAAGATTTCTATACTTTTCACTAGAATCAGATGGTACTGGTTTTCGTTCTCCTAGATCTGAAGTCAGTTCATAAAACACAGGAGGGTTTAATACTAATGCGTTTCTGCACAAACACGCTAAACCTTCACACTTCTCTTGTCCTGGCATATAATTTGGCTCTTTAAACACAAGCTTCCAAACTTTATTTCCTATAAGTAAAAAGAATATATGAAAACAGCAAAAAAAACCAATTTTCTATAAAAACAAACATACAATGCACAAGATGGTTGATACAAACTGTCTGCAAGTCTAAAGTGAGTACAATTGTGGTTAACTTGCATCAATAAATAAGCAGTTCTACAACAACAAGTTCAACAAAATAACATTTCATAAGCCATATAACATCAGCCCACAGTAGCCACTGTTCCGTATAACTACAGTGTACGGTCAAGAGCTTCAACTGATTATTAAGTTATATTCGTCAGTTCAATTTTAAAATGGTATATAGATGATGGGTAATAATTGCTCTGGGTTTATAATCTTCTTTGTTGCCCATGTCTTTTTTTGTTTGTCATTTTATACTTCACATTATTCATTTCCCGTGAGTGACATGAGTATCATCAGCACAGTAGTCCGGGGTTTGGTATTGACATGATCCAAATGATTTTTGTTTCTGTTTTTCTGATTGGTTTAGGTCCTTAGGTTAATGAGCTTTCTAGCGTTTAATGTTATTGTTGAAACCACTTTTTGTCTCGAATGTATCAGATGAAGGTTTTTCTAGTAACTCGTATTGTTTGCATGGAGATCCTATATTTTTTTGTCTTCAGTTATTATTTTGACATTACATTTCTTGTTTGATATGGATAATTACGGCTTGCTTGACATCACAGAATGGTCTTTGTAATTTGATTCTACAGGTAGATAAGTTATGAAACATGGTTAGTTGATTGTCTGTGTGGCGCTTTTTTTTTTTTTTTTTATTGTTTTCAAATATCTCTGTAGTCTTTAATAGTGTAGGATGCATAAAAGATAATTTATTCTGATCTGACATGGGACGTTCAAACCTAAGCTGATATCAAATAAAATGTTCAAATGCATTGTCTCATTGATAATCATACCACATTTTCTTACTTTTATATTATGTTGGGAAAAGATACAATACTTTTCTTTGAGATTACCTTTTATACTCAGGACTTTTTTTTTTTTTTTTATCTTAGGCATAGATTACCTTAGCCGTTTTTGGCACAACTTTTTGGAATTTTTGGTGTCTCAACGCTCTTCGAATTTATACTTGTTTGGCTTTAAAACAAATTTTGATCTGATTGTCACTGATGAGTCTTATGTAGACGAAACGTACGTCTGGAGTATCAAATTAAAAACCTTGTACCTTTAATATATTAGCCTAAATCAACGACCTTATTCACAAAAACCTGTTTTACTACATTGAATGATTAAGATATTGTTTTGTCGTACTATTCCTTTAAATGAACGAAACCACTAAACACTAAGCAAGTATCAATCAACCTTTGCAATCCAATCCAAAATACATGTATAGGTCTTTGATTTCGGCATGTTGATATGAGCTTTGGCGATTTGTGGTAGATCTGAATTTTAATCAGAATACCAATCAGTGAAATATAAACAATGTATCAATTTACCTTCTGGCGGTCTGTATCTCATTGCATGGATTTCATTGTTACAATAGTGATACAGAAACGGATTAGGAGTGATGGTTTCTTTCTGTTTCATTAGAGGCATGATATCTTTTCCGTCAATAGGTCTATCCTTTGGTATGTCTGCCTCAATCAAATTGCTGATTGTTGTGAACATATCCATCTGAGTTGTTGGTTCGTTGATATCAATGTTCTTTTGTATTTGGTTTGGAAAACGGACTATGGATGGGACCCTTATTCCACCATCTACAGATGGGTGTCCTTTGCCACCTGCAAATGATAATCAACAATATAACATATGAAAGAATAGTCCAAATTTGAAAGAATTGGTCAAATAAATACTGTGGCTGTTTAATAACATTTAAAAACATGTAGACTCACAATCCATTATATATCTGCCGAAACGGTTTCAATCACGTAGATTTACAGTTAAAATATTAAAGCATGCAATCCAAGAGTTTAAATGCCTTGCTTGCCAACTTTGTTTGGTTGTTTGCTCATGCATTGTAATTCAGATTGACACCTTAATTCAATGGGTAGTTGGAGTCTAACAGTCTGTTTACTAAACACGAAGGTTTAATTGGTCAGTGAATATTAAACTTGTTTCCAATATAATATCCATTGCCCAATCAACTCTTTTTTATATAGTAAACAAACTGTTTACTCCACGTTTCCATTGAATATAGGTGTCAATCTAAAGTACAATGCATGAGCATGCAAATAACAAAACAAAGTTGGCAAGCAAGGCATTTAAACTCTTGGATTGCATGCTTTAATATTTTAACTGTAATGTACGCAGTTGTTTTCGGATATGTAACGGGAATGGCAACAATACAGAAAAAATCTTGTATGGTGTTTTTTATTTATTTTTTGTTGTGTTAAAATGTTCAATTTTTAACCGAAAAAATACAAAAGTAAAATATAGACGGGGGAAAATAGTGTTGATTGATATCAATGTTCTCGTGTATGTTATTTGGAAAACGGACAATTTTGGATCCTCGTTTCACCATCTACAGCAGGATGACCTTTGTCATTTGTCAATAGTGTGATATAAAATGACAAAGTCACAGACATAATCAACACCTTGCTATGAGCCGCCTAGAACTTGCAGTGAGCTGAAAGTTTCGTTTTCCTCCATATTGAAGGACTAAATGTGACTTTGAGATGAAGGACAGCAATAAAAGCGCTGTTATTTGTTGAGGTTTTCTTTTGTTTGTTTTTTGTTTTAATTGTGCATGTACTGATTTTGTTTCATGGATAGATACTACATGTACTTGTTTTTTTTCTATTATGATGTATATAAGACGAACACACACCTTTAAAGGGTGAATTGATTCCTCCGTCGACCTCACCGTGCATTCCCCTTTCCTCTAAATGAGCGCCATTATCTGATGTAAAATAAACTAGAGTATCATCGGTTAGGCCAAGATCATCGAGTTTAGATATAATTTGTCCTGTTCCGTAATCCAGTTCTTCAACTGCGTCTCCATAGCGACCATGTTTGGATTTCCCGCGAAATCTTTTTGATGTTATCAGAGCAGTATGAACATGGTTCCAGCTAACTACCAGTAAAAATGGTGCATTATTGTGCGTGCTGTTTTCCAAGAACTCAATGCTTTCCTTAGTATAACGTTCAGACAACGTTTCTAAATTTATTGGTTGTTCAACGATATCTAAATTGCGATACAGCAACGAGTTGAGCAGGATCATATTAAGAAACGCAAAGAAAAAATATGACCATAAAAGAATCAACAACAAAAGTACAAATATTGCTATTTTAAGTCCAATGTATTCTCTCTTGTAAAGAAAATACATAGTTAGCATCGTCACAATAACACTTGTTAATGCATACCAGCTAATCCTTGGAATTTGGTGATAGAGTAGGCTTGATCCATCATTGTACCAGTCTTGAACGTTTGTTAGAGGATGTCCATAATAATAATCAAATCCGTGGTTATTAGGATGGAATATATTGTCGTTATATTTTGATTCACTAAGTCCAAGATGCCATTTTCCTTTAATAAAGAATTCATTCAAATTAGAAGTATTAAGATATATATTTAAAAATACATAGGGAGAATTCACATTTTAATCATTTAATTATTTGGTGCTTTCAGGGCTTATATAAAGAGACGCAACCCAAATTTTTATGATCACGTCAACGTCTGTACACGATTTTGACACTTTTCATTTGATGTCAAGGAAATTTTTGTCCGTGTTGTAAACTAGAGTTCATCGAAAGATACAAAGGCCCTGTTGATAAATATTCCGTATCACAAACAATACCAATCTCCGGCGCAGAGCTCACATCCGTTCCGTACTTACTTCGTATCACTACACAAATCATTGTATTGTAGTGTACTAAGTATACGGAAAGGAAACGAGCGCTGTACGGAGATTGAAACAATATATGCTGGTCTTGACGTATAGATTAAAGGTACTGACGTTGTTTATCATCTTAATTACATGATGTAGTGTTGTTATTTGTCTTTTGTACGCCTACATTTTTAACGTTTACTGTTGAGTCCATTTTTTTTTTTGTAATATACTTTTGGCGTGGCTTGGTATTTATCAGGTTGGGAACAAACCCTCTATACGGTGATTATACCTGTATAGAGGGATAATACTTCTTTAGAGGGATAATTATAATTTTATCCCTCTAAAGAAGGATTATCCCTCTATAGAGGGGTATTTTGTTTAGATTGGATTTAAAGCAAATTAGGGCAGAATGGCATTTTCTACTTAGTATGGCAGTAACCTGCAACAGTTGATGCACCAATTGATGTACTTAATTTAACATTTTAATATAGACATGCCCAGTTTACTGATTATTTGACTAAATATCCAATCTATTGGTCACCATGATTGAAATCTGTGAAGATCAGGTAAATTCTACTCACTTATGCCTCACTGAACAGAATTTCTATTGTTACATTTAACATAAAACTTCAAAGTCAACTATCCCTTTTGTTGTTGATCAGGTGTTCAGATAAGTATACAATAGATTGCAAGTTTTGTCACTTTAGCAGAAAACTGGTCATTACAATATTTAGTAAAGTGCAATAATTGATGCATATAATGCTAAAAATTATAGCCAATAAAACTAGAAAATGCCATTCTGTCCTAATTTGCTTTAAACCTTTATAGCGGGATAATTTTATTCCTCTAAAGAAGGACTATCCATCTGTACAGGTATGATCACCATATAGAGGGTTTGTTCCCAATCGGTTGAAAGAGGCAGAAGCTGTTATCGAAACAAAAGACCCATCTGCCGCGAGGGCTAAACAGGAGATATCTGAAGGTATTGAACTTTTAAATTATCGGCAAAAATTAGTAAAGATGGCAGACTCTTCGGAATTTGGGTTGAAATTGGTTCAGGAGTATACCGCAAATCCTTTGGCGGACGATTCCGAAGATGACAGAAAGATATTTCGGGCACAAAACAGAGCGGAAAGGAAGATCAAAGCAGACAGAGTAAAGAGGAGATCCCGCGCTGACCCTTATATAAAACCAGAGAGTTCCACATGTTCCAGTGGAAGCAGAGATAGGCAGACAGTATCAAGGAAGCCTGGTGTTTGTTATAATTGTTACAAGCCTGTCACTCGCAGAATGACGGTTCAGTCAGGTTGATGAGGGTAATGACCAGACGTCTGGTCATTTAAATTTACATGTAAACGTTTTGACACCAGTAGGTAAATTGAATAAGGCAATACACAAATGGAAGGAGACGGGTACAAGTTAGTACATTTTAAAAGTAATAGAGCAAGGCTATGGTATACCATTTAAAAGTCTCCCAGACTTATGATGAATAAGCTAAAAGAACTGCTAAACCTGTTGTTAATAAGAAAGACCCAGTCACTACTGATATCTTAATTCGGTTATGTTTTATGTTTCAATTTTCTACAGATTTACTGGTAGTTAGGGATCTTTAGATGACTTTGCTAGGTTTCAGGTTTTTTTACGTTTTAATGAGTTAAGTCAGCTAAGACGTAACGATTTTTTCGTAAAAGATGAGCATTTAGTTATTAAGATTAGGCGAAGTAAGACTGATCAGTACAGATCAGTTGATGAAATTTTAATTTGTAAAGGTCATACTTTGGCTTGTCCTTATGCTATGTTTTTTTTTTAGATATGCCAGTTTAGCCGAATTAGCTTTGGATAGTGATATGTTTTTATTTCGACCAATGTACAGAAGTAAGAAAAATATGCATTAATTAGTATTAACAAACCTATTAGTTACACTACTGGTAGGGAGTGTGTTATTAAAAGATTAAGAGTAGTTGCACCTGAATTGAATCTTGGGTTGCATTCGCTTAGGTCTGGTGATGCCACTATGGCGGCAAATTCAGGTGCCAATGAAAGGTGCTGGAAGCGCCATGGTAGGTGGAAAAGTGATTCAAGCAAAGACGGCTACGTAGCCGACTCCGTAGAAAGTAGGTTAGCCGTATCAAAGACTTTATTTCTTTTCTTATTTTTTTCTATCTTTGTTGCTCTGTGCAGTACTCGAGCTAGTCAACAACATAAGTTTGTGTTGTGTTTATCTTTAAATAGTTGAGGTTATATGTATTAAGTGGAAAGAAGACTAAAAAATTCCCGAGGCACATAAGTACAACGGGAATAATTGATTGTCTTCTTGCGCATGTGTGATACATGTACGTGAAGGTGTAGGAATTTTTGGCGCCAAAACAATAGGTTGTAAAGTGACTGTTTTATATAGTTAATTCTAGCCTGTTCTACTGTAAACCTCGTATTTTTAAGGGTTTTTAAGGAAAAAAGATAAGCATATTTTTGTATTTTGATAAATATATTGATTTTTATGTAGGTTGATTGGCTATACAAACGTAATCGTATTTCGACTTTTGTACCAAAGTTTTTTATAGCCCTTGAGTCCTAATGACTCGCTTTCTTTTCTATTTCAATATTTACAAACAAAATTATGTTTTTCTTTTTCTCATTTGATTAGTGAGGTCCAACATTTAGAGTTTCGTTGGCATTGACAAAAGGACACAGGTTTCCTAAATTGGGTTTTCCTGGGCCGCCACAAAACATTCATTTATTCAGTTATTCAAATACAAAAGGTCAACATTTATGAGTATATATTTTTGTTGAACAATGGTGTTATTGACTTGTTTTCACATTGTATAGTGTATAATATGTTTATATTGATCATTTGTCTTATCAAATCGGCAGCTCACAATTTGCAGTACTCGAGCTAGTCAACAGAAGACATCTATCTCCTCAAAGGACTAAATGACACCTATAGGTCACCGTAAGGTCTCCAATAATGAGAATAACCCATACTACATTTCAGCTTTAGCTATAAAAAGTCCCGAAATAAAAAAGTAAAACTGTTAAAACGAGAAAACTAACGGCCGGATTTATTAACAAATTAGTGAACAGAAAAACTTATTTGTTGTATAGCAACGAACGACAACCCTTGAATTGTAGTTTATTTATTTACCTATTAATCCAGTTCTATATCCTTTTGACTTGGCCTGTTCTGCAATTGTAACTTCACTTTGTGGCAATCCTGCTGAACTTGCAAGAAATAAAATTATTCCAGCAGCTCTTGATTGTGGAGTTGATACCATTCCTGTGAAACATTATGTTAAAGGTTATAATAAATTTTCTTCGTTTAGCTCGCATAACCATACACATTATGCCTTGTATTATATAAGTATAATAACCAATACTAACTCGAACAATTCAGCGCCCTCTTACGATCAGTGTCCTCTAGAGGGCTTGCAGACAACAAAAAGCTGTGGACGCGTTAGTCCTATACAAATTGTAATGGTCTTTCGGGGGTAGATGTTGTGATCGTATTAAGCGAAATATAACGACTGGAGTTTTGGGTTACCTAAATACTAGGAATTAAAACAGAACTGTTTCATTGTTTTCTTGGTTAATCTAATTTGAAACTTTTGCAACACAGCATTGCTCTTTGTTTGGTCATACGGTTATTTTTCTTGAAAAGACTATAATTGCAGAATATGCGATGTAAATGATGAAATGTGCACATGAAATAGGGCGACTGTATGTATGTGATGCTTCTCTAGTAAACATTGGGCATTTAGGAGTACATGTAAGAACAAAGACGTGTCGGCTCAGCGTTAGTATAATGTACTCGGTAGAGTAACATGTCTTATTGCCGATTGTTACATTGTGAACTAGCAAATCAAACAGTTCTTGCTCATCATGTCGATTTGAACAGGGTTGATTATTCCTAAAATTTAACCCCCTATATCCCACATCCAATAATTAAGTGTGTCGTCCCTTTCACTTAAAATAATCGGTTACACCAGAAATCGTCATACATGATTGAACAGTAGGAATTTGCTCTAAAAAAAGAATGTCATCTATGACAAACGAGACGATTTTAATTTTGAAATTATAAATTTCCCCCAATCTAATTAAAAACCGATCTCTCATCGCTCCTGTTTCTGATATGTCGCTCCCACGCGATGAGAGATCGGTTTTTAATTAGATTGAAATTTCCCCCACCTTAATAGCAATATACCAACTTCGACTGCAGATGGGACATATTTCCCAACTTATTCGATATTCAAGAGCTTGCAGCTTCTACTCCGACTTTGTAAAACGTCATCAGTGTCTGAGTAGAAAGTTGATGAACCAGGGTTATGTCAAAGAACGTCTCGTCCTTTTTCTAAAAAAGTTCATCGGAAGGTACCAAGACCTTGTTGATAAATATTCCGTATCAACTTGGATGGTCTTGATGTATAGATCATGCGTACTGATGCTGTTTATCATCTTCACAACGTGTTTTATAGTTCTTTCATTTGTCTTTGTTCTATTATTAATATTACTTTTACTGTTGAATGGTTTTTTGTTATATTCGTTTGACGTGGCTCGGTACTTATACATCTCGTCAATGTGTTTGTATTGGCTTTCATTTTTTGGTGGTTTGTTTTGTATATGCGACTTTTTGTATTTCTTTTGTTCTTATAACGTCACTCTGTACTTTAAAAGATCCCGTCTGTATGATATTGTTCTATTATATGTCATTCTGATATATTTCTATTATGAATTACTATATACGTTGAACCACAAACGTCAAAATCATTCAATCGCGTAGTGGAATTAACTATTTGTGGATTCTTATAAATTCTATATATAACTTTTGGACTAGTTTAAATCTCGGTCTATTTCTGAAATTTATTCTTACATACTTTTGATTTTTTAACCCTGTATGCAATGTCAATGTAAAATTTTAAAATCGTTTGTATGCACATTGAACGACAAATTTATGTGACGTATAAAATTTTCTGACGTCAGATACTCAAATCAAAGAATGTGTTCGTAGATAGTAGATATTTTTGTGTTCTGTTAAATTGTTCCTTTTAAAATTGTTATACGATGATGACTGATGTACCCATATTTTGACAATTTTATTTATTGTGTCTGTTTATTTAACGCATCAATGTAAATATAACGGAATTTGATGAGACTGTCATTAAAGTGAGAGGGTAAGCGCTATAGAACCAGGTTTAATCCACCATTTGCTACATTTGAAAATGCCTGTACCAAGTCAGGAATATGACAGTTCTTGTACATTCGTTTTTGATACGTTTTGTTATTTGATTTTGCCATGTGATTATGGACTTTCCGAATTGATTTTCCTCTAAGTTCAGTATTTTTGTGATTTTACTTTTTACATCCGTACCTGTTCGAGAAGGATATCGTCCCGTCAACATCGCAGATCTACTAGGTGTACACAGAGATGAAGCTGCAAGATGGTGAGTTAGTATGGCTCCTTGACTAGCTAGCTTATCAATACTTGGGGTAGGTATAGTTTTGTTTCCGAAGCAACCCACGTCACCATATCCCAAATCATCGGCAATAATAATTAGAATATTTGGTGGTTTCTTCGCGGAAATGATAGAAAATACGAGTAAAGTAACAATGGTTTGCAACATCTGAAAATGTATAAATTAAGTTCGTAAAATGGTAAAACAATATCATTTTCACATGCATGAAGTTAATTTTAGATTTTGTTTGTTTTGCAAAACATTAAAAAAATGTAACGGTTCAATTTACAACTTAAGTCAACTTGGTCTGTGCGTCCGTTCGTCCGTCTGTCTGTATGTCTGTCCGTTCGTTCGTCTGTTCGTTCGTCCGTCTGTCCCGCTTCAGGTTAAAGTTTTTGGTCAAGGTAATTTTAAAGCCAAATTAAACTTTTCACCCCAATTTCACGGTCCACTGAACATAGAAAATGAAAGTGCATGTTTCAGGTTAAAGTTTTTGGTCAAGGTAGTTTTTGATGAAGTTGAAGTCCAATCAACTTGAAACTTAGTACACATGTTCCCTATGATATTATCTTTCTAATTTTAATGCCTAATTATATTTTTTATCCAATTTCACGGTCCATTGAACATGGGAAATGATAGTGCGAGTGGGGCATTCGTGTACTTTGGACACATTCTTGTTGTCAAATATGATCTGGCTACAATACTGACTTCAACAATGAGCAAACCCATACCACATAGTAAGCTATTATTAAAAGAATCCGAAGTGACAAATGTATAACAATTCAAACGAGAACAGTTGTGTTAAAAAATACAATTGATTCCTAACAAAAATAAGATCATCTCATGGTTTATCGTAAAGTTACCGCTACGTCTGTTCTAAATGACACGCATGATGTTCACTCAGGAGAGGTAATTATAAAACATATCAGTCGAATTACAAATTTCCTTAGCCTCCATGGAGACGAAGAAATTTCTTTTCAAGCTGTTAAAACATGCATGTGGATGCTAACAATAGCCGTGTTGAAGGCGCAGGCGCTTTGCGATTTTGATATGAAGAGCAGCAATATGTTCTTTTGAGTACCTTTATTTATTTTGTGCCATTGGATGATACATCCTGACCTTCATTTCTGTAATTGGCTCCGTGAAGTTAATATTTAACTATTTTAAAGTACGAAGAATAAATATCTCTTTTACAAAAAGAAATTCATATTTTACTTTTTATCTTAACAAAAAATTGTGTTATTGCGATGTTTAGTCCGACAAGTCGCAATGAATATTTAGACTTTAGTAAAACAAAGATTTTTTTGTTTCCTATAAAAACTATGGAATTTATAACTTATTTGGGCGTTTTTCAAGAAAAGCGTGAATTTCAGACATAAAATAATGGAAAATCAACTTGTCTTAAATTTTATTTCAAGAGTTATTATGAATACCTCTATTAAAGACCTGTTTGTAAACAAAAGGTGCAATCTTAAATACTCTTTAAAATTATATTATTTTCATAATTTGTGTAGTGTTTCGAAACGGACATTTGTCCACTACGAAACTGATTCTAAACACACATCTTATTGCAATTTTAAATGTCTCCTATAGACATTCCAATTTGTTTTACTTTGTATACTAGAAAGATCTAACTGGTTTTTTCTGAATTAGAGAACCATTTTTGTCGATAAAGATTAGACAGTACTTCACATATGAAGGTACAACTCACGTTACGTAGTGGACATTTTGATGCGTTTCGTAGTTCAAAAACCGTTTCGTAGTGGACAAAACGTTTCGTAGTTGACACCAACCCTATTGTATGTTAACAAACACATACTGAAAATTACATGAATCTAACCCTTGTTATTTGTTTTGCACGAATATAATTGAACAAAGAGTAAAACAAGACTGCATGGTAGTGGTAGTGTCCACTACGAAACGTTTTTCTCCCATAATCGTTTCGTAGGTGACCATACCACATGTTTTATTTTTTCCCAACAATGCCTATATTGCAATAGTAAGAAGACTGATTGTATTCATCAAAGCACGTATTAAGCTGTACACTGATATTTTTTCATAATTTTAAAACCAGATACTGAAGGAGATTTGACCCGTTTCGTAGTGGACATTAACAAAAATACGGTATCACTCTGGTCCATTTGATGTGCTCAATTTTTTCTAACAACAATTTAACTGCCATTATAAAACCATCACTTCTTTTGTAAGACCCTAGTGTTTATATCTCTTGCAAAAAAAATTACATTGATTTTATAAAACTGTTTATTAGCAAAGTTTAATGACTTGATTTCGTAGTGGACATTTTGTCAGGGACGCACCTTCTAAAATTAAAAATCCTTTGTCAAAAGCTGTTTATTAAAATATGTTGGCTCTAAACATACTTTTGAATACTTTTAAAAGTACTTATATTTACCTTTTTTTTTACAATATTTTAGAGTATGAATGTTGAACAGTTGGTCTAGGGACATGTAATTTTGGTTATTTTGGACCATTCAGGAATCAATATTTTATCAATCTCTCTAAAAATAGACTGTGTCTTTGCTTGAAATCTAATTCAATGTACTGACTGCACAAAAAATTACTTGTAAAGATCAAACACATTGTTTTTTTTAAACTGACTGGGACAAGAATTCACGTTTTTATTGAAAAACGCCTATTTATAGTTTCCCTATCGCAAAACCTATTTCCCCGCTAAAAGTGTTGTACCATACGTTAAAATCTTTCGGTTGCTATGAGAATAAACGTCCAAAGTTACGTTGGCCTTTACAATAGATGTGATTGGTTTGTTATTGTTTTTGATTTTTTTATTGTATCTGCTTTTTATACGCCCGTCAAAATTATGGTATTATGGTATACAAATGTCCGGTGTCCGTCCGTCTGTCTGTCTGTCCGTCCGTCCGTCCGTCCGTCTCGTCTGTCTGTCCGTCCGTCCGTCCGTCAGTCTGTCCGGCGTAAACATGTCGCACCGTAACTTGAGAACGACTTATCCAAATTTCATGAAACTTAACATAGTTGTTTCTTATGATGGTCAAATGATCTGTATACTTTTTGGTGAAAATAAGATTCAAACTTTTTGAGTTACGGCACTTTGTAACTAAAACAGGGGTGTGTTTTTTTCACATGTCGCACCGTATCTCAAAAACGAATCTTGATTATGGCTTAAAACTTTAAACACTTCTTAGTTATATTGATCTTAATATCTGTATACTTTTTGGTGATGATTCAAAAATTTATTTTTTAGTTATCTGAGTATTTTGTAAAAAAGGGGAGAGGTTTTTTTTACATGTAGCACCATATCTCAAAAACGATTAATGATTATTGCTTAAAACTTTACACACTTCTTTATTATATTAATCTAAAGATCTGTATACTTTTTGGTGATGATTCAAAATTTCATTTTTGAGATATTGAGTATTTTGTAAAAAAGGGGGAGGTTTTTTTTACATGTTGTGCCGTATCTAAAAACAATTTATGATTATTGCTTAAAACTTTACACACTTCTTTGTTATATTAATCTAAAGATCTGTATACTTTTTGGTGATGATTCAAAATTTTATTTTGGAGTTATTGAGTATTTTGTTAAACAGGGGAGGTTTTGTTTTACGTCATGTCGCGCCGTATCTCAAAAATAATTTATGATTATTGCTTAAAACTTTACACACTTCTTTGTTATATTAATCTAAAGATCTGTATACTTTTTGGTTTTGATTCAAAATTTTATTTTAGTGATATTTTGTAAAAAAAAAAAAAAACAGGGTTTGGGGTTTCACATGTCCCGCTGTGTCTCAAAAACAATATATGGTTATTGCTTAAAACTTTCTCAGAAACTATTTATGATTATTGCATAAAACTTCCACACAAGACGTCGGGCGTCTGGCGTATCATGCGCTCATGGCGCAGCTGTTTTTTTTTTTTAACTTACCATTAAAATATGTTTCGCTGCTCCTCTAATCTTTTTCGTCTATCTGCGTAGGCGTTGTTCAATCCTTTACTTTTTCCAATACTATTTTTTTTTTATTATCACACCTAAACATTAAATACGTTTTTTATTACTATTTGTAAAATAAATAACAAAGTATGATGTAATCGAATAAACTTAACCAGGAATTCTCTCAAAACACGTCTGCTAACGGTTACCACCAAGTTTGCTCGAGATCCCCGCCAACTGTTAAGGAGGATCGTTACACCATTGTCTATGGTCTAGATAAAAGTTAGGAAGGCAAAATTATAAAAAAAGTGTCTGCATTTCAAAATAAAAAGCTAACAACAAAAGAGACAAAAAAACCTAGCTTTAGTATTTTTACAAGAGTTCTAAATTGAAATTTACAAATAAATTATATCGTAAAAAGATAACGTTACTTCTAATGTATAGTGGCTGCTGTAGAAACTGCTTATTTCTACTTGGTAATTTGATAGGAAAATAACTACGATTTTACGTCTCTGGTCTGTTAAAACTCATTCAAAAACAGTTGTTAGATATTTGAATTTAACAAATTAAAATTACCGACAACAACATGAAATAACTATTTATTCTAATTTGTCTTCTTAAAATTATACTTAGATCAACAATTCTTATATATTTATTATGTTTATGCCAAATAAGCATATATTGTATAGTTCAAAACTTTATCTTTCGGACTACTAGTATAATATGATTAATCCGTTTACTTATAAGCTTACCAGAGTCCAGATCCACATTGAGTTCACAAGCAATTTTGATATGTTCACGTTAATGCAATGTAACCGAGTTTTAACTACGAGAGGTAGTATTTACATACTTTTATATGATGTTAAATATTTGATAGACGACGGTCTACATTATCAACTTACGATAAAGAATATTTATATTAAAAAATAAGACCAAATTTTAGAGAATTGATGCAACAGTTATAAATGAATGATACTTTGCTTACCAGAGTTGAGTTCCTCATTGCACTAAACGAGCTATATTGATGTGATAACTTAAATTCATCATGAGAGGTTACCGTAGTATTTACATACTTTTATATGTTTATTTAATTAATAGACGACGGTCTACATTATCAACTCACGTACTGATAAAAAAAACTTTGATACTAGCAATTAAGGCAAACGTGGAGAGAGTTGATACAACAGGTATAAGTGAATAATACTTTGCTTACCAATGTCTAGTTCCACATTGAGCTAACAAGCTTTTTTGATGTGAGAACTAAAATTCAATGTTATGAGAGGTAGTATTTACACACTTTTTTATGTTTATTTTATTAATAGACGACGGTCTTCATTATCAACTCACATACATGCATACTGATTAAAAACTTTTTATACTAAACAAATAAGACAAAATTGGAGAGAGTTGATGCAACAGGTATAATTGAATGATAATTTGCTTACCACAATAAGGTTCTACGTTGAGCTCACAAGCTACTTTAATTTGTTCACGTTTATTCAAAGTTACCTATTACATCAACGAGCGGTAGTATTTACATACTTTTATATGTCAATTTTATTATAAATAGGCGACGATCTACATTATGAACTTATAATAATTATGACAACACTATAGTGAATAAATTCAACAGGTGGGTAATATGTGTTATTATTAGCTTACTAAAGTCTACTTCCATATCATGCATATTGAGCTCACAAGTTATTTTGATAAGTTCACGTTCATTAAATGTTACCTATAGTATATCTACCAAGGGTAGTATTTACATACTTTCATTAAATAGACGACGGTCTACATTATGAACTTACGTCGCGATAAAGAACGTCAACCTGTTTAATAATTGGATTTAAAGTCTGACCGGTTGTCAATTGACCGTAATATTTCAAATTATGCCATGTCATATTTAAGATGTTTTCTCAACTACAATACAAGATAAAAGATAAACAATATTCTCCAATCAATAAGAAAGTTATTTCTTAATTTTTCTACCGAATTATAAAAAAGGTATAAATATTAGATTTTTACATTTTGTCTTTTGCGTAATTGTCATCTGCAGTTCGTGCTTTGTATCGACCTAAGTCCGACTCTGTTCGATTGACCGCCTGATGCTTACAACTTTCTCCTATATATGTTATTATGTAAATAAACTCATCATAGATACCAGGACTAAATTTTATATATACGCCAGACACAAAAGACTCATCAGTGACGCTCGAATCCAAAAAAGTTATAAAAAAAAAAAAAAAAAAAAAAAAAAAAGCCAAATAAGTGTAACACCATTGTCTCAGATTTAAAGGTAAAGAGTTGAGCACATAATGTTTAACGCCGCCACATTCTGTGTGTGCCAGTTCCAAACCCTGTTTTAATTGTCACCGTTTGTTGATTTCCGTCATTGTTGTTTTTCATTTTTCTTTGTAGTATATATAAATCAGGGGCCGGTTTCACGAAGCTATCCTAAGACATGTCATAAGACATATCTTAGGACATGTCTTATGATCCTCTTATGACTATCCTAGGACATATCTCGGACCTCGTCTCGAAGCTGTCTTAGGATCATCTTAGCTAAGACATCCTAAACCTGTCGCAAGTTCTTTAAATTTTCAAATATAAATATGATCTACGGAAAAAAATCATGTAAATGTAGTATGTCTTACCATAAATTATTCTAAACGTATTGATTAATATAATGACATAATTTGCAAAATAAATATAAAAAAATAAAAGTAATCTATATATAAATTATCTTTAAACAATACATCAATATAAATATGAAATTTTCAATGCAAAATTAAGAAAAAAGAATATAAAATTATGACATTGTTTTGGTACAAGTGAGTTGAATTCAATTTCGACTTTATTGGTTATAAAAGGTTAAGAGATAAAAGCGTGCAATTTTTATATCAATACATCGAATTTTCATTGTTGACAAATCCTGATAATCCGTCAATGTATATATGTTTTAAGCAGGAACAGGAGAATAGATAATTAGATAATAATAAGATATTTTTTTTCTAAATTGATATAAAAAATGAGTGTAATTTATATAAATAAACGTTTAACTATCCTAAGACCATCATAAGACACCTCTCGCGTTGTCCTAACTTTATGACCAACTTTAAGAGATGTCCTAATTTAGGACCGCTTTGTGAAACCCACTAAGGACTAAGATATGTCGTAAGACCATCCTAAGACATGTCTTAGTCCTAAGACAGCTTCGTGAAACTGGGCCCAGGCCTTCAGTATTGTCTTCACATTTTGTCTCCACATATTTTCACCCGGGCTCTTTATAGCTTACTATACGATATAATTTGTTTTTATTATAAATGAAAGCTATGCGGTGACCTGTAATGGATCATATGTTTGGCATTTGGTTTAACATGGATAGTTGTCTGCATTGTAAATAAAAGAATATATGCAATACTTTTATATGAAAATATTTATTATGAAATTTCCTAGGCAAATTCTTTCCAAGATAGAAAAAAACCCGTATAAAATATATGCAAAATTCACACTTTGAAGTGCGAGTTTCCAGACGAACTGCATGTGTTCTTTCAGCTAGTAAAGTTCAATATAGTCTGCGGCTTTGAGGAAGGTAGCAAGGTCATCGATTAAATGTCGTAGTTATATAACTACCGAGTTTTTTTTAAAGTAGAGGACGAAATGATAATACTTTTAAATTCCTCTTATTGAACTTTAATATATTGCACAATGGACGTTTATATTTATATGATGAGAAAGTGGTTACGTTTATTTAGCTAATGAAAACTTGTATCTCGAAATTCTACCTAATCACCTTTCAACTTACTATGATCTACTATAGCAATGTACATTTTTGGTGTGTATTCATTGGATTTTTATTTTATTTTCTCGCCTTGAGCTTTATGCTATTGTTTACATAATGGGTTTAAGATCGTACTTTTATCGAATAGGTTGACGTAGGGTCTGACACAAATAAGTGTTGAATTGAAAATGTTGATAATTTACATTTCATATATTCATCTCTTATATATTTTAGCATTGAAATTTCTCCGCTTATCTAGATAAACTTTATGATACCGGTATATCGTAATGTATGCGATATGCTACTATTGATTTTTTTTTCTCTTTATCCCTAGCTTTGAATTTTTCTTCTTGGAAAGGAAGTAACCTTCAAATCTCCATTCTACATAAATTGCATGCAGTCTATGAACTCACAGTGAAGCTGCCATGTTAACGTCGCTAATTATTCACGCAAGCCTCAAGATCCGTTTATACGGAGACCGACCAAAGTCTTTTTTTGAATCAATTTGTCAATGTCTTCCTTCCAATGGATTTGTTGATCAATATAAGATGTACTGAAACACGACCTAAAACCTTGCAGTCTCGTGGAATCGTGATTGACTCGCAACAAGCTGTAATTGCTTTGATACCATCAGGTATTATCAAAGACTAAGACAAAAATTAATCGTTGCTTCGCTAAGCACGCGGTGGAATTTATGTACATATTCTTTAAAGGATGGCACTTGTATATAGTTTAGAATTTAAGCTTATGATATTTTACTGTTATTTTTAATATAGAATATGTTTTATATGTTTTCTAATGTTTTATGTTGTACGCAATGTATTATATGTGTATTGGAATGTATAATGTCATACAAGTGGGGAGACTTTAATAAAATATTGAATCGGAATCGGAATCTGTATAAAAATAAATTTCAACATTCTAGACATGAATGCATGCGACTTGCACCTTTTCCTTTGCAATTAAAAAATTAACAGACAATACCAAGGCAAATACGAGAATCGAACAATTCTACAAGGTTTTTAGTTTATCATCTTCTGTAAGCTTTATGTTGTTATGCTCTCCCTTGTTATTTTCTAATATTTTATACGCATATGGATCTTGGGTATAACAAAAGTACCCACATCAGTTTCTTATTCGACAATTATAGTATAATCCAATTCACTTCACATAACATTTTATTCTATTGCTGGTACTTGCTAAGATACTAAACCCAGTCAGTGACACCATTGTCCTATATTTTGCCTTGTTTTGAAATAATAACTGACCATTAAAATCACTTGATATAGGATGTGCATAGTTGACGGATAATATAACTTATAATAACTATGCGCGAAATTTAAAGGGACAATAACTTAGAGATATACACCAAATTGAAATATAATATTTCTTTTTAATCAATCATTGATGAAAGTGGAATGTTGATATGTTTATATCGGGTTGTGTGACCGTCGGCAGTCTTAGTAGGTCATCACGGAGGTTAATTAGATTGCGTCCAGAATAAAATACACACGAAATGCTGTTTGATATTATGGAGTCCTTGCATTTTTAATTGTTTATTTTTCAGACTTATTGTGATTTGGATATACGTTATAGTATGTTTTACATCAAATATGAAATTGGAGTCAAATCGGTAAAAATAAGTTTTCATTTTCGAAATTATATTAAAATTATTTGCCGAAAAACTCTGCTTTTATTATAGGAATATTTCAGTCATTTAATTCCATGAACAATCCAAAGTGTGATTGAGTATCCACTAAGCAATGGTAACTTTATGCTTCAATTCTACAGACTCACATTTAACAATGAATCAATTATACAATAAACTACACAGCTTTGGAAAAAAATTTAATATTTAAACCCGTGAAGCAGATGCAATAGGAAAACTCAAAACGAAACTTTAAAACTTTAATCCAAATGGTGATGCCGAAACAATATGATTTAGAAGTCGCCAACTCAGTATTATTCTTACACAACTTCCTTTCAAAATTATAATATGTATTAGTTAATTTGATGTCTCATCTGTCTTCCCTTTGCGGTGTGTATCGCGAAAATTCGCATCATTTAATTTATCAAATGTATATTAAATTCAGAAATACGAAGTAAGCTTTTTGGAAATTTTTTGCTAAAAAAACTGTCAATTAAATATTTATCCATAATTATTCAGGATAAAAATGAAAATACCCTTTAAACATGTGTTTGAGTTTATAAGACGATCGAACATATTCCTCATTGTTAAGATAGTAAATGACCACACATCCATCATCCAAATAAAAAAAAACTTTTTATCTCGTGTTCTATCGTTTTTTTCTCATATTTTGCGGCACTTACATTTTCTATCCAATTTATAAAATGGTTGAAATGATGTGTAATCATGTATGTCTGCTCTCATATATTGTATTGATAAATAGGTTAAATAGAGAAGATTTCATAAGTCTCTTTAGATTTCATAAGTCTGTTTGTCTGTTCGACTTATGACTTATACAATTTTGTGTTTATGCAAATACAATATATTGTTACACTTAAACTCACATATTCTCTCCCCTCTCATCTCCTCACACACTGTCTCCTCACACACTGTCTCTCTCTCTCTCTTTTGCACTCTGTCTTCTCACACTCGCACTCCTCTCTCTCTTCACTCCTCTCTCTCTTCCCTCTTCTCTCGCACTCTCTTTTCACACTCTCTTCTCTTACACTCATACTACACTCAAACTATATCGACTCTCGTCCAATTACCTGTCTCTCTCTCCTCCCACACTCTCTAGAGACCACACTCTCTCACACAGACTTGAAAATATCTCTCTCCCACACACTTACTCTCCTCCTCACACACTCACATTCTCCTTTCACACACTCTCTTCTAATTTCTCCTATCACACTCTCTTATAATCGCTCCTATCACACACTGACTCTCCTCTACTCTCTCCGCTCACACACTATCTCCTCTACTCTCTCCGCTCACCTCTCATACACACGTTCTCCTCTCACATCTCTCTCCGCTCACACACTATCTCCTCTACTCTCTCCGCTCACCTCTCATACACACGTTCTCCTCTCACATCGCTCTCCTCTCACACACACTCTTCTCTCACACCTCTCACACACACGCTCTACTCTCACAACGCTCTCCTCTCACACTGACACACTCTCTCCGCTCATAGACTCTGCTCTACTCTCTCCGCTCACACACTCTCCTCTACTCTCTCCGCTCACCGCTCACACACTCTCTCCTCTACTCTCTCCGCTCACACACTCTCCTCTCCTCTACTGTCTTCCCTCTCCTCTACTGTCTTCCCTCTCCTTTACTGTCTTCTTTCTCCTCTCACACTACTTTGTCCTCTCACACAATCTCTCCTCTCACACAATCTCTCCTCTCACACAATCTCTCCTCTCACACACTCTCTCCTCTCACACACTCTCTCACACACTGTCTCCTCTACTCTCTCCTCTTACACACTCTCTCCTATCACACACAGAACCAACAGTTCACTTAAGGACGACCCATACTGACCTTAAAATTTAACCTACTTGTCCCATCACCCTCTTGACTAACAAAATTCACCTTAACCCTTAAATTTAACCTTAACCCTTAACCTTAACCCATACCTAACTATCCCTACCACCAAAAAAAAAACCGGTAAATTTCCTGCCCTTTTGACCCTTACCCCTATACATGACCGGAACTCCTCTCTCAGTGAATGCTCTGTATACGACTGTTTCCCATCCACATGGGAAATATCAATATAACAGAGATTCAAAATGGCTATGACAGTACAGGAGTTCTACTCCTTCAGGGCTGTGGACACCACAGTCCATCAGGGAGGACGCCACTGTCTACCATTGTCTGGGAAAGGTTGGTACTCTTCCCTTCAGTTAACCTTCATTAGGTAAGAGTACAACACCATGTTAGAAAATCTATGCTTTTTATTGCAATGAAAATATCATATTTCACCGGTCTTTTAACATTTTACAATTTGCAAAATATACCTGTATGAAGAACCAACTATTTTTGTTTTCATTTGCATATCACTTTTTTTAATATTCTTAACCTTTTTTTATGTTCAGTTAGCTATAATATTTCTTACATTTTGTATGCGCAAAAAATATTAAATGAGACTAAATAAAGGGTGCTAACTGTGACAATCCTTAAGTCATTGTTAACAAATATACCACAATGTAAGTCAAAATCAGTTCACTTGTAATCCTAATAATCACTGAACTGTAGAAATATCAACAGAACATTAATATCGAAAATTTTAATTTATATTATAAGTTTTTTCTAATGAATTAAAAGTGGTTATATATAACATTTTTTTATCTGATTCTCAAACATCGGTTGAATAATATCAGCCCTTGTTGTTTCCTATTATCCCATTTGTCGATCATATGTGTGATTCTTCAGTCATCTCTTGATTTACATTTTTCATTGTTGAATTCAACTGCACTTGGTTGTATTCTTTCTTCTTGTAATGTCTTTTTTATAGCCTTTTTATTCACTATTATTCGTTGGATACCAACTTTCGTTGATTTCGTGGTTAATGTGAACCACAAATTTGATGATCAACACATTGTTAATTCTATAATTAAATATCCACGAAAATAAATGAATACACAGTTGTCATGTTTGTAATTTTATCTGGTAGGTCGTTGATTTCCGCTTAATGTATTTCGCACATTGGTTAATTTCAACAAAATATTTAAATCATAAATAAAAATCATAATGATTACTTTATTATGATTTTTTATTAATAATTGAAATTATTGGTTCAAACACAATTAAGATTTAGTGATTTACTTTTTTCACAAACAGACAGAAACTCCGCGAACGTTAATGTTTGAGAATGTCAATCAGTGACGGATCCAGAACTTTTCATAAGGGGTCCCGCTGACTGACCTAAAGGGGGGGGAGCTCCAGTTATGCTTCAATGATTCCCTATATAATCAACTAAATTTTCCCCACGAAAAGGGGGGGGGGCTGCCTCAGGGCCTCTAGATCTGCCTTTGTCAATTTCATAGGAAAATTAGCTACGAGATAAAACGAAAAATCAAAACATTGAGTTATCTCTCCTTGATCATATCAATGTCATTTAATAAGTAACATTACTTTATTACTCTATTTACTGTAAAATTTGTTACATTACTGTATAAGAAATTTATATCTATGGATATCTCAGTTTGTTCGTCTTTCTTATGTCGGATTATTTTTTTCCTTCTGTGTAATGGTTATCAAAAACACTGTACATGTAAGCTGTTGGAATATTAATGGTTTTAAACTAAAAGGATACAACAAGTACAGTGATTCAGATTTTTATTAGTGAATTGAATAAAAAAGATATTTTTGTTTACTGAATACTCATTGCTCTCTTGAGGCACTGTAAATAACAGATTTTTAAAGCTGTGCATCTTATTCGGCCCATGTCTGCACGCACAAGAAAACGCTCTGGTGGTATTTCTGTTTATACTGCACTCGTTCTATTTGAGCAGTAAAAATGCGTTGATCGTATATTTCTATGTCATATACAGTCACTGACATGATATCAGTTTTCCTCATGAATATTTAAAAAGAAATTACCGAAATTATAATTGATTATTCATACGACCTTTTCAACCTGTTCTTGTTTTCAATGTTCACAACGACTCAGACTTATTTCTTTTGCAATTTTAATTAAAAAAACATATTTCACTTGTTAACACTTTCGTGACACATTTCAGAGCCTCGCATTTCCCCGTTTCTAAGCCTCATCCTTATATCGTTTATATGTCAAGTCAATACACTATTATTGTCTATATATGTAAGGTTTACACTGAGACCTGGAATAAAATTCTTAAATCCCAAAACAAATGACTACATTTGGCTTAAACTTTGTAAGCAATTTTTTGGTTTACCTGAAGATTTATATCTATGTTTTTTATATAACCCGCTTCTAACTCGACATATTCTCAATCTCTAACCTATGATATTCTTGAATATGTGGGAAATGATATAGTAAATAATTCCAAACTTGGAAAGATTTTAATAGCTGGTGATGTAAATGCTAAAACAGGGTCCAAACAATTAGACTTTATTCAAAACGATATTTTAGATACTCATATCTCTTCTTTATTTGAAGATTATAACCCTGATTTGATATACCAGTCCGTCATAGCCAAGATAGCATTTTATCCCCAAGGGGCAAGACACTTAATGACTTGTGTGTGCAGACAGGGATCCGGATCTTAAAGGGTAGAACCCTTGGTGATTATATTGGTCAGCTTACTTGCCACACCGCTATGGGAAGTAGTGTGGTAGACGATTTGTATATCTTGTGAAAATCTCTTTTAAGGACTTTTAAGTAATATACTGTTTTTTTAAGGTTCATGATTTTAAAGCCGACCTCTCTGATCACTGCCAAGTATCCACAATGTTAAGGGTTAACTGTAAATTTAATACAGTGCAAAAAGATGTTCACTCTATACCAAACCAATATATAGGGGAAGAAAATTCTGCAGAGAAATTCCAAAATGTTCTAGCTTCACCATTGATTCAAGAAAAAATAAATCCCTTAAATAACACAAACTATACTGGTGACTCAAATGTTATGATACAAGATCTGAATAATATCCTTTATGAGGCAGCTAATATTTCTTTTAAGAACAAGATAATAAAAAAGGTAAATGGTACTGCTAAAGTGAAGAAGAGTTAACAGTCTAAATGGTTTGACCTATCCCTCATAAAAATATAACAGAGATCCTTATATTAGATCCTCATTCTTTGCTTTACTGAAAAAATACAGAAAAGCAAGAAAAACTAAATATAGACAATGCCGTGCTGGTCTTATAGATCAACTTGATAATTTGCGTGAGGAAAACCCCAAAAGTTATTGGACTTTATTAGAATCCCTTAAAAATTCAGACAAAAAAAAACAGAACAATAATCAAATATAACAAGCACTGAGTGGGCTGAAAATTTAAAAATCTTAACAAAAAACCAGTAACTCATTCTCCTAATATAATAGAATTTTTACGTAATTTGGAAAATGCAAAAGTTTTTACTGAGTTGGATATCCTTATCACAGATAAAGAAATTTCTGATGCAATTCATACATTAAAGAATAAAAAAATAGTCAAAGTTTTCTAATTAATAGTTTAAATCATGTTTTTACTAAAATACTTTAAACTGGAAACTATCCTCAGATATGGGCTGATGGTTTTATAGCTGCCCTATTTTTAAATGATTCAAAGGATGATCCATCAAATTATCGTGGACTAACTGTGACTAGTTGTCTCAGTAAAGTATTTACAAAAATTCTTACTTAAGAATTAGAAAAAAATTGTATTAAAAGAAATATCATTTGTCCTGAGCAAATTCGTTTCTGCAAAGGAAAGCGTACGTCAGATCACATGTTTGTCATGAAATGTTTTGTCTCAGTCGGAAATTGGTTTTCACACAAAGAGCGATCAATTGTATTTAGTTTTTCAACGCTATCCATCAAATAATTTTTATCAATATTTAACACTACTATAAGGTCAAAGGAAAATTTCGAAAATGTTTACAGAACTGGAGAGAAAACCTATTGCGACTTGATGGAGAGCTAAATAAAGGCAACAGTAGTATACCGCTGTTCAAAACTCATAAATCCATGGACAAAAAACAAAATCGGGATAACAAACTAAAACCGAGGGAAACGCATTAAATATAAGAGGAGAACAACGACATAACACTACAATGTAACACACATAGACAAAATCCCACGAGAATAACAAATATAACATATATATATAACATCAAAACCAAATACATGAATTTGGGATAGACAAGTACCGTGACACGTCTTATCGCAATGTGAATTTACACTCAAAAATAAGAGAAAACAAACGACACAACGTTATAATGTAATACACACAGAAACGAACTATAATATAACAATGACCATATTCCTGACTTGGTACAGGGCATTTTTAAAGGAAAAAATGGTGGGTTGAACCTGGTTTTGTGGCATGCCAAACCTCGCACTTTTATGGCCATGTGAAATATAACATCAAAATGACAACACAGGACTACAATATAAATAAATTGGAGAACACAATTGACAAAGAATTACACGAACAACAGCCAACAAAAGGCAACAAGTTCAAAATTTTAATACGCCAGAAGTGTATTTTGTCCACACAAGACCTATGTGTGACGCACAGATACAAAAGTTAGAAAGCCGAAACGAGTACAAAGTTGAACAGCATCGAGGACCAAAAGATCAAAAAGGTTGTGCCAAAAACGGCAAGGGTTTTCTGTTAAGTTACCAGAAAATCCCTATAATTTAGAGTAATTTATACTTTTGCAAACAGTAAATTTAATAAAATGAATATTCAAAAGATGTACATGATAAAGCTGAAGTATTAACTAATTACAGGAAACAACTGAAATACATTTACATAACCAGACATTTGAAACACAAAAGTAGACACATCCGAATACGTTTAAACCTCTACGCCAAGTGACGTCCTATTTGAAACTGAAAAATGACGAAAAAATGACGTCATTTGAATTAGTAAAACAGATCATCAAAAAATGAAAAATGACGTCACATAAGAATGAATAAGATAGAATAAGGATTAATTTAAGATTATATATTTGAACTAAATACTGATATTGCATTTAATAACAAGGCACATTTTAATATTTATTAATATAAAACTGAGGTAGCAATTAACTATTTTATAAAACTATATCCGGTTTGTGATGAATCTAACTTCAAACGTAAAATATCGTACTGATTACGTTGAACGAAATCAAATCTGATAAATGAAGGCGGTGATTAATTTTCTTTACCATAACACATAAAAATAATAGAAAAGACGTCAACACATTTGACAAAATCCGATGAGAATTACAAATATAACATTAAACATTTAAACTAAATACATGAATTTGGGATGGATAAGTACCGTACCACGTCTTATAGTAATGCGAGTTCACACTCGGCAAAACAGTCACAATCGGGAATAAGTCACGTTTGGTAATTAAAAGATTAGACGACATTATGACAAAACACAATCTACCATGTGGTAAAAATGTCCTTAGCTAGTTTGGTCAACGAAACATCGTATGGATCCACCAAATCGTGATGGTGTCCATAAAATTTACGGAGTGTCAATTTTAATCTGTCCTCCTCATAACTTTGTTGGAGCAGTTTCTGCGTAAGGAGCACACTCCTGTATATGAAGTCCGTATAGTGTGAACAAGCACGAGAATAACGTATCAATTGTGATATGTAAACACCATACGAAGGGGCAGAGGGTATGTTACTGCTGAGAAATGGGAAATTGATAATTGGGAAGTTGAAATCGTCCCGTTTATCATAGATTTTCGTGTGAAGTCGTCCATCTACGTCAATATTGAGGAAAAGATCAAGGTATGAAGCAGTCCTTCTAGTATCAGTGGTATCCTTAATTTCAAGTTCACTTGGATATATGAGATGTAAGTATTGGCTGAAATATGGGTTATTCAATGATAGAACATCATCAATATATCGGAAAGTAAAATTAAAGAATTTCGCAAGGTGCTTTTTCTTTTTGTCTTTTAGAAGGTTCTGAATGAATTCTGCTTCATACGAGTACAAAAACAAATCAGCCAGCAGGGGTGCACAATTAGTACCAATTGGAATACCGACTGTCTGTTGAAATATAAATCCTCCAAACTCAACAAATATATTGTCGATCAAAAGTCCAGCATTTTGATAATATCATCTTCTGTATATTTTCTGGGAGATTCAGTGTGATTTTTCACAAAATATGAATTATTGTAACCCAAAACAAGAAATTTGTATCTACGATTTCCATTTTTATAGAAAAAGCTCTGTTTTATGAGATGGTGTAGTCGATCTTTCAACTGAGCATGGGGAATAGTAGTATATAGCGTAGAAAAATCAAAAGTTTTTATGTTGCTGCAAAATTGCAAAGATTGTGATTGAAGGTTAAGCAGTAGATCTTTCGAATTTTTGAGAATCCACATCTGGTTAACACCACTGGTAGAATATATCTCCTCACAATAATTTTGAAGCCCATCTTTAACTGTCGAAAGAATAGTAGTCAGTACTTTAGAAAGATGTTTGGTTGAACATTTTGAAGACCCAGCTATGTATCGTTCTTTATATGGAGTTTTGTGTAATTTGGGTATCCAGTATAATGAAGGCAAGTTTTTTTTCGTTTTCTTTGATGTTGATACCAAAAGAAAGAAGGACAGATTTATGATTTTGTAAAATTTCGTCCTTGGTAAATGATGTTAAAGAATATGTAGTCGATTCTTGAACTGAAGGGTGTCATGTGTGTGGAGCGTCTGCATCGGTCAAAGGAACATTTCGGAAATGTTTACAGAACTGGAGAGAAAACCTATTGCTACTGATATTTAAAACCTTCCCATCATCATTTAAAGCATATATATTTTTATAAACATCCCTTTGGTGGAATTAATGATTAAATATAAATACATTGATGGAGAGCTTAGTCGATTCTCAAATTGAGGGGTGTAATGTTTACGAATCGTCAGCGTCAGGTAACGGAAAATTTCGAAGTTTGACCTAGATGGTCATACGAATATTCCTTTTCTATATATTGTTGTTAATAATTTTTAAGACTGAAAAGTTTAACATATAACTAAAACCGAGATGTATATATAATTCATGTGCAATAAATCAAAAGATGTAAAAATTTGAACCTTGACATTTACAATGGTTACTGTTAATTTTGTCACAACATCCTGTTTAAATGCACTTGTATGAATCCTGTAAACGGACCCTGTATGTACATGCATTTCTAGAAACTTGTTACTTTTACGAAAGGAGTCATACTATTTCTTAAAATGTTAAAGTAACCTTTACAAACTGAATAAATCATAAAGTAGAAATTAGTCTTATATCTTAAAAGTGAAACTTTATGCACGTAAAAGGAAAGGAATTATTTTGTTAACGGATATTGCAGTAGGTAGGGTCATACATTAAGATAAGGTCAAAGTGCATTTAGTATTCGGATAATCATATTTAAATAAACTTCTAGTTTTAATTCATCTATACATAATGTAAATTTAGCTGTATGTGTTTGTTGGGTTGAGGGAAGTAATATTCAACAAGAGCAATTTGTTTGATGTTCAAAGTTTAAAATTATCTATAATCTTAATTTCACTTTCATAACGAATTTTTTATTCCATATTCCCATTCTCAATTTTATTCATGTTAATTGTTTAACGCTTATTTATTTTACTATTTAAGTATTTTGTGCGAAAAGATGTGTCAAAATTCAACAGATTTTATCTTGGCTTATTAAAAATCTAACAGATTCCTCATTGTTTTAGATTGCAAACCATAACCACCCGAACATCATCTTGCATCTGTTCTGTGTTCTTTCTTTTTTTACTTTTCTTTTGCGTCACTTACATTTTCTATTGAATGTATGTAAATGTTGAAATAATATGTAATGTATGCATGCTCTAATATATTATATTGATTAATAGGTTAAATTGAGAAGACTTCATAATTCTGTCCGACTGATGTCTTATCCAATTTGCGTTGATTAAAATACAATATGATTTTTATACTAAAACTCCAGAAGTGTGAGCAAGTCCTGTCCAACTAGACGCATCCGATATGTTACTCAATGTAGGTACACATTTGGTGTCCAGTCTCATGCAGTGATGTTACACTCGCGATAACGAGAAACTGACGACGATTGGAACATACATGTAGGACTCAAATCTATGACGGGTTCCAAATCTATGGCAGATTCCTTATCTATGGCAGATTCCTTATCTATGGCAAATGTGACGTAACAAACGTCAACAAATTGAAATCTATGGCAGATTTTTGTTTTCTCCAAATATATGTCAGATCTTTAATTAAATAACGCCATATTGCGCAGTCGTTGCCGCCGTGCTAACGATAGCAGAACCCATTGAATTAAAACCCATTTATAGATTTCTTTTGTTTATTTGTAGAATGTAATAAAAACAGATAATAATATGTAACACGGGGCTCACAGATTTTAACAAACAATTACACAGGGAAACACTACTTTCCGCTTTAATTAAGATGTGGCATTTTATACAGAGGAGGGGCGATATGTGCTGTACCCCCCGAATCCCGCAATGATGAAATGCATCGCTGTTTTTAGTAGTGGATAATTTAGGAAAGAAGTTATAGTAAATAATTAAAAGTTTACGGCTAGCAAAGTATATTAACTGAGAGATGAATTTTACAGTATACCACTTTGACTTAATTGTCATCAGTTAAAAAAGATTGATTAACGTCCAAATAGATATTATGTGAAAAGTCAAACTGTTTAATTTTTTTTATTAGTGCTTTCTTGTTTGTTTTAAAGTGACTTCAATATTTACTAGTTAATTAATTTGATAAATGGAGTTAACAGGTACCATGCAAAGATTTTTTCAGGGGCACATAATTTTATTCCTGAAGTCTGTATTATAGTATAATTTACTTCTACAATTAGGAAATTTCATGTTTGCCATCACGATTTGGTTGACCATTATGAATTGTTCATAGACATGCTTCCGTTGTCTTACATTTCCACTTGTTTAAGAAAAGTCGTCACTGATTGTATATGTACTGCCTTGTTCTCCATTTCCACCAAATCTGCCATAGATTTGAATCAACAAAAAATCCGCCATAGATTAGGATTTTTTTAAATCTACCACAAATTTGGGATGACATGACGTCAAATTTACCATAGATTAGTAATCTGCCATAGATTTGGAACCCACCTTAGATTTGAGTCCTACATATACAATGTCATGTTTGACACAGATATCACTTAAACACCAATCTACGCGTGATGGCAATTGTTAAACTGTTGAATTGATAACTTTCGGTTTACCAATTGGAAGTTCAGTTGCTTCTTGGAAACTCAAGATCTGAATTTCATTTCAACTTGAAAACTAATTTGCATGTCAGGCAAATGTTATTTTCTTTTTCAAACTGTCAGGAATAACATGAAATTTTTCAATTGTACAGTAGGAGGCATATTGGACAAAACTGGACATTAAAATTTTTTAACGACTTAATATTTTCCTTAAAACAATATATCCCAATCTGTCTGCTATTATTGTTTCCTCGGTCAAAAACTGAATTGTGAATATTTATACTTAAAAGTATAACAGATCACTAAAACCAAATTATATATAAATGTACAATAAATCAAAAGATGACGAATATTTGAACCTTGACATTTACAATTTTTACTGTTTAGCTCGTCAAAACATCCTGTTGAAATGCACTTGTACGAATCCTGTAAACGGATCTCGTTCACATGTATTTCTAAAAAAATTGTTATTGTAACGGAAGGAGTCATACTATTTCTTTAAAAATGAAAGTAAACTTGCCAAACTGAATAAATTATTAAGTAGAAAGGAGTCTTATATCCTACAAGTTAAACTAAACTTTATGCATGTTAAAGGAAAGGGAAGAGTCTGCAGTTTGTAAATCTATTTTGCACTAGGTAAGGTGATTCATTTAGTTTGTTAACTTGTATTTGTATTATTAATAATTTATTATTATAGTTTAAATTTGAAAAAAATCACGAAGAACAAATTTCTTGCGTTTTTTTTTCGTTTTTGCTTTTCATAGGACAGTTCTGTCATTTTGAAATTGATGTAATGAATTTGAAGATTATGGGCTTGATATGGTCTGAATTTTAACAATGGAACGAAATCGGTTACAGATTATTTTCCAGAAATAAGTATACATTTGTAACTAATTATCAAATAAATGGCATATGAACAATATTGATTCACGAAAAAATATTATCTCATTGTTTATGTTACATAATCCATTCAGTTTTGCAAAGAAACGTTATTGTGAAAAGTCATGTGGAAAGTCAGTCCAAGGTGTGTCAGTGGCGCTGCCGTCAGTAAACTTCTACAGTGTACACTTTCCGACAAACCATGTAATGATTACGATTTCTGTGAATGGCTGTGGACAGAAACGAAAGACACAAGGATGAAAGCATTAAACACCAACTTTGTTCAAGGCGTTAAAGATGGAATGCTCCATCCAACGTCTTTTGGTAAGGTTAATTAATAAATCATTTTAAAAAATGCGCTTCGGGCGTAGGAAATTTATCAGTATATATATAATGTTATATCAGTATAAAGTGAGTACAAATTTCATCAATTTTGAAATGAAATGTATAGTAAGTTAATTATATCTTTTGTGACGTACAAGACATGTTACGAAAAGGTATATTCACGACGCTGAGGTTGACACATTACACTTTAAATGTGGGGACTGTGTCAAAACACAAAATATATTACCTGTATACAATTTAAAAACTGTATTAATCCTTTTGGAGGCATTCGTATGGAACGAATATTCCATAACATTTGTACCATAAGAAATATAGGAAATTGATATTAATAAATTCCATAATGTTTTTTAAGAAACTATAATGCAAAAAAAAGAGGTGGGAGGGGTCACGGTGATGTTAATGCAAAAATTGATGTGCGGAGCCACGGAAACACAGGGTACATACGAGAGTGAATTCTTCGACGAGTCCTTAATATACCTTTCTTATAATCTTAAGTATTATAATCTGTTTTATACCTACTCGTGAATATATATGTAACGTTTGTTTATGCCCCATTTATGGCAATTATGTTTTCTGGTCTGTGCGTCCGTTCGTCCCGCTTCAGGTAACAGTTTTTGGTCGAGGTAATTTTTGATGAAGCTGAAACTTAGTATACATGATGTGATCTTTCAATGCCAAATTAGAGATTTTTCACCATTTTGACGGTCCACTGAACATTGAAAATTGTAGTGCGGATTGGGAATCCGTGTACTGAAACATATTCTTGTTTTATATAGTTATGAAAAGCAAACAAAGGAGAGGTCATATATATTTTGATTCAGTTGTTTGCCACCTAAATTTTTGTCTAACGGGGTATATTTTAAAAACACCTAAAATACGAGTTTTATACAATTTCAACTTGAAACTTGTTGCATAATAGTTTTCGAAAATTTACTCAAGATCATATAGCGGCGAAGTCATACATTTACTTCCTTTATTTCCTGTCAACTTTGTCTTAATTTAAACAGGTTCAGCTCAATTTGTATTTTCTTTATAAGGGGTTTGTGATTTATTGATTGTTGGTTGCTTAACGTCCAGTGGCACATATGTCATGAATGTTCAGAACGATTAGAGGTTTGTGTAAAATATGACTCACTACTCGCCGGTTGAACATCCCTAGAGTTTCAAAAGCATTGCATAATAACTTTGCATTTACACCTTAACAACACCTTATGCAGACATTGCATTCATACACAGGTGATTGTGGACAACAGAAATCATATAAGATTTATTCGAAATGGTTTCAGAGGACACCAAAATGATGCCCAACAGTATAATATAGTGCCTTTAATTGGACCAGGTTTGAAGTTAGATTTCCCCTAACATTTTGTCATCTTACCGGATTTTTCATTATCAATGTCGATCGCACCTCGTTACCCCCTATAGACGCCATCAAGTAAGAGCTAAACCACGAGCAGAAAGAAGAAAATATAAAATGAATTTGCGTATATCAGAGTGTCGGGTATATGTCGAAAAAAAAAGTAAAATCACAAAAATACTGAACTCAGAGGAAAATCAATTTGAAAAGTCCATAATCACATGGCAAAATCAAAAAACAAAACGCATCAAAAACGAATGGACAAGAACTGTCATATTCCTGACTTGGTACAGGCATTTTCAAATGTAGAAAATGGTGGATTAAACCTGGTTCTATAGCGCTAACCCTCTCACTTTAATAACAGTCGAACACGCTATAAGGCGCTTAAAAACTTCATTGGAGACACCCGACTGACAAATCGACCAGACTGTAGAGCTTTAATGTGCGGGCTATGATGAACTTTGCCAGGAACTGTAATAAAACAAATAAAACTAATAAATAACTAACTTACTATACAAGTATATATTATCAATCTAGAAGCTAATGAACTTGTATAACTCTCAGCTCTTCCGTTTCTAGCCCGCCCACTCCTGCACGCGTACACCTTTCCTGTCTTATCATAGGCAGGACAGTGGCGGATCAAAAGGGCGGGTTTTCCGAGGGTTGGGACCCCCTTTATTGGACGTTCAATGCATTTGAATGGGGACATATGGTTGGATTCCCTTTTTTATTCTGTGTTTAGAACACCCTACCCCCATCCCCTCCCCGGCCCATCTTTTTTAAAATGGCTAGATCCGCCCCTGCCAGCAATGATATCACGACAGATATTGTCATATAGGACGTTAAATATAAATGTGATTTAACCAAGACGCACAGAATTTAAATTTTACCTGTTTAAATCTATAATCAATGTTTTGACACCGTCCCCAAATTTAAAGTCTAATTTGTCAATCTCAGCGTCGAGAATATACCTTTTCGTAACAGGTCTACAAGAAAAAGATCTAACTAAAGAGTTTATAAAGGTTACGTAGTACAAAATGACTACTGTAATTGTTTAATTTGTAACGATTAAAGTGCATGTTGACAAAGTCTAGTTATGCGGAAACCTTTTTCTTAATCTAAAACGAATAGAAGATCGTTCATTTTTCGTATTTGTTTATACAATATGAAAATAAATGTCTGTTTGCAGATGAATTCCAAATCCTTTTTAAGAAGTCTATTTCACCAAGTTATTCTATTACTTGAAGTCATTTAAAATCTGTGAGTTAAACGAATACCATAATTTTATTAAATTATTGATTGCCACAGATGCCTACATGTATGTTCTAAATGCTGTTGCTAAAAATCCAGTCATCTATTCATTGATTATGCAATAACCTAGTGCGACAAAAACCGAAAGTAACTTGCAATGAGAACCAGGGCGCATGCAATAGTAGGAAAAGGTCTTCCAAACATCTTAGAGCATCTGCAATCTGATAATTTATGTTGCAGAGATTAGTTTAACTCTTTACCATTCGGCAAAAATTGCACTATTTTTGCCGCAGAGGAACGATCAAAATTCAATCATTCATAACTTTCTTGTTACTGTTAGTAGACTTATCAACTAAGACTTTTTATAGAAAACAGTTTTTCAGTATTATTAATGAAAGGTTTGTAATTTTTTTTTGTCATGTTTGATCACGTGATAATCAGTCCAATGTCACGTGACAACAACAAAAAAATCGGAAAATTGTAAAATTTCGATTCAAAATGTACTTTTTTGTAGTTTATTTATGGAAATAGTATCAACAGAGCATTCAAATACAATGTTACGAATAACATCTCCACGAATAAGAACCCTCAATGGTCTATTTATGTGAGAAACAGCAATTTTTATAGCCAAACATGCTATGTGGTGATTTGGGTCAAAATTGCTATTTTCGAGCTTTTGGGGTAAAAAACGTAGCTCAACTGTGCAACTGAAGTGCATCCACACTTTTATCCCCACAATCATTTAAAGGGCAGAAAAATAAAAATCTGGCAGCCTCAGCATCCCTTAGTTACCGATTTGTAATAGATTATCTTAATATGTATGTCTCTATTATTCTATAAACGACTGTAGCTAAAAAAACAGACAATTTACTTTGTCACAAGGAAAAAAGCATTTTTAATTTGAAATTAGAATTAAATTAAAGTCAAGTCAAGATATTTAATATTTGTGTTGGTTTTTTTTAACCGTACATTCACCCTTGCTGGATGCGAACTCAGATCGCTTGATTACTAGCCTTAGATGCATCCCCTCAGCTACGGAGGCAGACAGTTAAATTCGATTAAATTCATACTTATTTTCAATGTTATTTATAATATTTTTTATAAGTTGACCATTAACATACAAATATTAGATTATAATAAGATACTAAGAAAGACGTCAAAACTCATTTTTTACATTTTTAAAACAACACAATGTGGAATGGTGTGTGAACCCGGGGAGAATAGGGAAGAGGGTGGAAGGGGGGGGGGGGGGTATAAGACTTATGATTTAATGTCAAAACCAAGTAACACAAGTAGTAAGAAATGCATTTTATTTATACTATTTGGCCTCTGGAACAACAATATGCACGTTTTAAGTGGTATTGGCAGAAATTCTAAGAAATAGTTGCTGAAAGTTACTGACATATTGATAATGTTAACTGTTTGTATCCGTTTTTCGTAGAAACTAATCATAAGAAAACTTATTGAACCTTCATTTTATAAAGCTCAAAACATAACTGAAAGAAAACAATCCATTAAGAACCGATTTTTGCAGTTTATAGAAACCAAACACAATGTTTCGATAATTCAAGATTTACACAATCCTAAAGTTTTTTCTACAAAATTTTAGCAGATTTTTAAAAAACGACGATAGTTTAATTGCTTTATTTTACCATAAAGATCAACCCCAAAATACACAACTGGCGTTTTAATGTGTAGCTGAAACTCACAGGTTTCATTTAAGCCCTTGGTGAAATCTGTTGATAGTCAAATGACAGAGAACTTAAGGTTTTAATCTAAATTTTACGCAAAAAAGTGCTTATGACCCGAATTCGGGTCATAGGAACGGTAAAGAGTTAATACATACTGTATAATTGCTTAATATATAATTGATTAAAATAAAATAGAATGTTACTTCTAGGTTGTGTCAATACAAAACATATTTGACCAATTAGATGCCAAAATACTGTTAATTTCAATTATTAAAGTAGTTGACCAAATTTGGAAAAGATGAATGGAGGCGAGTTTTTTTCAACTTGAAATTGACCTAAAATTCCTTATAGCAATTATCAGGATTCAACAGATTGGGACCAGATATCCAAGCGTACATCATGGTTTGTCTGATTTGCAGAACATTCAGAAATTGTAAAATTTGTATAATTAGGTATTGACAAATCACTTGGAAACTCAACATATACTCTCACGACACTTAACAATGAGGAAATCCTGGATAATCATAGGTCTGTTCTATGTTCCTTTGGAATTTCAACCAAAGATGAAGAACTGGATCTTCCATCACTGTATTGAATACCTAAACTACATAAGTGTCCTTACAAACAACGGTATAGTTCTGGGTCTTCCAGGTGCTCCACGAAACCTCTTTCTAAATTATTAACATCTATTTTATCAGCAATCAAAGCCGGGCTTCAAATTTATTGTGAAACTGCCTATTCTAGAGGTGACGTGAATCAGATGTAGATACTAAAAAATTCCAATTTTTTTTTATAGAGTACAAACAATCTAACTCTCTTTCATCTTGCAATAATATTAAAACATTTGACTTTTCTCATCTTTACACAAGTATTCTACATTCCAAACTAAAAGACAAATTAAAAGAGTTGGTATTGCTTTGTTTCATAAAAAAGAATGGCCAACGTAGATACAAATATCTTGTCTTAGGGAGTGATAAATCCTACTTTATAAAGGATTACTCTGATTCAAACAAAAGAATCTCTGAATCTGATATTATCAAGATTCTTGATTTCTTGATTGACAACATATTTGTTACGTTCAGATGACGTGTATTTCAACAGACTGTCGGCATTCTAATGGTAACCAATTGTGCCCCTCTTCTTGCCGACTTAATTTTATTTTATTATCGTGAGGCTGACTTCATACAGGAACTTCTTAGGAAGTAAGATGAGAAGTTAGCAATATCCTTAAGGAGGCTCGAGAGTACAAAAAAATCAGCAAAAATTGAAACATTTGTTTTTTTTATTACACATTTTATTTATTACACTATTAGTTGTTACTTTATGATATGGTACAAAAATCGACCAAAAAAATCAATTCGTTTTAGACCCAAATTATCTCCCTTTGGTGAAAAAAATGCTATTTTTTTGCATAAAAATTGAAATAACTTTTTTAATTAATCGGTGACCTATATTTTTTATTATTATTTTCAAATGAACTGTACTTTAACTAAACTATTGTAAAATTTAAGCGATTTCTGTAATTTAGTTTTTTTATTTCGATTTTACTTTTTTTCCTCCTTTTAATTTAACAGAAAAAAAGGACCTTAACAAAATGCATGCTTCTTTCAAAAGCAGACTGTGACCCCCATATTTTTATTTTATTTTTCCATTAAATATAGGATAAAGTTTATTTATAGAAAAAAATAGCGAAATTCTATATTTAAAAAATGATTTGGACCCGCGAGCCCTCTTAACTTAAATTCAAAATTTGGTGACTATGTTGAACATATCTATCCAATCGAACTAGAGATAAAAAGTAAAATCACAATATACTGAACTCAGAGGAACATCTAATCGGAAAATCCATAATCACATGGCAAAATTAAATGACAAAACATATCAAAAACGAATGGACAAGAACGGTCATATTCCTGACTTGGTACAGGCATTTTCAAATGTAGAAAATGGTGGATTAAACCTGGTGTTATAGCGCTAAACCTCTCACTTTGTTGACAGTCTCATCAAATTCCGTTATATTTACAATGATGCGTGAACTAAACAGACATAATACATAAAATAGTCAAAATATGGTACAGCAGTCATCATCGTGTAACAATTTTAAAAGGAAAAAATTAACTGAACACAAAATCATCTTTCTACAAACACATTCATTGATTCGCGTGTCTGACGTCAGAAAATCAATACGTCACATATTTTTGTCGTTCACTATACAAATCCTTGGTTTATACAAACAATTTTAAAATTTCACATGGGCAATTTAGCATACAAGGTTAACAAAATAAAAAGTAAGTAAGAATTAATTTTAGAAATAGACCGAGTTTAAAATAGTCCAAAAGTTCTATTGAATTTATAAGAATCCATAAATAGTTCATTCCACTTCGCGATTGAATAATTTTGACGTTTGTGGTTCAGCGTATTTTCAAATCATGATAGAAAAAGGATACAACAGATACAGTTAAGTCGGCCTGATATCTTGACTTACATCTAGAAATTGACAATTGATACGATATTCCGTGCTTGTTTTTCATATTATGATTTTCTTGATAGAGGGTTGCTGCTAACAAGGAAGCTATTAAGCCAAGAGTTCCAAATGGTGAAGTTTAAATCATCCCTTCGTAAATTTTACGGACGCCATCACGAGTTGGTTGACCGTTATGGAATAACCGTTTCACCAATGCTATCGGATATGTTCCTTACGTCGTAACTAAAATTCCCTTCCTTTCATGAATGTGACCTATCGAATTAGACTATTTACCGGATTAAAATTTTGTAATCACATAAGCAACACAACGGGTGCCACATGTGGAGCAGGATCTGCTTACCCTTCCGAGCACCTGAGATCACCCTAGTTTTTGGTGGGGTTCGTGTTTTTATTCTTTAGCTTTCTATGTTGTGTCATGTGTACTATTGTTTGTCTGTTTGGTTTTTTTTTCATTTTTAGCCATGGCGTTGTCAGTTTGTTTTAGATTATGAGTTATCCTGTCCCTATGGTATCTTTCGTCCCTCTTCTTTGACAAAAACCCAAATGTCCAAGTATTATGTATATTATACAAACGTGCACGTATCTTAGTTATTAGACACATCAGTTTAATTTATTTTGCTTGAATGAATTTTCAGGGGAAAAAAACAGATCATAGATTAATGCAGTTTTACTGATCTAACTCTCTGATACTAAATCTTTAAGATTTCATTGATCTATACTTGATATATTTCTGACTGTTCGTTTATAAAAGTTACGTAACCGGTTTCGAAATGTGCGTCTGGGTACCACAAATTATGGTTTTAAGAATCACTCGGTAAATTACGCTGCTGGTAGATGTTTCTTAACAGGGGAAATCACCAGCACAGTAGTCAGCCCTTTTTGGTTTTGACATAATCAACATTAATATATTCATTTTCTGTTGGTTTATTGTTTATTAATGTAGAATTATTGGACATATTGATAATTTTCTACCCCCCGGAATATATTACCTTAGCAGTATTTTATGGAATTGTCCGTTTTTAATGCAAACATGATTTGTATTTGATTTGGCCCTCTATCTAATTTGAATCTGGCGCCACTTATGAGTATTGTGTCGACGAACCCCGCATTATGTATGCCAAACTTTATAAGTCTTATACCGTTAGTGAGATAAACATATTGATATGAGACAAATCCCAATTGCCTTGCACAAGATATGCGATAAATGAGTATATTTTGAGCAATAAGCCAATCACGGAAATGACCTAATATATTCAAACTCTTATTTAAAACGAAGCTAAATAGAAAGGAATATAAGAATATCAGCAACGAAAGATAGCCAGCAAAGAAATATAGACAGCAAATATGTGTAGACCATTTTAAACGAATTCTTACACTTCACTCTAACCCATAATGGACAAAGTATTTTTGAAATTCAACATTTCTGGGTATAGATATATTTCATTAAACACCGCCCTCCTATACTTGATGTTGGTGGAAATTAGTCGTTCTTTGACCTAAGATGTTACAAATATCCTCATTGTCATTTATTCTCTCTTTTGTTGCAAGTGTATTTTCTATATTTTTTAGGGGCTTACACTGTGCAAGATGCAGTTTATTGCCAAAAAGCACAGGAATCTCTTTCAGTGGCTGCAAAACGTGACAAAATGGGTCCTTTAAAAATATTTCTAGAGCATGAATCGACTGATTACAAAAGGTATTATTATTTTAAGTATGCTTAATTTTAGCTTTTACTAGTCATGATTGATGATTTTCTAAAAATTGTTTAATATTTCACAGCGGTATCATACTTTAACTTTGTTTAAACCTGTTTATTTACTTTTGACCTCAATTATTTATCCCTTATGATTTTTATTAACTATGTATTTGCATTCAGGAATCGCAGATCAAATTTATTCGCTCATTGTGTGTTAATTTGCGTTTTTTTTTATTGAGTTAAACCTACCAATGGATATTTTATAGTGTGTTTTTCTATGTTGTGATGTTATACTATTGTTTCAGAAAAGGGAGAAGGTTTGGTACCATTAAAACGTTTAATCCCGCTGCAAATGTTTGCACCTGTCCTAAGTCGGTAATCTGATGTACAGTACTTGTCTGTTTATGTAGTTCAAACATGTTTCTAGTTTTTTTTGTTTTTGGGCCCTTTATAGCTTGCTGTTCGCTGTGAGCCAAGGTTCAGTGTTGAAGGCCGTACCTTGACCTATAATGGTTTACTTTTATAAATTGTTATTTGGATGGAGAGTTGTCTCATTGGCACTCATACCACATCTTCCTATATGAAATAACGACAAAATTATCTTATTTCTACCTGTGTGGCGTCAAACGCGCAATTCTTGTCTAAGCTTATGTTAATGTAACCATGTGCCTGTCAGTGTAGAGATTGGGTCCCAGCACTTAGAATATTTCAAACCTTTATGGTTGATTTTACATAAACAGATATAAAAATTAAATCGTATAATAAAAAAGCAAAATGAGGTTGTTAAATTTGATGTATGCCTTTTTGTTACAATTGTGTTTTTTTATAGTGATTAAGATGATAACACAATATTGACTGTTGTACCCCTGTTTTTGATATTTTTACCCAATGTGTCTGTTTTGTTCGCGCATCGTTGTCAATATAATTGAATTTGATGCGACTTTCATACAAGTGAGAGGTTTAGCTAGCTGTAAAACCAGGTTCAATCCACCATTTTCTACATATGAAAATGCCTATACCAAGTCAGGAATATAACAGTTTTTATCCATTGGTTTGATGTGATTGAGATTTTGATTTTGCCATTTGATATGGGTCTTTCCTTTTTGAATTTTCCTCGGAGTTCAGTATTTTTGTGATTTTACTTTTTTGTATATCAACAAAAGGAAAAATGGAAAACAACTGTCGAATTCTTGACTTTGTGTAGCATTATTAGCGTTTCATGTTATACATGTATCACCCTCATGCGAATTAAAACTTAGTCAAAATGTCACAATTGGGAATATAACACAATCAGCGAAATTTCAGATCACACGTTTGAACTGGTTTATAAAACAACGAAAACATATCGCTACTTGGTTGGTGCACTAAGCAATCTTCATGGAACCGTAAAACTTGTGTTGAGTCGATTTCAGCCCTTCTTCCTCATAACTCTGTTGAAGTATTTTTTCTGTAATGAGCATACCTCAATAAAGAAGTCCGTATAGTGTTTTCATGCACTAGCATAACGAATTGATTCAGACATAAAAACGACAAACAATTGAGCTGAGGGTATTTTACTATTGAGTATGAAAAGAAGTATACAGTTGGAACGTTGAAATCATCACGTTAGTCATTGATTGAAGTCTTCCACCTGTGTAAATATCAAGGAAAATATCAAGATATGAAGAAGGACTTCTACTACCGGTAGTATCCTTAATATTATATAGTTTTTCTGTAATATCTATATAATGACAGTACTCATTGAAATTAACTCTTAAAAATTAGACATATTCTAATGTCAAAAGATAAATTCTGCCGGTTTTGACTGTCCTGGTTTGAAGCAGAGGACGAGTATACCAACGGGGCAATACATTAGTCCATTGATAAAAATAAAAACGAGGAAATAGACTGACATTAATCAATACACCGCTTAACCAAAAAATAAGAGAACAAAAAGTACCACACCAAATAACTAATAATCAATTAATAGCAGTCCCTTCTCTACTAGTGCCACCTAAGCGTGCTTGTCTGCTCTATTGTCGGGACGTTGTCTCTTTGACACATTCCCCATTGCCATTCTCATTTTTATTTATGTTATATAGCCAATGATGACACTATTTGACTATATTAGACTAATTATACGCCGTTTAAAATAGTTGTCCCATCCACTATTCTATATTATCATGATTATGGTCAAATGTACCAAAATCAATAAATTAGTTGCAGGGAGTTCGCTTCTCAGTTTCAAAATAATTAACTTTTCAAAACACTAGTTCATCTCGATAGGGGATTAATAAAGGAAGCAAAAAAGCAAAAAAAAAAATAGAGGACAGTGTGTTTGTTTTCTAGATATTAGCCATTGAAATTTTGGCTGGAAATTGTTCTCTCTTGACTTTTTATAGCTTTATCGTTACAAGTTAAAGTTCTCAAAAATTATTAAAAAATAAATTAGATTTTATAAGACTTTTACAAATGGCTAATAACTATACATGCAAAAGATTTATAAAAAGAAAAATGGGGGTCAATGGGCAAAATTTTTTAAGGCATTCAAATTGATAAAACCAGAGGATTCCGAAAATCGGACAAAAATTCCAAAACATGACAAGCGAACATCCTTTAATCCGTTTTTATTTTAGCTATTACGAAGATTTATTTGACAAATGGCACATAAGAGATGGAAAGGCCATCGAATTGGGAAAAGAATGTCAAGAATATGTTGATATTGTGGCGGATGTGGCATCTAACGATGATGCGTATTACATGTTAGTGGCATTAATTCCATGCGGACGTTTGTGGCCATGGCTTGGACAACAATTGACTGCAGCAAAGGTATATATATATAAAAGAGGGACGAAAGATACCAGAGGGAAAGTCAAACTCATAGATTGAAAATAAACTGACAACGCCATGGCTAAAAAATACAAAGACTAGCAGACAAATACTAGTACACAAGATACAACATAGAAAACTAAAGACTAAGCAACACGAACCCAACCAAAAACTGGGAGTGATCCCAGGTGCATTGGCATGGTAAGCAAATCCTGCTTCGCATATGGCACCCGTCATGTTGCGTATATTATTTCAAATCCGGTTAACAGTCTTATTCGGTAGGTCACAATCGTGAAAAGGGACGGGTATTGTAGTTACGGCATAAGTAACATATACGATATCATCTGTGTAACGGTTATACTATAACGGTCAACCAACTCGTCATTGCGTCCATAAAATTAACAAAGGGATGATTTCAACTTCACAATTTGGAATTCTTGGTTTTATAACTTCCTTGTGAGCAGGAACCCTCTATCATGGAAATCATGATAGGGAAGACAAGCCACAGAATATCGTATCAATTGGGAGATATATACTCCGTATGCTGGCGCTGCTGGAATGTTGCTAAATAGAAAGGAAAAGTTCCCAATTGGGAAACTGAAATCATCTCTTTTGTGGTAAAGTTTTGTTTTCAGCAGAGCCTCATTGTCCCTTTATCATATAAATTTTGCAGATGACTTTAACTTATTGATGTATACTATATCTACTTTTTTCATAATCGTTTTTAAACGTACATCTGGATCCTCTATCAGTCTTTTTTTTAATTGGCATGATGTTTACTCTACAGAAAAGATCTTTTCGGATACAATTCTCTTAGGAATATATACTAGAACACAAAATAATCATATTAAATACTTATTTCATAAACAAAAAATGAATATAATTATATATTAATTGCAATTATTTGTAATAAAATATTATTATGAAATATATTGTACGATATTAGTTTGGTATTGACCATTCGTATCACATGCTAATTTTTGCTATCTTATATTATATAATTAATATTTTCTATTTATTTGTAGCATGATTTTGGGGCATATACTGACTGGTTCAAAGCAAATTTTGATCCTTCTTATGAAGGATATAAGAAGTTGGAAGTCCGTGTGAATGCTGCTTTCTCGAAGCAGGAAATAGATAAAAAGAAAGCTCTGGGTATCTATTCCAAATGCATGAATGGAGAAGCTAACTTTTTTGGTTCAGTACCGATATGAGAACATTCTTCTTGGTTATTTTTACCTAAAAGGTGACGATAAAAAAACAAAGAAATTGTAAATTAAATTAGATAATAAAGGTGAAATGTAATTTGTGTGTGTCTGTATTCTGATTGTTAATATTTGTTGGCCAATTGTAATAGAGGTCGGTCATTTAAAAACGTATCAACCGTATCATATACGTTGACGTATACGCATCTGCAGATATATATACCAAAAAGTATTATGTGATCCCGAGCTTAAGACTATTATACGTTTTCCCTCTGTCCCTCTGGTATTTTTCGCCCCTCTTTTCCAACAATTAATTCAGCTACACAATTAACTACTAGCATTAGAAATTTATCAGTTGTCCATCTGCATTATAGAAAGTATATACAATTAAAGCTCGGGATCAAATAATGTGTATTTGTAAATCTACAGATGCGTCAACGTATATGATACGGTTGATACATCTTTAAATGACCGACCTCTATAAGAAGTGTTATAACATATGTGAAAAGTAAAATAGCTAAAATACCAAACTCCAAGGAAATTTCAAAACGGAAAGTCATTTATTAAAATATGGTGTTATAGAAGGCTAAACCTCTCTCTTGTATGAAAGTCGCATACACTTCCATCACATTGACAACAATGTGTGAGTAAAATAAAACCGACGTAATAGTTAGATAAAGGCAACAGTAGTATACCGCTGTTCAAAACTCGTAAATCGATGGACAAAAATCAAAATCGGGGTGACAAACTAAAACTGAGGGAAACGCATTAAATATAAGAGAAGAACAACGACACAACATTAAAATGTAACACACACAGAAACGGACTAAGCATTAGAAAAAATCCGATGAGAATAACAAATATAACATCAAAACCAAATACATGAATTTGGGATAGAAAAGTACCGTGACACGTCTTATAGTAATGTGAATTCACACTCAAATATAAGAGAATACAAACGACACAACGGAAACACAACGTTAAAATGTAACACGCACAGAAACGAACTATAATATAACAATGGCCATATTCCTGACTTGGCACAGGACATTTTTAAAGAAAAAAATGTTGGGTTGAACCTGGTTTTGTGGCATGCCAAACCTCCCGCTTTAATGGCAATGTTAAATATAACATTCAAATGACAACATAAAACGTATAAAATCGAGGTTTAGCAGTCAACTTTTGAAATATAAGCTTATTCAATATAAGATAAAAATTACAAACAAAACAATAAAGAGAGGTGAAAGTTACAAAAAGGACAATTAAACTCAACGTCAAAAATGAACTTAAAACGCCATGGTTTATAAAGAACATGTGAAACAGGTATTAAAGTGCACAAAAAATACATCAAACATTTTAAAAAGACTAAAAACTGAGCAACACGAACCCCACCGAAAACATGGGTTAATCTCAGATCTCATAAAGGGTAGACAGATCGTGCTCGAATTGTGGCACCCGTGGTGTTGCTCAAGCAAGAACATACCCAATAATAAGTTCATTAAGGCTATGTCTGTCTTTTTTCTTCATTTTAGTGTCTGTCTTCGATTCATTTCTTCTATTCATACAGCATGTGTTTCAAAATTGAAATTTTCCTTCTGATTTCGATGGCATTGAAAATTGCGATATTGTCATAAAACTGACATTTTTATTTTATTAATGAAAGTTTTAATATGATTATTGATTCTAAATGTCGATTTCGTTATTCACATTATGCATATTGGTTCGATCCATTATCAGTCACGTCATATGACTCTATATATGGTTGTAAAAATGGCACGTGGCGAAGAGGTTTACAGCTTTTTTGCAGTCGACTAACACATGGAAGGTCAAATAATCGAGAACGGGGTATATCGTGATTATCTTGTAATAACATCTGCTTATTTTCCACCGATAACGCATCTTCTTTCAATATACCTCTTTCCCTATCGGTACCTACAACAAAAAGCTTAAATAACTGAATAAATTTGGTAATAAATTCAGCATTGTTTGTAAAAAGAGTATACGAATAAAATACGATGGTGAATGATTGCCGATGAGTCCGGAAAAAACAAATGACGTAGTAGTTAGCATCTATAATTTGCCATAATGCTGTCATCAATGAGCCAAACCAATAAAAGACGAGTGAAATATTTTTTTTTATTTTACTTTTATATCAAGTCAAATAGCTCAAGCAAGAAATCTAAAATCAATATACTGGTATATATAAAAATTTGAAGATGTGGTATGATTGCCAATGATTCAACTTTCCAACAGTGACCAAATGACGTAGAAGTATGGTGGGCAACATGTACTGACAATTGGCCGTTTCATAATCTAATGCATCCTGGGTAATATTTTCAAAAGCGTACACCAAAGCGTTTTGATTGGTTTAAAACGTTATCAACAATGGAAATTCAACCAATGACGTAACGTTATTTTCACTTTGGGTACGAACAATGAAATTACCCATGATGCTTTCGATTCTGAAACGGCCAATTCATCCCACCAAGAAGTAAATCTTTGATCGTTGAATCTCAAAAAAGTAGTGCACACATAGAACCATTGTCGTCGGAGAGTCCATAAAATTGTCAAATAAGAATGAAAGATATGAACAGTAGTAAATTTTTGAAAATCACCTTTATAGAAATGACCATACAAAAAATTATCTGCAAAAATTGTTGAATAAAGAGAATTGATTTAAGCTTGATATTTCCTGTAATCAGGGTATCGATTTAGCATCCCCCCAAATCAAAAGAACACTCAAATGAATGGGGATGTTGGGTGAAAGATAAAAGCAACAGTAGTTCACCGATGTTCAAATCTCATACATCGACTAAGAAAACCAAATATATTATAAAAACCAAATAGCTTAGGGAATCGCCTAAAAGCCAAACATAGAGAGTGCACCGACAAGCTATGTCTCTGCTTCTAAATATACTTCACTCGCCACAATATAATCTCTGTTCTCTATAATGCATTGTCGACCTTTTGCATTAACTTTAAAGTCATTTGGCAATGCGAATTTTTATTATTCAACTATTGTATTTCAAGTTTGGCCAGCATGTAATTCTTCTTTCATCGTAAACATTTATAGTTTTATTGCATTCAATAAGTCGTTAGCATTTCATCCATTGAAAAAGGTTAAACACATCTTACCTAGATGATTATCTTACCTTTCACAGTGTTGTCCATTATCAACGAAACAATAAATCCTACGAACATTGCGTTACCAAGGGTAACTTTGACAATTTGATTCAGTTGGTCCGAATCTGAAAAAAGAAATGTCTTGTATAATTATTGTTGTTATACAGTGCTTGGTACAACTTCAAACATAGTGTGTAGAACTGAAACACATGAATCTATGAGGGTCTGGATGGTTTGTTTTACAGAGTATATAATAATGAGCCAAAGTACAAATAAAAGGCAGAATAGAGAAAGAATAGAAAAAAATGGTTGTAAAAACGACAATAATGGGTTGCTAACATATTAATAAAAGGAAAGAAACAGGCAAAAGTAATACAAAATATAGATAATTGGCCCCAAAAATTAAAGATTATAGAAATGAACCTTCCCATCCCGACCCTCATCTATGACAACAGTGTTCGCGAAAAATACACTTATTTTTGGAATTAGCATCAGAAACGCTTGAATGAGGGGCAAACAAAACACACTGAAAGCACAAAGTTCAAAAGAGACCAGTCATAAACAGTTTATGTACACTTAAAATATTGCATGCCCGCGAATTGTTTTAACACAAAATATCGGCGAACCCAACCAAAGTGTTGAGCGTAATATTTTTTTCAATTAAAAAAAGAATAACAATTCACTTCTTCTTTATATAATTTAGGAGAGAAATTTCAAGTACACGAGTTCCGCGGACACCTTAAATGTTAATTTTACCTATTATGTCTGTTTGTTTTGTTCCCACATTGTTGCCAATATAATGGAATTTGATGCAACTGTCAAGTTGAGAGGTTTAGCTGCCTTTAAAACTAGATTTAATACACCATCTTCTACATAAGAAAATGCCTGTACCAAGTCAGGAATAGGACAGTTGTTATCCATTCGTTTGATGTGTTTTAACTTTTGATATTGCCATTTGATTAGGGACTTTCCGTTTTTAATTTTCCTCGGAGTTATTTTGTGATAAAATAATTTCGGCTGTTTCGTGGCAGGCAGTTTTTAAGTGGAGGAAGCCGGAGTGCCCGGAGAAAACCACCTACCTTCGATATGAAAACTGACAATCCTAGTCAATTAAGATAGGAGTTGAGTGCACCTACACGAGGGGGGTTCGAAATCACAATCTCAATGTTGACTGGCTAGTAGTAATTACTTAGACCGCTCAGCCACCAAGGCCCCTCAGCAACAACAAGATACGTGTTTAAACCAGTAAATGGTCTCATTTCCTCTATATCATTTTTGTTTATTTTACAGTTAAAGACACATGTTTTGCAAAAGTATACAAAGAGTATATACAAAGAGTATGATCTTTCAGTACCTAGGCATGCCTTAAATTAAATTCTTATGCAAATACCTGTTTTCAGTGAATCCGGAAATTGTCGTTGCCATTCCGACAACACCACAGCAAAATATAAAGAAATTCCAATAACAGACAAGTTTCTGCTGGATCTTAGTTCAACGTTTTGTAACGCAGAAAGGCCAAGAGAACAGAGTACTCCCAACATAGCAAAGGTAATGCCTCCTAATACAGGGTCAGGTACCGACGTCATTACTGCACCAAATTTTCCAATAATTGCTAAAACTACTGCTATAATTCCGGAGATGACCAGCACTATTCTGCTACCGATCTAAACATGAAAACAATTAATGAAAATAAAGAAAAAGACCAATAAATGTCACTGTTGTAGCAACCTTAATTTATCGATAGTGTTGAGCCTTAATACAAGCGCTCTGTTTTTGCTATATTTGTCCTTTTCTGTTGTTACAGATAATATAATATGAGTGTGTATCTGTTTATAACAAAATGTCTCTTGAAAGTAGACCACAAAGGGGACTCGGAATGAATATATCGCCACTTTGGACCGACAGTAAAACTTTCTCATACTAAAATGATTGTGTCTAATATTTCTGATCTTGTCACCATCTTTCAAGTTTTATTGGAAAAAAAGTGATCTTTATTTATTAGTTGTGTTGATTATAACAAATTAATTTTACGGACGCCATTACGAGTTGGTTGACCATTATATAATAACCGTTTCACAGATGATATCGGGTATTTTCGTCATGTCTTAACTACAATCCCCTTCCCTTTTCACGAATATAGAATTATAGAATTAGACCGGGTTTGCTATAACATTAGCAACACAACGGGTGCAAAATGTGGAGGAGGATACGCTTACCATTCCTGAGTTACTGAGATCACCTGAGAACCAAAGGGTTATGGTGGGGTTCGTGCTGCTTAGTCTTTAGTTTTCTATGCTGAGTATTGTGTTTTTTATTTGCCTGTTTGTCATTTTCGTTGTCAATTTGTTTTTGATATATGAGTTTTACTGTCCCTCTGGTATCTTTCGCCCCTCTTTCAAGAGGGTTGAGCCGGGCTAAATTTAACATTATATGAAGTCAAACAAATTAAGAAAATACCCTTTGGTTACATGAATTGGTATTTACATGACAAACCCCGATATTTTGATCATTGACTGCACTTATTATATTTTTACATCAAATGACGTTTTTTTTTAGCGCAGATCTTTCAACACATTCAAAAAGGACAAATAGCAAATGATGGTATAATTCGTTAGGATATTATATCAATGTTTTAGGTCAAAACGTGATAATTAGATTCTTGTTTCAAAAAATGCACCGTCTAAAGCTGGTTGAAAAAAGATGGCATACATGTAAATGAAAGTCAATACAGGTGTTCGGGTGTTATCTAATTCTTGGCACGAACTTAGAATGGAAGGGAAAATGACAAAGTTTGGGAATTTAAACAAGAATATGTCCAAAGTAACGCATGCCCCACATGCACTGTCCTTTTCCATGTTCCATGGACTGTATAAATTGGATAACAATTTAATTTGGCATTAAAATTAGAATGATTATACTATAGGGAACATATGTACTAAGTTTCAAGTTGATTGGACTTCAATTTCATCAAAAACTACCTTGACCAAAAACTTTCACCTGAACGGACGGACGGACCCACGGACGCACGAACGTAGCCACAGATCAGAAAACATAATGCCCCTCTACTATCGTAGGGGGGCATAAAAAGAGAAAATCAACATGATGTTGGGAATAGTAATTTGAATTGAAACTAAAATCAGATGGATAAGCGTTTCACCTGTGAGGAAAGACTTAAAATATGGGTGTAGTATTTAAATGTTGTTCTAATTGACAGATTAATTAAATCGGAGAAGACCCGTTGTTTTGTCTATGGAATGCAATAGATGAACTTCTTGAGTTCCCATTCTATATCTAAGCTTGAAACAACATTTCAACGTATCAAGTTATAACTGAGGAAGAAAATAAACAACAGGATTTTAATTGGAGAAAATTGATGCTTCAAATAATTCAGATGCACATTTTCTCAAAATAGACAAAGAAGATTTATGTAACATTGCTAAACCTCTCAACTGTATGACCATCACATAGAATTGGTAAAAGTGGAGAAAAGTATTGGGAATCAACGTGTATTCCAGTCGACAGCTGATAAAGTGAATACAAAAGAATTTTTGTCATATGACATAAACATATTATATGAAATGATAGGTATAAAAAACCAGCATTACTGTAAAAAGAAACTAGAGGCTCTAAAGAGCCTGTGTCGCTCACCTTGGTCTATGTGAATATTAAACAATGGACACAGATGGATTCATGACAAAATTGTGTTTTAGTGATGGTGATGTGTTTGTAGATCTTACTTTACTAAACATTCTTGCTGCTTACAATTATCTCTCTCTATAACAGTACTTTCTGTGGAAAATGTTATTGAAAATCTTCAAATTTTAAGAAAATTGTTAAAAATTGACTATGAAGGGCAATAACTCCTTAGGGGGTCAATTGACTATTTTGGTCATACTGACTTATTTTTAGTTCTTACTTTGCTGTTTATTATTGCTGTTTACAGTTTATCTCTATCTATAATAATATTCAAGATAATAACAAAAAACAGCAAAATTTCCTCAAAATTACCAATTCAGGGGCAGCAACCTAACAACCGATTATCCGATTCATCTGAAAATTCCAGGGCAGATAGATCGTGACCTGATCAACAATTTTACTTCCTGTCAGATTTGCTCTTAATGCTTTGGTTTTTGAGTTATAAGCCAAAAACTGCATTTTACCCCCATGTTCTATTTTTAGCCATGGCGGCCATCTTGAATTGTTGGCCGAGTTACCGGACACATTTTTTTAACTAAATACCCCAATGATGATTATGGCTAAGTTTGGTTGAATTTGGCCCAGTAGTTTCAGAGGAGAAGATTTTAGTAAAAGATTACAAAAATTTACGAAAAATCTGTAAAAAATGGCTATAAAGGGCAATAACTCCTCAAGGGGTCAATTGACCATTTTGATAATGTTTGACTTATTTGTAGATCTTACTTTGCTAAACAATATTGCTGTTTACAGTTTATCTCTATCTATAATAATATTCAAGATAATAACCAAAAACAGCAAAATTTCCTTAAAATTACCAATTCAGGGGCAGCAACCCAACAACGGGTTGTCCGATTCATCTGAAAATTTCAGGGCAGATAGATCTTGACCTGAAAAACAATTTTAGTCCTGTCAGATTTGCTCTAAATGCTTTGGTTTTTGAGTTATAAGCCAAAAACTGCATTTTACCCCTATGTTCTATTTTCAGCCATGGCGGCCATCTTGGTTGGTTGGCCAGACCACGCCACACATTTTTTAAGCTAGATACCCCAATGATGATTGTGGCCAAGTTTAGTTTAATTTGGCCCAGTAGTTTCAGAGGAGAAGATTTTTGTAAAAGTTAGCGACGACGGACGACGACGACGACGACGGACGACGGACGACGGACGCCAAGTGATGAGAAAAGCTCACTTGGCCCTTCGGGCAAGGTGAGCTAAAAAGGCAACAGAAGTATACCGTTGTTTAAAAGTCATAAATCGATTGAGAGAAAACAAATCCGGGTAACGAACTAAAACCGAGGGAAACACACCAACTATAAAAGGAAAACAACGAAACAACAGTAACACTAAAGTGCAAAAACAACAAAAACGACACTGCAACACACACAGAAACGAATAATAAGATATCAACTGCCATTCCTGACTTGGTACAGGACCTTCTGAGAAAATATGGTGGGTTGTACCTGGATTTGTGACTTTTATGATAATGTTAGATATCGCGCTTTTATGACAAGGTTAAATATATCACTAAGATGACAACATTTCATGACAGGTCTACATCACAAATAAATGCAAGATCATTCAGGACAGAGAAATACTCAAATAAATAATACAATAGCACATTTCGACATGTTAAAAGTTAATCAATTTATCTCAATTACAGATCACACTTACTTTGGTTAAACCAAGGAGTGATACTGTCGTGCTGTATGATGTTGTTGCGTGACCGGTACCGAGAGTTCCAGATATTACACTAAATATTCCTTCTATAGCTATTCCTCTGTTCAGCGCATGCCTGGGTACCGGATATGCATGACAGACACGTGCTGTTGCTAAGTAGTCCCCAACTGATTCGATCACTGATGTTATTACAGCAATCAAAAATCCAAGAAAAATTGCTGTGTTGAATTTAGGTGTTCCAAATTGACCTTCATATAAAAGAATGGGCAATTAATCACATCGGAACTTTATTGATGCAGTTCATTTAATGTAATAACATTCGTTAAAATCATATAATGAATATAAACTAGAGGCTCTAAAGAGCCTGTGTCGCTCACCTTGGTCTATGTGCATATTAAACAAAGGACACAGATGGATTCATGACAAAATTGTGTTTTGCTGATAGTGATGTGTTTGTAGATCTTACTTTACTGAACATTCTTGGTACTTAGAATTTTCTCTATCTATAATAAACTTGGACCTTTAGATACAGTGAAAAATATTTTGTAAAAATTTACAAAAATTTACCAAATTAGTGAAAATTGTTAAAGATTGAATAAAATGGGCAACAACTCCTTAAGGGGTCAACTGACGATTTTGGTCATGTTTACTTATTTGTAAATCTTACTTAGCTGAACATTATTGCTGTTTACAAGTTATCTCTATCTATAACAATATTCAAGATAATAACCAAAAACAGCAAAATTTCCTTAAAATTACTAATTCAGGGGCAGCAACCCAACAACAGGTTATCTGATTTATCTGAAAATTTCAGGGCAGATAGATCTTGACCTGTTACACAATTTTACCCCTTGTCAGATTTGCTCTAAATGCTTTGGTTTTTGAGTTATAAGCCCAAAACTGCATTTTCCCCCTATGTTCTATTTTTAGCCATGGCGGCCATCTTGGATGGTTGGCCGGGTCACCGGACACATTTTTTAAACAAGATACCCCAATGATGATTTTGGCCAAGTTTGGTGTAATTTGGCCAAGTAGTTTCAGAGGAGAAGATGTAAAAGATTACTAAGATTTACGAAAGAAGATTTACGAAAAATGGTTAAAAATTGACTATTAAGGGCAATAACTCCTAAAGGGGTCAACTGACCATTTCCGTCATGTTGACTTATTTGTAAATCTTTTTTTGCTGAACATTATTGCTGTTTACAGTTTATCTCTATCTATAATAATATTCAAGATAATAACAAAAAACAGCAAAATTTCATTAAAATTACTTATTCTGGGGCAGCAACCCAAAACCGGGTTGTCCAATTCATCTGAAAATTTCAGGGCAGGTAGATCTTGACCTGATAAACAAATTTACCTCATGTCAGATTTACTCTAAATGCTTTGGTTTTTGAGTTATAAGCCAAAAACTGCATTTTACCCAAGGTTCTATTTTTAGCCATGGCGGCCATCTTGATTGGATGGCTGGGTCACTGGACACATTTTTCAAACTACATACCCCAAAGATGGTTGTGGCCAAGTTTGGATTGATTTGGCCAAGTAGTTTCAGAGGAGAAGATTTTTGTAAAAGATTACTAAGATTTACGAAAAATGGTTAAAAATTGACTATAAAGGGCAATAACTCCTAAAGGGGTCAACTGACCATTTCGGTCATGTTTACTTATTTGTAAATATTACTTTGCTGAACATTATTGCTGTTTACAGTTTATCTCTATCTATAATAATATTCAAGATAATAACCAAAAACAGCAAAATTTCCTTAAAATTACTAATTCAGGGGCAGTAACCCAACAACAGGTTATCCGATTTATCTGAAAATTTCAGGGCAGATAGATCTTGACCTGTTACACAAGTTTACTCCAGTCAGATTTGCTCTAAATGCTTTGGTTTTTGAGTTATAAGGCAAAAACTGCATTTTACCCCTATGTTCTATTTTTAGCCATGGCGGCCATCTTGGATGGTTGGCTGGGTCACCGGACACATTTTTTAAACTAGATACCCCAATGATGATTTTGGCCAAGTTTGGTGTAATTTGGCCCAGTAGTTTCAGAGGAGAAGATTTTTGTAAAAGTTAACGACGCCGGACGACGACGGACGACAGACGACGGACGACGGACGACGGACGACAAGTGATGGGAAAAGCTCACTTGGCCTTTGGGCCAGGTGAGCTAAAAATAAGATGTGGTATGATTGCCAATGAGACAACTCCCAAACAAGAGACGAAATGAGACAGAAATTAACAACTTAGGGTCATTGTACGTCTTTCAACAATGAGCAAATCCTATCACGCAAATTCAGCTTTAAAAGGCCCCGAAATGACAAATGTAAAACAATTCAAACGAGAAAAACGAACGGCCTAATAGTTCATTTTAATGCGAATCAAATTGAACGTTTATGTTGGCGCGATGAAATCAAGAATGTTGGATAATGAACCAACTCGATCGAATTAATATCACGATAAATTTTTAATATGATACATATACTATCAACCAGTTCCAAGCAAACGGAAATTATTTACATTATCCAAAAACGTTTTTAAAATCAAGTCGCTTAAATATTTTGTTTATACCTCTTATTTTTTTCAAAGCGATATTTTGATCGGCATGGTTTGCTGCTCAAAGCATGTTTACGAACCTCCACCTCTAGATGATAAAGGTGAACTCGTATCGTCGAAAAATTGATAGCCAATAATAAGGATGCTAAGGTGAAACAGCAGTTGTTTAATTTCAATGGTTAACCCACGATAAGAAGGGTTCACTGATCCTTAATATAAATGTGTTTTTGAAATTGTTTTTTTTTTTACTTTATTTCTATGTTCGTATTAATTTTGCTTTTCTATGACACATGTTTTGCTTTCTATGCAGGATATTAACCAGCTTGGACGTTATGAGATCAGCAATCCATACACCTAATCGGTATTAGGCCATTTCGAAAAAAAAACCATCAATTTAGACAACTACCTGTTAGGGTCAAATGTGCAAAACAAATATGATTAGAATGCGCTTAGAGAGGTGAATATTTAAAAGTTTTGGTAGTGAATGAAATAATTTAAAGATTGTGACGTTATAAACAATGCTTTGTTTAGGGCGTTTGGATGGTTTTCAACATGCCTGTATAAAAAAAAAACACAATATATTGTTTGAACAAGGCACTAGAAGTTCAGTTTGAAAAAGTTATGTAATTTCCAAACCTAGCTAGATTGGCATAGATAGCGATACGCGATTACATATCCTACCTGGATAAGGAATGAGTATCCAAGGTGTATCTTGTATCACTTTGCTTCTAACATCTGTTCTTGCTTTGAATGACATATCATCAGGGTCATTGGAAAAGACGTTTAGTTTCGTACATACAGCACACACCACCCACATTATTATCAGTGTGAAAAGAACCTGTGAACAGGAAGAAAAATATCTAGTTTGCATCTAATGTATCAATGCATATAACACAAACCAGTAATCGTTAAGGAGATATATTATGGTTGGTTGATCTTTTCAAATCCATCAAGGTATCTGAACACCAATGAAATACATGCGTTGGTATAACAAAACTAAACACCATAATAAATGCGAACAGTCTGACTGATCAAAATGAAGTATTGTAATTAAGTATAATGGATCCTGGTATACCTATCGATAGTGTAGCCATGCGGAATACAACAACATGTATTTGATTAAATAGAACGCGACATGCGCATTTATTCAATTCTGTTCAGCGCTGACCGCATAAATTGTATTACGGCTGGTCGTTTTGACATGAAGAGTACGTTTCATCAGTTTGCCAGACTATTCATCAAGTTTTTTCGCATTTAAATTGCCATAGTGTGTATATCTTCCAAGCCTTAGTAAATAAAAAGAAAATCTGACATAGAGATTTATTCGCTGGTGACATTTCTACTCATCAGAAACCTTCACGGTGTATTGAATTGAGAGTGTCTGGTATACAGTAACATGAGTAACATAGTTTGCACTAATTAGATGATTTCTGAACACTTTTTGGCGGAATTATTGCACCAAAACAGTGATTCATGTCGAATGCTTACGTTTTGGCGAATTATTGATCTAAAAATTTATCCGGAGCATATACTTCCTCGATCAAACAAATGTATACAAATAAGTTTAATGCCGAAACTGTCCGCATACTTTTTTTGAATATTTACCATTGAATAACCCTATAACCTGGTATGATCCTTTTCTTAAACTATCTGCAACTCTGAAATTTATGAGCAATTTTATCCGAAACATTATATAAAAGTTGAAACATGTGTATAAGATTCATATATATATATAAAAAAATTAATCAATGCATGTTTCCCCGGAAGCTCCATATTCGTATTGTTTTTTTTATTTTATTTATTTAGAACTGAATTCGTAATTAAGTTACATATACTTACTGGAAATACTTGAAAAACTGGATATGGCTTTGATTTCTTCTCTGACTTCCGTTTGCAGTTCGGTATAGTAATTTTGATATGCGACATGTACACAGAAAACAGCACAGTGATTCCACAACCTCTACAGGAAATAACGAATTACAAATATGTTAATGAAATGATGTTATAGTTCTAAAAAGACAGCTACAGAAACCATTTCGTTGTATAAATTCAAAAACAAACCAGTGTACTATATTTGATTTTAACCTTTTATTTTTGTCAGCTTCTTGTGATAATTTCATTGCATACGTGTTATTTGTCCGAAAATGAAGTATATTGAACTGTTAATTTGAGAAGAACAGCTGTTTCTTTGCTGTTTGTGTCTTTTGCTGTGCATGAACTGGTTGGTATCTATGATGAGTTAATTTGTGTAATGGTGCAAACCTCAGATCCTTTCCTATTTCTATTGTAAAACTTTTTCTTTGTCTGAAGATAACGAATCATTGATATAATGATATTTATGATTACCACATACACAAATGATATCCCCCAATGTGCTTTACACAGGAAAATAACTACAGGATATAATGAGTATCCTAAACAGAAGAGTGTTACTCCGATCGTGATTGGTGATATAAATTTCATCAGAAGTCCAATTAATCCGGTTAATCCAATTACAACTTCAAACATAGAGGCTGCTATTAGGCTTCCTTGGAGCTGAAATGTCAACATAATGATAAGAAAAGCTTCTTTTTTGTGTTAAACATGATCGTCAAAGTTTCTTATTTTATGCTGTAAATTTGGAACCGTTTATGTTAAAACACAGTATCTAGGTACACATATATAGAACTGTTTGATACGATGCTTTTTGTCCGCAATTTGCTTTTTGTCCGCTTTTGCTTTTTGTCCGATAATTTTGCTTTTTGTCCGACACTTTTGCTTTTTGTCCGTTGCTTTTTGTCCGTTTGCTTTTTGTCCGATAATTTTGCTTTTTGTCCGACACTTTTGCTTTTTGTCCGACACTTTTGCTTTTTGTCCGTTGCTTTTGGTCCGTTTTGCTTTTTGTCCGCTGATTTTGCTTTATGTCCGATATAAAAACGTGTATAGTTTTGCAGGTTTTATTTTGAACTTCGAAAAATCATTATTAGGGTATCCTATTTAAAAAGAAATATGTCTGATTACCTCACCTACCAACCAAGATGGCTAACATGACTGAAATAGAACATACGGGGTAAAATTAAAGTTTTGTCTATTATTTTGAAAACCATTAAAAAAAGAGAAAATCTGACAACAGCAGGATGTTGAGCTCTACCAATTGTCAAAACTGTCAGATGACGTCCGAAATTGGTTTCCATTCTTTAACTATAGTTCGCCCCAAACCAATGTTATGGAACTTAAACGCAATGCTTATTACCACACATTCCAGATCAAGTTTGAATTTTGATGGCGTCACTTTTACTGCTCTAGAGTTTGGAAATGGAAAAACTGCTGAACTTTTTATATCCGTTCTTTAACTGCAGTTTGCCTTAAAAAATGGCATGAAGCTTATACGCAATGAGTATACCACAAAACACAGGTCAAGTATGAATTTGTATGGCCTCACTTTTCCTCTTATGCCCTATATAAATGGGGAAAATACTGACTTTATCGTTTGTGTTTCTTAACTTAATATAAAAAAGAAGATGTGGTATATTTGCCAATGAGACAACTCTCCACATGAGACTGAATGACACAGGAATTAACAACAATATGTCACCGTACGGCCTTCAACAATGAGCAAAGCCCATACCGCATAGTCAGCTATAAAAGGCCTCGAAATGACAATGTAAAACAATTCAAACGAGAAAACTAACGGCCTTAAAAAAAAAAAATTGAAACTTATACACAATACTTATTACAACATAAGTTAGATCATGTACAAATGTGGGTAGTGTCACTTTTGTCGTTATCAAGTTATGTCCCTTTCTAAAGTAATATGCGAGCGGGGGCATTATCTGTGTTCCATGGACTCATTTCCCATTTTAATATAGGATTAATTGCCCTAAAATGACAAATTGTTTAATCTACTATCTTGAAAATTATAATAGATACAGAAAAACTTAATGGTGATCAGCAAGATCAGTTCTACAAATGAGACAACATGATCGAAGTCGTTAATCGACTCCTTAATACAGATAATGTCCATTGATGATGATTTTGACCATTTTTTTTTGGGGGGGGGGGGGCTTTTTTTTTACCTTATATCTTGGATTGTAAATAACAAGAAAACCTAAGGTCTAATTTTTAATCATTGTAACAAAATTCAACTGATAAATATTAATATTTTTACAAACGTAGATTTTATTTGTTTAATTTTTTAATGTTTTTAAATTGGCATTTTTAGGGACATAGTGCATTTTTGAAAGAATCTACATGAACTTTTGCCATCTTAAATTTTAGCAGGAAAAACGCACGGTGACCCTATAGTATCTATTGATATTCTCAAAGCATTTTCTTAAAGCTATCTTCTCGCATTTTGTTTTCAATTCTATAACTTAGATCAGCTTCTGATCACATGACGCTGTTTTTCTCCGTATAATCCATACAAATACCGCGCTGAACTTAAGTACGTCCATTATTCATTTTCCATTATTCAAAATTCAATAATGAATAATGAAATAGTTCATTATTCACTATTCAACGTTAAATGTTGAATAATGAAAAATGAAATATTTTAAATTTCAGTATTCAAATTGAAAAGTGAATAGTGAAATAGAATTATATTATTTGACTGTGACACTATATCCCGTATTTCATAATTCGTCATTTTCGTATGATCTAACTAATTTTCAAATTAATATACAATTTTGTAAGAAATAAATCAAAACACTATGTGAAATGATGCCGAATCTTTTTAATTTATTTATTTTGTTTCGGGGGATAAACTAGTGGGTTTTCCTAACTATTTTTAACAGAAATTCCTTGGTTTAATGTCTGGACGACCTGAATACCAAAACATATATAAAAATTAAAATACTAAACATTGTCTTTTTTATTTTCACAAGATCTTTGCTATTCTTAATCCTCTGATTATAGCTATAACATGTCGATTGTGCCGCAATGACCATTAGAGGGGTTACGGAGATTTAAATGCCAAAATACGCGTGAAATTAAGAAATAGCCAATTTTGAATAATGAAATGGATATTTTGAATAATGGAATGGACTGCTGCGACCCTTCAGCCCCTAATAACAGATTATACCTTATGACTCATTCGAAAGCTAACGTATTGCTACCTTATACGTCATTCAAAAGCGAACCAACAGAGAAACAAGAGATAAACATGTATACAGCCTATAGTTATACAAAGAGGAATAAAATGGTTACAGACAGTATGTTCCGCATTAACCATTAGAGGGGTTACGGAGGACGTAAATGCCAAAATACGCGTATTTTTTTTGGTAAAATACTTCGTGTGGAAAAAAGCGTTTGTAAACATTTATTTACATTAATTTCCGGACCTATATGGCCAGTCTAGCTATGAAAATACGGAGAGCCAAACAGTAAATAGGCCATAAAACATGTAAAAAATAATCTCCTTGTTCTTATTTACCGTATTTGAAGGCTAAATTAGTACTCAGCTGTCTAAAATTAATTTTATTGCACTATAACTTTCATATCCACCGGGTCCAAAATACGAAGCGTTCCAACAGAGAAACAAGATGTATATAGCCTATAGCTATACAAAGAGGAATAAAATGGTTATAAACAGTATGTCCCGCAATGACCATTAGAGGTGCCAAAATACACGTTGTTAAAACAGTTTTGTTACTCTATCAAGGTTTCAAATGATGTATTAAGGTTTCTTGAATTAGAGGCTAAAAGGTCACAGCAGTCCATTCCATTATTCAAAATAAGCTATGTCTTTTAATAGTCACATGCATTTCGATATTTAGGTCATTCGTTTCTCCTCTAAAAGACGACGAGGAACACACTGACTACATGCCTTTTGCTCCTCTATTAATAAGCTTTCGAATGAGGTATAAGGTATAAGTGTAAATAGGGGTTGAAGGGTCGCATCAGCCATTCTATTATTCAAATTATCCGATTCATTATTAAAAATTGACTATTTCTTAATTTTCACGCGTATTTTGGCATTTTGGTCCTCCGTAACCCTTCTAATGGTCATTGCTGTACAATTAGCATGGCATATCTATAATCAAGGGATGAGGAATAGCAAAGGTCCAGTGAAAATAATAAAAGACAACGTGAAGTTTTTGAGGTTTTTTTTTTATATTTATGGTATTCAGGTCGTCCATACATTAAACCAAGAAACTTCTGTTAAAAATAGTTAGGGAATCCCTCTAGTTATTCCTCCGAAACTAGATAAATAAACAAAGTTAAAAATTTCAAAGAGTGTTTTGATTTTTTTGTCTGATATTAATTTGAATATTTGTAAGATCAAAATTACGAATTCTGTAATACGGGATATAGTGTCACAGTCAAAAAATATTATTCTATTTCATTATTCACTTGTCAACTTGAATACTGAAATAAGAACTAGTTCATTATTCATTATTCATCACCTAACGTATAGTGATTAATGAACTATTTCATTATTCTTTATTGAATTTTGAATAATGGAAAATGAATAATGGACGTACTTCAGCGCTGTCATACAAATTGTGTCATTTTGTCACAACCTGTAACTTGTGAAAAATGCTCGGTGACCTAGCATATATTAAATTTTTGAACATTACACAGTTCATATATACATTTTTGTACTACGTTTTGGCAAATTCTAGCATTTTTAATCTAAACTTCCATACCACTTTAAAGAAGATTTTCATCTATCTTTTTTTAAGTTTTGTCATATATTATAGAAAATTATAATAGATTAAGATACACTTTAAATCACAAAAATGATCAGCAAGTTAAGATCTACTAACAAATCAAATGGTGTCGACAAAGTTAAGTAGACTGTGAATCTTTATAGAAGTAATTGCACTTAAATGAGGATTTTTTTTTATCCTCTTTTGTGTTTTGAGCAAAACTAAACAAGATAGAAGGAATCTTAACAGCACATGATCAGCAATACAAGATCAACAAAACAGATTTTGTCATGAATTATATTCTTGTGTACAATGTTGGAGAGTGTCCTTTGTTGAATATGCACATAGACCCAGGAGATCACAAAGGCTATTTAGAGCCTCTAGTTTATTATTATTAGAACTATGCATAGTTGGTCAAAAATGACTGTTAAGACTAATGTCGAATACTTTTCGCTTGATAGATTTTTGGAACATATGTGAGGGACAAGGGTTTACTTATTTGAACGGACGTAATTCGAGTTCGAACGTTTTCTAACTCACATATGACTTTTTTCTTGCTTTTACTTTCGACATGTTAAGTTTAGCTTATGTCATGAATGTCACGCCCTTATGTAAAAACACTTCAATAAACAGTAGACTATATGCCAGGTCTTTCTAACAACTAATGACTAACAATTTGGGGTGTAATTTAAGGAGGCTTTTCCAAGGATGCAATTGCTTGTAGACTGTATAATTATTTACCCTCTACAGTATACCAAATAGTCCACAAATCCTCAAAAGGGACCTTTTAATGATAGGTCATGTCAAGGGAGATATAAAGCAACAGACGCCCAGCAGGATCGATGCATTTGTCTTAAACATCTCCGACATTGATTCCGCGTGGCTTTCAAATTGACACGAGTATACATTGGTGTTCATGTAAAATCTTTTGGGCTATATCAGTTTCATGGAAATTAACAAAGAGCATGACAACCTTTCCTTGGTGATGTTTTAATGGCTGTCCGGCGTATTAAAAAAATATCTGTTAACCACTAAAATAAAATATCTTATGTGTACCAAAAGCCGTCAGCGATGGTCACACAGACAATTTGCTACCTTCGTGGACCAAAGTCAGACTTTTCGCGGGATCCTATTAAACATCTAGTGGTGTCACTACATGTACCATGTGCTGTAGAGATTTCGTTGCACAACATGACAGAAACATTCTTTGTTAGGACTCAATGTTGATAATTCGACATTGGATGTTTCATATACCCATTGTAGCCGAAAAATGATAATGAAACACTTTTGTTTGATATCGATCTATTGTTTGAATTGTAAATTTTCATATTCATTTTTTTTTTTTTTTTTTTAGAGATTATCATTTTGAATATAGATTTTGTTTTTGAAAAAGCAAGTGTTGGACTCACTCTTTTATTGGCACTTATTTCATGTTAGCTGTCGCTTTTTAAATGTACTTATCTGAGACCAGGAGTGCATTCCAGTGGCTTTCTTTCGTTTACTTTTGCGTACATTTTATACAGACCAGTATTTTTTTGTAATTGTTTCACCAATCTTAGCTGCATGTAACATCTAGAACACTCAGAACAGCGAAACAAAATTTAGATTTCAGAAATAAATAGCATTTAGCCATCAACAATAGCTTTTCAAGAGATGTTTTCGTTAAAGTATAAATCCATTATTTTTGTGCAATTTTAAGTCTTGGCAATCATACCACATCTTCTTTTTTATATAAACGACCAAAAAAAAGATAAACAGCACATTACGTAAAGCATTAAGTATTACCTATAGTATTTTATAACCTTCATTGGTGGTAGTTCATATATATTTCTGCTGTTATTTTTGGATATAAGTTATTGTCCTGAATAAACATCTTTATGCGTTTGTGTGTTTTTCCGCATGCGTTTCAGTTTTTATCATGAAAATTTCTTCTATTAACCAAGACAAAACTTTAAATTCGGCCGTTATAAATGTTTTCGCCAGAAATCCATGCTAAACTAAAAACTAGCCAAGGAATTTGTTTTTGTCCCGGCTGATATAGACGCTAATAATATCATTATTGTTTGACGTAAATTTTACAATGAGGTTCTGCAAAAGGAAATCACGAATTCAACATTCCAACTGACTTCATTTTCAGAAAACGACATCTGTAACAAAAACAAACTTTTATCTACATAACAACCAAATACAATGAAAGTCCCAACTATGTACTGGCTTCCAAAGCTACAAAAAACACATTACAAGTATAGATTTATTTCATCTTCAAGCCATTGTTGCATTTCTAAATTGTCTATTCTACTTACAGATACACTTGGTACAATCAAAAACCTGATAATAAATTGTTCAAATAAGGCCTTTGAAAATAGTGGAATTAATTACTTTTGGAGTGTCAAAAACTCGTTGGAAGTACTTCATAAATTGCATGCATATATTGGTGATTTTGAATCTGTTCAAAGTTATGATTTTTCTACCCTATAAACCACTTTTCCTCATATTCATATTAAGAAAAAAAATCACATAACAGTCTCCGGGACAAGTTTGCAATTCCGCTGAGTGCAAAAGTTGTCACCTTAATTTTTGAAGTTAAGTCAAAATGAAGTTGATAACTTGGTTGGTACTGGTTCCCTGATATTTGTCCTAAAAATTTTGGCTCTAGCACCACATCCCTAAATAATTGGGCATTTAAAAAGTCAGAATGCCAATACATATGTTCAAACTCTTTTCGGTCATTTTTTTAGTAGCAACAAACAAATGAACTATGTCAATTGGACATGCTTTGATACTATATTTGCGCTTGAATTTTTACTTGATAACATTTTTGTTCGCTTTGGAGATTCCCTATATCGTCAAGTTATTGGAATTCCAATGGGGACTAACTGTGCACCACTTATTGCGGACCTGTTTTTGTATTGTTACGAGTTACTAACTATGACTAAAATCAGCAAATACCCATTGAAACAACATTTGATACAAAAATTTTACAATACTTTTAGATTTTTGGATGATATATTGGCTCTCAATAATGATGACTTCAGTATGTATAATAAAGAAATTTATCCTGTTGAACTTACTTTAAATATAGTTTATACTAACAATGACCAATGTCCTTTCCTCGATCGTGATATCTATATCATTAACGGGAAGCTTAATACAAAAATTTATGATAAAAGAGATGAATTTTCATTTCCTATAGTTAATTATTCATTTTTAGATGGCTACGTTCCCTTGTCACCATCTTATGGTGTTTATATATCTCAACTTGCACGATTTGCTCGTGTATGTAACGACGTATTAGATTTTAGCGAGAGAAATTTATGTATTACTGAAAAATTATTACACCAGGGTTTTCGATATCACAAACTAGTCAAAACATTTACTAAATTTATCGGTACAAGGAAATAATTCGTAAATATAACTCAACATGCAGATATCTTATACGTTTAGGTATTTCACATCCAATGTTTTATGGTAATATTCTTTACAAAGCACAAAAATGTCAGTTTTCACCTCAAAAGCTAACACAACCTTTAAACAGACTTATTAAGAAGGGATATAGTTACGATACTGTTGTCAGGTCATTAAAGATTGCATATTTTGGCTTTAAAATTGATTCACTTATAGGGTCTTTGCATCGGATTTAAACACATTTATTCTAAAACCAGTTGTTGGCATGTTCTTCTCATATGTTTCATGATGGTATAATACTAAATCCCTAACAGGAGGGATTGTACCTGATATTCATATGATGAAGACATAATCTTTCAATCAGTTTAATTGAGGTCTGGAGCTGGCATGTCAGTAACTGCTAGTAGTCTGTTGTTATTTATGTATAATTGTCATTTTGTTTATATTCTTTTTTTCATATTCTGACATCGGACTCGGACATCTTAAACTGAGTTTTACTGTGCGTATTGTTGTGCGTTTGTTTTCTACATTGGTTAGAGGTATAGGGGTAGGGTTGAGATCTAAAAAAAACATGTTTAACCCCGCCGCAATTTTGCGCCTGTCCCAAGTCAGGAGCCCCTGGCCTTTGTTAGTCTGGTATGCTTTTTAATTTTAGTTTCTTTTGTATAATTCAGAGTTTAGTATGACGTCCATTATCACTGAACTAGTATGCATATTTGTTTAGGGGCCAGCTGAAGGACGCCTCCGGGTGCCGGAGTTTCTCGCTACATTGAAGACCCATTGGTGGCCTTCGGCTGTTGTCTGCTCTATGGTCGGGTTGTTGTCGCTTTGACTCATTCCCCATTTCCATTCTCAATTTTATTTATTATCTAATAGCAACACATTTAATCATCATATTATTATCAAACATCACATAAAAATTGTGTAGTAGTTTTTAAGTAAATAAGTTAGTCAAGTGGTTTAAACGAGTTAGTTAAGTCGTTAAAACAAGTTAGCTGTGTTGTTAGTTAAGTCGTTATAACAAGTAAGCTTACTCGTTATAACGACTTTAAAATAAAACTTCAATCAAATTAAAACTATAAAATGCTAATTTACCTTAAAATTAAAATATCAGGGGCAGCAACCCCAAAACGCGTTGTCTAATGTAACTGAAAAATCTCGGGCATATAGATTATGACTTGATGAATATTTTTATCCCAGAACTAAATGCTTTAGTTGTAGAGATATAAGCTAAAATCTACATTTTACCACAATGTTCTATTTTTAGACATGGCGGCCGTCTTGATTTTTTGGGCGGGGTCATCGGATACCTTTTTTAAACTGCATACCCTAAGGATGATTGTGGCCATATTTGCTTTAATTTTGCCATTAGTTTCAGATTTTCTGAAAGTTATCGACGACGACGGATGCCAAGTGATGAAAAAAGCTCACTTAACCCTCTGGTCCAGGTGAGCTAAAAAGGCAAAACGGACAAAAAGCAACGGACAAAAAGCAAAAGTGTCGGACAAAAAGCAAAATTATCGGACAAAAAGCAAAACGGACAAAAAGCAACGGACAAAAAGCAAAAGTGTCGGACAAAAAGCAAAATTATCGGACAAAAAGCAAAAGCGGACAAAAAGCACCGTATCACTGTTTATTCCATTTTTCATTGTTCGATTGTACTTATATTTATGTTATTGTCGACAGCTGAATGCGAAATCAAGCATATGCTTCCTTTTTTAAGAATCTTACGAGTTACATTCGTATGTGTATTGTGGTTATTTTTTTATTCGTCATTTTTAAGTGTTTAGTATGTCGTCCAATAGCTACTTTTACATTTGAATCATGCTTTCTGTATTCCATTCAAGATTACGCATTATGAAAGTTTTTAGAATAATTCAAAGTTTTAAAACCATTACACTATTCAAGTTTTCCGACCTTCGACTTGACCCTGACGACCCTATTCCCATTCATGTGCACAATGTAAAACCAGTATTGTCGACATTGCGATATCAAAAATAGTAACACACTATGGTGTCAACACTGTTAACATTGTAAGAAAACTTTTACACGGATTGTTTATTTTTTCGGACAAATCGGCTGATTGATGTGTGTTTTTACCACTAAAACGCAAAGTTTGACTGGAGTTGGGGACGTATTTATTAATTCTGAACACTACTAAAGCCCTTGTGAAAGTTCTGTACAGAACATAGCACAACTTCCACACATGTTTATAATTTAAGTTTCTTCAAATGAGCAATTATAATAGAGTAATTGAAACACTTCGTACCTAATTTAGTTTGACCATAATATTTTGTAAATTAGTTAAAAGATGAAAAAAATACATGGCCATTAACTCATATTTAGACACTTACAGTTATTGAACAAATAATGAACTTGCCGCCAGCTTAATTTTCAGTTTGAATACATATACGGAGTTAAACATTATCACTGAAGAAGACCGAGAGAAAAACATGATAGAATTTGACGAAAATCAAGAAGGATTTGTTCAAATAAAAATAATTACACATTGTAATACATACTTACTTCTGCTAATCTATCGTATACAATGTTTGTTATCAGTGAATTTGAAATGTTGCTTGTTGTTAAATTAGTCATATTACTTTCTGAAAACAAGTTATTAATAATTATTGCATGACTTTCTAACTGATTAATTGACTATTGGTATTGGTTAAGAACGCACCAGCATAAATGGACTATGGAGCAGCGAATTCAATCGTTAGAAAAGGGCAGTAACATGATTTAGTTTACTTTTATTCATGATTAGAATGGAGGAAAAAGTTTATGTATTCGCTTTTCATAATTCTAGTATATCATTAGTCAGTGATTACTAGATAGTACATAATTCATTGTAAATGATTGTGAATGCTATTATATAGACCATTTATTTAATGACATCGGGTTCCTGTGATTCAAGCATTTAGGATTTGTACTTCGTATACTTAAACTTATTTTAATCTGAAACCTCATTTTGATCTTTAACAGCTCATTAAAGACTGAACAATAAATAGTTCAATTATTTCCAATCCTTCAGTCAATTTTCAAACTAATACAATGTTGTAAATACAGTACTGTTAAGAATATTCGCTTGCAGTCAATAAAATAAACACATCATAGATACCAGGACTAAATTTTGTATATACGCCAGACGCGCGTTTCGTCTACAAAAGACTCATCAATGACACTCGAATAAAAAAAAAAGGCCAAATAAAGTACGAAGTTGAAGAGCATTAAGAACCAAAATTCCTAAAAGTTATGCCAAATACAGCTAATGTAATCTATGCCTAAGGTAGAAAAGCCTTAGTTTTTCAAAATTTTGTAAACAGTTAATTTATAAATATAACCATATCAAATTTATAAATATAATCATATCAATGATAATTCATGTCAGCACAAAAAGTGCGGACTACTGGGCTGGTGATACCCTCGGGGAAATAAATCTCCACCAGTAGTGGCATCGACCCAGTGGTTGTAAATAAACTCATCATAGATACCAGGACAATGTTGTAAATTCAAGACTATTCACTTGCAGTCAATTAAACTCTGTTCAGTTTATATTCAGTAGAAAAAGTATCAACAGAAGTACCAAACTATATAAAGGTACATCCAAAAACGATAAGTCAACAAAAAACTAACAAAATCAAAAGTTTATCAACCAACATAATGAATGGAAGACCGTTGTCATATTCCTGACTTAGTACAGTCATTTACCGAGAGAGAAAAAATGGTTGTTCTTGATAGCTGTCATTTACCCATACTTATCAATAACATACTATTTATATTTTTTTCGGAAAGATACTGAATAGCACTAAATTAACTACCAGAAACATGACTGTATAATACTGGACAAGTCAAAGTCCGGTATACTTTATCAATTTTGTTAGGCAATCCGCATCGATCAATGTAAATGATGTACGGTGTTGTAGGCCTGTAATGTCTTTTTTAATGAATATTTCATTGGTTTTTCATTTCACTTCTATAAAGCCGAGTCGACTATTGCTGCTTTGAATTTCTTTATTTTAATGCACAAATAAAGCAGCTATTAATAACTTGTAATCTTGTTACTCCTCGTCAAGGCAGTGTCAGTTAATTTTCGACTTACGAGTTTCAACATCCATTTTGGTATGTTTTTTCATCTCCTTTTTTAACATGAAATTGATGAAATATTAGGTCGCCCTCTATCGGATACATTTACTTAACCTTTAAAATCTGATGGACATTTCCATGTATCTGAGCTTTGCAAAGCAAGAAGTGGTACCATAAATGATGATGAAGCACCTTGGAAAACTGGTAACCTAAAGAATTAACATGTAAACAGTGATGTATATTACTTTCGATAACCATTTTTCATGATAATAATAATGAAGGAAGGTTTATACTCTCGAAATGCTTAAAAATAGACATGCTAAATTTGGACCCAAACTTTGCTCCCTTTCCAATGAATAACGACCTATTTAAACAAATACACGTATGCATAATCAAGAAATACAAGATGTAAAATTTTAAGTGTTTAATGATGTTTGAAATTAAAAAGGAAGTAAAGATAAGAAGCATCTATAGATCTAAGCTAGTTTACTTAAATTACGCATTTCCCTCTTGAGCACAGAATGTAGAAACGAATAAAAGGATGTGCAAGATATGCGTCAATGAGAAATGACAAAACAAACCACAAAAGAAAACTCGTTTGTGAATTTAAACTTTGCTTGTAAAGCTAAATATAGTTGTTTCGATAAGGTTACATCGGCCTTTTCCGAAACATGCATTTATGTTTAAATTAAAACATGTTGTACTAATAATAAATTTATAGAATGTAATCCAGTAACCTACTAATACATTATGTCCATATACATGTACATGAATATTCCTGGTACAATTACTTAGCCACTATGTCAACTAATTCACATTGATATATTATGTCTCATCAGCCTACTTTGTCTGTTTGGGTGCTCGCCTAGTTGGCAAGATAACAGACTTATCAAAAACTGTCACAGTGGAAGTTTTACATGTAGTTACATGTATATAACAAGCTTGAGACCACCGGTTCCCTCTTTTATAAATGCTTTTACCAAGTCAGGAATATATGACGGTTGTTTATAATTCGTTTCGATAAAGGTCTATGATAAAATCTTTTATAGTATTGTCATAGTTTTTATGGACTTTCCTTTTTTATTTACGTTGGAGTATGGCATCAGTATTTTTGTTTACTTTTTTGTTAACACATATTATTTGATCAAAATCAACCTGAGAAAAATAAAAAATAAAAACATCAAATCAAAAGTAATCAAAACGATCTTAACCTAGTTATTATGCAAAATCTAGCAAATAATGTAGAATGGTGTTTTGAAACGATGTACACTTCATAAATTTAAAAAAAACACCATCTCATGTTGACCCAGATTTATTTTCTGTCTTTTTTTCAGATGAGACATTATAACTTGTTTTACCAATTAAACCCATTATGTTACCTGAGCCCAAAGTAAGACTGAATAGCTGTAGAAAGTCCAATTACCAGAATGGAAGAACTAAATAGAATGGACCGTACAGGGTCGTTCAAATCTGCACATACTACATCAGAAAGTACTGTGACAATTGCTAACACAGCTCCAACACACAAGAATGTATGCTGCAATAAAAATTATCATTACAAATGCATCTCTATTGGGCATGGTACAAAATTAAGGCTACAGTAGTTCAATACTCATAATTTGAATAAGCAAAAGAAATCCAGGCAACAAATTAAAACCAAGGGAAACACATCAAATATAAAAGAAATACAACGGAACAATAAAAACACATGATCTTCAACAATAGGAAACGCCATCATACATAGAAATAAATTGTAGATAGCAAATACCATATTAGTTATACTTGAAACGAAATATGATTATAATTGTTCTGCAAAGGAATATACTTAGTAAAGAAAAAACACGGACAGTGTAACGTTTACGTCATTTTTCAAGGTAAAGATGAATGATGTATTGAAATATGAAACCATGGTCTTTTTATTACCAGCAGTAAAACTCTCACAAATGTATGCTTATGCTGTATAAACTCACAAAGAAGTCCGATCAGACTTGGAACGTTCAATCCATTGAATGGTGTCGAAATAACGGAAAGCTGCTTTCTGCGCGTTCGATATCATTTGTAACTAATATAATGCCGTTACAACATGCAATGATTTCCTTTTGCAGTTCAATTAAGAGCCCTTCATCGTTGTCGTTCCCTTGCATAACTTTGCTATTTTATTAACTGCAATTAGTTTTCTTTCCTGAATAGACATACAATATGTGCCACTCTTATCAATCAACAATCAATCAATCAATCAATCTCATTATAGAGGGATTCTTATTGTTTACAAACGTATTACTCAAGTTGTATCAACGTGCATGTACACTTGCAAATTATACTTTGTTTAACATATGACGACCTGGTATATTTCACAACCTTACTTAGAAAGCTGTGGTAATTCACTACCTTAATAAACTCATCATAGGAACTAGGGTTGAAATTTTGTATATGCGCCAGACGCGCGTTCCGTCTACAAAAGACTCATCAGTGACGCTCGAATAAAAAAAAAGATAAAAGATCAAATAAAGTAAGAAGTTGAAGAGCGTTAAGGACCAAAGATTTCTTACAGCTTTGACAAATAAAGCTAAGGTAATTTATTCCTGAGGTAGAAAAGCTTTAATATTTTAAAAATTCTTAAGTTTTGTTAACAGTAAATTTATAACTATGGCCATATCAATGATAACTCTTGTCAACACAGAAGTGCTGACTAATGGACCATAGAAGTGCTGTCTATTTGAACACAGAAGTGCTGACTACTTGAACACAGAAGTACTGACTACTGGACCACAAAAGTGCTGACTATTGGATCACAGAAGTGCTGACTACTGGATCACAGAAGTGCTGACTACTTGAACACAAAAGTGCTGATTAAGGGACCACAGAAGTGCTGACTATTGGATCACAGAAGTGCTGACTATTGGAACATAGACGTCCTGACTACTAGAAGACAGAAGAACTGACTACTGGAACACAAAAGTGCTTACTACTGGATCATAGAAGTGCTGACTATTTGAACACAGAAGTACTGACTACTGGATCACAGAAGTGCTGATTATTTGAACACAGAAGTACTGACAACTGGATCACAGAAGTTCTGACAGTCCTAACATACTTAATTAACTCACTTGGAATGCTGTTGTTATGGTAACAAACCATGGTGGCCGTTCATCAACATCATACGCCAAACTTGCGTCAAACTCCTCTACTTCAATCTTCTGACTTAGCAGACTTTCTTTGTTCACTGTTCCATTCATCTATTGAAAAATCGTCACGTTAAAAGTACCCAACAGTTGTTGAAGATTAAAATAATTAAAATAAAATGGGAATAGATTTTCGACGTTCAAATATTTCCTATCAATAAATGTCTGTATTCTTGTCCATCATTTTGCTAATGAGCTTTGTCTATAAAGCTTTTGTGGTTTCTTCGTTACATATTTGATTGTTTTTATAGTGATTAAGATCATAACACAATCTTGACCGTTGTACCCCTTTTTTAATGTGTTCACAAAACGGATTTATCCGGCTGAACTTACTTTAGAAAAGTCAATAATAACAATGACCACTACCCATTCCTGGGTTTTGATATCTATATTTTAACGGAAATCTTAATGCTAAAATTTGCTATTGCCAAATATACTTTTTGATGATGACGTTCCCTTGGCACTATCTTATAATGTTTATATATATCAACATGTTGGATTCGTTGTGTGTAACAAAGAAAACATGTTTAATATTATGCGTGCACCTGGTTTTCAATTTTTGGTGATATAAACTTTCTTGATATGTTATTTCATTTTTTTCTGCAATAACTTTACTGATATGTTATTTCATTTTTTTTCTGCAATTGCATAACTGGTTTGTATATTTATTTTAGATATAGTCTAGTGTTATTCCAGTCTGTCAATTTGGCACATGGTACTCTGATAATTTACACACACATATTGGATAATGTAAAGCATTTTTAATATCAACAGCTTTTCAATTTCGACATTTGATAGTCTGTGTTATTCAAAACAAAATACTTGACATTTCCAATGATTAACATAAAGATCATATAATTAAATCATTAGATTGGTGTATAGCACTTTACCTTACACGAACTGCATCGATGAGAAATCGACCTTATGCAAGCACAAGTGTACTTACATGTATAAGACTTTGGTTATTTTGGAAAATTCAAATACGAAAGCAAAGATGAAATTTGAATGTATTTTTTTAGGATCTTTATAGCTACTCTATTTTCAACCATTTGCAGACTTTTCGTTAAGATTTTTATACCCGAAAAAGGTTATCATATGGATAGATACTTATTCCATAAAGTCTTTTCTATCCGACGCAGTTCATATAAAGCCACGAGCAAGAACACTTGCCGATATAGACACAATTACAAGCAAAATCATAGTCAACGATAGTGTATATCACATGATTATCAAAAGAAGGCACGGCGTATAGTCTGATGGAATAGACAGAACACCTTTCTATCCCCTGAATAACGATGCTATTATATAATTATATATAGATAATGTTTTATTCCGGAATAAATTTTAATATACAGACCTTTGTTTGGAATCTGAAAGAGCTACTATCTTTTCACATCAAGCTGTGTTCGAACGAGTTTAGAATAATGAACATTCAACTTTATCGTTGTGAATTTAATACTTAATCAACATATTGTTGTTGTAATATTGATAATATAATGGATTATTTCTTGATGATAGCTCACATGGTTATAAAGCACTGTTGTTAGAAATTGATTCATCAGAAGTCGTACATATTTACAACTGTACCACCTGGAATAAATGGATAAATTAGCATGATATTATATCTAACATATCTATTCTGATCGTGATTATACATTAAAACAAAGGTTTAACGCATAAAATTTATAAGAATATAAGATGTATAATACGAAATTTAAGGTAAAATGATAAATCGACATTCATTCCATTCAGTGAGCCGGGGTTTCATTATTTAGTATCAAAAATATTGTTTTAATTGGTTCACTAAATAAAGATAAATTATCAATTTCCTTGAATGAATTTTAAGCCAGGGCCACACTCAAATTAAAAAATATATCTGTATATATCCTTTGTTGTTGTAATATTGATAATATAATGGATTATTTCTTGATGATAGCTCACAAATCCCTCTTTTTAAATAGAATTTACAGATTTTTTTTCCAAAACAAACATTTTGTTGGAGGTATACTATACTGCATATAAGAAGATGTGGTATGAGTGCCAATGAAACAACTCGATCTCAATCCAAGTCACAATTTGTAAAAGAAAAAAAGAAAAAAATTTATAGGTAAAAATATGGCCTTCAACACAGTGCATTGGCTCACATCGACACAATAAGCTATAAATAATAGTTTTGATGTGTACCAACTTTCATCCTTACCTGAAACAATAGTGTAACAGCATAATATAAAAAGACACACTTTAAAATTTCAATTGAAATGGCTTAACTTAATCAAAAGACATATAGATAGAAGTGAACATTCACCGACTACACTTTATATTATTTTGGTTAGTTTGTCAATGAAGAACATAGCTTACAATTCAAAAGTAAAATACCAAATTCCAAGGAAAATTCAAAACCCAAAGTCCTAATCAAATCTCATTTAATCGAATCAAATGTATGTTATATTTAAGGCAAAACTTCCAATTAATGGAATAGATAGTACCGACAAACAGGTTCAAACAGATAATGGATGGTGAAGTGAAACCGAATATAATGCATTTTGCAAAGACGTATAGAAATTTTAACTTATCACACGCGTAACAAGAGCAAATATAAGACTAGATATCATAAAAGTGTTTCGTAGCTAGACATCGAATCGGTAAAATAGTTAAAAAAAAGTAGATGAAAATATACGCACAAAATCTTGCTCGCTTTCAATAATATATAGCCAAAAGCGTCAACTTTTTAATGTCAAAATAAATTCAAGGCGTCAGGAGTTTTGATTCTTGATAAATCGGAGAATGTCACTTTATGTTGTATTAGTTCGAATCTTCATCTAATCCATTCTAATTTTGAGATGTTTGTTTCTCATGACTAAATGGAGGTCAAGTTCGATATTGACGATTTTGAATACTTTGACATTGTTTGCAATTCAAAAAGTTATCATCTTGTTTCTTTGAAAACTCTTTGTGTTCTTTTATGAATTTGAGTGATATAGCTGAGCTTTTGATTTTACAATTTGATTATCCTTGGTTTTGTTTTGGCTATTTTTTTTTTATTTTTTTTTCTATTCACCAGCCCAGTAGCCTGTACTTTGGTACAGTCATGAAAATACGGATTGTGAGTGATAAAAGTTAGCTTTTACACAATTTTGGAAATTATCTTAAATTCAGAAATATACCTTCCGCAAGCAAAACTCCGATTCCCTGTCGGGCTTTATAGATACTTGTTTGCCCTTTTTGGTTTAGGGTCTTTTTCTTTCTATTAATTTTGAATTTCAAATATGTTGGCTTTGATTATCACTGATTCAGAGAAGACATAAATTATCGAAATATGCATCTGGTGCAAAAGAATTGTTTCTGGTAATGTTATAGTAACATAATGTCTTCATGGTTTGCATTTATATTTTTAAAGCAAACATAAAGTTCTTTTAATCAATGTTAAATACAAGAATCCAAGTTACAGGTTAGATTTAATTTTACTAATGAATTATGAATTTTGTAAGTAACAATTTTTATACTTATACTGACAAATTTTAATAAGTTTTTAAATATAAGGTAATGTGATAAATTGTTTTTCATTGCAAAAGTGCAATAATCTGTCGACTTGAAAACAGAGGGAAAAGTAGCATGTAATGCTTCCTTTACACCTCCTTTTTACTCTTCTATATTTTGTGTCCAGGTGTTCTTTGTTTCACATAAAAAATGATGTCAATATTCAACTTAAAAGCTTTCTTTTTTTCAAAAGTAAAAGTAAATTCGTTAGTTAAGTTTTGAAGAATGTATAATAGGCTTTCAAGGGACTGAATAGGAAGTCTAAACTTAGAAATATATCAGGAAACAGTTGTTTGTCATGTGGATGTATCAATCAAGAGATAAATCCATGGGAATCATATGAACGAACTAAGCGAAAATTGAGGCAACATAGAAGGTGTGATACCATCATTGATTTTCCCAAATTCGTTTTTGTTAAATTTGCACTTTTCAAATAATTGTGCAGAATTCATCTTTGTTTCAAAAAAAGAAATACTAGACATGGGTCAAGTTTAATTCTGTCCAGTACTATAGAAAAACAATCACAAAATGTTTCATTGTATGTAAGAAAACACCCACCACTGGAAGTTACCCAATCAACTTTTTACCCTTTTTCTTCCTGTGTGCAAGCTTTAGTAACCATGTAAGCTCAAGTTTCCAAATATTCTATAGAAACACAAAAGAAAAAATAATGGTGCTTTCAAATACCTAAGATATATGTTTATGACACAGATTTTTTTTTACTGCAATGAAATGTAGGATAAATTTCCTACAACTGTCAATTTCAATGGCGTAATTTTTTTTCGACCCTTTATGGTCATTTTTATAAATTGTCTATTTATAAAACTTTGATTTTTTTGAAAAACTATGGATTTTTTATCCCAGGAGTAGATTACCTTAGGCTTATTTGGCACAATTTTTAGGAATTTTGGATCCTCAGTGCTCTTTAACTTTGTACTTGTTTGGCTTTTTAACTGTTTTGTGATGAGTGTCACTGATAAGTCTTATGTAGACGAAACGCACGTCTGACGTATTAAATTATAATCCTGGTACCTTTGATAACTATTTTGTATGCCATTGAATGTGACATACTATATTTTGGTAGTATTACACATAGAAGGAATGTGTTATAAAGCACATGTCTTCAGGAGTTCAATTCAAGCAAATATATATCAAGACAATCATCCATATTTATTGCAGACAAGACAAAAACTAGACATCTCTAAAGAATATTGTCCTAGGATCTAAAACTTAAAATGAAAAATTTCAATTACAATAAAACAAAGTAAAGTAAAGAATGATTTTATTGATAATGATTTTAACATCAACTACATGTATATATATATATATCACAGATAAACAATTGTCATTATAAAGCATCCAAAAAATAACTAATGATACTTTATCTTATCTAATTTAATTGTTACATGATTTTCACCACTTAAATATAGTTCAGTGATTTTTCCCACTTACATTTTGAAAAGAATTATTTAAGACCTCACTTTAAATGTAATACATATCCTAAGACAACAGTCTTTCCTCATTATATACAATTTAAAACCTGTCATTTATTAAAAGTAAAAGAGAATGAAAATATATAAAATAGATGTGGTGTAATTGCCAATGAGACAACTCTTTCTAAGAGAACAAATGACACAGAAATTAACAACTATGGGTGACCATATCTATATTGCCCAATTAAAATAAATAAATAGCAAAGATAGGCAATATTAAAACAAATATAACAACCTGAAAATAAAAAGAGAACACATACAGTTGAATTATTACTGAAACAATTTAACACAGTTTTGTCTATTTCATGTCAGATAACTAAAAGACGTTACATATTTCTGAATTATCATTTAGTTATATTATGTTCTTCAGAGGGCACAAAGCAATAGAAGTAGAGCTTAATGGAATAGGGACCTAGTGCTAACACTAGGCCAACCTTTAAACGTTATAAAAATTACATAGCAACATCTCTAGACTCATTCATGAATTCTATAAACACTGTCTGAACAGCCTAATTCCTTTTCTTTTAATCCATGTTAGAGGCAATGATGTTCATCATGCCATGGACAAGGAAGCTTTTTAGGAGTATATTAACTGTAGAGATAATTTCAGGATGTTAAGACCTATATTATGTATCATATATAACATATTACCAGACAGTACAAAACAAAACAAAATACAAACAATTTGGCAGCTTATGCTTTATGTAAATCATCAACATGACATAATATTGGCATTTAAGATCTAAACTGACTCAATTAGAGAAAAGTTATGCGACTCATTTCACAAAAGATCTTATGAGTAAAAAGATTCATAAGTCATGAACATTTAAGTATATGTTATAATCAATTTAGTCAAAAATTTTTTGGTGAAAAGAGCCCCTGTATTTAGCCACATTTACTAGTATGAATGAATACCAGTAATCTACTATGGTAAAAATTAAATTATGTTATCATTTACCTAGCTAGTTTTAAAATGTTTGCCATAATAGGAGATGAATACAGTCTTCAAGAATTCCATTTATCAAGCTGAAGTATAAATAAACTCATCATAGATACCATCATAAATTCACCTTCAGACAAAATTTATTTGTAGCTACTTGTTCACAGTACTCTTATGGTGATCTTTGTCCTATTCTATGTTTACATATACAAAACAGATAAAGATCTAATTTCGTGGCACAATGCTGTTTACTTTGACAAATAAAACATTGCATCAGAATTTTAAAACAACACAGCTGTTAAAGCAGTAACCTTTTTATAGTAAAATAAATGTAGGCCACTACTTTTTGTCTCTCAGGGCACAGCAAGACACTATTGATGTTAACATAATGTGTTTTTAACATGATCTCCATTAAATGAATTTTACAAATACACATTTCTGTGATGTCATGCATTTAGTAATTTGGATCATTAATATTTGTTGTTTTTTTGCCCAGTACGTCTTGCTCCCATTTAGATAGTTGTTCTATAAATCCTCTGTATGGTCTTACTGTACTGCTACAACTTAATACCATGTTATATGCATCCTGAAAATTAAAAAAGATAAAAATGAATTGGAATGTAAAAAAGAACATTTCTTCTGCATAAATAGACAAAAGAATGCTGAGCAGCTGTACCAAGAGTAAAGACCTTATTCTGTTTTTTTTTCATTCATTTTTTACAAACAACATAATCAAATATTGAGTTTTCACTCCTTAATGCTCCAAAAAGAGTAAAAAATCTAAAAAAAAACTTGTGGGCTTTAAAATACTCAACATTGTGTACTGCAATTGTAAAAAAAAAATACATTAAAGCAAATTAAAATTTGTGATATATAATTTAATGGTAAACTTTAATGATTGAATTTCAAACTACTGATCCATTTGTCATTTTGAACAATAAAATATGTTTAAACTACTACTCTATAAAGAAATATGATAATTTAACAGGTTTCCGCCAATAATTCTGGAAAAACTAATTTAAAATCTTAAATAATGAATAAGTTCACTGAAAATGCTTGGACACATTGGACAGTGGCTATAAAAAATAACAGTTATTATTTCCATAATATGTTAATGAGATTAAACCCCGCTTTAATAAGTTTTAATACTTGAAAGAAAAATTACCATTCAAATTAAGTTATATCACTGTTTATCAACGTTAAGAAAAGTTTTCAGATATCAAGACATTTTTTTCTTTTTGTTAGTAACATATTACATACCTCTAATGATTTTTTGAAATGTCGCATCAAAAAGGCTACCACAACTGTAACACATCGACTTATTCCTAAGTTATCAAATACAAGGACAGCTTCATTCTTTTCTATGTGAGTATCTATAAAATAAAATATACTCATTTGAAGGAGACATATGATTTCTGTCAAAAATATAGCCTTCTAATCTTGAGTGCTGTTGAACAAATTCATAAATTTTCATTTGCTTCCAAACCTTGCATTGCATACTCATGACGATTGTTCATATTTTTTAGCAGTTCTTGTCAGATCCACAAGATCTATTAATCAAAACATGCATTTCGTAGATATCAAAATCCATTATGTTTAGGTCTGAAAACTGGATGTAGTCCAAATAAGTTGATAAATTATTCACGCAGCAAGCTAGAGAGTCTAAATTTTCATTGTATCTGTTGAATTCAGTTCTTAATTCTAAATACAATTATGTCCAGATTTCCCTACTTTGATCTCAACAGCTTGTTATTTTTTTTTTATATATGTGGGTTGCTGTCTCATTGATATTTATCTCATATCTCCTTTTCTTTCTTCATAAACAAGGGAGATAATTTACACACATTTGTCACCAAATTGCCTGTACAACTTTTATCTAGAGGCATATCTGATTTAATGCTTTTACTTTTTGATGTTATTTTACAATCCCTCCGTTAAGATTTAGATTTCAGTAAGACATTTTAAGGGCTGTTCCAGTATTAAATGCATGGAAGTCACTTTGTTTATTCCCCAAACACTTATAAAATAAAATTCGTACAAATATTAAGAAAAATGCAAACACAAATAATTAAGTATGTTTAGTTCCTCCCATCCCAAAACACAAAACCCCTATAAGTTATCATTTGTGGCAGGGGGTAGACAGTAAACTAGATGAACACAAACAAATATTGTTATGTACCAAAACTTCAAAGCAAAGTATGATAATGGAATACCAAATATTTCATCCTCACCTATAAACTGACAAGCTGTTTGGAATTTACTATATAAATCAGCATCATTGTCATCTGATACTTGGCAGTGTAATAAATGTGGACCAGGCTCTGAAAAACTGTAAAATTATATACATGAATATTGGTTCAAATAAATCTAAGAAACATTGCTGACTTAAGATTTGAAAATTGAATTTTAAAATGTTATTATTAACTTATTTTTCTTTTTTTTAGTTTTTATGCCCCACCTACGATAGTAGAGGGGCATTATGTTTTCTGGTCTGTGCCTCCGTTCGTCCGTCCGTCCGTCCGTCCGTCCGTCCGTCTGTGCCTTCGTTCGTCCGTCCGCTTCAGGTTAAAGTTTTTGGTCAAGGTAGTTTATGAAGAAGTTGAAGTCCAATCAACTTGAAACTTAGTACACTTGTTCCCCATGATATGATCTTTCTAATTTTAATGCCAAATTATAGTTTTGACCCCAATTTCATGGTCCACTGAACATAGAAAATGATAGTGCGAAGTTCAGGTTAAAGTTTTTGGTCAAGGTAGTTTTTGATGAAGTTAAAGTTACATCAACTTGAAACTTAGTACACATGTTCCCTATGATATGATCTTTCTAATTTTAATTCCAAATTAAAGTTTTGACCCCAATTTCACGGTCCACTGAACATACAAAATGATAGTGCGAGTGGGGCATTCGTGTACTATGGACACATTCTTGTTTATTACATAAAATACAAAAGTAACAACATTGGGGAAAATCTCCTAATGAGTATTTACTGAAGATATTTGACATTCTAACTACTGTTGATATGTTTCTTTGATGGTCTTCCTTTTTTTACAACTTTAATGACTGTACCTGCATAAAAATGTTCTATTTTCAATCATTGTCCATTGAATATTGATTATGCTTTTAAAAATTATGACCAAATGGTTTAGCATCTTTTCGATATTTATTAAAAACTTTTGAAAATTCATCATGTCCTTTATAATATATATAGATCTGTGATTTTTTTGTCTCAGAGAGTTAAAATTGTAAATTGCAATTAACAAGTATTCAGTTTGATAGATTTATTGTTACTTGGAAAAAAATCATCTGTCAAACTGAATTCTGATGTAACTATTTAAATCAAGCCTTTTCACTATGTAAATGTTCTTACAATGTTTCAGCCTCTACACAACAGTTGACATGGCCTTTGATTTTCAGATCTTTCTGTATGTATTCAGCATTGCCTTGTTTCCAGTTACCAAAGTATAACAGACCAGGTATAACTTCTATTGGGTATGGTTTTATTTCATCCATTTCCTGTATAAAAAAAAACACAGTGTTTACAGATTTATAAAAATGATAAAAGAAACTACAGTTCACAGAACATAAAGCATCTCAAACGAAGAGATATCTTCCAAAATATAGGAAATACTGTGGATTCAATTTTATTTGTTGGATATAATTTTTTTTTATGTTGTGGGTTAACGGAAACCCCTTATTTAAAAGTTAAGCTAAGTTCAAATTTTCTTTAGTCTTGAATGCAGACTGGCAAATCAATGAAATCAAATATACACCCAGTGGCGGATCCAGAAATTTTCATAAGTGGGGGCCCACTGACTGACCTAAGAGGGGGCCCGCTCCAGTCACGCTTCAGTGATTCCCTATACAAGCAACCAATTTTTTTCCCAAAAAGGGGGGCCCCCTCCTAAATCCGCCTCTGACACCAAAATGCTAATTTTCTCCGATCTACAAAAATAAATGAATCCATAGAACATACACATACAATATTTTTTATTTCATGTATATTTGTTGTTCATTCATATCGTATGTTTGAAACAAGAGCTGTCAAAATGACAGTAAACCGGATTCTTTAACATTTATTTGTGTTCTGGCATTTATCAATATTACAAGGACCAAAACTCCTAATAGGTAAAATTTATGATTATCAATATCAAACTTGACTTCCATGTTGTCAACAATAACAACATATAAACTAGATAGAAAATGACCCTCTAGCAGGACAAACTGTGTGCCCTTAATGCATAAAGTAAGAAAAAATTACTAAGTCCACCTACCTAGGATTTTGAAAATATCTAAAAAGATTTAAACTTTCAAGAACCGTAACTCCTGAACAGTAAAAGTAAAAATCGTCATTATTGAACTTGACCTCTGTTATGTTGTCAGTAACAACATATTAAAATTTTAAAAGGTTTGGTTGAACGGTTCATGAGTAAATGCACGGACACAACATTTTTTAAACTTTCAAGAACCGTAACTCCTGAACGGTAAAAGTCAAAATCGTCATTATTGAACTTGACCTCCATTTTGTTGTCAGTAACAACATATTAAAATTTTAAAAGGTTTGGTTGAACGCTTCATGAGTAAATGCACGGACAACATTTGGTTGCCGCCCGCCCGCCGTACATCCCCAAATCAATAACCGACATTTTTGAAACAAAAATCCGGTTAAAAATAAATAAATAAGGTGTCACATCTTACATCCATACTGATGTTATATAGATAAAGCTATTCTTTCAATATAAAGTAGTTAAATAATACATGCACTCATACACAAAATGCTGAAAAGAAGAATCATCAATTGTCAATTTTGAATTTCTCTTTTTAATGCATTAGCTATATAGGTGTTAAAAGAATTCCTCTTTATTTTTTTCTGTGGCTGTAGATTTTTTCCTAGGGTATATCCTTTTCAAGGACAATAAGAATCAATGCTGTTTATAGCTATCTTTTAAAATACACAAATATTTGAAAAGTAGGATTACTTCTATTTACTCATACTTTTATACACAGCAGTAAAGGTTTGTACTATAAAATTTGTAATTATACACTATAGTAAAGGAAGTCTACCAGCACTGATAATGATCCGTAAATTAAATAATAAAGATACAGTGAAACCTGTCCAAACCGAACACCCATGGGACTTTGTGTTTTGTTCGGTTTTCACAGGTTTTTCGGATTGTGGAGGTAAACGGAAGTGGACAGCAAAATAATTTAGACACTGACGACGGACACCAAATAATACACCAGACGATGGACAACAGATGACAAGTATTGTCATGTTGGTTTCAATATAAAATAAAATAAAATAAAATATATCAAAAAGTTATTTTATAGATGCAGAAAAAGCAATTACAATTTTTAATGATCAATAAAGTGCAAGTTCAAACTGTTAATCGATCTCATTGTACAGAGAAATAATTATCCAATATAAATCAAAAAAATTCCTGAGTAAAAAAAATAATCACAACTAATCCAGTCATCAGCTCCAACTTTGCTGTGTGTTCTAATGCTTTTTCATTAAAAAATTTCCTTACCTTAGGCATAAACATAATCTTTTGTGTTCGTAAAAATGGATATAATTTTGAAAATTCTTCGTATCCACCTAAAAAAAAAGCATATTTAGTCAAAGATCATTAAAGAGATTGCAAATGTTAACTTACACTGGAATGTTTTTTCTTACATTTGAGAAATAAACTTTTACTTGGTTAATAGTTTAAAATGAAGAGTAAAGTCCATTCTAGCATTCATCTTTTCTAAAATAATGGCTTTCATTTCACATGAAAACAAGTTAACATTTCAATGAAATTTACTGTAATCATAAGATTTTAATAAACATTTTAAATAGGTAACAAACTATTTCTGTTAGTTGGTAACTTGCAATTCGAAAATACCAAAAAAAAATAAAGCCACAACAATTTGTCAATGTGCAAAAAGATAAAAGATACTGTATGGAACCCTGGAAAAGGGAGATAATTTGAATATTTCACTTCAATAAATGTAATTACCTTTCAAGATTTTCACTTTATTTCTGCTACCATTATCCCACATTCTCATACCACAAAGTAAAGCAGGAGCTAAAATACAAAATAAAAATAAAAAAATGTTCATATATGTCAGACAAGGTATGCTACATTTGTATCCTAATATTTTTAACAAAATAAAAAAAAAAAAAAAAAAAATGTTCATGTATCAAGGTATGCTATCCTAATATTTTTAACATAAATTAATTTTCTCATTGTGCATATAATTTGTAGTATTAGAGATTGTGCTTGTAAGACAGTCCATGATTTTAGAGTGTAGGAAAGCATACCTAAGTAGGTCATGTACTTTAGGTATATATTTTCAGTCACCGTAATCTTTCTTTGATAAAGTATAATATTGTTTATTAATGTTTTGTCGGAACTTGTCTGTTATTTTGTCATTTTAAAGATACTTGAAGTACTATATCTGTGCTTTTAAATTGTAATTTAAGCTTACAGCCGATTTCAATGAGTATGTAGCTAAGCCGCAGTGTTCTCCCCAGGCCGTTTTAGCGCTGTGCTTTTCAGCGCTATCACAATTCCCGCTGTTCTATTGCACTGACCGCAGAACTTTCCAACGCAAGTATCTCGCTATACTTTTTTTTCGTAATTTTTCAAATTTCCAGCTTATTTTTTACTTCGGATCACGTGATCGACTGGTTTACTATTTCTGAATGAATTATTTCCGTTGTTTTAAGAACTCTGCAGGACCAGTCTTATAAATTTTACAAAATGGCTACTTTGAAAGATAAAATAAAACAAAGATTTCAACATTGACATCTATTGTTTTACTTTAAAGAATATATAGAGGCATATATGAATGAAATGAGATGTAATAAATCGACCGCATTTCCCGACGAAACTCACAAACTTGTTTTTCCAACTTTGAACAAACAATGATTTTAAAATCTATCAAACAGTCACAGGGGTTTGTTACAATTTGCTGGGTTAATATTATTGTCCATACGAACTCCAAAAATGAGCAAGTCTTTGAAGTATTTATTATCACCTATTCGAACAGAAAATTTGTTTAGTCAGCAATTCCACAGTAATGAATTTTACCATTTGAAAACAATTAAGAAGATATGACTAGAAAAACAAACCCCAAGCTGATACGATTTGAGAAATTCACTTTCTCGATTTCAAGGTTGGATGAAACTATTCAAATATATACACATGGAAAAAAGTATTGCAACACCTTGATTTTTTAAAACTTGAAAAATAAGCCTCTTATTTTGGATGGAATATGAAAAAATAAGTGTAAAATAATATTGAAATGTAGTTAATGATAACATTGGCATTAAAAGGAATAAAAAATAAATGAAAAAAAAATGTTTTATCTAACCAAAATTTTTATAACAAAATGAAGTGTTTTTGCACAAAAAAATGCATTTTACATCTTTTACTGTAGTCTAATTTTACAATGTCAGACATTTCAAATTAATCTTTAGATGATTGTTCACATCATGGTTGATCGTTATATGCCAAAGAATTTGTACTTTGTGCGCAGCCTCCATTCAAACGGATAACCGCATCTTAACGTCTTCGGATTCCTACCACAAGTCGACTTATTTGTTGCTAAGGTAGCAGAAACCATTCCTAACGAAGAGTATTGTTTATTTCATAACGTGTTTGAACTGGGGTGTCCTTTCGTGCACTTTACGTCCAATAGTGTCCCATACATGCTCAACATGATTCAAATTTGGGCTACGATGGGACCAAGGAAGATAAACCAAATTCCATTGGAACAATGGATCTTCCTCCATTATGTTTTTTCCAACTTTGGCGAGCTCTGCACTATATTGGATATGGACAACTATGTGTCTGTTTGTAGGCAAAGGTCTTATCGCACGATAACCAGTAGCGATGAGCCAATCTTGAACAGTTCTTGTTTAAAGGCTCATGTATGGTCATCACTCTCTTTTTAGGATTAAATTGTTTGCAAAGGGTTTCCTTCTGACCAACCTTAATATTGCTTGATTTTCCCTAGCAGATGTTAAAGGGGGTCTTTTTGATCTTGGAAGGTCTTTAACATCGTTTGTTGCCTGATTTTTATTCTCAAAACGACTTATAGTGAAATGGTGATGACCAACAATACGTGCAATTGTCACAGCGACATACCTGCTTCTCTCATGCTGATTATCTGCCATCTTGCTGTAGTTATGAGTTGTGGATGACCAATTGCTAGGTGTCAAGTCAACTTTATAAACTTGGTTACTTAAAGTGTTGAAAACAATGAGGATAAAAACATCTGTTTTATTGTTTACGAGTACAGTAGCTGCATGTGCAGATAGAACTCCTCGAGTCAATATTTATTGATTAAACTCGGGTGATATTTAAATATTGTTTAACTAGTTCTATTTCAACAAATTATATCACCAAAAAATAAAGAGTGCTTTTTTAATTTGAATTTCAATTTAGTGTTGCAATACTTTTATCCATGTGTATATATTATAAAACGTTAAGGTCAGAAAAATGAGAAATCATTATGCTAAAAAAATGTCAATTCCTGTCAAATGTCGTAAGGTTAACAGTACACTGCTACAGTGGGTCACAAAACCAAACACAGAAGCTGACAATGACTTTATTGTTGGTCCTACATGTTCTGCAACATCACCTGTTAGTGCTAAGAAATCTTCACACAGACAGTCTTGTATAGACCCATCATGGAAAAAAACTTCCCCTTCCGTTTTATACACAGATAATATGAGGATTATATGAATTTACAATGGAGAGAAAAAGACTCTTCTTCTATATCCAGACAATAACATAATATTTAACAAATGGGTAACTTCCATGAGCATGATGTGGACATCCTTACAAAACACATAACAAATCAATTATAAACAAACCGGGCGCCGCAACACAACAGTTACTGAGAATTGTCGAAAAATTATGCGCTTACCATAGCGCTATCCAAAAATCCTAGGGAGTACACTGTAAGGGTAATATCTTTGGTTAGCTTGCTAGCTAGATGAACCATAAAATCATTGTTAGGTAAGGTATATTATCCTCCTTTCGAAGTAGCTTTGTCCTTAAGACAGATAGATTGATTATCTGTCGGACTAGTCTACTCTTAAAGGAGAGTAGTTTACCTAACCTAACAATGACTTTATGGTTCAGCTAACAAGTAAGCTAATCAAAGATATTACCTTTAGCTACATACTCATTGAAATTGGCTGTAACACTTATTCTTGTATTGTTCAAGGTCAAGAACCTTGTAAATGAATGTCTAATGCTTTTTAGTTAAGTTATTTGTTATTTAAAGAATAAAGTTTTTATGGCAGATCTTTGATAGATTTGTGTTTAAGCTTATTCATAGGTTTTTAAGACTTGTGAATCTTAAATGTTAAGACAACTGTTTATGGTTGAAGACTGTAAGTTGAGAACAACAATGAAGATGTCTTTTTCAGTTATGTGTGTGACTGGGTTGCTGTCTCATAGATGTATACCCTAGTCTTATTCTATTCAATGGTATAAAATGCAAATGTTTAAAATAAATATTTAATCAATCATCCAAATTATTTGCACACAACAATAACCTAAAGGAGGACAATTGCCACTTATTCAATCAATTTGATTTCCTACATCAAATGGTTTTTTAATGTCCTGCATAAGTCTTAAAAATGCCATGTACATGTATTTGGAATAGTAAAAACTTCATACTTCTATACACAACACACTGAGTACTTACGAAAATCTTCTTCTCTAAGTGTTGATGATTTACTATCATATACAACAACATTCTGTTTACATTCTAATTCCCCATCGTATGGCACCATAAAATGACCTGTTTTATCCTGCAAAGATAATTTTTGAAAAATTGAAATCATGGAATTTAGTGAAAAAGTTTAACTATTTTTATTTGACATTCAGTGACGAACTTATAAAAGAATTTGGCAAAAAAAACATTAAAAATAAAAACAAATCTAGTTTAGGAATTTTTATAACATTAGAAATAAAAAAACACAACATTTAATGCCTATTTTCTAAAACTATAATGCTTGTCACAGCTTGTAAATTTTAATTGATATCTTTTTGATACAATCCGAAACAAACATCTCCATCATTTGATAATCTGCTAGAATAGTTATCTCATTGGCAACTGTATTATTACATCTCCTTATTTTGTATACAATGGTATATATGTAAGTAGTTAATAAATCATGACAAAATTATAACTGATCAATTTTTTGCTTTTAATCTTTTTGCATTGAATGGCATTGTTGTTTCCCAAGCATTTAAAAGAGGGACGAAAGATACCAGAGGGACAGTCAAACTCATAAATCGAAAATAAACTGACAACGCCATGGCTTATTAAAAAATGAAAAAGACAAACAATATTACACATGACACAACATAAAAACCTAAAGAATAAACAACAGGAACCCCACCAAAAACTAGGGGTAATCTCGGGAACCTGAACGGTAAGCAGATCCTGCTCCACATGTGGCACCTGTCGTGTTGCTTATGTAATTACAAATCTGGCAAATAGTCTTATTCTGTAGGTCACATTCATGAAAGGGAAGGGGATTGTAGTGAACATAAACCTGCTCATTGCTGAATTTCAAATGAAGTGTCTTATTATTATCTCCCTTAGTTACTAGTATACTCATAACTGTTAAATATACTGTTGATGGTTCACCTTACATGTATATGATATATGCAGTCCTCATATTCTCCCTCACTACGTTCGTCCGAATATAAAGTAATTATATTCTATGGCCTTAACAAAGAACAACCGACATAATGTAGGTATGCTACTCGCTATAACCTTTATTTCTATATAATACATAAATGTACGTATCAAATACAAACAGAATAGCAATAATATCATAATTCCAAATACAAATTCACATTTAATCATCTGTGAATACACGTGTCTTCTTTAGGCTATAGCGAGAGTCGATGGTCAGAAAGGTGACCGCATGGGTTTTAAGTGCGGACAAATGGTCACATGTCATGAATATTCATGAAACGTACGACGAACTAAATTTTATTTAATATACATATCTTTTGTAATATTGTTTTTGTGCTAAATTGTGTTTTCTTGAGCCATGTTTAATAGCAGTCTCTGAGCATCAATAATAATTAATGATTTAACTTTTGTTCTTTCTTATAACCATCAAGACATGGATCAATGTGCATAAGAACACTAAATGTACTTTTATAGCTGTGTCATGGTGTGTTATTTGGCTTACATTTGTGTTAGTGTTATTCTGGATAAAAAATATGTTTTATTTTAAGAAAGAAAATTTTATGTTTGTATTTAGTAAAATTTTAATTAATGTGTTTATTTAATTTTACCTATGCTGTGGCATTAGTACTCAAAATGTCACAGTTTGCTCAAAGCACTTTATTTTGAAATATTAATTGTAATTAGCATATGTCACTTTGAAAGTTTAAGATTTTATCAAAACATTATAGGATTAGGCTTTGTTAATTAATGTCTATTTTTGCTAATGAGAGTATTATTAACGTGTCGGGACAAGTTGAGTTATTTCGATTTTAGTATAAATATGGTTGGGAAATTTTGTAAAAGCAGTCTGTGTTTCGGAAGCGTAACCTCACACTACTCATGTCATTATACTGGACCTATAAGACTGTCTACCAGTCTACCAGTTGACTGTGTAGTGTGAGACAAAATTTATCTCTGACTCATAATTTAACTTTAGAAAATTATACTTTTGAGAAACTTTTATTTTGAGACTTTTACATTCTGAAATTGAGATTAAGTATATTTTATGATTTAGTAATTTTGGCATTTATTTTATATTTTACATTTTAAAGAGAAATAGTTTTACTTTGGATTTGTTATTTTAATTGATACTTTGTACTTTAATTAGATTATTATTATTTGGCATTGTTTATTGATTGATGTGTTTATCATTCATTTAAAATTGTTACAGTAATTAAATTATGAAAACCTTCCTTGCGTTTTAGCTATGCCTATCAGAACATTAAGTCTAGCGATAGACTGACCCCCTGTCCCTTGGTTCCAGCACAAACGAGTTAGCTCCCCCTTATCTAACAGTGCTCTCGAGTGGACCTTGGTGACAGATATGGTGGATTGACCCGAGGCACGATACAAATGAGATTCTGAAACTGCATAGCTAGAATGTAGGTTGGCAAAATTCATCCAAAATTATTTAAAAACTTAAATTTCAAAATTGAGACAACAGCAGGAGAAACAATGAAAGGAAGAGAGAACCAGTAACAGCAGAGACAAGTTGCAGATTAAACAACACACAACTAAAAGATAAGTACATCTTGCTTATTATATTACACTTAAATATTTTTTTGTGAAAAGTATAGATGTATGTTGATTCTTGGTGTGAATCTGTTTACTTTAAATAAATATTTGTTTGTGCAAAAACTTTACAGAAGTTAACATTCAGTTCATAAGAAACTGTACTTGTGCAAATATTTTTTATACGATCTTGAAATTTGACTGTTAGTAGAGAGAATATAACATAAACAATATACTGACAAAAATTACTTTTAGTTTCAGTTTGGTAATTGGAGCAGAATTATCATGGGGAGAAAGAGAATCTCAAAAGGATGGTGCTGCCAAAAAGACAGATGTGCCAGGCTATCCAGTGTAATACCAGGAACAGCAAGTTTCCAGTTTACTACAACCATGGAGAGGAACTTTGTCGAAATTGGACTACAGGACCACCAAGTGAGATGTTTAGTTGACAGTGGAGCTTCTTTTAGCTGTATAAGCCAACATCAGTTGTGCCGTCTTAACACAACTAAAACGATACAGAGATCAACGATCAATAGTGCAATAGGTGTCTGTGGAGAAGTACATGCGATAATTGGTGAAATAGTGCTACAACTTTCTTTTGGACAATACAAAGTTAACCAGAAATTCAGAATTTTTGAAACGTTACATGCAAAAGCTATTTTAGGATTGGATTTTTTAAGAGACAATAAAGTGAAAACAGATTTTGAAAACATGACTTTAACAATACCAACTCAGAAGAAAACAACAATGAACATTGAACATCATGATAGTGCTGCTCATGTTACCATAGCAACCTTTCAAGATAGTAGTGCAGTTATAGCTTTGGCAGAAACCGTGAATTCAGTGATTTTAGAACCTCAGTCAGAAACAATTATACCAGTTAAAATTCCAAAATTTCATATAGGCAGTACAGTTATTTTAGAACCGTGCCATAAGCTTCAATCTCGCTTTTCTATAGCTGGTGGAAAAACTATTTCAAATATTGATAATAACAACATGGGAATTTACAGACTTTTAAATCCAACAAATCAAACTATCTATTTGGACTCGAAAATACAAATTGCTGTTGCACAACTAGTTAACTTTAGAAATATTCATGCTTTTAAAGACCAAGATGAAGGATTTCTATGCAGTGTTTTGGAAAGTGAGAAATATTCGAATAATAACTGTCAAAATGTGTTGACAGACTTAGGGATTAATTTAGATGGTACAGACTTAAGTTTAAATCAGAAACAGAAACTTTGTAAATTTTTAAGCCAGAATAGAGATATATTTGCCAAGGATTTATCTGAACTTGGTAAAACTGAAATGCACTATCATACCATTCATACAAAGGGCGATAAGGTGGTTAGTTTACCACCTTATCGTCAATCACCACAGATGCGTGCTGAGATTGAGCGGCAATTAGATGAGATGGAGAGACATGGTATCATCGAAGAGTCTACATCACCATTCCACAGCCCTGTAGTTCTAGTGAAGAAACAAAATGGTGAATTTCGTTTTTGTGTGGATTTCCGTGTGCTGAACAAGATAACAGAGCCACTTTCATTTGGAATTCCACACATGTCTGACATTTTGGATACATTAGCTGATGCCAAACCTGAGCTATACTCAACTATCGACCTTCGTTCAGGATTCTGGCAGGTACCGTTAGACCCTGTCACAAAATACAAAAGTGCCTTTATCACCCACAAGGGAGTTTATGAATTCAACAGACTAGCATTTGGTATGATGAATTCACCAATGACATTCCAGTGTTTAATGACCAAAGTGCTGAAAAATCTAAATTTCAAGATCGCGTTAGTCTACATAGATGATGTTTTAATTTTTTCCAAGAACTTTGAGGAACATTTACAACATTTAAATTTAGTGTTTACAAATTTACGCAGTGCTAACTTAAAATTACATCCGTCAAAATGTAAATTTGCAAAGAAAGAAGTAAAATATTTAGGACATATTATTTCAAAAAATGGAATTAAAGTGAACCCGGAAAATACAGAAAAAGTGAACAATTTTCAAACTCCTAAGAATGCGAAACAAGTGAAAAGTTTTTTAGGAATGGCGAACTATTACAGAAAATTTGTGAAGGACTATGCGTGTATTGCCACACCGTTAACATCACTTTTAAAGAAAAATATGAAATTTAACTGGACATTGGAATGTCAGAGGGCATTTGATACTTTGAAAAATGCACTGGTATCTGCTCCTATCCTTGTGTTTCCAGAATTTGACAAACCGTTTATTCTATCAACAGATGCTTCAGAATATTCAATGGGATATGTGCTGAGTCAGATTCAGAATGGAGTTGAGCATTCCATTGCTTATGGTGGGAGATCTTTGCGAGGCTCTGAACTTAGGTGGCATATCACAGAAAAAGAAGCTTTATCGTTAGTTGATGGTATACAGCACTTCAAACATTATTTGGCAAATCAAGAATTCACTGTGTATACCGATAATGTATCCGTTAAGTATCTGCAGAAAATCAAAGACTGTCAAGGTCGTCTAGGAAGATGGAGTTTGCTACTTCAGGGATACAACTTCAAGATTATACACCGTGAAGGCTCTAAGAATATTGCCGATTGTCTATCCAGGCAACAGTACACAAATTCAACAGCACAAGATTCAACTGATTTGGCAGAACATTTGTACAATATCAGTGAAAAGGAGTATACTGAAACTGTATTTTTTTATAAAGGAGAAAGTGAGGAAAATGTAATCGCGAACATACAAGAAACTGAAATTCAAGAACCGGAACTTATAAACTTATCCAAACATCAGAAAGAGTGTCGTGACTTTGCAGAAATATACAGATATAAGTTTAATAGAGAATTACCAGATGATGCAATTTTAGCGAGAACAATAGTGGCCGAATCATACAATTTTGAACTAGAGGACGGAATTTTAAAACATTTTTATTCAAAGAGATGTAAGCAAGTGCCGAGACATGAGCGTTTAGTGAAACAGATAGCTGTTCCTAGAATTTTACGTGACGACGTTTTAAGGTCTTACCATGACTGTATTCTAGGCGGTGGTCATCAAGGTTTCGACAGAACACACTCATCACTTCGTAATAAGTACTTTTGGCCTTCAATGTATGAGGATATTAAACAATACGTTAAGACATGTGAAGTGTGTCAACAATCGAAAAGGAATTATGGTGCTAAACGACCACCTCTTAAACCACAAATAAGTGATGACATATTTAGTAGATGGCATATGGACATACTTAGTGGTCTACCTACAACTCCAGACAAATACAAGCATGTACTTTTAGTGGTGGACAGCTATTCTAAGTGGAGTGAAATATTCCCTTTAAAAACACAAGAAGCTGGTGAGGTAGCAGGAATACTGTACAGGGAGATTATCACACGATACGGAGCACCTAGAGTTCTCATATCAGATCGCGGCAGGAATTTTACCTCGAACCTTGTAAAAGCATTATCTGAAATGTTTCAGATTACAAGACATTTAACGAGCTCCTATCATCCGCAAACCAATGGATCTGTTGAAAGAATGAACTCCGTTATTCTCCAATCTATACGCAGTTATGCTAAGGATCAGCAAGATGACTGGGTTCATCTATTACCAGGAATCATGATGGCATACCGAGCCACACCAGCAACTCAGTCAACTGATTTCTCACCATTTTTCTTGTTGTTTGGACGAGAGATGTGTCTACCAATAGACACTTCTCTAATACCTAAGGAACATTTGGCCCAAGATCACAGGATATTCTTAGGAAGAATTCTACAAAATTTAGAGAGAACCAGGAAAATTGCGTCAGAGAACATTGAAGTAGCCCAAGAGAGAAATAAACGTCAATACGACAAGACAGCACAGGAACCAGTGTTAAGACCTACCCAAAGAGTTTGGCTGTATTGTACAAAAGTTCCCGTAGGAAAGGCTCCAAAACTACATCGTAAATGGGTAGGTCCATATTATATAACACTTGTGAATAGATCAAACCACACATACCGAATCCGTAATTGTGCTAACAACAAAGAAGTGAAGTCACTAGTAACTGCGCATAGGTTGAAGCCATACTATGACCCTAACTCTAGACCAACTAATCCGCCTCCAGAACATGAAAATGATGATGATGAGTTAGATCCAGACGAAATAGGTCGACAAGATATCAATGACGGACAACAACAAAATCGAAGACAACAAAATGGGGACAACAATGACAGACAACAACAGAACAGAGGACAGCAAAATGGAGACAACAATAACAGACAACAACAAAACAGGGGAGAGCAAAATGATAACAACAATGATAGACAACAACCAAACAGAGACCAGAGAATTGGTAACAACAACCAGAACCAAACACTCAATCCACCTGTTGGCAACACCAAACCATCGTGTCAAGATTGTAAACATGGAAATTGTACTCCATTTAGGGAAGAAAACATTGACCGTCTAATGGCTTCAAATCGAGGTAATGGTACACTATATTACAAAATAAGATTTAAGACAGGACAAACCGAGTGGCATTTTCCATGCAAAATTCCAACAAATATTGTGCGCCAATTTCATGCCGACAGAACTATGAGCGGAAAAAAGAGAAAAAGACCTCTCAATCAAAGTAATCACAAATTCTTTAATAAATCCATCAGACAAGGAAATGATGAAAACAACAAAACTAGTGACAATTCTCAGAAGGAATCTATAAATGTGCTATCAACCAACAACAACCCTTCTTTGGAATATTTACAACCTGAAAAATTACTGGCAGTGCGTTTTATAAATCAAAGGGCTTATTTTCTTATTCAAACCGGAATTATTCAGAGGTGGCATTCCATTACATCTGTTCGTAACCATGCACACAATTTTATCAAATACTTTACAACAATATTTGAGGAGAGATTACTGCAAGAGAAATTGAGCTATCTTAAGGAAAAACACCAGGGAACATTGAAACAAGACTTTAGTAGCTGTGGTCAGGGGTATAAATTACATGAAGCAAGAGTTGACAATAGTGGAAAAATGGAATTTTTGTTAAGTTGGATGAACCCAAATATGCCTCCAGAATGGCAGACCTTTGATGAAGTGCCGAATGGGTGCATTGACACTTTCTTAAAAGAGTTAACTAGAGAGTTCCAAAGTGAGATAAATCCATGGTGATTTGTTTTAAACAATTTGTGACTCGTTAGGACAGTGTTTGAGACTTGAAAATAGTATTTTAGTAGCATGTAAATCTATTTAGTTTTTCTAAAACATTTTTTTTTTTTTTTTTTTTGGGGTAGGTAGTTCTAGGACTTAGTGTGAGTGCACGCATACTATTTCTTATTACTACATCTTTTGATTTTGGTTAAAGTGTCTTGGTTTTTTTTGGAGATTTACACAAAAATATAAAGGTTGAGAGAAGCTAGCTAGCGAACAATTATTGTACATACATTTATTTTTTCTGGCGCCAGGTTATATATAATTTGTATAGAGTGTATTGAGATATTTTTGAGATGTTAATATGTGAATGTATATATCATGTTTGGGGACAAACATATTGGAGTAGGGGGGAATATGTCATGGTGTGTTATTTGGCTTACATTTGTGTTAGTGTTATTCTGGATAAAAAATATGTTTTATTTTAAGAAAGAAAATTTTATGTTTGTATTTAGTAAAATTTTAATTAATGTGTTTATTTAATTTTACCTATGCTGTGGCATTAGTACTCAAAATGTCACAGTTTGCTCAAAGCACTTTATTTTGAAATATTAATTGTAATTAGCATATGTCACTTTGAAAGTTTAAGATTTTATCAAAACATTATAGGATTAGGCTTTGTTAATTAATGTCTATTTTTGCTAATGAGAGTATTATTAACGTGTCGGGACAAGTTGAGTTATTTCGATTTTAGTATAAATATGGTTGGGAAATTTTGTAAAAGCAGTCTGTGTTTCGGAAGCGTAACCTCACACTACTCATGTCATTATACTGGACCTATAAGACTGTCTACCAGTCTACCAGTTGACTGTGTAGTGTGAGACAAAATTTATCTCTGACTCATAATTTAACTTTAGAAAATTATACTTTTGAGAAACTTTTATTTGAGACTTTTACATTCTGAAATTGAGATTAAGTATATTTTATGATTTAGTAATTTTGGCATTTATTTTATATTTTACATTTTAAAGAGAAATAGTTTTACTTTGGATTTGTTATTTTAATTGATACTTTGTACTTTAATTAGATTATTATTATTTGGCATTGTTTATTGATTGATGTGTTATCATTCATTTAAAATTGTTACAGTAATTAAATTATGAAAACCTTCCTTGCGTTTTAGCTATGCCTATCAGAACATTAAGTCTAGCGATAGACTGACCCCCTGTCCCTTGGTTCCAGCACAAACGAGTTAGCTCCCCCTTATCTAACAGTGCTCTCGAGTGGACCTTGGTGACAGCTGTCCTAATTAAGATGGATCTTAAATCAATGTTTTATTGTTTATGACATACCTTTTGTGCTTTTTTAGCTGTAACAACATGACTCTCATTATATTCATTCTTGTCTCTAGCATCTGTTAAAAAAATAAAACTCATTTTTTATTGAATAGTTAATACTCAACAAGTCCTCGGTATGGATTTCGACTAGTAATGAAGTTGGCATTTTCATACAAGAAATAGTGCTAAACTACATTTTTTTTGTACAAATGTACTTGTTACGGGATATCTGCTCATTTATCATACATCGTTTCCTAGCTAAACATTTAACTATAATAATAATAATAACATCGCAAAGTAATGACATGAACATTATATAGACCCCGTCTCCTATCACAGGTCACAAAGACCTCATATTAGCAAGTGTGAATACTGGCGCACTAACCCAGTGTGAATAGAAATAAGGTTGAAGGTAACTGTCGGGGTAGAGACCTGATTTTTTTAACACAACCTTACCTATAAGTAGGAGAAAATTTGGGTCGCTTAAATTTGAATATACAGTTGATTGCTGCAATAAATTATATAAATCAGTAGGCTCCAACAACTCTAGATTTTCGGTACATTGATTTGCGAACTCCTGCCAATCAGTGTATTCTTCCCTTCCATCTTCCATTTCGCCCGTTTAGCGTATTTTTACTTTATTCACATGTACAGATGTATCACATCGAAAATATACAAATGTTCTTGCGCCTAAAATATAATCCTACATAACAATCTCAGTTTAATTCACCAATTGTAAAAAATACCAAATAAAAAACAATTTATATTTTCCATCTATACTTTGACTTCCAATTTATGAAAACACATGACATTAATTCATCAAAATTATTTTTTGAACATCAGTTTGGTCGTCAAGTGCGGATTAATTTTAAAATTTTCGTACGCATGTCACAACTTTACATTTCCACTTCCTGTCATTCAGCAAGGACACCGGTTAAAATTTTATATAAAAATGTTTTCAAGACTAGCAAAACCGAGTACTGTCACATTTATTGTTAGCAGGTCATTCTGCAAATCTTCACAGGTATAAGTCAAATTGAACGGACGCCAAACAATAAGCGGGAATTAAAACATGTTTAAAAATGCATATCCTTGACAGTTGTGATCAGTCATGTCTGTTGTCGGTTGATGATGCAAAATTGCCTCATCATCAATTTAAGCCAACTATCCTTGATCACAACACACGATACTTGTCTTTCTTAATTTTAAGTAGAGTGTGCAGCATTTGGATGTCTCTTCTTTTGTAAACTGTCAATGAGACAGTTGGTACATGATCAGCACTAGAACAGCTGATCCTGAAGGTTATTCATAGTATTGCCTCTTATAATATTATTGATGCATATATGCTTAATTTTTCATTTTTTTAGATATCAGATATATGGTTTCGAAGTTGATGAAAATTGTATGCTCCTGTATCAATGTGTATAATATTTAACAAACAAAAAAAAGAAATGAAAACTGCTAAAAGTTATTGCAAGGGGTCAGTTAAAAAAATAAAACTAGTGTGTATTAAAAATATTTATTTAATGCTCTCACATTGTAATTACATTTAATCTAATTAAGCTTTTGATTCTGGGTCTTTCTTAAATCGATTGACACATTCAAATTATCTTTCTGTAAACTTACATTGTCATTTCGGGGCCTTTTATAGCAGACTATGCAGTATGGGCTTTGCTCATTATTGAAGGATGTATAGTGACCTATAGTTGTTAATTTCTGTGTCATTTTGGTCTGTTGTGGACAGTTCTCTCATTGGCAATCATACCACATCTTCTTTTTTATACGACCGCAAATTTTGAAAAAATTTTCGTCGTATATTGCTATCACGTTGGCGTCTGCGTCGTCGTCGTCGTCGTCGTCGTCGTCGTCGTCGTCGTCGTCGTCCGGCGTCCGAATACTTTTAGTTTTCGCACTCTAACTTTAGTAAAAGTGAATGGAAATCTATGAAATTTTAACACAAGGTTTATGACCACAAAAGGAAGGTTGGTATTGATTTTGGGAGTTTTGGTCCCAACATTTTAGGAATTAGGGGCCAAAAAGGGCCCAAATAAGCATTTTCTTGGTTTTCGCACTATAACTTTAGTTTAAGTTAATAGAAATCTATGAAATTTTGACACAAGGTTTATGACCACAAAAGAACGGTTGGGATTGATTTTGGGAGTTTTGGTCTCAACAGTTTAGGAATTAGGGGCCAAAAAAGGGCCCAAATAAGCATTATTCTTGGTTTTCGCACAATAACATTAGTTTAAGTAAATAGAAATCAATGAAATTTAAACACAATGTTAATGACTACAAAAGGAAGGTTGGTATTGATTTTGGGAGTTTAGGTCCCAACAGTTTAGGAATTAGGGGCCAAAAAGGGACCCAAATAAGCATTTTTCTTGGTTTTCGCACCATAACGTTAGTATAAGTAAATAGAAATCTATGAAATTTAAACACAAGGTTTATGACCATAAAAGAAAGGTTGGGTTTGATTTTGGGAGTTTTGGTCCCAACATAATAAGGGGCCCAAAGGGTCCAAAATTAAACTTTTGTTTGATTTCATCAAAATTGAATAATTGGGGTTCTTTGATATGCTGAATCTAACTGTCATGACTGTGTATGTAGATTCTTACCTTTTGGTCCCGTTTTCAAATTGGTCTACATTAAGGTCCAAAGGGTCCAAAATTAAACTTAGTTTGATTTTGACAAAAAATGAATCAGTTAGGTTCTTTGATATGCTGAATCTAAAAATGTACTTAGATTCTTGATTATTGGCCCAGTTTTCAAGTTGGTCCAAATCGGGGTCCAAAATTAAACTTTGTTTGATTTCATCAAAAATTGAATAAATGGGGTTCTTTGATATTCCAAATCTAACTGTGTATGTAGATTCTTCATTTTTGGTCCTGTTTTCAAATTGGTCTACACTAAAGTCCAAAGGGTCCAAAATTAAACTTAGTCTGATTTTAACAAAAATTGAAATCTTGAAGTTCTTTGATATGCTGAATCCAAAAATGTACTTAGATTTTTTATTATGGGCCCAGTTTTCAAGTTGGTCCAAATCAGGATCTAAAATTATTATATTAAGTATTGTGTAATAGCAAGTCTTTTCAATTGCACAGTATTGCGCAATGGCAAGAAATATCTTATTGCACAATATTGTGAAATATCAAATTTTTTTTTAATTAGAGTTATCTTTCTTTGTCCAGAATAGTAAGCAAGAAATATCTAATTGCAAAATATTGTGCAATAGCAAGATTTTTTTTTAATTGGAGTTATCTTTCTTTGTCCAGAATCAACTTAAATCTTTGTTATATACAATATACAATGTATATTCACTTTTTACTACCAACTGATAAATTAAAATAATCTTTACCATTCAGTGATAACAAGCAGTTTTTTTACATCTTAATATTTTATGATGTATTTAAATGAGTAGTTATTGTTGCAAACTCCATTAGAAATTTTAATTGAGATTAGTTTTGGAATAAGGGAAAGGGGGATGTGATTAAAAAAATTGGGTTCAATTTTTCTCATTTGAAATTTCATAAATAAAAAAGAAAATTTCTTCAAACATTTTTTTGAGAGGATTAATATTCAACAGCATAGTGAATTGCTCTAAGAGAAACAAAAATTTTAAGTTCATTAGAACACATTCATTCTGTGTCAGAAACCTATGCTGTGTCAACTATTTAATCACAATCCAAATTTAGAGCTGAATCCAGCTTGAATGTTGTGTCCATACTTGCCCTAACCGTTCAGGGTTCAACCTCTGCGGTCGTATAAAGCTACGCCCTGCGGAGCATCTGGTTATATTTGGTGATAATTTAATTTCTACATAGTATTCACTAGTAGATTTGCTTATAAAGTGTCCTTTCTATTCTTAAACATATGGAGGGATGTTAAGTGCACTGCTTCCCTAACACTTTTAAATGTAATGAGTCTTTGTTTCCGTTTCATTGCCCTGATTTGCACACACTAAAAAATTGTATCAAATTAAAGCCAATTATAATTTATTTCATATACATGTATCTATATCATTTATATATGAAAGAACTTTTTTTGTACCATGTTAATGATATAAACTAGTTTGAATTATTATCAATTTAGTTTCAGAATATACATCATGTACATGGAAGTAATAAAATATATATCATTAATTGATTTCTTTCAGGCTTGGCAGTCTCCAAAAGTTGCTGTACTTGGAGCCGGTGGTGGTATTGGTCAACCTTTATCTTTGCTTTTAAAAAATTCAGCAAAAATAGCAAGTCTGTCGTTATATGATATTGCTCATACACCAGGTGTCGCTGCTGATTTAAGTCATATTGATACAAGAGCCCATGTCACTGGTCATCTTGGTCCAGCATCATTGGAAGCATGTCTGACAGATGCAAGTGTTGTACTGATACCAGCTGGTGTTCCAAGAAAACCAGGTAAGTTTAAATAAAACTGAGAATGAAACAGGGGAATGTGTCAAAGGATTTTTGTGCAACCATACAGTATGAACCCTTCTGGGTGCTGAATTTTTTCACTGCATTTTCTTCTCTTTGGTCAGGTGCTTGTCTCTTTGACTCATTCCCTGTTTCCATTCCCTATTCCCAATTCTACATTTAATGAGTTTTTATTTACAATAGTTACTAACACGTGACTAACTGGTTAATGAGAATTTTGGAATTTGTTCCCCCCTTACAAGCATGAATAAGTTTTCAGAAACGTACAAACATGATGTACATGTACAGTACATGTAAATTTGAATAAACCAAACCTTTCCCAAATACAACTTGTAGAAACCAAACTTAAACATGTGTTAAAAGGTATTTCATGTATTTACACACATAATAAATTTGAGTGAATTGAAGGATTTGCCTCAAATAATCTTGTTAGGGTATAATAAACTTGTGATGCATTTAGTCTGCACTAATAACTTTTTCAACTACTAGTCCGAAGAACACAGGGTTGGCAAAGTATTACCCGCCCGGGAATTCCCGGGTGGGAAAACCTGGGTTTTCCCGGGCTGGGCAATACTCCCAGAAATTGGTAATAGTGGGCATTACTGGCAATATGATTTTTAAGCTTTTTTTAACACAAAATAGTAAAGACTTGTTGTAGTTTCATAGTATTACAGCTAAATACATTCTTTTTATTCAGATAACTATAATTGACAGTCATTTCTAGAAAAAGGAATATTCAATTTCACTTGTTTTTCATTAATTCTATATGTAGGCAGAATACAAGATTAGCACATTTGAGGAAGGATACCTTGTTAATTACCAAGCATTGTTTCAATAATCCAAACTTTGATAAAATTGCTTTTTAGCTCACCTGTCCCGAAGGGACAAGTGAGCTTATGCCATCACTTGGCGTCCGTCGTCGTCCGTCGTCTGTCGTCGTAAACTATTTCAAGAATCTTCTCCTCTGAAACTACTGGGCCAAATACTTTCAAACTTTAACTGAATGTTCCTTAGGGTATCTAATTTATAAATTGTATCCGAAGTTTTGATCTATCAACAAACATGGTCGCCATTGCTAAAAATAGAACATAGGGGTCAAATGCAGTTTTTGGCTTATAACTCAAAAACCAAAGCATTTAGAGCAAATCTGACACGGGGTAATATTGTTTATCAGGTCAAGATCTATCTGCCCTGAAATTTTCAGATGAATCAGACAACCTGTTGTTGGGTTGCTGCCCCTGAATTGGTAATTTTAAGGAAATTTTGCTGTTTTTGGTTATTATCTTGAATATTATTATAGATAGAGATAAACTATAAACAGGAATAATGTTCAGCAAAGTAAGATTTACAAATAAGTCAACATTACGGAAATGGTCAGTTGACCCCTTTAGGAGTTATTGCCCTTTATAGTCAATTTTTAACCATTTTTCGTAAATCTTAGTAATCTTTTACAAAAATCTTCTCCTCTGAAACTACTGGGCCAAATACTTCCAAACTTTAATTGAATGTTCCTTAGGGTATCTAGTTTGTAAATTGTATCCGAAGTTATGATCTATCAACAAACATGGTCGCCATTGCTAAAAATAGAACATAGGGGTCAAATGCAGTTTTTGGCTTATAACTCAAAAACCAAAGCATTTAGAGCAAATCTGACAGGGGTCACATTGTTTATCAGGTCAAGATCTATCTGCCCTGAAATTTTCAGATGAATCAGACAACCTGTTGTTGGGTTGCTGCCCCTGAATTGGTAATTTTAAGGAAATTTTGCTGTTTTTGGTTATTATCTTGAATATTATTATAGATAGAGATAAACTGTAAACAGGAATAATGTTCAGCAAAGTAAGATTTACAAATAAGTCAACATGACGGAAATGGTCAGTTGACCCCTTTAGGAGTTATTGACCTTTATAGTCAATTTTTAACCATTTTTCGTAAATCTTAGTAATCTTTTACAAAAATCTTCTCCTCTGAAACTACTGGGCCAAATACTTCCAAACTTTAACTGAATGTTCCTTAGGGTATCTAGTTTGTAAATTGTATCCGAAGTTGTGATCTATCAACAAACATGGTCACCATTGCTAAAAATAGAACATAGGGGTCAAATGCAGTTTTTGGCTTATAACTCAAAAACCAAAGCATTTAGAGAAAATCTGACATGGGATAATATTGTTTATCAGGTCAAGATCTATCTGCCCTGAAATTTTCAGATGAATCAGACAACCTGTTGTTGGGTTACTGCCCCTGAATTGGTAATTTTAAAGAAATTTTGCTGTTTTTGGTTATTATCTTGAATATTATTATAGATAGAGATAAATAAATACCCAGTATTGCCCAGTATTACCCACTTAAACCCAGTAAAACCCGGGTTTTCCCAGTATTTCCCACTGGGCTGGGCAATACTCATAAAACCCGGGTTTTTGCCAACCCTGGAAGAACAATATTTTGACATTTTTCTTATGGGTCCAAACAAAGTTTTTAAAAAACTTGCTAGTCCAAATGAAACTTTACTAGTCTTGGGCATTGGACTAGTGGCTAACCATGCAGACTGTTAAGCATGGCAGTGGTATGTTCAAATTTCTTAAGAGTACATTCTCAATTTCATTGTGCTCTGGTGACGAGAGAAATACAAAATGATCTCTTTAAAAGAAAGCAGAAAAGATGTAGTATGATTGCAGTAACATGAAAACACTATCCACAAAAGTCTAAAAGGATACACCAAAGTGATTCTAAACATTCATATCTGAGAAAGTTAACTCTGGTGTCTGTTTTAAAGTTGAAAACTACCTAATTATACTTAAAAAAGATGAAAGAACTTAGATTAGGCCTTCAACAAGGTGCCTTGGCTCACACCAAACAGCAAGCTATAAAGGGCCCGAAATTACTAGTGTCCTGACTTAGGATAGGTGCTAACAAATAGCAGGTTTAAACGTTTTAAAGCTAATTCCCTGATGCTTGTACCATAAAACTTAGGTTGGCTTGCTTGCTTTGTTTGTATAAATGCATCTGTGTTTGCTCAAGCTTTGTAATTGAGATTGACATCTTCAAACAATATAGATAGGCATAGTTAAACCTGTATATATTATATTTAGATTTGATTTGACATTATCCCTATACCAATTGTACAATATACAAACAAAGACTTCTGCTGTTGTCTGCTCTATGGTCGGGTTGTTGTCTCTTTGCCACATTCCCCATTTCCATTCTCAATTTTAAAGCAAGCAAGTTAATCATTGGCTTGCTCTGCATGCATTAGGAAATTAGCTCTAACAGGTGCCAACCTTCACCCTAACTGAACCATTAATAAAACATTACAATATAGGATGACACCCTATAAGATATGAAGCATTGTTATGAACAAACATGTTGGTACAAAACATAATTATTTAATAATATTTATAATTAATTCATTGTTAACATATATTTAATATTGAAGGAATGACAAGAGATGATCTGTTCAACACAAATGCTGGAATTGTCAGAGATTTAGTGTCAGCCATCGGAGATTTCTGTCCAAAAGCCATGATCTGTATCATTACCAACCCGGTTAGTATTGAAATGTTACTACTCTTTTTTTGGGTACAAGATTGTCAAGAAGTTATATGAAATGAATGCAGTGTTAACTATTTAATATTGCACTTTATTATTGGGATTCAATGAAAGTGAAAACATAAATGCAAAAATTCCAATATAAAGGCATTTTTGTTTTAACTGAAATAAGATAAGGGCTATTCCAGAAAAAAATGTATGGGGGGGTTGGAAGGCACTTTTTGTCAACCCCCACCACCCAGACAATTGTAATTGAGACTATAGTGCATTATAGTGTGAAAAGTTGCTCTGATACCCATCACCCATGTATTATTAATATAATGTGCCTTCCAACCCCCCCCCCCCCCCATACATTTTTTTCTGGAATAGCCCTAATGAAATGGTCAAAGGTAAAAAATTGATATAAATTGAAAAACAGCAATATCATAATAAAGGGAGACTATAAATCATTATCAATTGAAACAATTTTTCATAAATTTCATTTGCCAGATATTTAGTGATGTGGTATTGGTTTTAAGATAGAAGAACTCATAAAAAAAATATCAATAAATGTTGATTATATTTATTATATAAAAGTGTAAGAAGTTATATATGCAGCAATTTATTGTAATATTTAATATTTGCTTTTCTTACCAAGGTTAACTCCACAGTGCCAATAGCCGCAGAGGTTTTAAAGAAGAAAGGAGTATATGATCCTAGACGTCTATTTGGTGTAACAACATTAGATATAGTTAGATCAAATGCATTTGTAGCAGAAGCTAAGGTTTGTGTTTTGTATTTAACACATTTGATTTGTGCATATATTTTACACATGAATTGAATTGACTTGTTTAACACATTTGACAGATACTGTGGATTTAGTAGGTACAGGTTAACCAGGGCTTCCAAAACGGTCATATATTCCGGACATTTGATTAATGTCCGGTAGAAGTCCGGCTGGGCAAAGCATGAAACGGTTATATACATTTTAGTTTTCAAGGCTTTTTCGGTCATTTTAACATAGTCTCGATCTTTTTGACCCAACCTTAATTTTGCCTTTAACATCTACACATTTCCGGTCATAAAAGTGACATGATGATTAATTACTATCAAAACAACCCCTTCTTCAATACTTTCTAATTTTAATCAAGGCTAATTAGTTGTTGGACAGGTGATATCTACCTGTTCAGGTGACAGGTAAACTATGTTCAGTACCGGACATCGTATTAATTGATCGGTCTAGTCACAATTATTTTCTTACATTTCAGCGGTTTGTAGCTCATTGATTTAGTCCAAAAGATTAAAATTATAAGAAATTAGTTTATCTACATGATTTGATAAAAAAATTTAAAAGGTTTAAATGAAAAATCGTCAGAACTACGTCGAATGAACTAGAACAAGTGTGCGCATGTGCAAAGGTGGGAAATTCAATTATGCATCCTTTATTTCTTCAAAATGCTAAAATTATCATTGATACTTGTATCTAAACGTTCATTTCAAGCATTTTGTTGAAGAAATAACGTGGAAAGAGCTTCTTCACTCAGTCATGCTTTGCAAACATACACGGATTTTACGTATCCGTTTACGGTCCATGTTTTACCATTGTCAAGTCAACATCCGGTTTTAGAAAAACGTGATTTTAAAAACGAAAATGAAGTTTTTGACATGTCATTTTGCACAAATAAAGAGTCTATGGCAGATATGAGCATGCTGATGTGCACACTTTGAATGATGCACTGCCAATTTAAGAGTTTACATCCAAAACAAAGTAAAGTTTTAAATCGTTTTTTAATCTAATGTCATTATCATTGGAATGGCCATCTGATTACCATAATTGCCTTTTGTGACTTAGTCTTAAGGGATTAAAATCGGGATCAGATATAAAATGTCCGGCTGGCTCAAATGTTTTTTGGAAGCCCTGAGGTTAACCATGAATTTAAATGTTCAACAGAGTACAAATTTTCTTTATGTTAGTTCGCAGATTTTTTTAAATACAACAAAATCATTCATCCACAAAAATATTATTTCCCATAATCCACGAAAAGTGATACCTATGGAAATATATGAATTCACAGTAGACAGGGAACAAAATTGTTCATTTGTTACAGTGAAAAAATTTTGTTCATTTATCAGAAGCCCTTGACAAAAATCTGAACAGCACTCTTCTATTTCTATTTCCTGTTATCCTATTGGAGACTTTCTTATAAATATCTGTCCAAGTCAATGATCTGTTAACTAATTTTTTTTAATTAATGGCACATTTTTATACGACCGCAAAAATTTTAATTTTTTGGTCGTATATTGCTATCACGTTGGCGTCGTCGTCGTCCGAATACTTTTAGTTTTCGCACTCTAACTTTAGTAAAAGTGAATAGAAATCAATGAAATTTTAACACAAGGTTTATGACCACAAAAGGAAGGTTGGGATTGATTTTGGGAGTTTTGGTCCCAACATTTTAGGAATTAGGGGCCAAAAAGGGCCCAAATAAGCATTTTCTTGGTTTTCGCACTATAACTTTAGTTTAAGTGAATAGAAATCTATGAAATTTTGACGCAAGGTTTATGACCACAAAAGGAAGGTTGGGATTGATTTTGGGGGTTTTGGTTCCAACAGTTTAGGAATTAAGGGCCAAAAAAGGGCCCAAATAAGCATTATTCTTGGTTTTCGCACAATAACTTTAGTATAAGTAAATAGAAATCAATGAAATTTTAGAACAAGGTTTATGACCACAAAAGGAAGGTTGGGATTGATTTTTGGAGTTGAGGTCACAACAGTTTATGAATTAGGGGCCAAAAAGGGGCCCAAATAAGCATTATTTTTGGTTTTTGCACCATAACTTTAGTATAAGTAAATAGAAATCTATGAAATTTAAACACAAGGTTTATGACCATAAAAGGAAGGTTGGGTTTGATTTTGGGAGTTTTGGTCCTAACAGTTTAGGAATAAGGGGCCCAAAGGGTCCAAAATTGAACTTTGTGTGATTTCATCAAAAATTGAATAATTGGGGTTCTTTGATATGCTGAATCTAACTATGTATGTAGATTTTTAATTATTGGCCTAGTTTTCAAGTTGGTCCAAATGGGGTCCAAAATTAAACTTTGTTTGATTTCATCAAAAATTGAATAAATGGGTTCTTTGATATGCCAAATCTAACTGTGTATGTAGATTCTTAATTTTTGGTCCAGTTTTCAAATTGGTCTACATTAAGGTCCAAAGGGTCCAAAATTAAACTAAGTTTGATTTTAACAAAAATTAAATTCTTGGGCTTATTTGATATGCTTTATCTAAATATGTACTTTGATTTTTGATTATGGGCCCAGTTTTCAAGTTGGTCCAAATCAGGATTCCATATCAAGTATTGTGCAATAGCAAGAAATTTTCAATTGCACAGTATTGCACAATAGCAAGAAATATCTAATTGCACAATATTGTGCAATAGCAATTAATTTTCAATTGGAGTTATCTTTCTTTGTATAGAATAGTAGTTGATAATATATGTTGGAAATTTGCCAGACATGACTATGATGTCATTTTCTATTTTTATTTGCCAATAACTTTATGTAAATAACTTCATTGGAAATTTGCCAATATAAAATGTTGCTGATGAAGCTTTTTTTCCTTATCTTATCTAAAATGTTTTTAGATAATGTATGTTGGAAATTTGCCAGACATGACTATGATGTCATTTTCTATTTTTATTTGCCAATAACTTTATGTAAATAACTTCATTTGAAATTTGCCAATATAAAATGTTGCTGATGAAGTTTTTTTTATTGTTTTATACAATAAACAATGTATATTCACTTTTACTACCAACCAATCTTTACCATTCAGTGATAACAATTTATCATGTAATTGAATGTAATGTGTAATTGAGCATTTTTTCAATTACATGTAATTGAATGTAATTAATTACATAGCCAAAATTGCCTGTAATTGACAATTACTTTTCAATTACAAGTCAATTACATTTGAAATTTTGGATCAAAAGATTAAATCTTGTGTTTTCTCAAAAAATTATTAAAAGCAATAATCTTAACAAATGTTGTAAGCTGACAAAGAAAAGCCTTCACAGTATACTTTCTGTATTAACACAACCATGGTAGATTCTTCATTTTGTATTGAATGATAAAAAAAAGTTAGACACATGCCATAATTTTAAAAGAAACCACTAGGAAGTCACTGTCTTGACCTTAATTAGTAGATTTAGATAGATATTTTAAGACATTGATTTAACATAATTAACTTTATTCAAGGACTTAAATAACCAATAAATATAACCTCTGGCTATTTGTTTTATTACAAACTATATAATGACTGTTTTTATAACAGTTATGTTAAACAGATATAAGGCTAATTAGAGAGAGATAAATATACCCCTAGGGCCTATAGGTACATGTTTAAATTCTTGAAGGGATAATGCATATGACAAAATCTCACTTGCAAAATTTGTTCACTATATATATGAATGTTGAAAGAAAACATTTTATCAGATTTAAAAATGAGCTCCAAGAGTGTACTGGAACATTTTACTGTTCCTGATGACTTCCAAAATGGAAATACTTTCAAAGGAAAATGTATGCATTGTGGCACCCTCATTAGTGGAAGTTATAAAGTTACATCCAACTTTGTTACACATATGAAGGTAATACTATATAAGAATTTTAAAAATTAATAAATTCATAATGCTTCTTTTTCATTTCTAATCAGATTTCATTTATCTTATATCCTCTAATAGCTTACATTTAAATTTGGAAAATATTTTGTTTATTAAATTAATTAGTTGTGATTAAAACTAAAGTTTATTTTTGTTTTAAGAAGTCAGATTTCTAAATCACTTATTTAAGATAAATAATTTGAATAAGCTGGGATAAAAATGAAAATCATTTCAAAAAATAAAAAATAGTGCTCTTTTTTTGTATCATTTACAATCAAATAAATTTAAATAAATGTAAAATTTCAATAGGTAAATTAAAACAATTTAAGTCTGTCATGATATGCTGTAAACGATTCAAAGGTATACACACAGCAGAATCCATCAGGAGTGAATATGAAGAAGTTGTTACTTCATTTGATTACTTGTCAGATAATTGTATTGATATGTCAAAAGACCCTCTTTTGTATTGGCATAGTAACTGTCAACGTTTACCACGTCTAGCTAAGTTAGCAGTGCAATATTTAGCTATTCCAGCCACATCTGCACCAGTTGAACGCTTATTTAGCACTGCTGGAAAAACATTTAGGCCGGAAAGGTGCAGACTGGCTGATGGAACATTTGAAAAGCTGATGATGGTCAAATGTAATGGGAAAATGCTTAAATAAGTTATATGACACAATACAAAAATGTATATACTAGTTGAACACTGTCTAATTGTTATAACTATAGAGCAATGTATAATACTTATGTACATATCATAGAATAAATGCATGTTTTCAATGTTTTATCTTAAATTTCCTTTCAAATGTAATTGAAGTAATTAATTACATTTGCCAAGTAATTGGAATGTAATTAATTACATTGGTAAAAAAGTCAAATGTAATGTGTAATTTAATTGAAGACGCTTGAATGTTTTGTCCATACTTGCCCCAACTGTTCAGGGTTCGACCTCTGCGGTCGTATAAAGCTGCGCCCTGCGGAGCACCTGGTTTTAATATAAGGTTAAGTATATAGCAAAGAAGGATAGTCAATGACGAAAATACCAAACATTGAACATGATCATATATTATTTATATAAATCAATTTAGATTGCAGTTGTGTTTGTCATTGGTAGGTATTTTTAAAACCAAGATGCTCTCTGTAAAAAATAAAATCACAAAAATACTGAAATCCGAGGAAAATTCAATCGGAAATTCGCTAATCAAATGACAAAATCAAATGACAAAACAAAATAAATTAACAGTGCATATTTTTCAATCAAATGTATCGACCTTTCGTATTATAATTATGAATTAGGGTGATAACAATGTAAATGTGTTTTCATTGCAGGAATTGGATGTATCTAAATTGAATGTTCCAGTTATGGGTGGACATAGTGGAGTAACAATTATACCTGTCATCTCTCAAGCCAACCCAAGTGTTTCATTTCCACCAGTAAGTACCATAGATAACTGTTAAAAATATCATTAATTGGTTAAACAGATATTGAGGAACAGAAAATCATGAATAGCAGTTCAATGGTAAATAAATCCTGTTTGATTACATTTGTATTACAGTTAAATTTCAAAACAAATAACAAAAACATATTTTTTCTCAAAAAAACATAAAAAGTGCCTTCCATTCCCCCATGCATTTATTTTTGGAACAACCTTAATATATTTCACTCACCATGTTCATACTCAGATTCTGGTAGTAGTTTATTTTTTCATTACTGAATATAACACTGTTTTGTAGGAGGAGAGGAAGAAGCTTTCTGAGAGAATACAGAATGCTGGAACAGAAGTGGTAGAGGCCAAGGCTGGTGCTGTAAGTAAATCACACAACCTTCATATACATGTATACACACATGACACTCTGATTATATTTTTTTTTTTTGTTAGAGAAAATATTTGCAAATTGCTATATATTCTTAAACTCTGAAAAATATCTAACACTTCATATTATATATCTTATAAATACGTTGTTATTTGGTAAACAGGATATCACTTTCATACTTTTATTGAACAAGATAAATTACTTACAATCAAGTTGAAAAAATCACCACACAAGTAAACTCTTTTGAGTCACTATCTGCTTTTTTTGCATCAAAAATTTTAATTTGGTAAAAGGAGATGAGGAGTAAACCAAGTTCAGAGATCTTATTAATACATCAAGGGTTTTTACCAAAAAATAGACATAATGGTCACTATAAGGTCATAAAACATTTAACCAAATTGCTAGGCCTAAGTGGTCCCGAATTAAGTACCTTTTAGTTCCACCTACATTACTAATGGGATAAACTCATAATTTAATTTTGTACTAATATGTATAAATTGGTAATGATATGGTCACTTTTACTATTGCCTGTATAAATTTATATTACTCTTGTCTTTTGATACTTAAAAAGGAATCAATACTACAACTAATCATACTACCACTCAAAGCATACTGTATAAGGTTTATATCTATAACAGTGCTTACATTAAAATATACTTTCTTAAATGTAGATAGTGGTCAATATATGCATTTGAATAAATATAGTGTTGTTTTCTCAAATATTAACACTATTTTTCAGTATTATTTAAATACTTTCTGGTTTTTTTCCAGGGATCAGCAACCTTATCTATGGCCTATGCTGCATCAAGATTTACATTTTCACTGTTAGAAGCTATGGCTGGAGGTGAAGGTCAAGTAGAATGTGCATATGTACAATCAGAAGAAACTGATGCTGCTTTCTTCTCAACGCCTCTCTTGTTAGGTGTAAGTATAAAAATAAGAATATATACATGTAGTATGATTGCCAACGAGAAAACCCTCCATTAAACACCAAATGACTTAGAGGTTAGCAATTATAGGTCACCATACAGATTCATTTATGAGCAAAACTATACCACATAGCAAGCTATAAAAGCCCCTGAAATAACAAATGTAAAACAATTCAAACGAGAAAAAATAATGACCTGATTTATATACAAAACAACAAATGAAAATCTAATAATATATACAGCAAAACAAATATAATATACAGTAGCAAACAATCATCACTAAGTCACAGACTCCCGACTTGGGACAGGCACAAATAAAATATATTTATGGGTGCCCAACCATCTCCTGACTTGGGAGAACACTTACAATTACTGAAAGCAAGTTCAAAGTCTAAATAAGGCCAGGATTTTTTAATTTGTTGGTTTACAGATCCGCCGACCTGATTTTGCCTATTTCCAGAATAGAAATAAAATTGACTTTTCATGCTTTTTCATTCCCGCCGACCCTAACAAATGCATTATCCCTGAAAAATAAATAAATTATCCTTTTTTTATAAAATGAAATGCATTAATCACTAACAGAATTGATAACACTTTCTGTTGTGAAAAAATGAAACTTCCAGTTTACGTTTCTAAAAATAGATAAATCGATTATAAATGACCTTGACATGTCGTTTGGACAAATATTTTTGTGGAACGAAACCCTTGTTTAAAACCAATTACACAATAAGTTCGTTTCTCTTATTTGTCAACAGTCCGTAAGATGCATCTTCTCATAGAAATAGACTTGTCCAAATGTGGACAGGTGGAAGTTCAGGACATCAAGTTAAAGTACTGAATATTAACAGATCATTTAAAATTTTCTTGTTTCATAGATAATAAAAAAATTTCGTCCATTTGGATAAAAACGGGAATGCATGACAACAGATTAACCCGATATTCTCGTTTTTTCCAGTGGACGAGTCTATTACGTTTTTGACGCGTGTGTTGAAAATTATTTTCTTACCACGCTTTTACATTTATTTCTTTATCAGTTTTCGTTCTTGAAGATCATTATTCACCAAGTTTTCTGGAATTGATTAAGAGCTATGTGAATTTGTCTTCCTTTATGAAATTTAATTACGTCTTTGTCCGTGCACCCCCTTTTTTACGGGAAATTATTAGGCAATGTCATGCAATTTTTATTACAACTGAGCAATAATATTTCACTAAACTAAAATTTAAGAAATGATGACAAAATAGGATAACAAACATATTATTAGAAAGGTGAAATATATATTTATTTTGCATATCAGTTTTCTGTCTTGAAAGGTATTTTTTTTATTTTTTTCCTGACCGACCGACCCGACTTTTTCATGGAGAAAATCTGTAAACCAACAAATTAAAAAACCGTGGCCTAAACAAGTAAAAAATCTTCTATTGGAGAAAGTTTACATTGAAATTTGAAAAAAAATTCTTCACAACATTTTAGTTGTTCCTTTCATAATTTTGTGTAGATTTTTTTTTAATTTTATGTTCAAAAATTAATTGAGGTGTTTTTTATGTTTTGGTATTTAAGACACTTTTTAATTTGAAATTTCTTTTAATTATAAAATACCTGAAAATATAAGGTAGTTTCTTATTGTGCATATTTTGTATAATCTGAGAATGAAAGTCACAAGTATTAGAAACGACAAACACTCAGTGTTACAATGAATACCAATGAATGTAGTAACTTTACTAAGACTAAAAGCTAATTTTAATTAATGCTTTTTTGTTTTGCCTCTATTGAAGTAAAATTTGTTGTCTTTATCTTTGTCTTATATCACAGAAGAATGAATTTAAAAATGCTATTTTATTCTTTTTTTCTAGAAAAATGGTGTTGAAAAGAATCTTGGTAGAGGAAAACTCATTGACTACGAAATGCAGCTCTTAGATGCCGCTATGCCTGAACTTAAGAAAAACATTCAAGCTGGAGTTGACTTTGTAAACAAATCATAATGTTCTTATTGTCAGATAAATTATAAAAACACAAATTTAAGTTATTATCTGAGGGTAAAGTGGGATTCCAATTTAATGCAATCCGAATATCTTCTTTTGAATTTATAAATAATTTTATTAAACAGTTTTCTTCAACATATGGTCCTATTTAAGTTTATATTTTCTCTCTTTAGATTTCGTCCCATCTATAATCTGTTAGGCATGGTGCTTAAGTCATAGAATCAATTGTTTTCTAAGTAAAAAAAATAAGGAAAATTGTATTTGAAACAAAAGATACTGATTTTCCAGCCAAAATTGAAAATGTAACATTTACTTATTTTCTCTCCATAAAATCACTTGTGGCCAGTCATATAGCATTCACTTGTGAAATTTGTGAACATGCTTTGAACAATGTCTAAATTTTAAATATTTCATATACCGGTTCGTCTTATTCATTATATGTCAAGGTTAGAATATTGGGTAATTTAATATTATTTATAAAATCTACCTCCATGACATAAAAATACAATTTTTCAGGTAGACCAATATTAGTTATTGAATCTTTCTTAAACTGTTCAGGCCATGTTGAGGTTGGATTATTGGGTAATACATATAAACAATCCATTTTCTGCTTTACCGGTACATGGTATCCAATCAATTTTTGTTCTCTTGTGAACGCTTTGCTGTGAAAGTATGCATACCAAATGTCTGGATTCTCAATGAATATCTTTACTTTTGACTATAAAGTATAAACATTATGTATACCATTACATTAATGAGAGTTTATATTATAGTATAGTACTGTAAAAAGACTTTTTGTGTGCTGAATTTTGTTATGTTGTGAGATATCATAGAACATAGTTGTTATACCACAATAAAAAGAATTAATTTTATTGTATCATTTGTTAATGTATATCCTTAGAAATGTTTGCTGTTCAAATAACAAGCTTTTTAAAAGAGGTTTATAAATTGATAGTATATGAATTATGGAACTTAAAAAGAAAAAAGAAATAATGCGACTGTGTGCTTGTTTTTGAGATGTTAGCAATTGAAAATTTGACGGGCAATGATTCTCTCTAAGGTTTTTATACAACTAACATTTTTTTTTTTTTCTCAAATACTATGAAAAATAACAAGGATGTTATAAGATTTTCAAATATAGCTTTTAAAATTACATGCAATATAATTTTGAATTGAAAAGTGAGCTTAGTGGTCATTTTTTTTGCTGGGCACAAGATTGATAAAACTAGAGGATTTCAAAAGAAAATCTGACAAATAATTAAAAAACAACCTTAATTTAACAAAAATAAAATTGAAGCTAATAAAAAGACAATGTTATTCTGGTTGTGTATACTGCAAGAAAATTCTTTTTGTATTGTGGTCATTATGTTTTGCCACATAGAGCTGCATCTTCAGACAGTATAAAGATAGGAACAAGCACTTAAGTACATGATATGATCTTCTTTTGGGGGATACAAAAAGGTTAACAGGAAGAAAGGTCCTAATTATTGGTATGAGAAAGTAAAATAAAACTTAATAATGAATTGTCAATATCCCTTCCAAAATGGATACAATTACAATTGGCTTCACTCTGAAGGTGGTACTGCTGCCAATGACCTCATGAATATTGTCAGATAAATGGTAGTTGCACATGTAGAAAATGGTTGAAATTGTAGTGAATTTTATAAGAGATTTATGTACAATATCTATGTTAGAAGTTAACTATGTGTGGTTCTTTAAGGTTCATTCTGTTTCTGGTTCTCTTTGATTATTGTGTGTGGTATATTTTTGTTGAGACTGCAACATTTATGTAACAAAAGATTCTAGATTCTGGATTGAGTCAACATTTAGGTTCAGTCTGGTTTCTAATCTTGTAGACTGTCATGGCTTAACTCTGCTAATCTTGTTGGAAGACAAATTTGCAATCAGCTTATCTTGTAGACTGGTGAGGTTAAGGCTCTCTCCTCCATCCTGCTAGCATTGGAGGTAGACAAAGCTGCTCTCTGATTATTTTGTAGACCGACAAAACTACAACCTAATAATCTTGTAGACAAACAAAGCTACGTTTTACTCAGCTTGTAGTTTGACAAGGCTACACCTTGCTTATCTTGGACCAGACAAAGCTGCACTTTGCTGATCTTGTAGACCAACAAAGCTGCAATCTAGTTATCTTGTAAATAGACAAATCTAGTTCCTACTTATCTTGTAGACTAATGAGCTTAAGGCTATAATCTAGAAAACTCTGCTAACCTTGTAGACATACAAAGCTACACTCTGTACTTATCTAATAGACTGAGAAGGCTACACCCTGCTAATCCTGGGGCAGACAAAGCTGCACTTTGCTGATAATGTAGGCAAATAAAACTACAACCCTAATAATCTTGTAGACCTTCAAGGCTAATCTCTGCTAACCTTGTAGACCGACAAAGCTGCACTCAATATATTACTTATCTTCTTGTAGACTGACAAGGTTACACCCTGCTCATCTTTGAGGCAGATAATAGTAATCAAAGATAAATCTACTACAAAAAATGTATATCCCTATAGTGTAGAAGCTCAAAGCTTCAATTTGTTAATCTTGTAAACAGACAAGAGCTAATATATGCTTTTCTTTCAGACAGACAAAGCTACAATATAATTATACTGTAGACAGACAAAGCCACAACCCTCTTATCTTCAAATACTACCAAGGATTAAGTCTGCTTAAAACCTGCAGATCTAAAAAGAAGTAGCTCCTAAATGCTTCTATTGTGTACTGGCAAGACAATTGCTCATTTGACAAAATTGCTTATTTGACTAAAAGGCAAAGCTATACAACCCGATAAGGTAGACCCACAAAGCTGTATATTTTTAATTTGGCAAAAAAGCATTTTGATTGGATGATTTTGGAGTATGAGCACAAACAACTGACCGCAAGGCCACTCTGCTTATTATTTACACAAACAAAGCTTAAATTGAAGGCCCCCATCCAGATTCCATAATTAACAAGTTTATTTGCATCTGAAAGACGTTAGACCGGTATTGTTTTATATTTTTTATATATTCCAAAAGTGTGTTATCTCCGTAAAAACCTTCAATTTTCCTCATCGACAGTGAAATGTGTGGCTTGGTGCGTTCTCTTTATTCAAAATAATACAAAATATGTAAACGACATCAAACTTTTTCGATAACAGATACTGCTTTGAAAAAAAAATGAATATAAAAGTTTAATGTAAACAGTAGAACTACGAATGATCTAGTAGTTGCATGCCTAATCACTAACATGCATGATTACGATTCTAGAAATACACAGAAAAAGGGAGCTATGATTTTTTATTATGTAAGGTTTGTTTCTCTTCTTTTAGGTGTCCGATTGTTCATGTAGTCAAACTACAGTTATCACTGATGGTGTGTGTTCGAATTTAATTACCTTTAGTGCGTTATTAGAAGTTTCTCTCATGGCTGGTGCGTTCGCCGTCAATTTTAATTAACTATAAGTTACGGTACTCTTCTGGCACCCAGCTTCCTCGACCAATAAAAACTGCCAGTCACGATAAAGCCAAGAGTGCTTGCTGAATCTTGCGCTTATCATCAACAATTAATACACAAACAAAAAACCTGTAAAACTGACAGATCATTGCGATAAATTTCTATAATAAAAGTATGACCAATTTACTTTGCAATTTCTTCATTTCATTACATGCTGGACAAAAATGGGTTATTATCCGCTGTTTAGAGAAATGCCCGGGGTGGGGTTGTTACCCGGTACTTCCCATATTTTTAGTGGTATTAGTGTGCCGCAAAATAGGGTCTTTTTTTCGTGCCCTGCTGGTAAGAACAGGGTTCCCTTTTCACGTTCTTCTGAATAGAACAGGGTCAATTTTTCATGGCCTGCTGGTGAGTACAGGGTCACTTTTTCATGCCCTACTAGTGAGAACAGGGTCTTTCTTTAAACAAAGTATTCGTCTAGTACAGGATCGCTTATTTAACTGTTTAATAATGTAAGTTTCCTGTTCTATTTAAAAATATTAAAATCCTTACGTCTTATAATGCAGCATGACTAGCACACCACCGTTCATTTTCATCAAAGAGCTACTCATTGAAATAGTAACTAGAACACATCCGCGAAATCGCGAGCATATACAGCTTGTGAACTGCTGTAGGGTGACTTTTTGTAAAAGATATTATGTATGGAAAATTTCATAAAAGGTATCAAAAGTCCTCTCCCTTTTTCTAAAGTCCGATATTTGTTTCCTTTCTGTTAAATTTAATTATTTTCGTGTTTCGTGCCTCAGACCACAATTATTCTTCTCCTTTGCTACAATGCATCTTTTGGTAAAAGTCAAATTAAATTAAAAATTTGCACCGCTTCAAACATGAATCTAACTGCTTATATATAGACCATTATTTATAGTCTAATAAAATATGCTTCTAGGACAATCCATAAGTGCTTTTTTCTTTTGAGAGCCTTATTAACATATAATGGTAGGATATGAATCTTGTATAAATTACTAAGACCGACTAAGGACAATTTGAGGGTGGTCGGAGGGGTCCTGATCACGAAATCCCGGGCTTAAAAACATGAAATCCCGAGATGCAGAATTTAAAGAAATTCATATCCCGAAATCGAAAAATATATTCCCAGATCCCGAAAGGAACAATCCCCAAATCCCGGGTTTAAAAACACACGACCCCGACGTCCCGAAAGGTCCTGCCTCCCTCTAATGATCTCTACCCTACTTTCATTTTTGCCAAATCACTACTTTCACTTCCAACAATAAATTTTTATGACCCATTTATGGGCATTATGTTTTCTAGTCTGTGCATCCGTTCGTTCGTCCGTTCATCCGTCCGTCTATCCTGCTTTAGGTTAAAGTTTTTGGTCGAGGAGGTTTTGGATGAAGTTGAAGTCCAATCAACTCGAAACGTAGTAAATATAGTGCCGATGTGGCATCCGTGTACTATGGACACATTCTTGTTTCCACATGTTTTACGGCTTATTTTAATATATATTCAACTGGTATATATGACCCCTTAAATAGTAATATATTTCAAAGAAATCTGCAGACAGAATACAGAGAGTCTCTATATATATTAAAGTATAATAATCGTAGTTTACATGTAGATATACGCGAAAAATAATTGTCCTCACTAAGGAAGTATAATAGTTGTGGTTCTGGAGATCTATACACCATGATATGGAGAACGCTCTGATTGGCTTATTTATTTTTTCATTTTTGATATCTATCATACGATTGGTTGTACTTGTGTGTGTTTCAAACCGGAAGTTTATCTATGACTAAAAGTCAGTCTGATGACGGAATCAATATTCGGACTCCTTTTTTTTCGTTTTTCTCCAAAAAAACACAATCTGAATAATCATAAGAATGGATGACAAATGCGACTATGCATGTCACATATAGAATACAGAGGCATGATGATTAATTTATCGTGGAAGGAAGAGAAGCGACACACAAAGTTTAATAGTATAGATTGCTAAAATTGAATAAAAGAAATTTAAAAAAGAAAAAAAAAGTAGAGATGATGAAATTTATCTCAGTCATCTATGTTTACAGTCTGTGTTTCTATTTTTAATAGTTGAATCCTATAGAAATATCAAGGATATTGGTACAGCTGTCTTACTAGCCAAAATCACTAGGAAAATATAGTTCGATATTTTTTTGGTAGGGATATGCCATTTTTGCCTAAAAAAAGTACCCATTTTAATATAACATTCACTGAAATTCAGTACCTATAGTTACAGAAATATTTAAGAAAGAATGACCTTTACTTATACAAGCACTAACTCATCATTACTCATAATTCATAAATAGATTAAATTACGTCAAAACGTTATTGAAGATCAAATCAGGAGACAAATTTCCGGGGTTCATTTTGGGAACTTATTTGAAAGGCGAACTTTCAAATGAATTGATTTAATTTAATATAATAATTGACCATTAATAATGTAAGATTCTCAATAGCATAATTATATATGATATCTGAGACTACTATATATGTAGTATGATATATGGAACGCGTAAAGCACATTAATAGATAATCACAGTTTATCGGCGACAATGATAGATAATCGGTCGACCATTATAGATGTACGGCGTAAAGTATACTTTACGGTCGACCATCATAGATGGTCTAATTAATGTGACTCGCGCGCAGACAATGATAGTTACTTCTTTGATAATGCATTTACAGTCGACAAGGTGAATTGTTTCGACAATGATAGTTAACCTCGACCAAGTGAATTAAAACACAAGTCGTAAATTCGATAATTTTAGATAAAACCGGAAATGCTAGCCAATTGTAAAATCGATTTTGATTGGCGGTCAACTTTTTTCTTTGGAAGTTAATTCCTTGAAGTTAATTCCTTAAAGCAAAAGTTACCCTTTCTAAAACATGTTCAACAGGTGTTTTAAAAAATAAATTTCGGACTTCACATCCTTGTATTAACTATGATGGTAAAGTGCATCGGACTATTCGTGCAACAGAATGGACACAAGAGGAACATAGTTTCCAATTTTCAATCCTCGAATATTGAAGCTTCTTGTAAAATTTAAAAGTTCCACACATAAATAAAGTTTTGTTTTCTCTATCGTTTACAAAGTAAAATACCTTTTATTATCATATACATGTATATTTGTATTTTTTCTCTAAAAGGTTTGATTTTTACAGGTAAATGCATATTACAGGTGGCTAGATGATCACATGTTTACCTGTAATATTGCTAAGAGGTGTCAGAAGTTAAATTTCTATAACAACTGGCCCCAATAAACGTTGACATAACAGGGAAAAAGTGTTTTTTTAAGAATTTTATAATCAATAAATTAATTCGAGACTGTTTAACAGTAAGAAACAAATTTTCAACATGCTCTATGGTTCTTTTTTTTGTGTGTAATTATTTGGGTTGTTCTTTTGTTCAGAAATCTATATATCATTTCATATAATAATATTTTATGAAGTTAGTGTGTCTTAACTCTGATTAGGACTCCTAAGTGCACTAAAAACTTATAATATGACACTCTTGACAAGAAGGAGTACTATTAAATGTAAAAAAAAATCATGTTATGTTAGAAATTGATATTTAATGCATAAACTCAAAATAATAAAATAAACAGAATAACAAATAAATGAAGTGTTTAACAATGTTAATCTTGCCGGTTTTTCTTTGATTTTACCGAAAATCGATGAACCGCAAGATATGGGTCAAATTACATATCTGATTACTCTATTATCTTAAAAAAAAAATGAAAATTTTAAACTTATTTGCATAAGAAAATATCTCAGACATTATATATGTTTAACATAGAAAATACTTTAAGATTCCGTGATTATTATTTTTAATAAGACATCTATAGATAAAAGCTTAAGTGTACCTTGGTGAATTCAATGTTGTGATGTCATAGCAGATCTAAGAATACAGAAAGTTGTTACTTATAACGATATTTTTATGAATTGACAAAAAAAAAGTTTGTCCCGGGTAACCGCCCTCCCCCTCTATGATTTGGTATTGCCGAAGTGGGAGGCTAAAGTTTAAAAAAAAAAAACGCGACCTAACAGACTACAGAACAGCAGACAGTGGATACAACATTTGATATGTTTTAAAGACACAGTTGGACACAAAATGATTGCACTGGGTAATTTCAACTATCACATGATGCCCTATGAATTAATTGACATACTTGAGCTCGTCTTAGGAATATATTCTCAGTGAACAAAAACGAATTCAGTAAATGTTTACTATAAAAACAGACAACAGACTTGCTGTCTTGAATACAATTGTGGCTTGTATTGTTTAATTCATTTTTAAAGCAACATTTGATCGATTGTTGGTATGTGTTTTCTCATTTTTACGGCTGTAATTTGTTTTCAGCTTTGCCAAATTAGTGGAGATAACTCAGATAAAGTATTTTTACAATTATAGAAATGACCTATTTTAATATGTAGCATTTGATTTTTTTTTTGGGGGGGGGGGGGGGGGGGGGGGGAGCGTGCTATGGATTTTTTTTGGGAAAAAAGTTTGTTTCCAGGTTTTGGAGAAAAAAAATATTTGTTTTTGACCCTGAGAAAAAAAAGTGTTTGTTTCATCCTCAGCTGCCACTATATGTAATTCTAAAATTGAAAGAAAAAAATTGTTTTCGTCTTTTCGCCAAAAAAAAGTTTGTCCAGAAAAAAAAATCCTTGCCCCCTCCCCCGAAATTCAAATCTGCCTAAGAGCTATATACCGTAATTTTGATTACTTTTTTCTCAGTAAATTTTATATGTTTTACAGCAACAAACGACAACCACTGAATGGATCCTGACTTGGGACAGGCACATATAGAATGTGGTGGGTTAAAACTTATTCGAAGACACTAACCCTCCTAATATCCTGTGACAGTGATAAAACAGTACAACATAAGAATAAACTATTAAATTTAGTGGAAAAAAGCTTATATCATCAGTTGGGTACAAACAAAAATACATCTAACAAACCAAAAAACACAGAGTGCTATGACTATAGGATATTAATCAAGTGACTGCTATGATTGTAGGTTATTCTTCACGTAACTGCTTTGACTAAAGAATATTCATGATATTCATCAAGTAACTGTTTCTACTATATGATTTAAATCAAAGTAATTGTTATGATTAAAGGTTACTTATTAAGTACATGCTATGACTATAGGTTATTCCTCAAGTGTCTGCTATGACTATAGGTTACTATAGAATATTCGTCATTAAACTGCTATGACACTACGATATTCATCAAGTACCTACTTTGACAATAGGATATTCATAAAGTACCTGCTATGACAATATTATATTTCTTGTGAAACTGCTATCACAATAGGATATTCATTAAGTAACTGCAATGATTGCAGGATATTCATCAAGCAATTGCTATGACGATAGAACATTCAAAAAGAACCTGTTATGACTATATGATAATCAACAAGTAACTGCTTTGCCTATATGATATTCGTCAAGTAACTCCTATGACAATTTGATATTCAACAAGTACCTGCTTTGAGTTAGTATATGATATTTATCAAGTACATGATATAGCAATAGGATATTCATCATGAACTGCTTTGACTATAGGATATTCATCAAGTAACTGCTTTGACAATATAATATTCATCAAGTACATGCTTTGCCAATATGATATCCATCAAGTAACTGCTACGACTATATGATATTCATCAAGTACATGCTTTGGCAATAGGATATCTTTCAAGTAACTGCTATGACTATATGATAAACTTCAAGTACCTGCTATGACAATAGGATATTCATCAAGGAACTATTATGACGATCGGATATTTACCAAGTCCCTGCTTTGACTATAGAATATTTATTAATTCCCTTATTTGAATATAGAATATTCAACACGTAACTGCTATGAAAATAGAAGATTCATCAAGTACATGCTATGACAATAGGATATCCATCAAATAACTGCTATGACTATAGCATATTCATCAAGTACCTGCTATGACAATAGAATATTCATCAATTCCCTTATTTAAAATATAGGATATTCAACAAGTAACTGCTATGACAATATGATATTCATCAAGTACATGCTATGACAATAGGATATCCATCAAGTAACTGCTACGACTATAGGATATTCATCAAGTACATGCTTTGGCAATAGGATTTCTTTCAAGTAACTGCTATGACTATATGATAATATTCAAGTACCTGCTATGACAATATGATATTCATCAAGGAACTATTATGACGATCGGATATTTACCAAGTCCCTGCTTTGACTATAGAATATTTATTAATTCCCTTATTTGAATATAGAATATTCAACACGTAACTGCTATGACAATAGAATATTCATCAAGTACATGCTATGACAATATTATATTCATCAAGTAACTGCTATGACTATAGGATATTCATCCATTCTCGTATTTGAATGTAGGATATTCAACAAGAAGCTGCTATGACTATAAGATATTTATCTAGTAACTTCTATGACAATAGGATATTCATCAAGAACTTGATATGACAATATGATATTCCTCAAGTAACTGCTATGACTATAGGATATTCATCCTTTCTCGTATTTGAATGTAAGAGATTCAAAAAGCACCTGCTTTGACTAAAGGATATTCATCAATTCCCTAATTTGAATGTAGGATATCCAACAAGTAGCTGCTAAGAATATAGGATATCCATCCAGTACCTGCTATGACTAAAGGGTATTCATCAAGTTACTGCTATGACAATATGATGTTGAACAAGTACCTGCTTTAACAATAGAATATTCTTCATTAAACTGCTATGACAGTATGATATTCACCAAGTACCTACTTTGACTATAGGATATTCATAAAGTACTTACTATGACAAAAAGATATTTCTCAAGTAACTGCTATCTTAAGAGGACTTTCATCAAGTAACTGCTATGATTGCAGGATATTCATCAAGTAACTTCTATGACTGCAGATTATTCATCCAGCATCTGCGATGACAATAGGATATCTTCAAGTAACTGATATGACTATAGGATGTTCATCATGTACCTGATTCGACTATACGATATTCATCAATTTTCTTATTCTAATGTAGGATATCCAACAAGTAGTTGCTATGACTATCGGATATCCATCCAGTACCTGTTATGACTATAGGTTATTCAAGAAGTACCTGCTTTGACTATAGATATTCGTCATTAAACTGCTATGACAGTATGATATTCATCAAGTACCTACTTTGACAATAGGATATTCATAAAGTACCTGTTATGACAATATTATATTTCTCAAGTAACTGCTATCACAATAGGATATTCATTAAGTAACTGCAATGATTGCAGGATATTCATCAAGTAACTGCTATGACAATAGAACATTAAAAAAGAACCTGTTATAACTATATGATAATCAACAAGCAACTGCCTTGCCTATATGATATTCGTCAAGTTACTCCTATGACAATATGATGTTGAAGAAGTACCTGCTTTGACTATAGAATATTCTTCATTAAACTGCTATGACAGTATGATATTCATCAAGTACCTACTTTGACTATAGGATATTCATAAAGTACCTACTATGACAAAAAGATATTTCTCAAGTAACTGCTATCTTAATAGGACTTTCATCAAGTAACTGCTATGATTGCAGGATATTCATCAAGTAACTGATATGACTGCAGATTATTCATCCAGCATCTGCGATGACAATAGGATATCTTCAAGTAACTGATATGACTATAGGATATTCATCATGTACCTGCTTCGACTATACGATATTCATCAATTTTCTTATTTCAATGTAGGATATCCAACAAGTAGTTGCTATGACCATCGGATATCCATCCAGTACCTGTTATGACTATAGGTTATTCAACAAGTAACTGCTATCACAATAGGATATTCATTAAGAACATGCTTTAACAATAGGATATCCATCTATTAACTGCTATGACTATAGGATATTCATCAAGGAACTACAATGACTATCGGAAATTCACCAAATCCCTGCTTTGACTACAGGGTATTCATGAATTCCCTTTTTGAATATACCATATTCAACAAGTAACTGCTATCACAAAAGGATATTCATTAAGTTCATGATTGACAATAGGATATCCATCAAGTAACTGCTATGACTATAGGATATTCATCAAGTACCTGATATGATAATAGGATATTCATTAAGGATCTTCTATGACTATCATATATTCACCAATTCCCTTATTTGAAGATAAGGTATTCAACAAGTAACCTGCTATGACAATAGGATATTCATCAAGGAACTACTATGACTATCGGATATTCACCAAGTTCCTGCTTTGACTAAATGATATTCATCAATTCCCTTATTTGAATATAGCATATTCAACAAGTGACTGCTATCACATTAGGATATTCATTAAGTACATGCTTTGACAATAGGATATCCATCAAGTAACTGCTATGACTATAGGACATTCATCAAGTACCTGATATGATAATAGGATATTCATTAAGGATCTTCTATGACTATCAGATATGCACCAATTCCCTTATTTGAATATAGGGTATTCAACAAGAAACTGCTATGACAATAGGATATTCATCAAATACATGCTATGACAATAGGATATCAATCAAATAACTGCTATGACTATATGATATTCATCAAGTATCTGATATGATTATAGGATATTCATTAAGGATCTTCTATGACTATCAGATATTCACCAATTCCCTTATTTGAATATAGGGTATTCAACAAGTAACTGCTATGACAATAGGATATACATCAAATACATGCTATGACAATAGGATATTCATCAAATACATGCTATGACAATAGGTTATCCATCAAGTAACTGCTATGACTATAGGATAGTCATCAATTATATTCACCAATTCCCTTATTTGAATATAGGGTATTCAACAAGTAACCTGCTATGACAATAGGATTTTCATCAAGGAACTACAATGACTATCGGATATTCACCAAGTTCCTGCTTGACTAAAGGATATTCATCAATTCCCTTATTTGAATATAGCATATTCAGCAAGTAACTGCTATCACAATAGGATATTCATTAAGTACATGCTTTAACAATAGGATATCCATCAATTTACTGCTATGACTATAGGATATTCATCAAGGAACTACAATGACTATCGGAATTTCACCAAATCCCTGCTTTGACTACAGGATATTCATGAATTCCCTTTTTGAATATACCATATTCAACAAGTAACTGCTATCACAAAAGGATATTCATTAAGTTCATGATTGACAATAGGATATCCATCAAGTAACTGCTATGACTATAGGATATTCATCAAGTACCTGATATGATAATAGGATATTCATTAAGGATCTTCTATGACTATCATATATTCACCAATTCCCTTATTTGAAGATAAGGTATTCAACAAGTAACCTGCTATGACAATAGGATATTCATCAAGGATTTACTATGACTATCGGATATTCACCAAGTTCCTGCTTTGACTAAATGATATTCATCAATTCCCTTATTTGAATATAGCATATTCAACAAGTAACTGCTATCACAATAGGATATTCATTAAGTACATGCTTTAACAATAGGATATCCATCAATTAACTGCGATGACTATAGGATATTCATCAAGGAACTACAATGACTATCGGAAATTCACCAAATTCCTGCTTTGACTACAGGATATTCATGAATTCCCTTTTTGAATATACCATATTCAACAAGTAACTGCTATCACAAAAGGATATTCATTAAGTTCATGATTGACAATAGGATATCCATCAAGTAACTGCTATGACTATAGGATATTCATCAAGTACCTGATATGATAATAGGATATTCATTAAGGATCTTCTATGACTATCATATATTCACAATTCCCTTATTTGAATATAGGGTATTCAACAAGTAACTGCTTGCCAATAGGATCATAAATAACGCTATGACTATAGGATAATCATCAAGTTCTGCTAATGACAATAAGATATCCATCAAGGAACTACTATGACTATCGGATATTCACAAATCCGCTTTGACTATAGGATATTCATCAATTCCCTATTTGAATATAGGATATTCAACGAGTAACTGCTATGACTATAGGATATTCATCTAGCAACTGCTATGACTGCAGATATTCATCAAGTAACTGCTAGTACTATAGAACGTTCCTCAAGTTACTGCTATTATAGTATGATATTCTTGAAGTGTCCACTGTGACAATAGGATATTCAAACAATACCTGCTATGACAATATGATATTTCTCAAGTAACTGCTATGACTATGCGATATTCAGCAAGTACCTGCTATGACAATAGGATATGCATCAAGTAACTGCTATTGCTATGGACATTTCTCAATTAACTGTTATGACAGTATGATATTTATAAGGTACCTAGTATAACAATAGGATATTCATCAAGTCCTGACATGACAATATGGTATTTCTCAACTAACTAATATGATTATACGATATTTATCAAGTTAACTGCTATGACTGCAGGATATTCATCAAGTAACTGCTAGTACTATAGAAAAATTAACAAGTACCTGCTATGACAATAGAATATTCCTCAAGTAACTGCTATGACTATAGGATATTCATCAAGTACCTGATATGACAATATGATATTCATCAAGTAACTGTTATGACTATAGGATATTCATCAAGTACCTGATATGACATAGGATATCCATCAAGTAAACTGATATGACTATAGGATATTCATCAAGTACTGATATGACAATATAATATTCATCAAGTAACTGCTATGACTATAGGATATTCATCCATTCTCGTATTTGAATGTAGGATATTCAACAAGAAGCTGTTATGACTATAGGATATTCATCATTTAACTGCTACGACTATAGGATATTCATCATTTAACTGCTATGACTATATGATATTCATGAAGTTCCTGCTCTGATAATAGAATATTCATCAAGTAACTGCTTTGACTACAGGATATTCATCAAGTACCTGCTTTGACTATAGGATATTCATCCATTCTCGTATTTGAATGTAGGATATTCAACAAGAAGCTGTTATGACTATAGGATATTCATCATTTAACTGCTATGACTATGTGATATTTCATCATTTAACTGCTATGACTATAGGATATTCATCATTTAACTGCTATGACTATATGATATTCATGAAGTTCCTGCTATGATAATAGAATATTCATCAAGTAACTGCTTTGACTACAGGATATTCATCAAGTACCTGCTATGACTATATGATATTCATGAAGTACCTGATATGACAATATGATATTACTCAAGTAACTGCTATGACTATAGATATTCATCCATTCTCGTATTTGAATGTAGGATATTCAAAGAAGCTGTTAATGGACTATTAGGATATTCATCATTTAACTGCTATGACTATAGATATTCATCATTAACTGCATATGACTAAGACATTGCAATATAGTCATCAGTAACTGCTTGACTAATGGATATCCATACCGCATAGTTCATGCATATAATAGCAATAATATCAAGTAAACTGCTTGACTAAGGATATTCATCAAGTCCTCTATTATATGTAATATTCAAAAGACTGATATACAATATTGATAATTATCATAACTGCTATACTATAGATATTCACTCTGATTGATAGAATCATACAATAAGTGTTAACTATAGGATATCTCATAACTCTGACATGAATACTAACTGCTATGACTATATATATCATGAAGTCTGCTAGATAAAATATTCATCAAGTAACTACTTTGACTACAGGATATTCATCAGTACCTGCTTTGACTATAGATATTCATCAATTCTCTTATTTGAATGTATTTACATGTACATGATTTGGAGCAGATTTTATTTTGCAGGAATAAATTTGTATTTCAGAAAGAAATTTATTCATAAAATAAGAAGGATTAGCATTTTTTTTTAATTAAATAGAAATTGGATTCCAAAAAAAAGGGAGGGCTAGATGGGTTTTTGTGGGCATTGGATGATTTACAAAGATAAATTGCATGTACGCATCATGATAGATGTAAATTATGAAGCTATAATTAGTTAATTTGTTAGTTTTTCCATTTCAGTGGCATGAAAACCCCCAAAATACTAAGCGTATAATTTCGACGAATACTCTCGACTTACAGTGTAATGTAACATTTTGCTCACATTTTTAAAATTTTACCCCGAACATTTTTCTGAGTAAAAGCAGTTTGAAGTGAATGTCAAAATTTGAACATGACCTTGTCCTTGACCTAATTTTCTAAGTTGGGACCCAAGGACCTTCAATAAAGCGACTCTATGTTTATACGGCTTACGGTTTATGAGTTTATATGCAAATCACTTATATCAAATGCATAAGGGGAAAGAACTTTGGTGCAATCCAACTCATCATCTTGAAGATATAGCAAGCACTTTGGTAAAATAAATTTGTCGTAATTTTTTACGGTTGTGAAGGAGTAGTGGACACAAGGAAAACAGTGTTCGGGGAGATAACACTTACAATGTAAAGTGTACGGTTTAACAGGGTCAGTTTCAAAAGCGCAATAACTGTTCGATATCATATGCGAAAAAATCTAGGCGACATCTTGCGAAACCACAATACTACGTAAGAACAAAATGTGGCGGAAGAAAAACAATAAATCTCAGAACAAAACCAATAGGTCTTTCCACGGAAAAGTTTAAAGACCTAATAATCAAAACCAAATAAATGGGTCTTTCCACGGAGAGGTGGAAAGACCTAATAATCAGAACAAAATCAATAGGTCTTTCCACGGAAAGGTAGAAAGACCTAAGTAATATGATTGTCAATGAACTATGAAAGTTTTACTATTATTCTAGCAAATAACCTTATGTCATCTCCGTGCCTATATCATCGTCCTAAGAATATATGAAATATTTGCCTCTGAACGTTAATCAACCAATAATCGATAATTCATTAATATGTCAAACCATTGAAGGTAACATGGAAACTACGTACAAACTAGTATGATTGTCAATGAACCATAAAACTTATACTATTATACTACCAAACAGCCTTGTCTCTATATTATAGCCCTAAAAAAAACATGAAATATGTGCCACTAGATGTTAAGCGACCACAATCAAGATTTCATCGCTATATCATTTCAAACCTTATACAGAACATGAAAACTAGTTATAAATCAATATGACTGTCAATGAACTATGGAAGTTATACTATAATACTAGCAAACAACCTTCGGCCATCACTATATCATCGTCCTACACATACATGAAATATTTGTCACTGGCATTAAAACAATCACAATCAATAATTCGTCGTTATTTCAAGTCAAACCTTAGTTGGAAACATGGAAAATAAATACAAATTAATATGATTGTCGATGAAATATAGATGTTATACTATTATACTAGCAAATAACCTTAGGTCATCACTATATATATATATATAGCTATTTCATCGTCCTAAACATACATGAAATATGTTCCACTGAACGTTAAGCAACCAACAGTCAATATTTCATCACTATTTCAAACCATTGAAGGTAACATGGAAACTAATATGATTGTCAGTGAACTATAGAAGTTATACTACTATAAAAGCAAACAACCTTATATCATCACTATACCATCATCCTACACATACATGAGATACTTGCCACTGGGTTTTAAGCAATCAACAATATATAATTCTTCGCCAATCGTATCAAACCTTAGAAGTTACCATGCAACCTGATTACAAATAATATGATTGTCAATGAGCTACCTATGGAAGTAATGCTATTATAATACAACAGATCGTTGGCGTTTTAATGGGCGGAGTTGCCTTCCTGGAAATATTTTATATTGCTATATTTGACAATGACCATAATAATAAACAATAAAATAAAGCAATATCTTACAAAAATAATATCAAATTGCACAAAAGAACGAGAAATAATGGATTTAATATATTCAAAGAAGACGGTGAACAAAAACTATTTGAATTTAATTCCTTTACAAATTGCGAGAATTATTAGAAACAATAGCAACATGTACAAAATTTGTTTCTGAATATATTCTGTCTATAGATATTCATTGGTTATATATAGTTCTGCCAAATTAAAATATTTTGATTCTTTCAGATTAAGCTGTCTGCCTGTGAGGCTTACTTTCTTTTACAAATGTTTCACCGTCTATATGATTCTTTTTTTGTTTTCTCTGATAAACTTTATTTAATTATGTACAATTAGATATTCACTAGACAGTATTTGTCGGCCTCTGATGAGGGTTTACCTTGGAATATTCCTGAAAGAACCCGAAACATTGCATATTAAATTCTATAGAATTAAGCAATATAAAGTACGTAGTGTCAGGTCAGAAATATTGATGCCATACCATGAATAAGTGGATTTATGGTTATTATATACACCAAACAAATAAAAAGCTACTTTCTCGGCATTTCTTTTAATTTAAAAATTAAAATCTGGTAATGATCAGTTGATATTGCAAGAAACTTTTCTGTACCGCATTTATTTGCTAAGGTTTGCTTCTTAATTACACAGTAAAATTATATGTGTCCGATTTTCCAATAATTAGTTCTGTAGCCCGAGTTGTGACTGGATTTACAGGTGTGCGATTGCGCAATTTATTGCCCTCCAATTAATCACCTGAAATTAAGCTGGAGGTGAAGTTTTAAATGGATTATCACTTGGTAATTGTTTTTACAACTAAACAAATTACTTTATTTAAACAGAAGCACTGAGCAATACTATGGTATTCAATCCGGAAAAACAATATATGTCACGGTACATATATATTATATATATGTGTGTCTCTGTTAATGATAAAAAAAAAAAATGCACGATTTTTTAATATAAAATATTTGATATAAAAAAAAATATTTTGTTATATTAAAAATGATAAATGATGCATTAATATAGAAATTAGAAAGTAAATTATTCTACAACGACTTGCCATGTATATGAAATTAGTACCAGTTATAACTTATTAACTTTGTCACGGTAAAATTATTATAAGTATAATAATTAATAACTGTAAACTTGCATGTAATATAATTTCGTCTCAATTTTTACAGATAAACAGTATTCTAAAATACTATTAATTGCCGGTTGTTGAGATCTAGCTAGACGATCAATTTGACTTAAACGCGTTGTCATTTGAATCGATGGATATGATTGGACAAAATTAATTAGCATTGTCGATAACCTATTGTGATTGGGTACATATGAATTGCTATCGAAAACAGGGCGTAAATGCATTTACGAATCGCCCGTTAAACTGTAATTATCCAATAATGTGGTTCCCGCGTTCCTTTATTATAGATTGTCGACTGTTAATGCATTTATGATCGATAATGATAGATTGTCGACGATAATTTCGTAAATGCATTTACAACCGTAAAGTATACTTTACGCCGTACATCTATAATGGTCGACCGATAATCTATCATTATCCCCGATAAATTGTGATTATCTCATTTATGTGGTTCCCGCGTGCCATAATCATACCCCAAATCACTGATACAGTTATCAAACGTAAATGCATTTTAATATAGGATGTAATTAAAAAGGAGGGTAATTTTTATATAAAATCTCGCAAAATTATGACCTATATTTTTGGCACATCCCCGCATACCCAATAATAGGAAGTTACCACCCCACCCCCAGCCCGTGACCCTATATTCTTTTTATTGTCATAAAACTACTTATATTGATTGAACAAGAGCAGGAGAATTTGAAGTAAGTGAAAATTATAAATGAAAAAAATCTTTACAATGCTGCAAAAAACCTGGGACTATTATACTAAAAGTCCCAGAAAAAAACTAAAAGCCGGGAAAGAAAAAAAAGGGGGCAATGCCTCAAGTACGTGCTGTATTGACTTGTCTTAAGAATAACATTGGTGAATGCTCTCAATATAGGGACAATGATTGAAACAATGTCTTATGTTACAGGTTTATAACAGTTGATAAATAGTATAGTGATCTATAGTTAAAGCTCCTCAGAGAATGAGACCAGTTCAGCATGTTTCTGTCCCCTACCTAAAGGTCTCCCAATAATTACAGCTGACCTTTCACAATGTTTACCCGTCTTGCAAAGCCAAATCATGACATACGGTCAATTTTACAGAAATCATTTTCTATCTCATCACAGGTAATGTAATTATTCACAGATCAACCCATTCGCAGGTTTTGTGAAGGTCAAAGCCAATAATTTGTCAAAGTAGCGACCGTAGCCGGTGGCGGTGTCAGTGGGAAAAATTAAATTTTGTAAACTGAATGACTAAAATTATGTATGGATTACCTGGAAACAGTATATATGTTCCTGGAACTCGCATTAAACATGAAAAAGACATCATCATCATCATGAGTGGATCAAGAGATTTTTTATTATGGAAGGGGGAGCTGGGGAGGTAGTCCAAATAAGGGTGCCCATATTCGCTGGGGATACAATTTCGACGTTTTATAATTTTGAAGTGTAAAAACTTCAAAGGATGGCTGAAATCAGAGAAATATACCAGTAAATAATATATTTGTAACAAATATGATCATTTTTAAACTGAAGACAAAATTTCAGCACTTAATGCAAAGGACCGAAAAAAGGACAATGATTTACGGCCAATTTCCCGAATGAAAAACACAACATCAAAGAAGTATTTCATAGTAATTCTTTGACTGATTGCCCTAAATTTAAGTTTATTAAACACCTTTGAAATGTCTGCAATTCATCTATAATAAAATTGATTGTTGGTTGCTTAAAGCCCAGTGGCAAATATTTCATGCATATTCAGGACGAGAACAAGTTCACAATAAAAACTATAGGTAGGTCTTGAAATGATAGAGGCCATCTGGGATGATGGTCGGGGAAATTTGGACTGCCACTGTAAAATGAGGGTATATTGGATAGGGACAGAAATTTTGCCTTGCAACAGGCCACCTACAGTCCCCTCAAAGAGTTGTTGCAATGGTTCTTAAAACATGCAAAGAGCGTGGCACTCTCCTTACACGAGGCATCCGATTTAACATCCCCAATCTGACCGGACGTGACTGCAAACTTGACATGCTTAATACATCCCGCACAGCCAAACGGACGCCCCACTTCAGCAAGCGTTTTACAGCCAGTCGGAAGAAGACCGAGTGACCATATTTCTATTCCCCACAGTCGCCCTTGGGGCTCATATAATGAAATTGAATTGATAAGTCTTGTTTAAAGCTGCAGTTATTTGATTTTAAATAGATGTATAAAAATGGTGAATATGTCTCCCCCTTTGACAAAACATCAGGAAATTTCAAATAGCCTTTAATCTAACTTTTCAGATAATTTTTTTTCAGAGAGACATGTTTTCAAGCTAAGAATATTTTGCTTTTCATGTTATCTTCATATAGAAATATCAGTATATTAACTTCAAAAACATAAAGACCTCAACATAAACTACAGAAAACATGTTTTTTTGTGGCGAAAATGAGCACCCCACTCTACCTGTAAGATTGTTATGGGGCTGATATGGAAGGATCCTATCCTTGTTAGCCCACCATATTTTGGTACATTTTCAAAACTGATACAATCATCAATCCTTCATGATTTGGTGCAATATTTCACACAATTAAAAAGAAATATATAGAAAACTATTTGTGTCCTCATCAATTACTTAAAGTTCTGATACATGACTGACTCCCAATGACGGTCTATACTAATTTTAAAAGCTTCCACAATTTTTGATGAAAGAACTTCAACTGGTAGGTTATTCCTTAATAATACGTTGTGAGAAATGTCTTAATCGAAAAGAAGTGTTACATCTAGGTTTTGCTAATTTCCAATTATTCCCATGGTATTTGTACTGATGACAGTAAAAAATCTTTCAAAAGATATATCTTCGATTCCTTTTAATATTTTAAAAGCTTGTACATGTATCATCACCTCTTCGCCTTCTTTTTTTTTTTTTTATAAAATAAATCTTATTTTATTTTAGTATCAATGTTAAAACCCTTATTTCAACATTGATAGTAAAAAAAAAAATCCAATGGAGCAATTTTTGAAGGCCTTGCTCAAATACTTAAAAGATCTTTGTGCAATCAGTTTCTTTGATGAATTAATGAGATGAAACATTGATCTCTAATAAAAAAATATGAGCTAACCTGGGGAAAAATCATTAAAGGCATGATATTACATATCAAAACTTGAGAATTTTTGTGGGATTGTGAGAAAAATTTACTTATTCAAGTGAAATTTTGTGAAAATTAAGGGGAGATTATTCAAACATCATAATTAACTTATGTGTATTTTTTTTTACTTCTTCAAGTAGTATAAATTACTTGAACAAGTAGTACCCCTGACTGACTGTGTATTGCTACCTTATGTAGAAAAACTTAGAATATTTAGGCATTAATGGAAGCATGTCTGGAGCTGGCCCTCTCTTAGGATCTGCCCCCCTCTTAGGATCTGCCCCCCTCTTAGGATCTGCCCCCCTCTTAGGATCTGCCATTGATAATCACTTCTTATTAATGTATTTGAATCTCAGGTAATACATTTATATAGACTTATAACGGCCATCAAATCATAGACTCTCAGTATTCTTGTTAATGGTGTTAAAATCCTTCAGGTATTAACTAATAACCACCATCCTCATGATCTCTTCTTAGTAATATTACACACATATATTTGAATCTTCCAGGTGAAAAATAATCACCAACATCCCCATCGTCACCATCCTGTTCACCCCCATCAACATCCTGTCCACCATTCACCACATAAAGTTGCAGTACTGGGAGCAGGAGGGGCTGTTGCTCAGCCATTGTCTCTACTACTGAAAAATTCCTCCAAAGTTGGCAGGCTATGTTTGTACGATGTTGTTCACTCACCAGGTGTCGCTGCAGACTTAAGTCACATAGATACAAGAACTGTTGTTACTGGTTACCTAGGCAATGTACAGCTGGAGCCCTGTCTTTCAAAATCTGATGTTGTACTTATAACAGCTGGAATTCCTAGAAAACCAGGTAAATTAAATGATCAACTGACAATCGGCAAACACACTACACATAAAACTTATACCACCACTGTTGAATGATGTTACAGGCATTTTATGCATTCTATTGCAATCTTTATTTAACAACCTTTTTCATTGGTTTAAATTTATCCTCAAATCAACAAAAGACAATCTATCCAAATATGAATCATTGGCAATTATATGACTACATCTTCTTATTTTTAGCTCATCTGACCTGAAAGGTCAAGTAAGCTTTTCTCATCACTTTTCGTCCGTCATCTTTCGTCTGTAAACTTTTACAAAAATCTTCTCCTCTGAAACTACTGGGCCAAATTTAACCAAACTTGATCACAATTATCCTTGGGGGATTTAGTTTAAAAAATGTGTCCGATGACCTGGCCATCAAACCAAGATGGCCGCCATGGCTAAAAATAGAACACAGGGGTAAAATGTATATTTTGGCTTATATCTTTGAAACCAAAGCATTTAGAACAAATCTGACTGAGTAAAATTGTTGATCAGGTCAAGATCTATGTGCCCTGAAATTTTCAGACGAATCAGACAACCTGTTGTTGGGTTGCTGCCCCTGAATTGGTAATTTTAAGGAAATTTTGCAGTTTTTGGTTATTATCTTGAATACCATTATAGATAGAGATAAACTGTAAACAGCAATAATGTTCAGCAAAGTAAGACCTACAAATAAGTCACACATGACCAAAATTGTCAGTCAACCCCTTAAGGAGTAATTGCCCTTTATAGTCAATTTTTAACAACTTTTCGTCATTTTTTTGAACTTGTACAAAAATCTTCTTCTCTGAAACTATTGGCCAAATTTAACCAAACTTGGCCACAATCATTACTAGGGTATCTATTTAAAAAAAATGTCAAATGACCCCGCCTACCAACCAAGATGGCCGACATCAGTAAATACAGTAACAGGTGAACGACACAGGCTCTTGAGAGCCTCTAGTTATATTTTTCATGTTTTTCAAATAGGTATGACTGAAGACGAACAGTTCAACACAAATGCTGGAATTGTCAAAGATTTAGTGTCTGCCTGTGCAGATTTTTGTCCAAAAGCAATGATCTGTATCATTACCAACCCTGTAAGTACAATGAAAAGTAAGAAAAGAGGTAAAAATATGAGTGCCAAATGAGGATAAATATAAAAAAAGAAGATGTGGTATGATTGCCGATGAGAAAACTCTCCACAACTCTCCACAAGAGACCAAATGACATATAAATTAGAACTATTGGTCACCTTGAGGCCTTCAACAATGAGCAAAGCCTATACTGCATAGTCAGCTATAAGAGGCCCTGAAATGACAATGTAAAACAATTCACATGAGAAAACTAACAGCATATAAATTTATGTACAAAAAATGAACAAAAAATAAAGTCTGTTTGTACTAATTCTTATAGATTTAAAAGTCATGATTTAAGTCAAACTTTAATATATAATAAGAATAAGAATAAATAGAGATGTGGGACTATATTCCAACAAGATTTCTACATTAAAACGCAATAAAGCAAGGTAAGACACATAGATGACAATATATCATTTTTAACAAATGTCAAGATTAAGATCGTAACTAGTCTAGATAAGTACCAAGAATTTTTCTTTCCCACCAACAACTTTTTAAAGGACACACTTAAATGTTAACAAAAAACTAATTCAAAGGATCTAAGGTGCAATAATTAATTTTAAAACAACTATACATGCTATAAGAAGAAAATACACTTGAACATGTTGAAGGACTATTCTTATTTTTAATTACTTTATAAATGACATTACCAGTTAAGGATGATCTTGAATGTTTTAGGTAAATTCAACATTGCCACTTGCTGCTGAAGTTCTAAAGAAAAAGGGTGTGTTTGATGAGAAGCGGTTGTTTGGAATGACGGCATTAAACTTATCTAGGGCTAAAGCATTTGTGGCTGAAGCAGTGGTAATGTCAATTTAGCTAAGCTTAGCAAAGGGATGATTAAGGTTTGGTCTATTTAAAGCAGCTGGACTTATATATATATATATATATGCAGTTTTTCTGTTTGAAAGTCACTTTAAATTTATTTTTAAAGACTTTTTGCAGTAAACCTATTAAAGAAGAAATATTTTTACTATATATACAAATTGGTCACTATTAGCTTTTGAAAAGTAAATAATCACAAATTTATTTTATTTTAGATATCATGTATATTGTATAGGTTTTAAATATATATGTAAATGAAAACAAACAAACAATATAGAGGAGTAGATGATATGAAAAATAAAGTTCATTGTCATATTATATTTATACACAAGCTTAATTTTCAGGGATGTAATGTCACCAAGCTAGTGGTACCAGTTGTTGGAGGAAATAGTGGTATTACTATTGTACCTCTAATATCACAGAGTATACCTCCTGTAGATTTATCACAGGTAAGTACCAGTAACGTCACCAAGCTAGTGGTACCAGTTGTTGGAGGAAATAGTGGTATTACTATTGTACCTCTAATATCACAGAGTATACCTCCTGTAGATTTATCACAGGTAAGTACCAGTAATGTCACCAAGCTAGTGGCACCAGTTGTTGGAGGAAATAGTGGTATTACTATTGTACCTCTAATATCACAAAGTATATCTCCTGTAGATTTATCACAGGTAAGTACCAGTCATGCAGTTCAGGATTCCTATACTAATATAATGCTGCATTACCTCCAATAGTGCTAAAAATGGTGTAAGACATCATCAATAAATTAACCATGTTGACAAATGTATTTCCTCCGATTCACTGTCAGTTTAATCATCAGTACCCATAAGGATTTCTTAAAAAGTGGATGCTTGGACAAGATGTTATGGATATATTCTATTTCCTCCAAAAAGTTCATTAGAGATTTCAGGATTTTTGAATTCCTTCTTTTCTGTGATATCTGAATGTTAACACCTGTTAGTATAAATGATCACTTTGTATTAACAATGATCATTCAATTTAATAACTTGGTATTATTTCATTTTCACTCAGTGTTCTTTGACCATTTTTTACATCAGGGGCAAGGTAAATATTTTAGGAAGCTCTTTTAATTAAATCTAACTTGGAAGGAACCAAGGTTAACAAAGTATCATCATGGACTACGAAACACTGAGGTATGTACCAACAGAGGAGCCAACATAGATAGACTGATAGATGTACTACAAAAGAAGGATATGTCAACATACAGAACAATTATTATCCATATTGGTGGAAATGACTTAGATAATGATGACAATCTCCAAAGCATAAGAGATAATTACGAAGCTCTTTTATATTTACTGAATATCAAATGTCACCCACATTGTAAACTTGTAGTTTCTGGATTTCTACCCAGAAAAGGATTTAATATGCATAACCCAAATGAAATGCTGAAAGACCTATGTGAACAGTTTAACTTACAATTTATTGATCATACAAACATGTTTTATGATAAGAATTACAATCTTTCTTATTCTCTTTTTCATCATGATGGGATTCATTTGTCAAAAAAAGGGACATCAGCGTTCCTAAGATCAATCAACATGCATGTTAGTGTATTAAAGCATACAGATCAATCAGATAGGTATTGTGTTCACTGTGGTGAACCAAATCATAATTCAAAATCATGTAGACATGGTAGAAAGGTTCTATGTCACTCTTGTAACAATTTTGATCACAAAGAAAAATTCTGTGAATTTTATAATTAGGGTGATGGCAAAGAGGACAAAGCCCTACAAAATAAAATTTTGAAAAATTCTTTTGAAATTTTAAACCACATATGTCAAGAATGTAATAACATTTCATGCACATGTCTCTATGGTATTAAGGATTTAGTTAATCAGAAATTTGAATCCAGCTGTTCAAAATCTTTTTACCAATTATCTAAACATAAGGATGTAATTAATAACTCTGATAAAATGACATCAGCATTAAATCAAGTTGATACAACCTCTCAGCAGGTACCAGACCTATCCCTATTTTTTTATATTTTTATTTACTTATTATATATACTATGTGTATCATGTTTATGTGTTATTGACAATACTTATCTTATTGATAAGGATACAGAAAATGATGATCTTGTAATATATGGATTTAAGAAATGCAAAGGTCTTAAAATATGTTCCCACAATGTGAATAGATTGGAATGCAAGTTTGATGAGATTAAATACAATCTTGTGTCCACTCCAAATCCCCGAGATATAATTGGTTATTGTGAAACTTTTTGGGGTAAAAATACTTCTGATACAGAAATAGATATTCCTGGATACATTTTACAAAGGAAAGATAGACTAACCGATGGTGGGGGTGGTTGGGCTGTCTATTTAACAGAAACCACCTCTTTTTCTAGAAAAAATTATTTTGAAATAAGTAACATTGAAACTATTTGGTTTGAAGTTAAACCTAGCTATAAGAAATCCTTTTTATTGTGCTTTGTTTATAGGCCACCCAAGTCTCTAATTGGTTGGATAGATAAATTTGAGGATGAGATTAAGGTTGCAATGAAATATAATTCAGACGTAATTCTTATGGGAGATTTTAACATAAATTGTTTACAACCCAATAAAATACCACAAAGATGGTTTAATGCCCTAGAAACTTATAACTTTCAACAGTTAATTAAGGAACCAACAAGAGTTACAAATGAATCAAAAACTTTGATAGATCATATATATATGTCACCAGTTTAAGCATGTTTAAAGAGGCTCATGTTTCTAAATATTCTATTAGTGATCATTATCCAATATGTATGACAAGACAAGAGAAATTGTATGATAAAAAATATACTCATTCAACAATCACTTATAGAAATTTTAAGACTTTTAATGAGCAAAACTATTTAAAAGATTTAAAAAGTGCACCTTTTCAACATATTGAATTTGTAAATGACCCATCTGTTTGTATTGAAATGTGGTACAACATTTTTAATAACATTTTAAATAAACATGCCCCTATTGTGAAAAAGAGGGTAAAAAAAGACAGACAGCCTGAATGGTACAATAAAGAAATCTCATATGCAAGAAAAATGAGGGATAAATATCATTCACTGGGAATGTGGGCTGAATATAGATTCTGGAGAAACAGAACAAAACATATCATTGATACATCTAAACAGAAGTATTATAATGATATGATAAAAGACTCAAAAGATTCTAAAACACTATGGAAATGTCTTCATAGCTTAAATCCATCAAATCCATCAAAACCATATGAACTTATTACAAGTGGAAACCATAAAACAACAGATCATAAAGAAATTGCTAATACGTTCAATAATTATTTCACCTCATGTGTTGAAAAATTAAGGCATAGCAGGGCACCAAGCAACTCAAATTTTAATACTCTGACTAACTATGTACAAATGAAATTCTCGAAAAAAAGGCATAATAAATTCATCATTCCTCCAGTAAAAGTTTCAGAACTATTTGCTGAAATAACTAAACTAGATGTTAAGACATCTTCTGGTTCTGACAATATAGGTCCAAAGATTTTAAAACTGAGTGCTCCTTTCATAGCATCTTCCTTAACATACATTTTTAATCGAATGATTGATACTGGTATTTATCCATCTGTTTTAAAAAATGCCAAAGTAGCTCCAATTTTCAAATCTGGTGAAAAAAATGTAGCTAAAACTACCTTCCCTAACTCACAGAAGGCGAAGAGGTGATATGATACAAGCTTTCAAAATATTAAAAGGAATCGAAGATATATCTTATGAAAGATTTTTTACTGTCATCAGTACAAATACCCGTGGGCATAATTGGAAATTAGCAAAACCTAGATGTAACACTTCTTTTCGATTAAGACATTTCTCACAACGAATTATTAATGATTGGAATAACCTACCAGTTGAAGTTATTTCATCAAAAACTGTGGAAGCCTTTAAAATTAGTATAGACCGTCATTGGGAATCAGTCATGTATCAGTTAAGAAATTGATGAGGACACAAATAGTTTTCTATATAACTTTTTAATTGTGTGAAATATTGCACCAAATCATGCAGGATTGATGATTGTATCAGTTTTGAAAGTGTACCAAAATAGGGTGGGCTAAAAAGGATAGGATCCTTCCATATGAGCCCCACAACGATCTTACAGGTATCTTACAGGTAGCTAGCAATTACAGACCAATATCTGTATTGCCAACATTATCAAAATTAATAGAGAGACATGTATCTAATCATCTGTATAAATATTTGACAAAGTTTGATATTTTACACCCTTCCCAGTCTGGTTTTAGACCTAACCATTCGTGTCAAACTGCCCTCATTAATATTATTGATAAATGGCTACATGAAATGAATAATGGAAATATCAATTTGGCAGTCCTCTTGGATTTTAAGAAAGCTTTTGATGTTGTTGATCATGAAATTCTATGTAAAAAACTTCAAATTTATGGCTTCCATGAAGATACTGTTAAATTTTTTAAATCATATTTGAGTGAAAGAACACAGCAAGTCCATATAAATAATCAGTTTTCTGATAAAAAGTTTATAAATTTTGGTGTTCCACAGGGCTCAATACTTGGTCCCATTTTGTTCGTTTGTTCATAAATGACCTTCCATTACACATCAAAAACTGCCATACAGACTTGTATGCTGATGACACAACTATGCATACATCAGGAAAGACTATTGGTGATATGCAATTAAAAGTACAAGATGATCTCCAATGTTTTGAAAAATGGTGTCATGAAAATAGCATGTTCATAAATTCAGATAAGACGAAATGCATGGTTATAGGAACAAGACAAAGGCTGCGTTTAAATCAAGCAGACCCAGTTCTGACTATTGAGAATAATATTCTTCAAAAATCATCAATTGAAAAACTTTTAGGTGTAAGAATTGACTCTAATCTGTCCTGGACAGGCCATATTAATTATTTATGTTTAGTTTAAACATATTTTATTTGCGTAAATGTGCAAAAGGGATGAGACACAAGTTAATCAAACTTATAAAGTCTTCTCCCATAAAATTATTTATGTTCATCTATATCATCTAGACTTTATTTACTCTCTAAAATCAAAAAATTTCTAAATATTGATCTAAGAAAATTATTTTATAATGGTTATATTCTCCCACTGATAGATTATTGTTGTATTATTTGGAGTGGCTGTGCTAAAAATGAGCTAGTCAGAATAATAAAATTGCAGAAAAGAGCTGCAAGACTTATTTTAGATGCGGATCCACTTTCATCATCAGCTCCACTGTTTAAACAGCTTGGATGGATGACAGTAGAGAACAGAATCTCATACCACAAATCTGTTTTGATGCAGAAATGCCTTAAGAATGAAGCCCCTGTTCCAAAAGCCAAAACAGAGCTGTATAAGAAATCTTTTATATATTCAGGATCTATTTTATGGAATAACTTACCAATATCCCTGAAAAAATCAACCTCAAGTACAAGCTCATTCAAAAAAGATTTTAAAAATTACTTGTTGGAACATTAAGAAGCTGTGCGATTTTATATGCATAATAATTTTCTCACACTTACTCAAACTTATGATATTGTTGATGGCAATACTATATATGTCATATATGAATTTGTAACTTTTACCTGTTTTGAAAATTGTATATTTCATAACAATTTTTTTTATTGCATTATTCATGTATGTGTGTTTGTTTGATATTTTGTAATTGTTTGTTATATGTCATTGTATTTCATGAGGACCTCAGGGAAGATTAGCTTCATAGCTAACTGTGTAACCCTCTTTAAATAAATAAAAAAAAGAAGAAATTACTGTGTTTACACACTGGTAGAAAATGGACTATATTTTATTCAGGAAGAAAGAAAGAAAATAATACAGAAACTACAGAATGCGGATACAGAGATTATTGAGACAAAGGCTTCAACTGTAAGTGATATTTAGTATACTTGACTTTTTACTTGTACATGCTCCACTTCACAATAAACTTTTTATTTGTACATGCTCCACTTCACAATAAACTTTTTACTTGTACATGTTGCACTTCACAATAAACTTTTTACTTGTACATGCTCCACTTCACAATAAACTTTTTACTTGTACATGTTGCACTTCACAATAAACTTTTTACTTGTACATGCTCCACTTCACAATAAACTTTTTACTTGTACATGTTGCACTTCACAATAAACTTTTTACTGGTACATGTTGCACTTCACAATAAACTTTTTACTTGTACATGTTGCACTTCACAATAAACTTTTTACTGGTACATGTTGCACTTCACAATAAACTTTTTACTGGTACATGTTGCACTTCACAATAACTTTTTACTTGTACATGTTGCACTTCACAATAAACTTTTTACTTGTACATGTTGCACTTCATAATAAACTTTTTACTCTTACATGTCACACTTAACAATAAACTTTTTACTTGTACATGTTGCACTTCACAATAAACTTTTTACTTGTACATGTTGCACTTCACAATAAAAATTTTACTTGTACATGTTGCACTTCACAATAAACTTTTTACTTGTACATGTTGCACTTCACAATAAACTTTTTACTTGTACATGTTCCACTTCACATTAAACTATGTGGATGCTGTTAAAAGTTGCTCTGAGCTTGAGGTGTATACATTTTTATGCATCATATCTTGATTGGAGAAGAATGCTTTCCGATGCAATCTAGCCCTTGTTTATTCAGAGTAGCAATGAATGATAATGCAGTCAAACAATTTTTTCCATGCAAATTTTCAAGGTGAAAAACTTATAAATTTCCAAAAAATCATTTTCTCATAAAAGTTTACTGGTTGCATTTAAATGGGTTTTTGCAACCCTTTGATAGTGTGAAAATTGAAGATCATCGTTATATTCTATAAAAAAAAAAGAAAAGAAGACTTACTGTGGATTCATTAATACTCGTTGGGTACCAATATTAGTGGATTTCGTGGGTACAGGAGAACCACAAGTTTGAATGTTCAATGAATTACAAATTTTCTATAGGTTTGTCAAATCCACAAAATCAAATATCCACCAATATGGAATTTTTCCTCAAACCACGAAAATAAAAGATTCTACAGTAAGTGTTATGTCTTTTAAATTTGATTAGAGTGTTTTATTTTAATCATAAATACAGATATATATATATATATTTGAACAGGGTTCAGCAACTTTGTCAATGGCACATGCTGCCTCCAAGTTCACACTATCATTGCTAGCAGCAATAGACGGAGAGGAAGGACAAGTAGAAAGTGCCTATGTAAAGTCAGAGGAGACAACTTCACCTTACTTGGCAACACCACTGTTATTGGGGGTAAGTATATGAGAATGCAAGGTCAGATGAAACAAAAGAAGCGTACATAAAATATCACTGTTACAGGTAGGGTACATGCATATGAAATTTTAACACTCAATAGCAGCTATCATGACAACACTAATGTAATTGAAAGAAAGTATAAGGGGTTTATAAAGTTGCAGGAGTCAAATGCAGCTTACATGACAAAGCCTGTGTTACTGAAAGTTAGTAATGGGAAATATAGTCTGCGGATACAAAAAAAAGGTATCTTGACAAGACATGTTTGCTAGGAGAAAGTATAGAGGAATGTTAATAATTTGAGGACAAGAGAAACAATGAACGTGTAAAATTACCAAAGACACAACAATGATGTCATTGGTGGCCTTAAGCTGTTTTCTGCTCTTTGTTTAGGTTGTTGTCTCTGTGACATATTCCCTATTTCCTTCTCAATTATATTTACATAAAGTCAGAGAATTCAAAAGAAAATTATATGACAAAATACTTATTAACTGTGTTTCATATATAAAATTTATAGTGTAACTTTAATTGAAAAAAAATCCTGGAATAAAATTTTCATTCATAGGACAAATTTAAAGCAGAAATGTTGATTTGTTTTCAGGGTGAAGGAATAGTAAAGAATCTTGGTATGTCTAGTTTGGATGAATTTGAGACAGAAATGGTGAAAGCAGCTCTACCTGAATTAATCAGAAATATTCAGAAAGGAATAGATTATGCTAATAAGTCATAATTGAACCAAATAGAAAAACTGTTTAGTGTATCTGGTATATTATGCTGAGATATTATGACTATGCAGTGGTTGTGCCTTATTGTGCCATTATCTGTGATTTTTGTCCTGTAAAAAGTTTAGATTATCCTTCCCTTTTATAGTTATATATTACAGACAGTTATTTGATTTTACAAAATAAATTGAATTTATAAGCAATAATCAGAATACATATGGCGGTAGTCACTAGTAGCCATAAGTTTATAAACATGATAAATGAGGGCTAGGCTAGCATATTTTCAGGGACAAACATTTGAACTGAGATTTTTAGTTCACTTTATAAAGCAGGTTAAGAATTTAAGGGATTTAAATGTAGCTGGCTACCACTGGAAAAGTTTCATGTTTGGTAGGTAAACAACGAAAAATATTATTGTTTCTCAGGGAGACTTTTTGACATAAATGGCTCAACTGGACAATCTTATTTAGCTTCAGCACTAACAATACAGCAAAAGGACACTAGATAGATTATGTATTTCAGAATATAAAACTTCTTAATTGGTTTGTCTGAAATATTGTAGACATGCATGTTCTCTACTTTCAAAGTCCTATTCAAGAATAATAATAGGAGTGTTTGAACTGAATTTGCTTTTCTGTCCTTTTCTATTGGTGTATTACACACAAGACCTCTCCAAGTTCAAACAATTTGACCCTTCATCATGAGTGAGATAACCAAAATATGTCTAAGTTAATGATGTGATTTCATTTTAACTATTTGGGATATATATGTATGTATTCAGGAAAAAAATAAAGTTTTAATTTATAGTTAATAACTATGCAACTCTAAAGTGGTAACTGTATCAAGATTTCTGCATATATGAATAAATTTATATATGATTTTGTAACCCAAGGACCAATTTTTTCATCAGGAATGTTGTATTTTGTACTTTTACTTATATTTTGACATGTTTGATAACTCGTTTGGTTTGTTTTCTAATAGTTTTGTTGTAAATTAATATATTTGATGATTTTTGTACCTGTTTTACCTCTTTTTAACCAGTTTACTTTGTTTTATAAATATTAATCATACATACACAATGTACATGTTTATCCAATACCTGCTTTGTCAAAAGCTGATGCAAAAATCTTGATTCATATATTTGAACAATATATGTAATCATAATTTTGGGGTTACAATTTGAGCAAAAAAGTGTTCTTGCATTTTATTTTCTATTAAGGAAGAAAACTTTTGATTGGTGTATATTAAAACTTTAAGGTGATCTCGTTCTTCAAATAAAGGTTGGGTTTGGATTAATTGCAAAGATTTTAGTGTAATACATATATCTGAATAAGTGCCAAGATAATTTTATTCAGAGTGGAGCATTCAATTTCATTGTGATTCTTTCAAATATTTTGCATTAAACTTGCTAACTGATTTAATGCATATATTTATGGCAAAACTTCTTAGGTATTATTAATATATTTTTTTGTAATAGTGCTACAAAAAGCAGTCTCATTCATTAATTGATACATACATTGAAAAACCAAAAACACCTGTCTCTTATGTTTACATTGTACCAGACATTTTGTCTCATTTTTTTTTATATCAATAACTACAGATAGTAATATCTTATCTTTGCTCTATGTAGTCTTTATGTGTACGCCTTTGAGAAACATTCTAGTCTGTTTTTTTCTGACAAACAATTTTTACATCTGTTTTTTTCTGACAAACAATTTTTACATCATATTTTACAACTGAATTGGTTTCTTATAGAACAGGTGCTTACTTTGAACATAGTTTAAAGTGGTTTTTATTGAACCCTTAGGTTTCACCTCTGTTTCCAAATTAAGTATATGTTATACAATCTAGAGAAGGCCTCACAACATGTCTTGCATGATTTGTCAGTTGTAGTTTTAAGTAACACAACCATGCAAGACCCTCCAATTATTTTGAACCTGCATCATGTAATTAATGAGATATTGATTGGTTTCAGTTTGTAGTCATAGATTCCCATGTTTTGCATATAACCATACAATAATTATCAATGAAAATTGGTCATGATTTATTTTAAATTGTGAAGGCTATATACAAATTATGATGTGATAATGACATCACTAATACCAAACAGGTAAAATTAAATGCATCTGACTAACTTAAATACTTTTTATCCCTGTAAAATGGTTCTGTTGTTACAAAAAACCTTTCCCATTTGGAAACTCCCTCTATCACTAATTGGCAATTGTTTCCAAATTTGGCTTGAAAAAATTATGTTTTAATTAATAGGTTGTTTTGTGCTCCCTTTGTGAAGACTAATTTAAAGCTACTGAAGGAAGAAAAATAAATGTCCTATTTGCTCAAATGATTAAAAAATTATGTATATGGATAAATTGTTTTCTCCATAGTATTTAATTCTTGTAAAACGGAATAATTAATGAATGAATTATTATGCCCCACCTACAATAGTAGAAGGGCATTATGTTTTCTGGTCTGTAGGTTCGTTCGTCCCTCTGTTCGTTCGTCTGTTTGTTCGTTCATTTGTTCGTCCGTCCGTCCCGCTTCAGGTTAAAGTTTTTGGTCAATATGAAAAAGAAGATGTGGTATGATTGCCAATGAGACAACTATCCACAAAAGATTAGTTTTTATTGAAGTTGAAGTCCAATAAACTTGAAACTTAGTACAAATGTTCCCCATGATATGATCTTTCTAATTTTTATGCCAAATTAAAGTTTTGACCCCAATTTCACGGTCCACTGAACATGGAAAATGATAGTGCGAGTGGGGCATCCATGTACTATGGACACATTCTTGTTTATTTTCTATTATATAGGCAATTATTGGTGCGAGAAGTATTTATATATTTTTATTAACTTACATAATTGAGATATTAGCATTTTTGGGAATGTACAGTGATTGGTTTCAGACTTTCTCCTATCAATGCACTTTATATTATGCTATTATACACGTAACAGTTTCCTTATGATTTTTTAGGCTCGAGAGATGATTTTGGATATAACACATTTGTAGTCCTAGATTCCAATGTTTTGCATATATTAAACAATAAGACAATGATGAAAATTGGTCATGATTTATATTAAATTGTCAAGGCTATATACAAGTTATGATGTGATAATGGTGGGCATCAGTAGTATCAAACTAGTATACCGGTATTCAAATTAGATTAATTTGTACCCATCGATCTAATTAAAATACTTTTCCTGTAAAATGGTTCTGTAATTACTAAATGGAAATTGCTCGATAGAACAATGTTTTAATCTTTGTGCTGCATTTGTCAAGGCAAATTTAAAGCTAATGGAGGAAGAAAAATAGTTGTCTGATTTGCTCAAATGATTATAAATATATATATATTATACAATATATTACGTCCCATGTTATTGTGAAATGGAATGATTAATGAAAGAATTATTTATTTTCTATCATATAGGCCACTATTGGTGCAAGAATTATTTATATATTTTATTATTCTTTGTAGTTGACACATTATGTATTTGGGAATGGACTCTAGTATTAAATATTGTTTACATACTCTTGTTTGTTAATTTTTGTCTTGTGATATGTTCCAAAAAAAGGATAATTTAAAACTCTTTGCTAGAGAAAACATCAAATTATCACAAAAATATCCTACATGTTGCAATATAACAGTGCTTCTACCAAGTGAATGTCCTGGCACACTTATCAAGTAAACTAAGTACTGTAAACCAACTTATTTTCGCGGATACTTTATTTCGCGTTTTACCCTTACTGGTCAACTTCGCGGCTATTTAATTTCGCGATTTTTTCATTTAAATGCCGTAGCTTAATATTGAAAGCTCCAAGTTTTACATATTCGCGACAATTTATATTCGCTTTTTTTTTCTACTCGCGAAAGTCGCGAAAATAAATCGCTCGCGAAAATAAGTTGGTTTACAGTACTCTTACCCTTTGATTTTATTTATGACATAATATGTCAGTATAATAGTCCCAGATTTTACATCTTTAAAATTAAAACAATAAGTCCAGTCACTAACATCTAGGATAATGCTATATTTCTCTGGTGATTAATAAATTCATACATCATTCCAAAGTTCTCGGCTGGCTCTTCTTGAAAGCTTCAGCCAAATTGACAATAACTCAAAAGAACTTATTTGTAGAATTTGATGTGTACAATGTGTCACAGTCACGAATTATTTCAACAAAATTTTGCTATATGTGCCTCAAACTCCCTTATAATATGTTTTGCATGACTTCCCATCTCACTGTGTCGTCTGATCTGAAAACGTGATGATTGTGCTCTATTCCCGGTTTTGATATTCCGATATTCTGACTGAGTTCAGTTTTGAATTGAAGCTTACTCAGTAGACGCAACTTTTCTCGGTTCTTTCGATTTCATGTAATTCCCTTATTTTTATGCGACCGCAAACATTTTTTGGCTTCGTATAATGCTATCATGTCGTCGTCTGCTTCCAAAGACGCATTTAATGTTCAGACAATAACTTTAGTTTCAGTTAATGGATCTCTATAATTTCTTTTATGAGAAGGTTCAATATTACTAAAGGAAGGTTGGGATTGATTTTCGGGGTTATGGCCCCTACAGTTTAGGAATTAGGGGCCAAAAAAAGGGGCCCAAATAACCATTTTTGTAGTTTCCAGACAATAACTTATGTTTTAGTGTATGAATCTCTCTGAAATTATACCACAAGTTTCCATACCACAAAGGGATGGTTAGGATAAACTTTTGGGGGATTATGGCTCAAACCATTTAGAAAGTAGGGGCATAAAACGGGGGAAAACTAGGTTTTTCTGGTTAATGGACAATTAAGACAATTTAAAAGCAGTGTAAGGGAGGTAGTTCAAATTGAAATACATTTAAAATACAATATTTTGTATGTTTGAATTTACCTCCCTACACTATGTATAAAGAAGGTAAGGTTTTGGACTATTTTCCAAAAAAGGGGGGTCAAGAAGTAACGCATAGCGTATTGCACAAAAGCAAAAAAGGGGGGTAAACATCTTTTTAGGGGGAGGGAGGCCAATTCGCAACAGCATAATGTACTGCAAAAAAGATAAAAGTGGAGGTTAACTTTTTTTTGGGGGGGGGGGGGGGGGGGGGGGGGGTCAATTCACAACAGCATAGTGAATTGCACAAAAGCAAAAAATATATAAATTCAAATCATATAACCAATTCTAAGTTTTTTTACTACAGTTACTCTGTCAGAAACCTATTATGTGTCAAATATTTAATTACAATCCAAATTTAGACCTGTATCAATCGCGAATATTATGTCCATTTTTGTCCCAACTGTACAGGGTTGGACCTCTGCGGTCGTATCCAGCGAAGCAATTTATTTTACTTTAATTGTGAAATAGTGTGCTCTAAATGCATTTATCAGATTTGATTGAACTACAGTTTCCTCAAAATTTCTACAATGTTGCCTATTAGACACAGAATATGTGGTTGTAAATCTCATTTTGGTGAAGATCGTCGTCCTTATTGAGAGCATGAGTCAGCCTCTAAACTGTTTTTATTAGTGGTGGTGTTTTTATAATGATTTTACAATTCACAGGTTGACAACTTTTGTAAATACCATTTGTTGTGGGTGTATTCAATTGTTCAATTAAATCTTGGGATATGTTGCTCAAGGTGTTGTGATTAGTTGATTGATCTTGGGTTACTGAAAAGACAATACAGAAACACGGAAGCGTTTTCTTAAAGATATTATCAGAGTATTTGATAATTTGAGTGCTCGCAAATATTGTAACTGAGTACTATAGTATCTATTCCTCAAATAATTAAGCAGGGTAGCTTGTGATTTTCATGATTGTATCCTGTGCAGCTTTTTGGTGTTAGTTAAAGTGCAGGGATCACAAAATGAGTTCTTGGTAGTAGATTTTACTAGCGAAAAGTAAAATCACAAAAATACTGAACTGCGAGGAAAATTCAAAACGGAAAATCCCTAATCAAATAGCAAATTCAAATGCTCAAACACATCAAACGAATGGAAAACAACGGTCATATTTCTGATTTGGTATAGGCATTTTCTTATGTAGAAAATGGTGGATTAAAGATGATTTTATAGCTAGCTGAACCTCTCAATTGTATGACAGTCGCATAAAATTCGATTGTATTGACAGCGATGTGTTAACAAAACAAACAGACCCAATAGGTTAAAATAAAAATGATAGGGGTACAGCAGACAACATTGTGTTATTATCTTAATCACTCTAGAAACAAAAAATAAATTAACAAACATTAACCATGACAAAATAACATAATGACGTGATGTAAGTACAGAGTCACGTCAAATGGATCCCACCAAAAGCAGACTAAACAGTAAAAGTAATATTCATAAAAACAAATAAAAGAATACTATAACACGTTATTAAGATGATAAACAAAGTCAGTACACAGAATCTATACTTCAAGACCATCGTGCATTATTTGTGAAGTTAGTTGATACCGAATATTTATCAACAAGGTGAACCAGGGTGTGTCGAAAAACGTCTAAACCTTTTTCTAAGCAAAAGTCCATTGGAAGGTACTCAGACATTTTTGATAACTATTCTGTATCCACTTCACAAATAATACACGATGGTCTTGAAATATATTATAGATTCTGGGTATTGGCGTTGTTTATCATCTTAATAATTTTCTTTCAGTTACCCCTTACCCAGAGGGTACATTTAATTGAGCAGGCTGATTCAATCTACAAAAAATCATTCTAATACAGGTAAAAACGACGACTAACAGACAGTTTTAATCTATTATACGAAATTAAAAAGACCTAGCAATATCCAATTGCAAAATTTCGCTATCTTAATTATATCTATATTTATGTTTATATCCCTTATATGACCATTGGAGGTCTTCGGAGGTCAACTTGATAGTTAATTAGATGGTGTCTAGACTAGAAAAGACACAAACCGAGGTTACTTATTATCGAGCCTATGCCCTGTAAATTGTTAATTTAGACTTTTTATATTTTTTATAAATGTTTTACATCGTTATAAATCAGATATGAGTATTTGAGTCAAATCGGTGAAAACGAATTTAACAGCTTGTGCGCCTTTAAATAATGACATAGCTTTATTCAAGTTAACATGGTTTTATTTTTTATAAGCGTCTGACTAATTATAAAGTTTTGTATATATGTCCTTCTGTCATTAAATTCCGGTTGTGATTTAGTTAAGAGGAGAACAATAAATACAAGGCCATATCATTACAAATAAATATGTATAGAAATAAGGGAATGCAATTATACACAAATGAAGAATGGGTTTTGTATCAGAAAATTATGTAGTTTAATGGCTTACTGTTTTGTAAGATTCCCGTATTCCGCTTATACTATGTATGTAAGCAATTCATGTTTTTTTGTAATTTGCCGTGTCCCGCTAATCTTCATATCCCGTTTTCACGGCACAATAATTTGACTTTCACGAGTCAAGCTTACAAAAAAATCGACAATCCCGCCTCACGCTTAGGCCCCAATGAGACCCACTTTAATGGGGTACTATACGCTGTCAAATTCGTGTTCACCCATTTGACTCAAATTCTCATATTTGATTTTTATTAACCATGTAAAACATTCATCCAAATTATAAAAAAGTCTAAAATAAACAATTTACAGGGCATGGGCTCCAAATACTCGGATGGTCATATAAGCGGTATACACATAACATAAATGAGGGCCCTCATGGGGTTTTTGATTATGTGATTACTTGGCCGTTTTTTTAATGATTATTTGATTATTAAGCCAAATATTTCATGATTATTTGATTACCTAGGACTGTATTTTTAGTTTATGATTATTTGATTACTAAAGATAAGCAAATATTTAATGATTCTGTGATTATATTGGCAAAAAAATGGTGATTATGTGATTACTAGGACCCCCCCATGAGGGGCCTCATAAATATAGATGAGACAATATCTGAAAAATTCTATTTTCGTTGTCCCGCCTTTCAACAGCAATTATTTTTTTATTCAGACATCTTTTTTGGAAAATTTTAAGTTTCAGTATTAACCAGAGTATATAATGCACCAACTGCACCAAATTAAACATTCTTTTTAATATTGCTTCTTACAAAAAATTATAATTTAAAGGGTCAACCCCCCCCCCCCCCCCCCTCCCCCAAAAAAAATCATGTCCCCTGTATTTTCCGAAAATTAAATCATTCAAAGAATATCTAAATTAAGTAAACAGCCATCCAATTTTCACAAATATGATAGATTATATAAAACACTTCTCCATTACTGGTCTGATTTTGTTATAACTAAAGCATGTAAGAAAATTTTGCATTGTTAAGCGTATTTTAAATGTTGTCCCCAGGGGTAGTTTCTTTCCTGTTACCGCTGCGTTTTTTCCACCTGTGGACAAGTCTGAAAGACCAAAGTTTATTTCTTTTAATGCAATGTGAAGCGCATCATTTCTTGAATGTATGACTCCTCATGTTTAGGTGAATAGCAGCCAGTTTGAAAAATTTGAACTCCCCGAAGATTAGAATTTGGAGAAAAATAATTTTGTTGTTCTCTCCTGTTACAGCCTTTTTGTGTACCTTCTGAGAATATTTCATTGTCAGCACTATAACAGTACATGTGTTTTATAGTATCTTATCAAAAGTAACACGTATTTTTGACGTTTTGTCAATATGTTGTCCTTATTTTAGACTATAGTAAAGTATGATATTATTATAGATAGAGATAAACTGTAAACAGCAATAATGTTCAGCAAAGTAAGACCTACAAATAAGTCAACATGACCAAAATGGTCAGTTGGCCACTTTAACTTTAGGAGTTATTGCCCTTTATAGTCAATTTTTAACCATTTTTCGTAAATCTTAGTAATCTTTTAGAAAAATCTTCTCCTCTGAAACTACTGGGCCAAATTCAACCAAACTTAGCCATAATCATCATTAGGGTATCTAGTTAAAAAAATGTGTCCGGTAACTCGGCCAACAAACCAAGATGGCCGCCATGGCTAAAAATAGAACATGGGGGTAAAATGCAGTTTTTGGCTTATAACTCAAAAACCAAAGCATTAAGAGCAAATCTGACAGGGAGTAAAATTGTTGATCAGGTCACGATCTATCTACCCTGGAATTTTCAGATGAATCGGATAATTGGTTGTTAGGTTGCTGCCACTGAATAGGTAATTTTGAGGAAATTTTGCTGTTTTTTTGTTATTATCTTGAATATTATTATAGATAGAGATAAACTGTAAATAGCAATAATGTACAGCAAAGTAAGAACTAAAAATAAGTCAGTATGACCAAAATAGTCAATTGACCCCCGAAGGAGTTATTGCCCTTCATAGTCAATTTTTAACAATTTTCTTAAAATTTGAAGATTTTCAATAACATTTTCCACAGAAAGTACTGTTATAGATAGAGATAATTGTAAGCAGCAAGAATGTTTAGTAAAGTAAGATCTACAAACACATCACCATCACCAAAACACAATTTTGTCATGAATCCATCTGTGTCCATTGTTTAATATTCACATAGACCAAGGTGAGCGTCTAGTTAAAATTGCCATTGTTTCCACATTAAACAATTGTGTGAATTACAGACAACAGTTCCTATATCCTCAATGTGCGTTCTTCAATTTGTGCTATTAAAATACTGGGTGTAAAGACATTTTTTTTGTTTTTTTCTTATTGCCAAAAATTAGACTTTTTTCAGATATATATTGTCTTTTATACAAATACACAGTGCAGTAAACGAACTCAAACTCGTCTGAGCAAGTCTGTAGGTATATATGATAAGTATAAGAGATGAGAAATGTAAGAAACTAATCAAAAACCCATGAAGGGCATCATATCTAAACAACAATATGCACAATATGAAAGGAAAAATAAAAACAAGAACCTAAAATATTTCTATCATGTAATGGACAGGATCAGAGCCTAAAACATCATTTATAAAAACAAAGCATACACGTGTATATAATTGGATTTTTCTAGGTATGTTTAATTTCATCATCATGATATTATATTATTTGTTTGTCTATGTTTTTCAATCTTTTTTTTCGTATTTCCTTTCAGTATACGGATATGGATAGTAAACTGCACATTGCTAGAAAAACAAAGAAATATTGATGCCAACGTTAAAAACGTAAATAATGTAATACAAATAAACAGGAAATACGAAAAAACGATTAACAAAGTAATTTTTTTTTATCTGCTAACCGAGTCCCTGTGTATAAAAGCAGCAAAAAAAGGCAAGTTAAGCTCAAATCTGAAAGCACCAATCGCCATGCATTACATTGGCATGAGCTGCCATTCCAGGTCTGTATTATATTGGAAAAATTGAGTTCAGAGAGAATTTTCCTGTCTTGTTTGGTTTGGCAGCTCATTCCATAATTGTGTAGCACTATAACTATAACTGATTGATAACCCATGATATCTTGTCTAGTAGTAAAACTCTTGGTTTAATCAGAGACATATATACATGTGTATATATGTCTCTGGTTTAATTATCAGCTGTATCCTTAAATCTAAAATTATAACGTTGAGTTTTGATATTTATTAGATCATGAAGATAACTTGAGTTTTTGTGTACAATTTTAAATGTTTCAATTTCAATGGTTCTTATAGTCTGCGATTTTTTAAATATGGGAGATTCGAAGTCAAAAGTAAATTTTCATAGCTGCTTATATCTTATATAGTCTCCAATCAATGATTTACTATAGGCTTTTTTCACTTTCAATATTGACATTCTTTTCCTTAAAATAACCGAACAAGCACAGCTGCTTGTGTTATCCATCTCTAGATTCGGGGTTAAATTGAAGTTCACACGAAGAACACATGAATACGGATCATTCAATGAGGTCGAATTATTCAATTGGAAGTGAATAGTTCATCATCAATGTCTCTGAAGAGCTTAATCTGACAAAATTGAACCATACTGGCTGCCAAAAGCGAATTATTATATCACCTTTTCACTATTTCACTATCATTGATGATTGAAGAAAAAAAAATCATACATAAGTCTAAAGATTTTTTTTATATACAATGTATCAAATCTCGAAGCAAGTACGTACTTAGTAATGCCCCTTTAGTTCCTTTAGAATAGTGAAATTGGTTCGTTCTAAAACAAAGAAAGCGATGTTTTTTCTTTCTCATACTGTAAAAAATATAAATATAAATGTCTTGAATATGTTGCTAAACCCGTTAGCATATAGTTTTCCTAAATGCAAAATAATGTTTAATATAATCTATAATCTGTACACCGTACGACCAAGGGCGTGTTTTATTGGTCTCTTCTGTACATCTCCAGAATGTCTTCTGGTGAAGAGTTCAAAAAAATGAATCTGGACCTCTTCTGGAGATATTCTACGGAAGATCAATAAAATAAAAAAATAAATTGCCGTCGAATACAGCAGGTTATTGTTATGTTGGATGAATTAAATTAAGTTTACGAATTTTTTTTAGAAAATTAAGATACGTCCAGTAGACATGACTGTAAAATTGTGCTCTGTTCGTTACAATTTTCTTTATGCTTTTCTTCAATTCAATGTTGCTAAACAAATCAGGCTTTATCCCCTACTATTTGATTTTTAAGAATAATTTTATCCTGCACAAGAATTCGTAATATTTGTCTGGAATATGACTCGGATCAATTTACAAAAAGGACATCTTAGTCTATCTATTTATTTTTTAATGTAACCGAACTGGATTATTTTTGTATAAAGCAAAGCTTTCAGAAAGTTCTCAAAATCATTTTTTTCTAGTGGTCCTTGAAGAAAATCTTCTCAGGTCCTAACTATTATTTCTAATGCAAAATTTCGATGGTCAAAACCTTCGGACTACCACTTTTCAAATGCTTTCATTATATATCGATCCATATGTTAGTATGCAACGTAAACCAGACGTTTCCTATACTTTTCTTTTTAATAAATTTTATCAGTTGGTTGTGTACTGATTGATACTTCAGTCTGGGAGAACAAGATTTATTTCAGAACTAGTTGCAACTAGCTTTGAACAAACTTCCAGTAATTGCAAATACTCTTAGTTCGATGTTTTCAGTCTATGGTCTTAATGTTAGTTGGCCGGTTTCTTTTGAGTATCTCGTACCGATCTTTTCAGTTAATCAAATTGCAAATGATTTGCACAGGTTGTTCTTATATTGTTCTGCTAAACTACTGTTTCAGCTTCGAGGAGGATCGAGCGCTCACAAACTAGTTGCTGTACTGTTAAATCACTGTCCCTGGTTAGGAAATGGTTGGGATCCCGCTACTATGTTTAATCCCGTCACATTCTGTATGTATGTGCCTGTCCCACGTCAGTACTGAGACTGTAAGTCAGTGACTTACAGGCTACTGACTTGGGACAGGAACTCGGTGGTTTCCGTTTGTTGCTGTGTTACTTCTTTGTTTTTCGTTCACTTTATTTTATACATTAATTAGGCGATAGTTTTCTCCTTTGAATTGTTTTACATTTGTGATTTCGGGGCCTTTTATAGCTCACTATGTGGTATTGGCTTTGCTTATTGTTAAAAGCCGTATGGTCAGGTGACCTATGGCTGTTAATTTTTGTATCATTTGGTCTCTTGTGAAGAGTTGTCTCATTGGCAATCATACCACATCTTCGTTTTTATATGATCAACTTCTGCCATATTCTTTATGAACCTGTCCCAAGTCAGGAGCATTTAGTTTAGTGTTTGTCGTTGGTTCATGTCTCAACTCATATTTGGTATTTTTCAAATTGTTTTGTTTTGTATAATTAGGCCGTATTAGTTTTATCGTTTGAATTGTTTCACATTTTCATGGCGTTTTATAAACGCCTTTACAGTATCGTTTTTTTTTATTGTTGAAGGCCTTACGGTTTCCTATTATTGCTTCCATCCACTACTTCATATTATGATAGTTGCGTCTTCAGCAATCATATCACATCTCTTCGTTTTAATATTATATACCCGACTTTTTCTCTCGTGTTTTCCTGAACATGCATGAAATATTTGTCACTGGGCGTTAAAAATTAGCATCAATTTAAACTTGTGTTAGATAAGAAAAAAACATCTGATATTTATTTATTTGTTGGGATGGGGGACAGGAGATTTTCGTTTATGAATATGGTTGCCTGCTAAGAGCAAAACAAAAATAGGCATGATTAGCGACAAATTAAAATGAATAATGAAATCCTCTTTCCTTCTTCATTCCTCATCTATTGATTTCAACTGACTACTAGCCCAATCATGAGTATTGAAATTAGCGTTAATCACTTATGAAAATATAATTAAAAAAAATGTAAAAATTAAAAGTTCAATACAATTGTAAAGTTTAATAAATAAAAGAAAAATTGAAATGAACTAGCAACCTCAATCAGACATGCGCCGGAAAGTAATCTTCAAAATGTTGATGGTTTTCTGTACCTAAAGAAGAATCAAAATCCCGTCTCTAGAATTTCAAATAGTTGTCCCTTAACTGTTACTGCCCGTGTAGTTCTTATATTCATCCAGCTTATCGTCCTACAGATATGTCCTACTAAGGCTGTCATACCATAAAAACGTTTATAACAAAGCTCACATTCTAGTATATCTTCATTCATTAATTTATGAATGTCATTTAGACTAAACGACGCCATGTTTGTTTTGTGCCTCTGCTGTCTAAACCACCTATTTAAAAAGAAGAGGTGGAAGAGAGCCAGAAGATCTTCCCAATGCAAAAAAATAGAAATGGACCTCTTCTGGCTCACTACCTATCTATCTATCTATAATCGTAATTCTGCCAATCAAGGCACACCTCCATTCACACAGAGGAAAATGTCAATACGCAATATAACACAATACAACGCGTATCACTTCATATATTAAAATTTTCCGCCACCTCAAGAATTTATGTTACATACACAAAATAAAACATTAGAAAAACTTTGATAGAAATAAAACTAAAATGTTCTTTGAATACAAAAACAACTCATTCTGGGACCATGTGTGCCCGATATGTACTTGCAAGGCCAATCTTACTAAACTACACTATTAAGCAATTAGAAGTTAGATTTTCTACTGTCTTGCTTATCTATATTAGCTAATAAAGCATAGCGTTTGTTATGCATATTATAAAGCAACTGTCTACACAGGGGTTCCAAAATGTTACTGGTTTCCTTAAAAACAGCTCTGTTTGCATTAATGTCTACATAACAGAACGGATTGATGATTAGTTGGATAAGATCAATTGGAAACGAAGTTGCAACTTTGGCTAGGATCAGGCTTCCATTATCTAAGATCTTTGACAAAAGTGGTATTCTTGTCTCTTCTAACTTTTCACACAATAGAATAAAATGTTCCACCGTTTCATCCGCTTTACCACAGAGTTTACAAGTTGGACTTATAAAGTTATTCTTTGAAAATGATGCCTTGTGGGTTTGCAGGATATAGTTCCCAGTTGAAATTTTAAGACGTACAGGAATTTTTCTGATGTCCTTTAGATTTGCATTAACTGATATAGCTAAAGGATGTACAGATCCAATATTATATTTATGGTCCATAAATTTAAGAGTTGAGTAACCTTTTGACTCATCAGTAATTTTAGATGTCCAATAGACATGAATTTTGGATTTAACTAGCTTTTTCCATTGGAATTTTGATAACGGATTGGTTAAATAAGCATATAAGTCATTAATTTCATATTTTAAACATAATTCCTTGACTTCAATAAACCAGCTGCAACTATTATGAGATTTTATCTGTAACTGTCTTTCGGCTAACCGCCATTCAATTGAATCACAATTCGCTCTAGATATGTTTCCAAAGAGATTGATAGCTTTGACGTGGATTTCAGCTTCTATAGGGAGTAAACCAGATAAAGTATAAACTGCAGAATCTGCAACGTTGGAATTTAAAGACAGAATTTGTTTGATCCATTTTTTATATTGAATAGATATATTATTTAGTATTTTTCCTTTAGGTAATAAAATTTCCAAACCATAAGTTAATATTGGCAGAATATATGTTCTTATCAATGCTATTGAAGTTTTACTATCTAGACCATTCTCTCCATGGAGGCCTGTACCCATTAAACTGTACATTGCTCTACGTGCTTTCTTTATATTTTCATTTACTGTCGATTCAGCAGAATTTTTGTCAGATTTTTGAATTCCTATGTGTGAGGCGTTCGAAACAATTGGCATGTTTTTTCCATTTAATTTCCAAAATCCATCTTCAATTTCATAAAATTTGCGGCATGTTTTTACTGGAATAATAACGCTTTTTGTAGGCTGTAATAAATACCCTTCTCTTTTGCTAAAATCCAAAGCAATGTTAATCATGGTTTGTAATTCTAGAGGGTTGTTGGAGACAAGTGCTACATCGTCAGCACATGTAGGAGCACAACAATTTATGTTCCCTACTCTTCCACCAAGACCTGATGTACTTAAAATGTTAAGCAGAGGATTTATGTAAATTTTATATAAGTCAGCGCTGAATGCACCTCCTTGACGGACCCCCTGATCAATAGTGAACATCTCTTTTGACATTATATTATTCCATTTGATAAGAGAAGATGCATTTACATATAGATTATTTAGTAATAGTATGGATTGTTCCGTGAAGTCTATCTGGAACATACGACGGATCAAATTAGCATGTACCACAACATCGAAAGCTGACTTGCCGTCTAATAAGGCTATGTAGACTGGAAGTTTAAGGTCTTTGCTTTCCCTTTCAAATTCTTCTATAAAAAGTTCACAAATCAGTGGAGACGTGCCCTCAGTGAATCCTTTTTGAAGAGGGTTTTGTGAAATTATAATTTTTGGATTTTCTCTTTCTTTCAATATTTTTTCTATAATTTTTGAGTATGTTGGAGTTATAGTAATTCCTCTATAATTTTTGGCATTTTTTACATCCCCTTTATTTTTGAACACAGGAAATAAAGTTCCGATTTTCAGTAAATCCGGTATGTAGCAGAATTTAAAGCAGATATTCAACAGATGTTGTAAATGTTGTAATAAAGATTCGCTTCCATGGATAAAATGTTCAGCTGTTAAACCATAAAAATCCTCAGCTTTGTTTGTATTGAGTTTTGAGACAGCTCTTTTTATCTCTTCAGTAGAAATTTCCTGATGAATATATGTATCTTTACACTTGTTAATAATATGGGTAGCTTCTTTCTCAATTGAATTTAGATAAATAGTGTCAAAAGAGTTATTGTTGGACTTTTTTGCTAGGTCACCAAAATGTTTATTCCAGCCCTTCATTACATTTTCGGGAGATTGGAAAATTTCTTCATCAACAGTTAGTTCCTCAATAAAGCGTGAAAGTCTACCTCTTTGTTTTTTTATAAGGCTGTAGAAAAGTGCCGGATCGTTATACCCTGCATCAATGATTTTCTGCCGTTCTTGTATTCTCTGTAGTGCAGTTTCTATTCTGCATTGTTTACGAAGAGAGGAAGTTGTGATTTTCTTCTGAATAGTAAGAGGATGGTTGGGGTCAGGTGGACGACCATTTTGTTTCCACTGAAAGAATGCTATTTTTTTCTCTGATATTGCTTGAGAAATATTTTCAGTCATAATTTGTAATTTCTTCTTCCGTATCTTTTTTTTCTTTTTGGGAGCAACAGCCAAAGTAGCTTTAGTAAGAGTATGGTTGAGAGTCTGAAAAGCTTGATCCAGTTCATTAGGGTTCATTGGATCGACTTTTAATAGAGCTATGCCTTCTTCAACTAGAATTTTATATCTATCTCTATCTATATTGTTCCATTTGACCTTATGGTGGGTAGTCACCTGTGTTTGACTTACGGAATTAATGCAGGGAAATTCATATTTGAGTTGTAGTAGAATTGGAAGATGATCCGAGACGTTTGAAATAATGTCAGGTTTTTCAATATTTATTATGAAGTCTTTAAATTTCTCTTGGTAAAGTATATAATCAATTGCAGAAGATGATATGCCACTGGTATGTGTATAGGTAATTCCAACTTCTGTAGTAGACAAGTTATGGTCTGACATGAAATCCAGTATATAATTTTTTCTATTAGAGTTATTTTCTTTAAAAATATTTTCATTAAAATCTCCACCAATAATTATCTGGTGAGTGGTTTTATAAACCTCCATGATCTCATGTAATTGGTCAATACATTCATAAAGTTCATTTAGATGGTTATCTGACGATTTGCAAGGAAGATAAATAGAAATAAATAAAAGTTTCTGATTTCCAGACAACTCAATACACTGTATTCTCTCATTTCCAATTGGTAAAGTTGTAACAAGTTTGTCAAGATTCTTTTTCCACAATATAGCTACACCTCCATAGCCACGAGGCATATGAAGAGGTTGAATAGGATCATTAGAATCAACTGCTTTACCCGTTCCAGTAAAATCATTATGTAGTTCTTGTAATAGATTTAGTTGGCAGTCATATAGCCAGTGTTCTTGGAGAAGAAATATATCAATTTTGCTTTCCAACTCTTTAAATAGTGGACCACATGTCAATATGTTTTTGCAGTTAAAATCTAAAATCCTCAGAGTAGAGTTGCTACGTACATCTTTATCTTTATTTACACAATGTACATTTATACAGTCATTTTTAAAATCTAAAACATCGTATTCAATAATTCCATCACTGCTTGTATTCATTTGTTCAGTAAGTAACGTGTCGATGTTTATGACAACATTTTGTGCCTTTCGAATTGGAACAGTTCCTTGTATAAAAAATCCTGCTCCGATTTGTCTTGTGAATAATATAGGGGTTGACCTATTCTTGAACCGTGAAGCATTGGAGAAGTTTTATCTTTCTCTTCTGGAGTGTTCGTTATAGAGGAAGACGAAGAATTATGAAATCTTGCAGTAGATGTTTTTTCTCTACAATTTGCCTCTGTATTACTAGCAGAATTAGCAGAAAGTTGAGTCGGAGTAAGTGAGATTAAATTAGAAAAACAAACATGATTTTCTGCAGAATGCCGATTATGAGAATGATGAAAGGTTTCTGGGGGGACGTTGTGGTAAGTCCCACCATTGCCCCACCAGTTACCTTGGGTATAATAATCTGGAGTACTTGTTTCCGGGTAGTAACTCTTGTGGATATTGTCCTGATAATTATTCCAGTTGTGAGAGTGTGGATAGCACGGATCATGACTATCAGTAGGGACGTTGTGGTAAGTCCCACCATTGCCCCACTGATAATGTGATGTACTATTATAATTAGTGGCTGGAATATTGTAATCTCTGGAATAGTGAGTGTTGTATGGGTAGCTCGGAAAATGTGGATTTGCATAGACAATGTTGTGTTGGACGGAACTAGTTGGAGCACTATTGCGATAATTTGCATATTCAACGTTGTGTTGGACGGAGCTAGTTGGAGCACTATTGCCATGTGTAGATTTCTCTTGTAGAGGACTATCTGTATCCAAGGATTGGAGAAGACTAAGTTCCCGATCAACTTTTTTTAGGACGTACTCGGTTACTCTTTCATGTATACCTCTGATGAGATCTTCAGCTGGCTGTTTTTGTTTATGGTTGTCAGTTGTCTTACTATCCATGTGGGCTTGATTCTTCACAGAGTTATCTAAACATTGATTTAGGGTTTTAAGAGATTGTTCTAGTTCTAGGTTTCTACTTTCTGCTTTGAATAGTCTATCTAAAATACTTGACTTGTCATTTGATTTGTCATTTAATATAGCTTCTTTAATCTTTAATTGTTCTTCTTTTTTCTTTAACTTTTGCTCTAGAAGTTTAAAGTCTTTGGCCGAAATTTCTTTACCCTGATCTTTTTTACTTGTTTCTTTTGAATTTGTAACATGATGATTGTGAGGCATAGGAATATCCGGAATGGAAGGATTGGCAGTTTTAGGTACTGCAGACGTGTTGGTACATGCTAATTCAATGTTGTTGTGATTACTCTTAGCTACATGGCTATTAGATTCAATAGATTTGCATGTGGTTTGAACAACTGTTTCTAGATCTGAAAAGGATGTTGATAAGTCTTCAGTATTGAGATTGGGTAACTGTGTGTTGAGACAATCCGAATGGTTTGAAGATTTTGTAGATAATGGATGTCCATCTTGAGATTGATCAATAATGTCCTGTACCAAGATAGAATTTGTAGAAGTATGGAGTTTGTAAACTGTTTCTAATGTATTTGAACTGGACCTCTGATCTAACAAGCCAGCACAAGTGTAACAGGAATTTGTAATGGTATCAAGACAGCTGTTATGACATACTAAATTGCACTCTGGACAGATATTTTCTGTATCATTTAGGGCTTCATCACATACAGAGCATTGTATAAGGTTCTCCTCTATAAGTATGGCTCTTGCACTAGTAATATGTCTTACTTCTGACTACCGAAGAACAAAAAAACACGCCCCAAGTTATTTCTGTTGATGAACTCTTTTGTGTAGGAGATTCGATATGGCGGCAGTTGAAAATGGCTGCCAAATTAAAAACTGTGAAAATTACTTACGGAGAATTGGAAAATATTGTTGAAAGGAAGTCTGAAAATAAACCAAATAGCCATCAGAAGGACAAAATTAATGGTAATAAATCAACACAAAGCCAGTTTTTGACCGAAAACCTAGTTTTTAATGATCACCAACGCGTAAAAAGTATCACAACATGAAACATGGGAGACAAAAACGTTGATTGACAAAACGAAAGTACTCAATTATAACAAAGATCTGCCTGTCTGGCAACTGTTATTGCATACAAAGCATTGAGGTTTAAAGTCAGAAGTTGGATTTGATCAAAATTTATCAGAAATTAACACATCAAAGTAATGAGCTTAAAAAAAGCGGGTAAAACCGAAAATTTGGGAAATTATTAGGTTTCCTCTTGAAAAAAAGGAATTAATACAGTTCAGATTTGTTAATTGAAAAAAAGTAACTTATTGGTAATACTTGCAGTATTTTTCTCAAAGAAAGGTTATGATTTGTTATCCAATTTCCTCTACATGTACATGATGTATGTTCATCATAAGACAAACAAATGGCACGAATGGACAAAAATGTTTGTTTACATCGTAAATTTTGTAAAAATCTTGGAAGAAAAAAATCTATATACAATGTTTAGTCTGCAGCTTGTTTTGTATTTCAGAACTATAATGTTGATGAGTATTACTATCATGACTATTACAGTACGCCCAAGGAGTTTGTAATCCCAAACTCCATACTCCGATATTTTTCCTGGTGTAACACCAGAAAACTCCGACATCCCTCCCAAAATTCTCGGAGAAATTTGGGAGTATTCCCTCTGACTTCCGCGTAAATCCGCTACCTTTTGTTTATTGTATTAGCGACATCTCTCCCAGTCTGGTGTGACGCGGTGTGACACCAGGTAATTAATTGCCCTAATCCGTCTGATCTATGCCGGCACGCGACAGTCAAGGTATGAGAGATTTCTAATGTAATTAAACAATTGTATTTCCTGTCTATTGATTATCAGGTTATATCTGATTACTTGAAACAAATGAAAGATTAAAATAAAAAGCAAAACGTTGTTGTTAATTCTTTCAATTACTCTGTACATTTTAATCAAGTTTTTAAACAACTATATTTGATTTTGACTTCCGTTTTTTTATCAGTAAATAAATATTTAATTTACTAAAAGAGATATAATTGTGCAACAATAAACGGAGACTAACGCTGAATAAATGAGGGCAGTTTAAAGAAAAATTACACGTCTCAAAGTTTTTTATACTACAAGTAAAAAAGAAAATATTATTCCTTATCTGTTATGCTAATAATTCTACGCCATTTCCATTTTACGATTACAAAATAAAAGTTTTAAAATCCAAAACGTTGTTGTTAATGCTTTCAATTGCATTAAAGTTTTATAAAAAAAATTTATACTTGATTATGACCTCGTTTTTTATTTATCGGTAATTGATATAACTTACGAAAAGAGACATACTTGCGTGAAAATAAACGGAAAATAACGCTGAAGGTATAAAATGTGAGCAGTGAGTTTAAAGAAAATAACGTGTCTTAAAACTTGTATATGCAAGTAAAAAAGAAAATACTATTCACCATTCGTTATGCTTAATAAGTCTACGGCATTTTCTCTTCACGATTAGCATTACTTTAGGATATAATACATTTCGGCTACAACAGGAATACTTCTATAGCTGCATCAACTCGTCGTTGAATAATATTCATTTACGCACAATGAATGTAAACCTTTGTGTTGTATTTAGAACAGTTATCTTTAAATATTTCAGTGATCAACAGTGCGTGGTTGAACTTGAACTTGACTTCGCTCACAATATTGAATGCTAAAAATAGTGACATCAATTTTGTCCACGAGATTTTTATTTGGCGGGAAATAGTATCATGTAACAGTAAAGTTTAACTCAGGTGACCTTTCTGGATAACCGTGGGAAAATTCATGTAATGATTGACATTTGTATGCGTTAAGATTGAGGCTCTAGAAGGTCCTTTTACAATTGATTAACCGGATTCTAAATTTTATTCCTTTTCTGAATAAACGAACATCAGCCTTTTATTTATACGTTTCTCAGTCAACAGAGGACATAAACCTGGACATTATTTATACTTCCATAGTCAACACTATACATTAATGGTAGATGAAAACAGGATGCATGTCGTTTAGTTCCTGATGGGCGTTGGTAGAGATCCTCTGTGAAAATGTGTCGATCGTAAAAATCCAATCCACATTTTTTTTTCCATATTTCTTTCTTGTACGATATAATTTCATTTTAATATTCTATAGTATAAATTGTTGAAATACTTCTTTTTATATTTCGCCGAGGACTTTTAACAGCAGTAAAATACGGATTGCGCCAATCCAATTTTATTTTAAATAATAAAAGATCAATAACAGATCATAACAGATAAAAAACACATGATTTTATTTCTTCATATAATTAAATAAGGTTGTGATTATTGTGTTGTGTCTGGGCGGGGAATTATCTCAGTATTTATGAATATAGGGCTGCCACATTGCATACAAAACTATTTGTCACTTTAGTTTCTTTTTTAAATTCAAATATTTCAAGTCGGTAATCTACCGAGGTAGTGAAACATAATATTTTACATTTCAAAATAAATTGAAAGTAAGGGAGCTACCATTTGATTTTTATGGGGGGGGCTAGGATGAAAAATTTTGTCCTGCTTTTTTTTTTAGGTGTAATCTCTGTCCTGCCTTTTTATTTTTTACTCTATTCGGTCCTGCCTTTTTTTTTTTACTAGTTATCCTGCCATTTTTTACACAATTGTCATCCTGCCTTTTTTTTTACCAAGTTGCTCATCCTGCTTTTTTTTTTACTCAAAACTCCTGTCCTGCCTATTTTTTTCAAATTTCATCCTAGCCCCCCCCCCCCCCATAAAAATCAAATGGTAGCTCCCTAACAGAGTTCACTTGTTGGTCCGATAAATTAACTCTAGGGTTTGATTTAGATTGGACAAATTACCGTAAAAACAACATTTTGTTTTAAGCCAGTTGATATTAATTATATAATATTGAACTATTAATGAACTGGATATTCACTGAGTAGGTCATAAAAGGTTCTAATTGTGGTAAAATCATCTTTGTTGAAACTTTGTTGAAAAAACAAAAATTATGACCTGATCGGACTATAATGAAAATACTAAATAAGTGTTTTATTCGTATTTTTATACGTTTTTACGTTTTATTTAATATGACAATGACATGGGCATATACATACAAGAATAATTATCTTATTTTAAATAAAAATGTCACACTTTTATCTGACAATGAATGGACATTTAAATAACGTATTTTAAAGCACACAGGTGCAATCAAGATCGATTAAATGTACAAAGGTAATAAATCTGGCTAATCCGATTATGTTGTCACGCGTCATTAATTTTCAGTTCATCCGATGGGCAATAAACCAATTAACAGCCACGCGGTGTTGGGAGAGAATCTTTGGAGGAAATTGGGAGTAGAATCCGTGATTCGCGGTGTCACACCGCTACACTCGGAAATCGGTGATAAAAGTTCGCGATTACAAACTCTCTGGGCGTACTGTAGTACATATTTAGTACATGCATGTATTGACTATTTATTTCAAGCAGAAGGTGTACCCTTTAGGCTTTAATTTACTCGTAGTACTTTTTCGGAATGTGAACTCTGCCATTTTTCGCTATTTGTTATGCAGCAATGAGGGATCTTTAGATGAAAATTTAACAATGGAAAAACTGTCACCAAGATGTAAACCCATATTATAATATGTCCATTAACGGGATGTATTATGGTTTACCAGTGTCAGTCCGTCCTCAATATGTTTGATATCAACTCAAAAACGCTTCAACCAATTTACATAAAACTTTGGTGAATTGTTTATATCTATTGATGTGAGCTCCCTTAAATTTGTTTGTTATAAATTTTAGATTAAAACGTTTGAGTTATGGGGTTTTATTCAATGAAAAAGGGTGATTTTTCTATTATAGGACAATAACTCGAGCATGCTTTCTGACATCAATTTGCAAACAACTTGGTCAATTGTTTTTATTCATTTTATTATAAAATAACAATTATTATGACAAAGATAACCACAACTTACATGACTTAGCTGTCCTGTTTAAATTTGCCTCAGGGTTTTTTCCTGTCAGAAGATTCCCAGAGTAGTTTTCTTGCTATTTTTGGTATTTTGTCAAAAACTTCTGTAGTACTAGTGTCAAATTCAAGTTGAAGGTCACAAAATGAGACCGATGATTTGCAGCATCAACAACAACATGAACAAGAAGTTTGTACCCATTTTTGTAAAACATTGAAAACAGATTTGTGAAAGTCAAAAGCTCAAACTGACATGGTTTTAAGGACTCATAATTACAAATTCCAGTGATAGACCATGTGACATGCATCTTCTGATTCTGATGTAAACCAGATCTGTATTAATTTGATTGTAAACTATGAAATTATAGGGAATTTTGGAGTTTAACCTTGTAATGTATTCCTTTAAAAGGTGGATGCTGATTGGGTAAATTATCATAAGCATTTGTTTTTAAATGTTCAACTTGTTAAACCTTTTTTAGCCTATAAACATGATAAATGAAACTATATAAATTATTGTGATTTTATTATATTTAATTGGAAAAAATGCTCTTATGTCATGTATGTTTTCAGAGAAAAAAAGAAAAACAAAAAGACCAGAAATAGGAATATATCGTCCACCAAGTCTTTTAAAGCAGAAAAATCCAGTAGAAGATGTAGACAGTGGCCAACAACAGCTAAATGAGCAAGGGGAAATCTGGGAGGAAGAAGAACACAGTACCAGTTCTGCCACAAACAGTAAAGAAAACAGTATTGAAAGAGAGGTATATCAATCAAATTAGTTTTAAAGAATAAGAACATGTGATATGATTGCCAATGAGGCAACTCTGTTACAGAGACAAAATGACATAAAAGTTAACAATTATAGTCTATAAGTCACTGTGCAGCCTTCAACAATGAGCATTTTTATGGCCTAAATAAATATCTCAAATCTACTTCATTTAGATTAGTTAAACATATTTATTTAAAATGGTTTGGGAATAAGCTATTGCAACTTATATTAATCCCTTTCCACTTTGCGGTTGTGAGTGCTGCCTTGTAGCGGCATTAGCCTGCTCTTTTTTCGAAATCTACAAGGGTGTCTTTTACATGAGACATTGCTCTCTCATCACACGTGTCAGCCATTTATAGTCCCCTTCCAATGGACTACATTTGTATCATCGTTTCTCAAGACCATACTTCATTACTTGCAAATGGTGTCGAGAGAGAGCTGAAAATTCAGTCCCAGGATCGAACCAGGAATTATTGTGTTAGTAGTCGGATGCTCTAACCACTTCACCACGGCTCTACAAATTTGATTTTTATTATTCCACCAGACTGTAATGAAATATCATAACAATGTTTCTTTTTCAGAATTAAAATAATTGAACAATAGCAAATTTATTTTTTATTCTTTAGATTAATGATGGAATTAAAGATTTAAATGTGAATGAAAAACATGATTTGTCTAAGTCAAGAAGAAAAAAGACCAGAAATCCAGAGATATGTACCTAAAGGGAAGATACTGGAAATGCAACAGAATAAAAATGAAGATACAGAATCATCGGGCGAAGTTGGCGATGTAACGCCCTTGTTTATTGATGAAGGATCCGATACGAACGATAAAAAAATTGATTTAAAATTGGATGATATCAAGAACATTAAAGTAACTGTTTCAAAAGATGGCGAATCAAAACAAGTTTCTAGATCAAGATCTAATACGGCTGAGGCACAGAGCGTAGAAGACATGCCATCAGCCTCAAGGTCAAAATCTGAAACACAAAGTACAGAAAAGTATCAAAGGCAACCTTCTCAAAGAGGACAAGGTGATTATAGAGATTATAAGGGCAGTAAAAGTGATACAAGAAACCGATATTCTAATGTTAAGAAGGAAGGTTTCTCTGCAAGCCCAAAACCACAAAGAACTGATAGAAGACCAGGAAAATTTCAGCCTGCTAGAAATAATAACCAACGTGTACCTGATGAAGATTTATCTGACGATGGGAATGTCATTCAGACGATGGTGTTTGAAAGAAAGGATGATAATCAATCAGATTCAAAATTAACCGTGGAAAACTTATCCCAGAAGCCACCAAGAGGTAGCGGAAAGCAAGGCTCAAAGAGATATTCAACAAATATGAGACGCCCCAGAGCAGGAAGTTTTAGTAGTGATGTCAGTACTGCTAGTGATCTCAGTATTGATGAAGAAACAACTGAAAGAATCCTATCCTGGGATCGTGAAGTTGAAATGGAAATGGCAAAGCAAGTTCACAATGAAACTCAGAAATTAAAAGAGTATTTAGAAAAACAAGAAGGTAGCGTGGAATGGGGTAAGGAAGACAAACACATGAATTGGAGTGAAATGGTAGCTGATATGCCCATAGATGATATACAGGACATTCCTCCTGACTGGGAACACATCAAACCAGCAGGATCTGTTGAACTGCTGGATAAGATATCTAGTAGTAAAGAAAATGAAGACATTGGACAGAGAAATTATCAAAATGCTGGTACGTTCCCTAGAAGGAATAAGAGAAATTCTGGTGATCGATATAAAGGTAGCTCAATAGAAGGTAGAAATGAGAACTGGAATGCTGGCTCATGGGACAGACGTTGGAACCATGATAATAAAAACAAGCAAGACAATGATGATTATTACAGGGGTTATGACAGAAGGGAAAGGAGACTAAGTAATGGTTCAACTGGCAACAGGAGAAGGAGACAGTCCAGGGAATCTAATGGAAGGAGAAGTAGGGATTCTAGTGTGTCAAGTGTACAGAGTGTTAGAAGTAACCATGGAGATGAGGATATGTATGGATCTTACAGAAGACATAAAAGACAAAATAGTAATTCTAGCTTACGTGGAGGTTCAAGTCGAGAAAGACTAAATGAGCCAGAAAGTTTGAATATCAAAGTGACAATAGGAAGTGACAGGCGACAAGTTGTTGTTCCTGATGGTGATGGCAAGCCTCAAGGTAAAAATGTTGGAAGAGGAAGAGGTAGAGGCAGACGTCAGCATGGCTTGGATATGAGTCAAGGTCAGAGGGTTGGAAGTAGAGGGCCAAGTGAAGAACCAGAAAGTATAGATATGCAAAGGAAAGACCAACCTAACAGAGGAGGACACAATAAAGAGGAATCTTCTCGTGGTAGGAATGTTGGGAGAGGTAGAGGTGGTCGTAGTCGTAGCAAAGAATCTGTAGATTGGAACAGAGATCGTCAGGGTAACAAGGAACCTAGTGATTGGAATAGAGATCGTCAGGGTAACAAGGAACATGGAGATTGGAACAGAGATCGTCGTGGTAGCAAAGAACATGGAGATTGGAATAGAGATCGTCATGGTAACAAGGAACATGGGGATTTGAATAGAGATCGTCATGGAAACAGGGAACATGGAGATTGGGGAAGAGACCGTTATCATGGTGACAGAAGAAATGATTACCATAGTAACAGGGAATCAAACAGTCGAAGAGGGGATTTTCATGGGAACAGAGATTTTGGTAGTAGGCAAGGTGGTCGAAGTCGCAACAATAGTGAGAGGGAAAAAGATAACAAAAGTCCTCAGGTTGAAAAGACTTCTCCTCAAACTCATAGTGGGGGCCTAATTAAACTACCTTCAAATGTTCACACAACAGAAGAGCATAAGAGAGAGGAACAGTCTTCTCATGTAGAAAAGGAGAAAGAAACATCACAAAAGTCCCACAACAGAGATTCAGTACGTGACCAAAGACCAAGTGCAGGACAGAAACAATTATTTGATCCAAAGAACCCTAACAAGCCTATAGTTATCCAAGAATCGTCAAATTTGAAGTTCCAGGACACTGATTCATCAAATTTGAAGTTCCAAGAAACAGGTTCACCAAATTTGAAGTTCCAAGAACCAGCCGGTATGGAATCTCCCTCACCACCAGCCTATCCACAGAATCCACCCTTCCAGGGATATGGACCTCAGTATTATGGACCTCAGTTTCCAGACCAAGGAATGTATGGTCCTCCTGGTCCACCTATGCCACCACAGATGATGCCACCACATGGTTACTTTTATGGCTATCCTCCACCTCAGTACTACGAAATGATTAGAGGGTAAGAATAAAATTAAGCTTTAATAAGGATGTTCATGATATTGGCTCCTCTGTTTCAAAATAACAAGCTTTTTAACAGACTTGTATTATAATTGGTAGTATATAAATAAAGAAACTTAAAAAGCTGAAAATAATCAAAGGTCAATGTTCTTTCCTTGTTTTTGAGATTTATATGATCAATTGAAATTTGATGGGAAAACATGGAAATTATTCACTTTAGATGTTTCACACATTTAACATTAACACCTTTTTTCCTTTCAAAAGCTGTGAAAAAAAGTAGAATTTATAGTCAAAACACAGATGTATCAATAATAGCTTGGATTTTCATCATTTATGACTCATGTCAATTTTACTTTATTATTTGATTCATTTAAGTCTAAATACTCCTGATACTTATAAAGGAAATTATGAACAAATCTCCTATTTGTGTCATTGTTATGTTAGTAATGTATTAAGAAATTTGATTATTGCAGAAAACAAAGAGAAATAATGTTTGATAAGATGTTAAATGAATGTTTGGGACTGGATAATCAGCTTGGTAACTTGGTAGCCAGAAGATTAAATGGTGAAAGCTTGTCACTACTTGCTAATCAAAGGTAAGATAAAGTAGCCAGAAGATTGGGGGGTACCCAACACTTTCACTAAAATTAATTTTGCTCGTTTAATTTTCATAAAATTTTGTCAAAATATTTACTTTGACCCTTTAACAAAAATTTCAAAAATTTTGAACCAACCGTTTTGTCAGAAAAATTACACTGGTTATATAGCAGTTTGACAAAAATCAATTTTGATCATTGAAAAGCTTTATATTCCTTTTACAATACAATGTTATTAAAACATAACTGAGTTTACAGAGTTATGTCCCTGTAGTGTTAGGTACAACCTTAAAATCAATGAAAGTGTTTTTCGAAATATAACCTTTTGGATATTTTGAATACATTGTAACTGATTTTCATTTCAAGGAAGGGAGAACGGGAAGAATGAGTAATTTTTATACGACCGCAAAAATTTTAATTTTTTGGTCGTATATTGCTATCACGTTGGCGTCGTCGTCTGCGTCGTCGTCGTCCGAATACTTTTAGTTTTCGCACTCTTAAGTAAAAGTGAATAGAAATCAATGAAATTTTAACACAAGGTTAACGACCACAAAAGGAAGGTTGGGATTGATTTTGGGAGTTTTGGTCCCAACATTTTAGGAATTAGGGGCCCAAAAGGGCCCAAATAAGCATTTTCTTGGTTTTCGCACTATAACTTTAGTTTAAGTGAATAGAAATCTATGAAATTTTGACACAAGGTTTATGACCACAAAAGGAAGGTTGGGATTGATTTTGGGAGTTTTGGTTCCAACAGTTTAGAAATTAAGGGCCAAAAAAGGGCCCAAATAAGCATTATTCTTGGTTTTCGCACAATAACTTTAGTATAAGTAAATAGAAATCAATGAAATTTTAACACAAGGTTTATGACCACAAAAGGAAGGTTGGGATTGATTTTTGGAGTTGAGGTCACAACAGTTTATGAATTAGGGGCCAAAAAGGGGCCCAAATAAGCATTATTTTTTGTTTTTGCACCATAACTTTAGTATAAGTAAATAGAAATCTATGAAATTTAAACACAAGGTTTATGACCATAAAAGGAAGGTTGGGTTTGATTTTGGGAGTTTTGGTCCTAACAGTTTAGGAATAAGGGGCCCAAAGGGTCCAAAATTGAACTTTGTGTGATTTCATCAAAAATTGAATAATTGGGGTTCTTTGATATGCCGAATCTAACTATGTATGTAGATTCTTAATTTTTGGTCCCGTTTTCAAATTGGTCTACATTAAGGTCCAAAGGGTCTAAATTTAAACTTAGTTTGATTTTAACAAAAAATGAATCCTTGGGGTTCTTTGATATGCTGAATTTAAAAATGTACTTAGATTTTTAATTATTGGCCTAGTTTTCAAGTTGGTCCAAATGGGGGTCCAAAATTAAACTTTGTTTGATTTCATCAAAAATTGAATAAATGGGTTCTTTGATATGCCAAATCTAACTGTGTATGTAGATTCTTAATTTTTGGTCCAGTTTTCAAATTGGTCTACATTAAGGTCCAAAGGGTCCAAAATTAAACTAAGTTTGATTTTAACAAAAATTAAATTCTTGGGCTTATTTGATATGCTTTATCTAAATATGTACTTTGGTTTTTGATTATGGGCCCAGTTTTCAAGTTGGTCCAAATCAGGATTCCATATCAAGTCTTGTGCAATAGCAAGAAATTTTCAATTGCACAGTATTGCACAATAGCAAGAAATATCTAATTGCACAATATTGTGCAATAGCAATTAATTTTCAATTGGAGTTATCTTTCTTTGTATAGAATAGTAGTTGATAATATATGTTGGAAATTTGCCAGACATGACTATGATGTCATTTTCTATTTTTATTTGCCAATAACTTTATGTAAATAACTTCATTGGAAATTTGCCAATATAAAATGTTGCTGATGAAGCTTTTTTTCCTAATCTTATCTAAAATGTTTTTAGATAATGTATGTTGGACATTTGCCAGACATGACTATGATGTCATTTTCTATTTTTATTTGCCAATAACTTTATGTAAATAACTTCATTGGAAATTTGCCAATATAAAATGTTACTGAGGGGGGGGGGTTAAATTTTTCTCATTTCAGATTTCATAAATAAAAAGAAAATTTCTTCAAACATTTTTTTGAGACGATTAATATTCAACAGCATAGTGAATTGCTCAAAGGCAAAAAAAAACTTTTAAGTTCATTAGACCACATTCATTCTGTGTCAGAAACCTATGCTGTGTCAACTATTTAATTTTAGATTTAAAAAGTTTGAAGAAGAAATCTTTAATTGATTTGTAAAATCTTGACATTTGTTTTGTGTAAAAAAAACCCCATGTAATGTCAAAAATTTGATCACAATCCAAATTCAGAGCTGTATCACGCTTGAATGTTTTGTCCATACTTGCCCCAACTGTTCAGGGTTAGACCTCTGCGGTCGTATAAAGCTGCGCCCTGCGGAGCACCTGGTTTGAAAATAATTTATAGAAAAAAATGTTATTAATCTTTAACATTTGTTTTTTACATTGATGAAATATTTTCTTAAATATTAAATAATCTTTTATATATAAATGAGGGTGATTTTTATATGACCTTCCAAATACCGTTTCGATCCCTAACATCACTGAAGAGACATTTATTGTCGAAATCCGGATCTGGTGTACTAAAAAAATATTGACTGCCATCGTGGCCACAAGTTAATTTTTTTTCTCTTTAGTATTAAATTTATTCAAAGATGCATCAAAATTGAAATATTTTGTATAAACTGAACACACATATCATCACTTTATAGCAATAGAATAAAAGAAATCTGAATTTAATGTCATTTCATTGCTCTTTTAGGTCATAGAACCTTGAAATGATAAATCATATTGCAATAAAATATCGTCTTACTGTTGGGACTCACCATGGAAAAGAATGACGAGTCCCTGGACTCGCCTTCAAAAGTCCTTACTGAGAACACCGCTTTAAAATTTTCTTAATGGGTTGGAGAAATCATGTTTACAATCCATTCAGTAGAGAAAACCAGAAATCTGAATGATAGGAGCTACATTTTTAGATATAATAAACCCTGAAGGGTTGTTGTTCTTTCTAGGCACTCTGGCTTCTATCGCCAATAAATAAATGGCTGCAAAGATATAACCAAAAGTGCTGATAGTCGAGTTAAACACCAACAATGAATGAATGAGATATAAACCAACAAAAAAAGACCACCACTTGCATGGTTGCATCACTGGAAGAATCAATCAATATAATATTTGGATTTTTAAACAACATTATGTTGAAAACAACACTGACATCCTATTTTTATATTTTAGACAAGAACTTACAAAACGTTATGAACATTTGATCCTGATAGACATTGACCAGTCTACGAAGCATAATGTAGATCAGCTTCTCTGGAAAGCTGTATTTTACCAAGTAATTGAAGTCTTCAGAAAACACATGAATGAAGAAGATGATTCAAAGACAAGACTATCCCAAATATTAGATGAGGTAAGATTCAGGTCAGTCAAACTCAAATATATGGAAGAAGAGGTAAGGTTAAGGTCAGGTAGGACTAACCCAAATTTTGTTGAGGTAAGTAGAAGTGTAGGTGAGTCTTAACACAAATATTGGATGAATTATAAAAGGTAGAAATAGCCTACCCAAAAATATTAGATGTGACTGAAAATAGATCTTCTGGCACAACCAAACAGATGCCCTACTTTGACAAGGTTTAAATTGCCAGTCAGAAGAAGACCAAGACAGGACCATAATTGTATACCCTAATCAATCTTATTTATTAGATCTTTATCTTTAATCTTGTTGGATAACAACAGTTCTTTTTAACTTGGATACTTTAACCATCTATTAAAATTCAATCACATTCTGCTACCAAGGTGTGAAATTTCTGCTAATCTACTTTTTATACGACCGCAAAATTTGAAAAATTTTTCGTCGTATATTGCTATCACGTTGGCGTCGTCGTCGTCGTCGTCGTCCGAATACTTTTAGTTTTCGCACTCTAACTTTAGTAAAAGTGAATGGAAATCTATGAAATTTTAACACAAGGTTTATGACCACAAAAGGAAGGTTGGTATTGATTTTGGGAGTTTTGGTCCCAACATTTTAGGAATTAGGGGCCAAAAAGGGCCCAAATAAGCATTTTCTTGGTTTTCGCACTATAACTTTAGTTTAAGTGAATAGAAATCAATGAAATTTAAACACAATGTTAATGACTACAAAAGGAAGGTTGGTATTGATTTTGGGAGTTGAGGTCCAAACAGTTTAGGAATTAGGGGCCAAAAAGGGACCCAAATTAGCATTTTTCTTGGTTTTCGCACCATAACGTTAGTATAAGTAAATAGAAATCAATGAAATTTTAACACAAGGTTTATGACCACAAAAGGAAGGTTGGGATTGATTTTTGGAGTTGAGGTCACAACAGTTTATGAATTAGGGGCCAAAAAGGGGCCCAAATAAGCATTATTTTTTGTTTTTGCACCATAACTTTAGTATAAGTAAATAGAAATCTATAAAATTTAAACACAAGGTTTATGACCATAAAAGGAAGGTTGGTATTGATTTTGGGAGTTTTGGTCCCAACAGAATAAGGGGCCCAAAGGGTCCAAAATTAAACTTTGTTTGATTTCATCAAAATTGAATAATTGGGGTTCTTTGATATGCCGAATCTAACTGTCATGACTGTGTATGTAGATTCTTAACTTTTGGTCCCGTTTTCAAATTGGTCTACATTAGGGTCCAAAGGGTCCAAAATTAAACTTAGTTTGATTTTGACAAAAAATGAATCAGTTAGGTTCTTTGATATGCTGAATCTAAAAATGTACTTAGATTCTTGATTATTGGCCCAGTTTTCAAGTTGGTCCAAATCGGGGTCCAAAATTAAACTTTGTTTGATTTCATCAAAAATTGAATAAATGGGGTTCTTTGATATACCAAATCTAACTGTGTATGTAGATTCTTCATTTTTGGTCCTGTTTTCAAATTGGTCTACACTAAAGTCCAAAGGGTCCAAAATTAAACTTAGTCTGATTTTAACAAAAATTGAAATCTTGAAGTTCTTTGATATGCTGAATCCAAAAATGTACTTAGATTTTTTATTATGGGCCCAGTTTTCAAGTTGGTCCAAATCAGGATCTAAAATTATTATATTAAGTATTGTGCAATAGCAAGTCTTTTCAATTGCACAGTATTGCGCAATGGCAAGAAATATCTAATTGCACAATATTGTGAAATAGCAAATTTTTTTTTAATTAGAGTTATCTTTCTTTGTCCAGAATAGTAAGCAAGAAATATCTAATTGCAAAATATTGTGCAATAGCAAGATTTTTTTTTAATTGGAGTTATCTTTCTTTGTCCAGAATCAACTTAAATCTTTGTTATATACAATATACAATGTATATTCACTTTTTACTACCAACTGATAAATTAAAATAATCTTTACCATTCAGTGATAACAAGCAGTTTTTTTACATCTTAATATTTTATGATGTATTTAAATGAGTAGTTATTGTTGCAAACTCCATTAGAAATTTTAATTGAGATTAGTTTTGGAATAAGGGAAAGGGGGATGTGATTAAAAAAATTGGGTTCAATTTTTCTCATTTGAAATTTCATAAATAAAAAAGAAAATTTCTTCAAACATTTTTTTGAGAGGATTAATATTCAACAGCATAGTGAATTGCTCTAAGAGAAAACAAAAATTTTAAGTTCATTAGAACACATTCATTCTGTGTCAGAAACCTATGCTGTGTCAACTATTTAATCACAATCCAAATTTAGAGCTGAATCCAGCTTGAATGTTGTGTCCATACTTGCCCCAACCGTTCAGGGTTCAACCTCTGCGGTCGTATAAAGCTACGCCCTGCGGAGCATCTGGTTGTTTTGTGCTTAGATTTTCATGTCTTATGTGTCTTGTTGAGATTTGCCACATTAAAAAAAGAAAGGATATGGAAGGGATATTCATGAGAGGAGAGCAATCCAACACACAAAAACAAGAGACATCATAACATCCGTACAAGCAAGTGTATATATACTTTTATGTAATTGTAAAATATTAATTTAATTACAGGGAACAGCATTTTATGAAGGTTTGATTCAGAAATTGCAGAAAAACTACCGATTCAAGTTGGATGACTTTCTAGACACTCACAATCTACCTCCAGAAAATATTCATCGTTTTGTAAAGCTTGCCTTGCTTAGTAGTCAGAGGAATATGATCTGCCTGGGAGATATAGCTCGCTACAGGGAACAGATGAATGATTCAGGAAAAGTCAACTATGGAAGGGCTAGAAAGTAAAAATTTATATAAATATAAAAAAATGTGGGTTATATGTCAATAAGACATCAACCCAACAACAAAATTAACAAAAAAAACATTTAGAGATTAACATACAGTTATTTTATATGTCAAACTCACAATACAGCAGTTAGATATTTAATGATCGAGGTATGTAGATAGGGATTTGATTTCTTGTGTTGGATAGTATACATATAAAGTAGTTTTATAAGACTTTGACAGTTTTTAAAGCATTCAAATTGAATTTATGGAAAACAAACATTTGTATACCCCATGAACTACACTCCGTTTATTCAATCGTTCATTTAAAAACCATGAAGTTGTAGTCAAATCAACTTGAAACTTGAACATTCATTATGATGTGATCTTTTTAAAAGGATCCTTCACTGAAAGTTAAGCAACTATAGTCGCCATCACGTAAAATTGGCACCATGTTTTTTGTCAAAAAAAATTTAAATATCAGCCGTGTTTACTCAAGATGATATTTTTCATTTAGCGGAAGTAAAATCCTGTCCAAATATTCACTACTGTCCTACCTTTTATTGTGTTTGCACTGTATAATCCTGACCTTCACATTTTTCAAGATTATTTACATTGTATACCCGCCATCTTGGTTTCTATGAGGATCCCTTATTCCATAACATTCGTTACTCTCCGGTAATATCATTGTCATTGATGATACAATTTCCCACGCTATTTATGTAAAGATGAGGAAAAGCTCCGAGAGACACGAGAAATTGGATAGCGCGTGGAAACTCCACAGCAACACTTCCGGTAATAACAATGTCAAATTCCACCACACAAAATAATCTTGGATTATGTGAAGGTCAGGATTATACAGTGCAAACACAATAAAAGGTAGGACAGTAGTTGATTTTTGGAATGATATTTGATTCCGCTAATTGAAAAACATGATCTTTAGTAAACACGATTTTTTGAAAATTTTGACAAAAAACATGGTGCCAATTTTACGTGACGGCGACTATAACAATCATAATGATCGTACATTAGTGTTTTGACCCAAATTAAATATTTCAATGAACATGACCACAATTGCTGACACTATTTCAATGACATGAAATTAGAAAAAAAAACACCAAATAATTGTTAGTGTAAGCATGATAATATTAACTACAGTATAAATCTAGTTAACTGAATACAGGTTGAATCTGGATTGCATTTTATATTGTCATTTCTGATTTCAGTTGGTACACGAAAGCCCAGTTGTTGGCACCAAAGAATGGCAGACCATACAATCAACTGGCCATATTGGCCCTGTATACAGTAAGTGAACATTCTGTTTATGTAGCTCATACATGTATGTGTTTCTTTTTTTTAAGTTGATTAGACCGTTGGTTTTCCCCTTTGAATGGTTTTACACTAGTATACAGTAAGTGAACATTCTGTTTATGTAGCTCATACATGTTTCTGGTTGGTGTTTTTTTAAGTTGATTAGATCGTTGGTTTTCCCATTTGAGTGGTTTTACACTAGTAATTTTTGAGGCACTTTATAGCTTGCTGTTCAGTGTGAGCCAAGGCTCTGTGTTAAAGGCCGTACCCTTACCTACAATGGTTTACTTTTATAAATTGTTACTTGGATGAAGAGTTGTCTCATTGGCACTCATACCACATCTTCCTATATCTATTAGCATGATTAGTAGATTGTTAATTATGGTGGTCACATAATATATGTTTATTGACAAAACCAAATTCAGTTAGTATTTTGATTGTTCCTGGTAAGAACAGAAAATTGTTTATTCACAATGCAGGAATTTTTTTATGGGGTTTTGTTGTTGATTGTCCCTTTGAACCCCAACCAATGCTGCATTTTGAATGTGAGAGTCAGAAACAATTTTCATTAGTACTGGAATTTTAAAACTAAAAAAGAAAGATAATAAATTTTGAAACCTTCAAAACATGTAGTATATATTCTAAAGAGATCATCTTTTTTAGGATATTTTAATATGGTGTACTTCCTTCAATGATGTACAAATGTATATCAATTGTTTGACTGAATAAAATTTCAAATTTTATTTTTTAGAGAAGGAAGTTGGATGCTGTTTATTATTACATGAGAAGTTTAGCAGCTAGTAATCCATTCTTAACCGCTAGAGAAAGCCTAATGTCTTTGTTTGATGAAGCAAGGAAAAAGGTAGATACAGATTTAATGATTTCCATTTTGTAACAATCAGAAAAAGTGTCACTGTTATCAGGATGACTAGCTTACCAAATTAACCTATTTATTTGTTATTGTTCAAGTGATTTACTTTATTTGATTGTTATCCAAATAACTTATAAAAAAGAAGATTTGGTATGATTGCCAATGAGACAAATTTCCACAAGAGACCAAATGACACAGAAATTAACAACCATAGGTTACTGTACAGCCATTAACAATGAGCAAGGCTCAGAATGCATAGTCAGCTGTAAAAAACCTTGAAATGACAAATGTAAAACAATTCTACTAGAAAACTAACAGCCTAATTTATGTACAAAATAATGAACAAAAAACAAATATGTAACACAGCATTAAACGACAACTACAGAATTACAGGCTTCTAACTTGGGACAGGCACTTACAGAATGTGGTTGGTAGAACTAGTGTTTTGACGCCAATCCCTCCTTTATCTGGGAAAGTGATGTAACTGTAAAACATAAGAATACAATGCAAAAATAAACAATTTTGTGACGTTTTCGAGTTCAAAGACATAAAGTCATAAGCTGTGTGTTAGATTGTAAAAATACTGTGGTTCATTTATGTTTTCGTTGGTACCGATTTTCTAGGATTGAGGAAAATTTGCATTTGCATGGATATTTGAATTGCAGTTTTGCCAATGTCTGCATAAAAATTCAAACTAAATTTTAATTAGTTAGACATTTTGAATTTGTGGCTCCCAACTCACCACAAAATCCATGACAATTGGTATCCAATGAATAATAATGAATCCACAATAAATAAAGATTGAACAGATTGGGGAAAGTTTGAAATTCATATTTCTGTCAGATTATAATGAACTAAGGAAATACTGAACATTTAGAACAAACATTAACCAATAATTAAATTGTGGATGTAACACGTCTTTTGATTGGCTGACGTTATTTTGTTATCAGCCCATAGACATAATTTAGTCATGTGACCATGACGTCATCAACGTTTTTTCATGGTTTTCTACGGTTTCAATGAAAATTAGAATTAAATTATAAGAAATGACTGTAATATTTTTTCTGTCTATTCGAAATAACATAAAAAATGTGGTGCACACTGTTTAATAACCCGCTACGCGCGTTATTCAGTTTGGACCACATTTTTGATGTTATTTCTTCATAGACAGAAAAAATATTACAGTCATTCCTTAATTAAGTATAAAATTGTCATCCATGTTTTAAGGCTGAGGCAGCTGAGAAGAAAAGATCAGATGAAAAGGATAAACATAAGAACCCAAAACAACAACATCAACAACAACAACATAAACATGGGGAAAGAATAGAAATCTGGATAGGAACTGATGGGACGAGCTCTGAGGCTCATAAACAGGATGGCGACGGTGAAGATCTGGAGAAGATGGATGCTGTTGAGGTATTGTAGCTTAGATTTCAGTCTTTGAATACCATTGTAAATTGGAAAAATTTATCATGCATTTTATGGTTTATTATTGTGGTTTTTGAAAAATTATTTGTAAATTGGAAAAATTTATCATGCATTTTATGGTGTATTATTGTGGTTGTTGAAAAATTATTAAAGAATAAGGTTTCAGGATATGCTTCCTGCATTATTTCCATATAATGCAATTAAATATTTTGAATTTGAGCTCTTATTTTCACTTAACCTACCAAATTCTAATTCTTGTTGCAATAGAAAAAAACACTGCAAAACTTCTGAATTTTCACATCATCCTTACATTTCCATCACCTTATTAATGGAATGCAGCCAATAATTGTTGATCTTCCCATTATCAAATGCAGTCAACTAAGAAATGAAAAAAGCTTATTTAAGAATTCTCGATAAAAAATCAAAGAGACTTATATTTTGATCATTTATACAGTAATCCAGATCCCTTCCTCGTCTTTTAACCAGTTACTGAGAACTGCATTAAAAATATAAATGTAGATGAATTTGATATTATATTAAAATCAACTATTTTACAGAGGAAAAATTTAGTAAGTATACATTTGGAACATGAAAGTTTTTTGTTTTTATTTGTTCTGTTATTTTTATACGACCGCAAATTTTGAAAAAATTTTCGTCGTATATTGCTATCACGTTGGCGTCGGCGTCGTCGTCGTCGTCGTCCGGCGTCCGAATACTTTTAGTTTTCGCACTCTAACTTTAGTAAAAGTGAATGGAAATCTATGAAATTTTAACACAAGGTTTATGACCACAAAAGGAAGGTTGGTATTGATTTTGGGAGTTTTGGTCCCAATATTTTAGGAATTAGGGGCCAAAAAGGGCCCAAATAAGCATTTTCTTGGTTTTCGCACTATAACTTTAGTTTAAGTTAATAGAAATCTATGAAATTTTGACACAAGGTTTATGACCACAAAAGAACGGTTGGGATTGATTTTGGGAGTTTTGGTCTCAACAGTTTAGGAATTAGGGGCCAAAAAAGGGCCCAAATAAGCATTATTCTTGGTTTTCGCACAATAACATTAGTTTAAGTAAATAGAAATCAATGAAATTTAAACACAATGTTAATGACTACAAAAGGAAGGTTGGTATTGATTTTGGGAGTTTAGGTCCCAACAGTTTAGGAATTAGGGGCCAAAAAGGGACCCAAATAAGCATTTTTCTTGGTTTTCGCACCATAACGTTAGTATAAGTAAATAGAAATCTATGAAATTTAAACACAAGGTTTATGACCATAAAAGAAAGGTTGGGTTTGATTTTGGGAGTTTTGGTCCCAACATAATAAGGGGCCCAAAGGGTCCAAAATTAAACTTTTGTTTGATTTCATCAAAATTGAATGATTGGGGTTCTTTGATATGCTGAATCTAACTGTCATGACTGTGTATGTAGATTCTTAACTTTTGGTCCCGTTTTCAAATTGGTCTACATTAAGGTCCAAAGGGTCCAAAATTAAACTTAGTTTGATTTTGACAAAAAATGAATCAGTTAGGTTCTTTGATATGCTGAATCTAAAAATGTACTTAGATTCTTGATTATTGGCCCAGTTTTCAAGTTTGTCCAAATCGGGGTCCAAAATTAAACTTTGTTTGATTTCATCAAAAATTGAATAAATGGGGTTCTTTGATATACCAAATCTAACTGTGTATGTAGATTCTTCATTTTTGGTCCTGTTTTCAAATTGGTCTACACTAAAGTCCAAAGGGTCCAAAATTAAACTTAGTCTGATTTTAACAAAAATTGAAATCTTGAAGTTCTTTGATATGCTGAATCCAAAAATGTACTTAGATTTTTTATTATGGGCCCAGTTTTCAAGTTGGTCCAAATCAGGATCTAAAATTATTATATTAAGTATTGTGCAATAGCAAGTCTTTTCAATTGCACAGTATTGCGCAATGGCAAGAAATGTCTAATTGCACAATATTGTGAAATATCAAATTTTTTTTTAATTAGAGTTATCTTTCTTTGTCCAGAATAGTAAGCAAGAAATATCTAATTGCAAAATATTGTGCAATAGCAAGATTTTTTTTTAATTGGAGTTATCTTTCTTTGTCCAGAATCAACTTAAATCTTTGTTATATACAATATACAATGTATATTCACTTTTTACTACCAACTGATAAATTAAAATAATCTTTACCATTCAGTGATAACAAGCAGTTTTTTTTACATCTTAATATTTTATGATGTATTTAAATGAGTAGTTATTGTTGCAAACTCCATTAGAAATTTTAATTGAGATTAGTTTTGGAATAAGGGAAAGGGGGATGTGATTAAAAAAATTGGGTTCAATTTTTCTCATTTGAAATTTCATAAATAAAAAAGAAAATTTCTTCAAACATTTTTTTGAGAGGATTAATATTCAACAGCATAGTGAATTGCTCTAAGAGAAACAAAAATTTTAAGTTCATTAGAACACATTCATTCTGTGTCAGAAACCTATGCTGTGTCAACTATTTAATCACAATCCAAATTTAGAGCTGAATCCAGCTTGAATGTTGTGTCCATACTTGCCCTAACCGTTCAGGGTTCAACTTCTGCGGTCGTATAAAGCTACGCCCTGCGGAGCATCTGGTTAAGAGTTGTGTTTGTTATTTTATAAAATGTTGATTTTCTACCATAGTTTTCAATTGTTTTAAAATGCCATACCAATTTAGTTTGACTGTTGTAGTTTTGATTATTTATATGCAAGCAAGGGCATCTTCTGTGTCCCATGAACACATTCTCCATGTATTTGTTTCAGTTTTCATCAACAATTTTTATTTTTCTCTTTTAGTTGAACAAAAGATTTGTGCTGAGTTTCTTAAACATCCATGGTAAATTGTTTACCAAGATTGGGTAAGTTCTAAGTACCAATACACATATTAGTTTTTGGGGTTATTAGGTCAAAGATCCATGCCTGGTCATTCATAATTAAAGTGTAGAGTGCATATATTTTTTTTAAAAGTTTCTTTCAGGACAATATCTGATGAGTCATAAATCAGAGTTTTACCAGTATTTGTTGTATGATGTGTTTTGGGTAAAAAAAAAAACCATTGTTAGTTGTTCAAAGTCAATATTTCAGGCTGAAATTTTCAGCTGTAATTAATAAACTTTTATTAATTTGAAATTTAAAAAGATTTCCAGCAGACCTAACAAGCTCAAACAAACAAAAAAAAGTTTATAAACACAAAAAATCTTGTACAACAATTCCAGAAAGATAGCACCAGCACCACTGCTGCATATGTAATTCCTCAATATTCATAAGCAGACTTTTTCTCTTCTAATTTCAGAAGATTTCATTAAAGATGCAAGAAATCACTCATTTACACACAAAATAATCTAAATTTGAAAGACTTCAAAACATGGAATTAAATAAAATATATATGACATTTTAGGAGAGAAAGTTTCCCTGAATGTTGTGCCCAGATGTTGAAGGAGTTCAGAGCCTTACTGAAGTACAATGCAATAGGACCTTCACGGTTGTTACAGCTGATGGCAATCAATATGTTTGCTATTGACAACACAGCTCTTAAAGGTAAGAAAGGGCATCTTTTTTCTTACTTTTCTCTTTAAACTTATAGGTACTTGTTGTTTTGGATGCCAACTATGATTTGTAGAAATTGTTTCATTTTTGTTCTAAACTTCTGGTTTGAGTTTTTAACGCTGACAGATTCTTTATGTTCTGACAATAGCGAGGAACTTGTAATTCGGTTGTTGAAGTTGGTTGCTGTCTGTCATATTTGTTTTCTTTCATTGTAGTATGAATTTCATTGTAGTATGGATTTCGCTTAAGTATTGTTTCACATTTTGTAATAGCCATTTATACTTTAGATGAGGTGTAAGTTTTTCTCATTGTTGAAGGCAGTATGCTGACTTGTAAATGTTTATATCAATATCATTTGGTCTTCATGAGAAGTTTTCTCATCATGCAATCATACTACATCTCAATATTAAAGATATAAATTTTAATAAAAATATTTGGTACCAAAAATCTACACACATCTTAATTTCTTTTCTCAATAATCAAGATTTTATATACCCCTATACAGCACCATCTGACAAAGATATTAAATCTACACACATATCTAGCATAAGTGGTGGTAAAAAAAACTGGACTGAAATTTAATTGGCTTGTTAATTTTGTTAAAAAATTAACAAAATATACAAAATAAAAAAAAAAACCAAACCCACACACCTTATTGAAAAAAATTCATGGGATATATAGCAGTTTGACAAACACTAATTTTGATCATTGAGAAGCTTAACATTTCCTTAACCAATAGAACATGATTAAAATGTTCAGCTGATTTGACAGAGTTATCTCCCCGTAGTGTAATTCTACCACATCGATTCAGTTGTAATATAATTCTTAATATTGATTACAGATACTTCCCTCGCATCAGGGTTTAGGTCAGAACTACAGGAACAAGCTGTTGAACTTGGACTGTATATGTTTGGTATTTTAGTGGAGAGATGTTCAGATCAATTTAGAATCCACCTGAAGTCTTCAGACTATCCTACCAAATTATGTAATGCAGAACTAGAAGAACTGATTCCTGGGGTCAAGATCTGGACTGATTGGATGATTTGTAACTCTCAATACTGGAATCCTCCCCCTGCAACACTGGATCCAAGTTTAGGGTTAGTAAATACCCCCAACCCCAACTATAAGTTTTGTTATTCTTATAAATGCAATAGATGATGTCCTATTTCATTACAAAATTAAGGGTATGCAGGTCGATGATGATAAGAACAGTTTTATTTTAATACATAAGTGTGAAGAAACGTATATTATTGTATAGCAATATGATATTTCCAACAGAAAGTAACCAAAAGTTGCGTGCAATAAATTCTAATATTGCACTATTGCAATAAATCTTCAAAATTCATGACTTCATCAACAACAAAAACTTAGTTCAAACCAATTTTTACTTTCAAATATTATATTGCTATACAACAAAAGGGTTATTGCATGAATATTGGGGAATATTGTCCCTCGTAGAACATATATTGCACTCGCAAGCTCATGCAATATAAAATTCTACTCGGGACAATATTCCCCAATATTCATGCAATAAACGTATAATATTTTGCAATGCCAAACTATAAGGATGGTTAGTTTATATACTATAATGTTTATATGACATTTTAATGGTCTATTTCAGTGTACAAATAGATGTCTGGAGTGCTACAGCTGGGTTATGTAACATATTGAAGGACATTGATATTAATCATGTAAAACTATATACAGAAAGGAAGGAAGGTGAGTAGAATATATACTTGTAGATGGATATAAACAATAAAACCATGGAACAAATTCACACAAAGAACAAAAAAAAACTGCATGTACTATTAAGTTTTCTCCTACAAAGCTTAGAGCCGCTAATGTTCTAATTGCAATTGGCCTCCACATCACAGGCAGTTCTTGCATACTGAGTGACATACAGCTTTGTTTATAGCATATCATTACATAAGAAACACCTTCCTATAAAAATAAGAGTATGTGGTATAATGGCCAATGAGACAGCTCCTTATCAGAGACCAAAGGACATAGAACTAACAGCTATATGTCACAGTACAGCAAAACCAATACAGCATAGTCAGCTATTAAAGACCCCAAAATGACCAATGTAAAACTATTCAATACACTTGTATAGTTTCATGGAAGTTAGTTTTATTTGAGAGAAAGAACTGTGTGTGCAAAAACTGGTTTGTCAATGATAACTATACCTAGATTCATACCATAAAGTTGAGAAAGGAAATGGGGAATGTGTCAAAGCGACAACAACCCGATTATACAGCAGACAGCAGCCGAAGGCCACCAATGGGTCTTCAATGTAGCGAGAAACTCCCGCACCCAGAGGAGGTCTTCAGCTGGGCCCTTAAAAAATATGTATACTAGTACAGTGATAATGGACGTCATACTAAACTCAGAATTATACACAAGAAACTAAAATTAAAAATCATATAAGACTAACTAAGGCCAGGGGCTCCTGACTTGGGACAGGCGCAAAATTGTGGCCGGGTTAAACATGTTCATGTTCTTTTATTGTATTTTGTTTAAAACTGTTTGTCATAAATTTACACTCTTAATCAGAAATAGTTGTCCATTAAAATAAAGTCCAAGAAGGCATGACCAGAAAGAGCATAAACTAATTTTGTGCAACTTAACATGAACAAATTGAGATTTACAGTATTCATCAAAGGACAGCAACCCAACAACACATAAGACATTTGTTATATATGTATTCATGTTTTTGCACACTACCAATGTTACATATTATAATCAAAATCAAAACGCTATATGCATTTATATTTTTAGGATGTGAGCCAGTTTTACTTATGGAAGATTCAATGTTGTCAGGATTTGTTCCCCTACTCAGTGCCCCAATAGAAATTTCATTTGTACATAAACTAGTTGACAAGGTATGTCCACCGTAAAGAGTTCTTGATTTAAATGCTTAGGGTATCATGGAACTATTTTGTAAAAGTCATATAGTATTGTACATTTGAAAGGCTTTGTCTTTTGACAATACCTATTTTCTAAAAATGTTAACTTGAGCAAATACAGTTTGGATTCATCTCAACAAGTTCATGACTTTTAAAAATGTAAGGTAATGTTTAGGCAGTAAAACTGCCTTACTGCCTTATGCGAGCACCCTAGATTTGTGTTGTACCCAATAAATGCTGAAATACGTGCCATTGTTATTATCTAGCTGGATATTATGTTATTTATAACTAATTAGACAGTTTTTTCATACTTTTAATTCTGGATTACAAAAAATATGATAAGAAAAACCTTAAATGATCGTCCAATTGCCCAAAAAATTTGAAGTTGTACATAGGAAGTAGAGCACATTAGGAATCCTTATGTAGTTTATTATCCCCTGAGCTTTTGGCTAAGACGTCAAAGAACAAATATATGAAATATTTAATCGCCGAAAATCTCTAAAGACAAGTAGTTTAGATTTCCCAAATGGCAAAAGTCGTAGGAATATTGTTTGTCGTCAATATGTAGTACAACTACGTCAGTAGGCTATTATATAAGTTCAACTGTTCATGCTGTTGGCGGCAATTTAAAATTAGAAGAGGAAATTTTCGTATCTTTTCAATTATAGGGCAGGGGTTCAAATTAGCAGTGGTCCGAGGTACGCGACCTTCCACTTTTGCAGTCTGACTTTCGACTTGGTTACAAGCTTCGCCCTACATGCCCAACGGACCTTCAAAAGTTCCATTTGAAAGAAAATAAAAATGATAACTTTGCAAACCTTTTTACCAAAGTTTCCAAATAAACGATCTCAAAACTTATTTTTATCATTATTATTCATGACAGTGATGTTCATTTTGTTCAACCGCTAGCTTTATACAGAAAATCGCCAACAAATAATGAGTAAATTCGAGTAAAATTGTATCTGACCGACAAAAACAACATTTAAACAAAATGGATGCGATGAGGCGATAACAATATCGGATCAATTCCAGAAGCGGATAAGGGTAATTCTGGGTTTTTGCGATCAACAAAATAAAAATCCAGAGAGGTGACAAAATACATCTATGCATGATAAATAAATATAAACACTAGAATTGAAAACCAAAAGATATATGTAAAAGAAAGAAAAAGTAGAAAATGTTTTGTACAGAACCTCAAAATTACTTTTTGACAAATTTTAATACAATGTGACAGCTGGGAACAGTACATCTAACAATGTATATGTTCATGTTGACAGTATAATTTTTTTTTATCAGTGATAAATGTTGGTAATGCATGTTAGATGCTTTTAAATTGTAAACATATTACTGCAATTTCAATCAGTGATATTGCTGTCTTTTTTCAAAACTACCTCTACCGTTTTTTATTGGGAAAAATGCATATTTTTTATTGAAATTGGGAAATATTATTCTAAACACATCTACAATTTTTTGCTGACATTTGCTGTCTTTTTTGCACTGTTTTTTCATGTATATTTTGGTTGTCAGACATTTTCAATCCGGAAGGTACTTTTCGGAGAGGGGAAAGAAACAAGCAATGATGGTACTTAATGCATTGAAAACCACATGTGTTACAAACACCATGATGATTATGATCAGAAAACCGGATCTCAAAAGTGCTTTATAATATATCAAAATAATAACATGAATACGATATTTACAAACATTACTACCAATGCCATCACTGTCTGGGGAAAATATAGACCTTTTTGGGAGGAATTTTAAGCCATTTTTTTTAGTAATTGGGAATTCTCTAGGGGAAAAGGCAGAATTTTGGCTGTTATTTGATGCAAACAATATCACTGTCAATTGGTATTTTTTTCTCAATTTAATTCAGTTAAAATAGCTAGAAGTTTCTTATTTTCACAAATAGTGCAACTAGATTATATGATACCTGAATGTAAGCAAATCATATGATATATAGGTGGAGTCCTTTTGGCCACTCTACCCCCTCCTGTTTGATAACTTTGAAATGGATGAGATCCCTACCCCTTAACCATATCCATTCATGTATGGGACTATATAACTACAGCGCTTACATTGCTTTGATTGTAAATCAAGTTTAGTGTAAAAATAATAATTCTAACCATCCAAATCTTGTGATTAGCTGTCTGTGTCGTGAAATTGGCAAAATTGGCATGATTTGTTTTATCCAACCTTGTGTTACTTCCTGGGCAATAAAAAATACTCATAATTCTAATGCAATTTGTATGTAACAATTCTTTTCATTGGCTAAAAGTTGCTGTCAAAACCACAGTTGACCAGGCATAACTAAGGAGGGACAACCATTTTGAAATGATTGAATTAACAAATGTTCGATTACTACTATATAATCGAAAAATAAAACAACACCTACCTCGAATTTGCCTATTTAATGTTATTTTTACAGAATTCGAAGCGTACAGGTAACGTAATAACCTCCAGTTTGTAAGTTTTCATTTGTATGACGTCACGTTTACCCATGACGTCTTAGTGCCACAATCATTCATAAAGTTTCACGGAATTTTTTTATTTGTCAAATTTAGACATTTTTCCAATTTGTATCGTATTATTTCTTTTTCAAATGCATTAGAATCGGAATAACAGTACTGTAGTTGAAGAGTTGCCACCGTCAATTTTGATGTACTACAGTACTGTTATTCCTTAAATCTTTTGCTAAAACATATCACTGAATCATAGATAAAAATCCTTGCCAACATTTCTTACTCCTCATACTTAATTTCTATTATATTTAAGGAGATTGCTCAGGACTGCCTGAGAATACAGAAGTTACAGTTGTTTGGTGATTATCTATGTGGTATAGAACCTCCAATGTTAGCCTATAATGTAGAGACTAAACAGTATTACTCCATAGCTTTATCTGTCGAGGAAACAGAGGAACAAAAAAAACCTTCATTATCAGCCGAGGAATGGTCGGATGTAAGTGAATAAAAATAGATGTTGGTTTCTCTGATTTTTCAAAGTTTGGAAAAAAGGTGACTACGCCTGTTGACGTCACATATAAAGAAATAAATTTCTGCAAACCTTAGAAAAAGGAAGGATAAAAATTATAAGAGAAACAGATTCCACCACTATAACTCGTGTATTACATTATTTTTCCACTCTCAACAGTTAGGTTTTACTTATTTAAAAAGCTAGGCAAATAAAACAACATTAAGAAATTGTTGATCTTTTGTCTCATGTGTTAAAAGTGTTGTATTGTTTAAGGTGGTACCCAACACTTTCGCTAAAATTAATTTGGCTCGTTTAATTTTCGTAAAACTTTGACAAAGTATTTACTTTGACCCTTTGACAAAAATATAACATTTTCAAAAAATTTGAACCAACCATTTTATCAGAAAAATTACACTGGTTATATAGCAGTTTGACAAACAGTAGTTTTGATCTTTGAGAAGCTTAAATTCCCTAAATAAAACAGCATAATTAAACGTTTAGCTGATTTTACAGAGTTATCTCCCTGTAGTGTTAGGTACCACCTTAAGAACATTAAGATGTGTTTAAGCTTGTATTAACATCATCTTGAGTTAAGGATAACCGCAGGAAAACATTTCTATTGTTTGTCAACTCATAATCCACCTAGTCTTAGACAAGTTGTCAACAAATGCACAGATATATATGAAAAGAAGAAATAACAAATTTTATAAATAAAAAATATTACAGGATAAGGAACTAAGCCGCATTGACCCTCAAGTCAAAGGAATAACGGCTTGGTGGGATTTCACCCAACAATGAATTTGTAGCTGGGAAACACCCTCTCCCTTATTAAACCTGAAGCCTTTGATGTTAATTTTTCTATTTTTAGAATACCATAATATAAGTTGGTTAATGTAATTTGTTTTTGACAGGATGGAGATGTAATTATAGAGAGTGAAGAGGAGATAATCCATGGTGGTGATGATGACCACGTCAAACATCTTAAAAAGAAAAAACTTCAATTGAAACAGATTAAACAAGATCAAGAAAAACATAAAGAAAATATACAGGTAAAACTTGATCTTAAAGTAAAAAAAATCTTCATATGGAACTGATTAAACAAGAGCAGGAAAAACAAAGAAAATATACAGGTAAAACATAAAATACTTAAAAAGAGGAAAAGCAAAGAATATGTACTAGATTAAATTTACTACATAATGTAAGAAAATTGAAGGAATTAGTTATTGTCCTTGAATACAGTTTATAGTAATATCATGTTCTTTTTTTATTGCAGAAAATAATAGACAAGAATCGCCACCACTGTATCGAAGTAGAAATACATCCAATATTCCTGGTACCTGATACCAACTGTTTTATTGACCATCTTCCAGGCCTGAAGAAACTGATACTGTCAAAGAAGTTTACTATCACTGTACCATTAGTTGGTAAGAAGAGTTTTATTAAGCAAATAGTAAAATTATGTACTGTGGATTCCAATCTAATTAAAAACCGATCTCTTATTGCTTCCATTTTCTGATATGTCGCATGGAAGATCTAACGAAACCCACTTTGAGGTCTCATGTGAGTGACCTCGTAGGTGTGTCTTTTTCTACCAATGAAAATGAGTCTTCTACGATCTTGAAAGTTTATCGTAAGGTAAAGGGATGTAACTCATTTTATTTATGAAGAAATCGTCAGTCCAAATAATTCATAAACTTTTTTGATTGGCTTATTAGTAGGTCGTCAAGTCATTTGCATATCATTAGAAATTCATAATTTCCAGTTCACTCACATGTGACCTCAAAGCGGGTTTTGTTAGATTTCCCACGCGACATATCAGAAAACGGGAGCGATGAGAGATCGGTTTTTAATTAGATTGTGTGGATTCATTTATTTTCTTGGGTATTGATTTTTTGTGCATTAAGGAAAACGTGTATTTTTATGCCCCACCTACAATTGTAGAGGGGCATTATGTTTTCTGGTCTGTGCATCCTTCTGTCTGTCCCGCTTTAAGTTAAAGTTTTTGGTCACGGTAGTTTTGGATGAAGTTGAAGTTCAATCAACTCAGAACTTGGTACACATGTTCCCTATGATATGATCTTTCTAATTTTAATGCCAAAATAGAGTTTTGACCCAAATGTCACGGTCACTAAACATAGAAAATGAAAGTGTGAGTGAGCATCTGTGTACTATGGACACATTCTTGTTGAGGATATTTGATTAAGTGGTTTTGTCAATGCATGCTTGCATACAAGCCTATAGAAAGTTTATAATTTGTTGTATATTTAATTTGTTGGTCACCTGTACTCATGAAAATAGGTATCCAACAATAATAATGAATTCACAGTAATCAATGCTACACAACTTTAAAAATTTGAAGACTGAAATATCATTGGCTGATGTAATAATTGTCAGATTGACAGTAGAACAGATTGTTGTCAGAACCTTATAAACAAAGCGTGGACACAGTATCTGTATTTTAATCAAATTAAAGGTTTCAGCTTGTCCTTGCATAAATTACAGTACTAAACTAATAATATTACTTGAACATATTAGTGAATTTTGAAAACAAGGATGAACATATTAGTTTAACTAGTTGGATTTTTTTACAATTCAGAATGATTCAGCGAATCTGGAAGGAATTAAAAGAATTGAGTTTTGAAACCAAATTTCACGGTCATGTGAACATAGAAAAAGATAGTGCCAGTGGGGCATCGTGTGCTAAGGACTCATTCTTGTTTTATCAAATTTCAATAATAAATTATCATACTACATGTATCAAGTAATATATTTTTCTAATTTTTAGTGATCAATGAATTGGATGGCTTGGCCAAAGGCAGTAAAGATGGACAAAACAGTACACAACAACATGCAAACAGAGTGAGAAAAACATCAGAGGAAAGTGTGCAGTTTCTAGAGGCTGAATTTGAGAAGAAGAATTCTCACTTAAAAACTCAAACATCAAAAGGAAACATATTAGAAACTATTGCATTTAGGAGTGAAGAAAGTGAAAATGGAACAGTAAGTAAATAATATACGTACTGTGGATTCATTAATATTTGTTTGACTTTTGTCTCATCCGAGTGCTCCTAAACAGTAGGGAATTACGAAAGAAGGATATACCAATTTTTGCTTGTTTCATAGGTACAGAAGAACCAAGAAATTAAATGTTCAACGAATGACAAATATTCTATTGGCTTGTGTGCAAACTTCAGCAAATAAAATGAAAATAAATATCTATGAACATGTTATTGTGTTCAAATACAAATTAAAATGTTTAAACATATTGAATTTAAATTAGTGTAAATACCATACTGAAGGACATTCGGCAATTTTACATATATCTGTACATGAACAATAACAGTCCTTTCCAAATGAATGAAATTAGAATGCAAAAAAACTAGATATTAACAGAAAATTTGGAAATGGGGAATATGTCAGACCAAAGAGCAGAACACTGCCAATAGCCACCTATGGGTCTTCAACACAGCGAGAAAATTTAGCATCAAGAGGCGGGCTTCAGCTGGTCCCTAAATATGAATGTGTACTAGTTCAGTGAAAATGGACTTCATACTAAACTCCAAAACATATAAATGAACTAAAATTAGAAAAAACACAAGACTTACAGTCTACAGATTAATAAGATAGTTTATGCAGGAAAGTGTTTCCTCTGAATATTCATGAAATATATATTAGTTGACATTAAGCAAAAGCCAGAGAAAATTTAGCATCAAGAGGCGGGCTTCAGCTGGTCCCTAAATATGAATGTGTACTAGTTCAGTGAAAATGGACTTCATACTAAACTCCAAAACATATAAATGAACTAAAATTAGAAAAAACACAAGACTTACAGTCTACAGATTAATAAGATAGTTTATGCAGGAAAGTGTTTCCTCTGAATATTCATGAAATATATATTAGTTGACATTAAGCAAAAGCCAGAGAAAATTTAGCATCAAGAGGCGGGCTTCAGCTGGTCCCTAAATATGAATGTGTACTAGTTCAGTGAAAATGGACTTCATACTAAACTCCAAAACATATAAATGAACTAAAATTAGAAAAAACACAAGACTTACAGTCTACAGATTAATAAGATAGTTTATGCAGGAAAGTGTTTCCTCTGAATATTCATGAAATATATATTAGTTGACATTAAGCAAAAGCCAGAGAAAATTTAGCATCAAGAGGCGGGCTTCAGCTGGTCCCTAAATATGAATGTGTACTAGTTCAGTGAAAATGGACTTCATACTAAACTCCAAAACATATAAATGAACTAAAATTAGAAAAAACACAAGACTTACAGTCTACAGATTAATAAGATAGTTTATGCAGGAAAGTGTTTCCTCTGAATATTCATGAAATATATATTAGTTGACATTAAGCAAAAGCCAGAGAAAATTTAGCATCAAGAGGCGGGCTTCAGCTGGTCCCTAAATATGAATGTGTACTAGTTCAGTGAAAATGGACTTCATACTAAACTCCAAAACATATAAATGAACTAAAATTAGAAAAAACACAAGACTTACAGTCTACAGATTAATAAGATAGTTTATGCAGGAAAGTGTTTCCTCTGAATATTCATGAAATATATATTAGTTGACATTAAGCAAAAGCCAGAGAAAATTTAGCATCAAGAGGCGGGCTTCAGCTGGTCCCTAAATATGAATGTGTACTAGTTCAGTGAAAATGGACTTCATACTAAACTCCAAAACATATAAATGAACTAAAATTAGAAAAAACACAAGACTTACAGTCTACAGATTAATAAGATAGTTTATGCAGGAAAGTGTTTCCTCTGAATATTCATGAAATATATATTAGTTGACATTAAGCAAAAGCCAGAGAAAATTTAGCATCAAGAGGCGGGCTTCAGCTGGTCCCTAAATATGAATGTGTACTAGTTCAGTGAAAATGGACTTCATACTAAACTCCAAAACATATAAATGAACTAAAATTAGAAAAAACACAAGACTTACAGTCTACAGATTAATAAGATAGTTTATGCATGAAAGTGTTTCCTCTGAATACTCATGAAATATATATTAGTTGACATTAAGCAAAAGCCATTGAATCACTATTCACATTTAATTTTTTATGATTTTTTTTTTATTTCACAAGTTATTATGCTCCCATTATTGTTTACTGAAAGTCCCACCTGACCTACACATACCTGTGATAATGTTTCATTTAATAGCTCTAAAATTAAACTTTTATCTGTTTTTTTAGGGAAACAATGATGACATAATATTGTCTAGCTGTTTACACTACTGTAAGGATAAAGCCAGAGAGTTTATGCCTAAAGAGAAAGGTTAGTAGAATCTGTAATAATATATTTATTATAATGATTTGATATTTTTCTCGCATCATTATAAACCATATTCAAGTGAACACAAGAACAATTAAAGAGTAAATGTAAGCTTTCCCTTCAGGATTGAAGTTGCCTGAAAATCAGGATAGTCGCTATTATTGAAGGTTTGGATTATCTATATTTAGTGAATAAAACGTATTGACTAATCAGAAAGCAGTATAGGGAAGTCTTTTGCATTACACAAGACTATCTAAAAACCAAAATATTTAAAGTACTCGAAGGCAGTTTTTTTTGTAAATTATATGTTGATAGTGTATCAAGTTTAATTTCCGTTTGAATTTAAGCTGTTTTTGCAAAGCAGGCAAATTTCTAAAAAGGTTGAACTTTAATTTGAGGCCTTAGATGGTAAGAAATGACATACATGTATTTTAACTTTCAGTAAAAATTACGAGTTGTTACATTTTTGATTTTTATATCCTTCTTATTCTTTACAGATGGTCCTGTGAGACTGTACCGTGATGTAGTCCTATTAACAGATGACAGAAATCTAAGATTGAAGGCACACACACATAATGTTCCTGTGAAAGATGTGCCATCTTTCCTCCATTGGAGCAAGGTCACCTGATCATGTAGTTATCCAATCACAATGGTGCTGGTCATTCTGCCCGGGATAACTGGATCACTGTATATCACTACATAACAAGTGTAGTGGTATGCAGGATAAATCACACCCAATGAAGAAAATAATTCCTCGCATTATTTAGTCTGGCGTTTCAAAAAAATAAATTGATTCCCTGCAAATTTGCTGAGTGAAGAAAATAGCTTAACCGTTTAGAATTATCTGTAACCGTTATTTATTGTTATTCTACATGGCTAATTAAAGGCTTTATACAAAGTCTGCCATACCAATTGGAGTGTTTTCAACATGAAATATTCAACACAAGGAGTGAGGATATATGTATTGTTATGATATATTTGTTTGGTGTAGTTTTTGACCTTTTTGAACTGATATAGACAGTGAATTAGTGACATTTAATTGACTTATGAACTGTGAATATCACATAATTGTTTTGTGTACGTCTTAACCAATCTAACACATGGATAGCAACCTAAAAATAGAATTGTTAATACATTTAATAAAGATGGTCGAAAAAGGAATTGCAGGATCAACAAACTGGAAAGAAATTTTACATTAAAAAAATATTGGATAGAAATAGATCACACATGTATCTACAGTTGAAAAGGAAATTAGATTGATTTAAAAGTTGAAGTGTGATTATTTGTTATGGAATCCCATGAAGTTGGATATCATAAGTCAGATCTATAGTGCACAATGAACTTAAATTGAAAACTTAATATGGACGCTTATTAAAAAGATTTTAGTGATTAAATCATAACCTAGATTTATAAAAGATTTCAGGTCATTAATACCTCAAGCTTGCTTTATCCATAGATAGCAGTTTTATTTCACTTGTATATATATAAAATGATTTGCACATTAGATTGAAAAATTTGAATCGGATAGTATATTGTTTTTTTTTTAATTATGTTTACCTATCATTACTCATTGATTTGTTATATCTATTATACTATATATATGGAATATTTTTTTTTCTGATATCTAAAATACTATATATATGGAATATTTTTTTTTTTATTTAGTTTACTATAAGTAAATTTTTCTTTAAGATTTACAATGTAAGAATGTATAGTTTTGTGGATTGTTGGTACATAAAAAAATATATACACCATTGGTTTTTATATTTCTATTGTTAAAGGATTGTTTAACTAATTGCAACATACTGGTGTACCTTTTGAGAATATTACCCAGATTGCACTCGATTTTGAAATTGTGAATTCCAAACTATTTATTTTTTTAACACAATTGTCTAATAATCTATTGGTGCAAAATCAAATACTGCTATTTTAAAGGTCGTAAAGGTCAATAGTTACTCATTTATATCAATTGCAATAATAAGCAGGCAAAGAAGCCATCACTATAGGCAATGATATGTGTATAGTAAAAAATAGTTCAGAAGAAAAAAAATCAGAAAAGAAAATTCTTCAACTCCAAATTCAAGTTGGATTTTTGATACCCCTGCTTATCTAGAGAGTTATTCTCCATTTTACATTTCTTATCAGTTTTGCAGCACAATATTTATAATTTTGCAATAAAGCTACTGGCTTTGAGTTGATAGGTGTTATTTCTTTTTATAGCTTAAATACAAGCAAGCTTTGGTTATTGTTTTACTTTTTATGCGCGGTCAAAATTTTGACAGGACGTATTATGGTATACAAATGTCCTGTGTCCGTCCGTCTGTCTGTCCGGCTGTCTGTCCGGCGTAAACATGTCCACTGAAACTTGAGAATGACTTATCCAAATTTCATGAAACTTAATATAGTTGTTTCTTATGATGGTCAAATGATCTGTATACTTTTTGGTGAAAATAAGATTAAAACTTTTTGAGTTACGGCACTTTGTAACTAAAACAGGGGTGTTTTTTTCACATGTCGCACTGTATCCCAAAAACGATTCTTGATTATGGCTTAAAACTTTAAACACTTCTTAGTTATATTAATCTTAATATCTGTATACTTTTTGGTGATGATTCAAAATTTCATTTTTGAGTTCTTGAGTATTTTGTAAAAAAGGGGGAGGGGTTTTTTACATGTCGCACCATATCTCAAAAAACATTTATGATTATTGCTTAAAACTTTACACATGTCTTTGTTATATCAATCTAAAGATCTGTATACTTTTTGGTGATGATTCAAAATTTCATTTTTGAGTTATTGAGTATTTTGTAAAAAAGGGGAGGTTTTTTTTTACATGGTGTGCTGTATCTCAAAAACAATTTATGATTTTTGCTTAAAACTTTACACAAGTCTTTGTTATATTAATCTAAAGATCTGTATACTTTTTGGTGATGATTCCAAATTTTTTTTTTGAGTTATTGAGTATTTTGTAAAACAGGGGAGGGTTTTTTACATGTCGCGCCGTATCTCAAAAATAATTTATGATTATTGCTTGAAACTTTACACACTTCTTTGTTATATTAATCTAAAGATCTGTATACTTTTTGGTTTTGATTCAAAATTTTATTTTAATGATATTTAAAAGAAAGAAAAAAAACAGGGTGGGAGTTTCACATGTCCCGCCTTGTCTCAAAAACAATATATGCTTTAAACTTTCTCAGAAACTATTTTATATGATTATTGCATAAAACTTCCACACAAGGCGTCGGGCATATCATGCGCTCATGGCGCAGCTGTTTATTGAAATGTACATAACAGATCTCCCAGTAATTATGCATGATTATATTTATTATATATAAAATTTTTGAGGGGAGAAAAAAAACCAGTAAGTTATATTGTGTGATGCATTAACATGTTTATACATGTATTACTTACTATATTGGAATTTTTCATCACATATATTCTTATCTACTACAAATCCTTACTTAGGACTGAAATATGTAATTCATTTCTCTAACACCAAACTGATTTATAATTTTCCCAGGCCAGTTGATAATTTTTTGATAATCAAAGTGTAGTTTGTTTGCTCCCAGTTCTTCATTTGTCAATTATGGTGTCAAATATACTTTTTTTCTCTTGTTTCAATATTTTGACTCTTGCAATTATACAACCATGCTTAATGATGTCACATAGAAAGAACAAAATCCAATTGCAAATCATTGAAAAATAATATGAAATTCTCCTTCATTTCACAATTAGAGAAACAGATCCAACCACTGTATGTCGTGCAGAAAGATAAATAATTGTTACTAGTTCTTACCATTAAAACAGATTTTTGAACTAAAACCGTTATAGACCTTTTCACTATTTTGGAATCTGCAACTCTTGAACTATTGTAAACCTCTTGCAATTTTTTTCCCCTGAGACATCAGACATTTTCTCTTACCACTTCAAAATAATACAGAAACATCTGTAATGACAAGTAATGACTGACAAAAAATTGATAAGTCTTTATTATGTGGTAATTAATTAACTTAAATGTCTTTGCAGTGGCAAATCCAGGGGAGGGTTCCGGGTTGGAACTCCCCTTTTTATTGGACAATCAATGCATTTGATTGGGAGCATATAGTTGGAACCCCCCCCCTTACTCTGGGTTGGGATCCGCCCCTCTTTGCCATCAGTTGAGTGTTGCAGCTAAATAACAATGAGTAGATCTGGGACTAATTTCTCACAAAATCTTAGGAGAAACCTGATTTGTAAGTCATGAATATTTTAATATAACTTGCAATCAGTTTTAGTCAAGAGATTTTTTTGTGTAAAGAACTGCAGTGGTGTCCATAAGGCAAAGGTTTTTTAAATAATGTATTTACATCAGAGGTAGAATATGGAAAGTTTTAAGTGCTTAGATTAAGATTAGCAGGAAGTTGTTATTATTAACAGTCTGGACATAATGCTTTAATATTTAAGTTTTAATATTTCTTTAATCATGCTTGTGTATATTATAATTTTTTATATTCTTTTGTTATTACTTGTGGTTATGTGTAGTTTTAGAATAGACATTATCAGTGTCCCTGCTGGATGTTAGAATTTCTATTTTTGTTTGCATTTCAAGAAAAGGTATTTACAAAGGGTATGAATGTCCTTTACCGTCAGATGTCAAATGGTCATTTTTGCCTGCGGTTAGCACCAAATTGGTTAAAATGTTATTGTATTTTGTAAGAATGTCTTTATTGTGATTTGTTAGAGGTCTCAAATAATTATATGCCACTGTTAGTGATTTGTCAAAAAGAATCTTGTTTTATCATCCTAAGGTGGTACCTAACACTACAGGGAGATAACTCTGTAAAGTCAGCTAAACGTTTTAATTACGTTGTGTTGTGAAAGGAATATTTAGTTTCTCAATGATCAAAATTGGTGGTTGTCAAATTGCTATATAACCAGTGTAATTTTTCTGACAAAACCGTTGGTTCAAAATTTTTTAAATTTTTATATTTTTGTTAAAGTGTCAAAGTAAATACTTTGACAAAATTTTATGAAAATTAAACGAGCCAGATTGATTTTAGTGAAAGTGTTGGGTACCACCTTAAGAGAAAGTGTACTTTTGATTGTCATGCACCAAAAACTACCATTAACATTATTTGGCAAGATTTTTTTTACCATTTAAAAAAAAACATCATGTAGGAACCTCAGTTACGACCCTCATTAAAGTACATGTATTATTGGACTCAACTTTAGTAAAAGATGTATATGGATCTAGATGAAGCCGGACTTCATTTCTGTATTCTAAAATTTTTCTTGTCCATTGATATCTATTCATTATAATTTTTTGTTAAATTTCCTCTATTCTTTATAACTTTTGTTTATTTTCCTCTATTCTTAATTGTTTGCATCAATTATTCTGTATATTTTTTGCCTGGGTCAATCCTGACCAATATTTATGCTATTCTTGTGAAATTATTGCAAATTTGTATGTAAAGGGGGAAATGTATGCACAGTTCATTATTTCAAACAAAAGTTAATTACAAATCATAAAAACAGATTTATTTAATTGTTTTTAATTTCAAATTTAAAGACATAGGAGATAATTCCAAACATGGTTATATTTCAAATTTTATAGTTAAAAGTAAATGGAATCATAAATTGTTCTGGGAAATTTTATCTTTGTTTTCTATTATGTTTTATATATGCTAGTATAGTAGAATAATAAAATGAGAATAGTGAACTGCAGGTTGGTTATTTTTATTATACCTTAAAAAAAATTATACCCTTAAAAAATGATAAGTGTAGAAAATGCACCATTCTTCTGTATACAGTTTGGAGAACCTTTTTTATTCCTACTCTTTCCAGGATTTTTCCTTGTCAATCATTTTTTTTCATTTTTATACATCCACCAAAGATTGGAAGTATTATTAGGTCTTTCCACTTTTCTGTGGAAAGACCTATTGTTTTTCTTCTGATTATTTTTTTTTTTTTCTTCCGCCTAATTTTGTTCTTGCGATAAACATTTGTTTCGCAATATGTCGCTTAGATATTTTGTATATGATATGGAACAGTTTATGCGCTTTTGAAATTTACCCTGCGTAAACGAATACTTTTCTTTGTAGGAGTTATCTCCCCAAACACTGTTTTCCTTGTTATCGCATCTCCTTCGCAACCGTAAAAGATTATGACAAATTTATTTTACAAAATTGCTCGTTATATCCTTCGCATGATTTGTCCTATTTTGACCGAAGCGATATGACCGCTCCATATGAGAGTTATTTCCCCTTATGCATCTGATATAAGTGATATGAATTTCTATCTTATAAATCATAAGTGATAGAGACCTAGGATCTTTTGATTTGAGGTCCTTGGTCCCAAAAAATGAAAATTAGGTCAAGGTCAAAGGTCAAGGTCATATTCTAATATTTGAATTTGGCTTATTTTCACTTATATCCAAAGACTGTATAAGATATCAACAAATTATTTTTACTAAATTGTTAGTTGCGACATGTCGTAAGATGTAAATTTTGATTGCAAGCGTACGTTGAATGTAAAAGGGAGTTTTCTCCCCTCTTGTATTTAAAAATACGCGTTTGGTGATATAACTCATTAACTAAATATAATTAAGACCTATGGTCTTTTGATTTGAGGTCCTTGGTTTATGACCTTGAAATTGATCTCAAGGTCATAGCTTAATTTGACGTTCTAGATTTTGACCTTTGCTTTTATTCTATATGTATACATGATAAAGATATACAACTTTTAGAAAAAGGTATCAAACCATTTAACCAACCGGAAGTGACTTTTTGTAAACCGGAAGTAGCTATTTTTTTGTACTTTATTAATATAAAAGTATATAGAACCAGATATTTTTGGAATCAGTGTCAAGTAAATATTCAAATATAATCGAAAGTAACATTTTTCAAACCGGAAGTAACAAGTTATCTCCCTTATTTAAAAAAAATGTATGGAAACATATATTTTTTGGAATCAGCTTACTAGGAGCTATCATTTGACGATTGAAATGACATTTTAAACTTAGTTTCACAACTTTTCATATCAACATACATTGTTTTGATGGAAAGACCTTCAATTGTTCTCTGAACAATTGGTTTTTAATTGTATACCATTTCCTTCCGTACAAGACTCCTACATTTATTCAAGTTTGCTTAAATCAATCCAATACAACATATAATCAGATTTGTTGTTCCAGAGTTATAGAACTTTGACTCTTAGATTGTTGACAAATTTTTAATAAATCATGTCGTATTCCTGAATTGATTCCCTTCAAACTTTACATTATAATTACATTACTCATTCAGACAAGGAAACTATTTACAATATCATATCATCTGCAGATTTTTTCACACATGAAAATACTTTTGTTCTATACTGAAAAAAAAATAATTTAAAAAGAATAGTTCAATTTTTTAATTAAGTATCTTAAACTTGTGTGAATATAAATGAAAATGCTTTGTAACCAAAGTTTGTAAATATGTCCAATTTGGAACTGTTCCCTGTTGCACTCAGTACCTACAAATAAATAAAAAAGAAAATTACATGTAATAAGTATCAGTACATGCATCATTACAATAACTGAAAGTTTTAATCACTATCAACACTTATTTCCACTGTAAGAACTGTTTATAGAGATTTAAAGTTCTGTCATAACCATCCACCGCAATTTAAAGAATTCCAAATTCTGAATATTACAACTCCTATGTAAACAAGCATAACAGTATTATAAACACATGATGCAAAGTTGCAAACCATTATTATTTTTCTGTATTTGTTACGAATTTCAGGCTGAGATAACAGCTTTATAGACAACTGTCTACTTGTCATGGATTTCAGATGATTCCCTGTTTAAATATTGTTTGATAATTTTCAGCTATTTTCAGCACTTTAGTTCAAATTCTTTCAGGTTTCTCTGGACTTACTACAGTAGAAAATTATCCATTTCTTGTTCAATTCAGATAAGTAGCTATAGTGAATACATAAAGTTCTTGTTTTCAATTTCAAGATGTATGATGAATGTGAATGTGAATTTTGTGCTGCACAGAAAAAGAAATTGAAACAATGACACCAACACAGTAACATTTTGTTTTGTAAATAATACACAAAAGACTTTCATTAAGCAATGATGGTCAGTGTTCCTCATTAATAAAGGAAATCATTTACTTTCTTTGTATCTAGTCCTGAGAATGGAATGATTATGGTAAAAACATTTATGATTACTGAAAAAAACAAGAATGTGTCCATAGTACACGAATGCCCCACTCGCACTATCATTTTCTATGTTCAGTGGACCGTGAAATTGGGGTCAAAACTTTAATTTGGAATTAAAATTAGAAAGATCATATCATAGGGAACATGTGTACTAAGTTTCAAGTTGATGTAACTTTAACTTCATCAAAAACTACCTTGACCAAAAACTTTAACCTGAACTTCGCACTATCATTTTCTATGTTCAGTTGACCATGAAATTGGGGTCAAAACTATAATTTGGCATTAAAATTAGAAAGATCATATCATGGGGAACAAGTGTACTAAGTTTCAAGTTGATTGGACTTCAACTTCTTCAAAAACTACCTTGACCAAAAACTTTAACCTGAAGCGGATGGACGAATGGAGGCACGGACGGACGGACGAACGGACGCACAGACCAGAAAACATAATGCCCCTCTACTATCGTAGGTGGGGCATAAAAACAGGATGGAAGTTCAATGCTGTACATCCTCATCTGTCTGTCAGTTCTTCATCAAACACTGGTGTGCAATTTTAAGGACTGTTCATGGAGAACAAACGATGGCAGTTACCTGTCAACCATTATGTGTGTTAAGACAGACACATCTCAACATAATGTAACTGCGGTAATATCAGTGATTGTTAATACATTAGTGCCAAAACCCTTTTGGTGCAATTCAAAACAAGGTTTCTTATTTTGTATTTTTATGCCCCACCTACAATAGTAGAGGGGCATTATGTTTTCTGGTCTGTGCCTCCGTCCGTCCGTCCGTCTGTTCGTTCGTTCGTTCGTTCGTCCGTCTGTCCCGCTTCAGGTTAAAGTTTTTGGTCGAGGTAGTTTTTGATGAAGTTGAAGTCCAATCGACTTCAAACTTAGTATACATGTTCCCTATGATATGATCTTTTAAATTTTAATGCCAAATTAGAGGGTTTATCCCAATTTCACGGTCCACTGAACATAGAAAATGATAGTGCGAGTGGGGCATTCGTGTACTGGGGACACATTCTTGTTATTTCTCCATTAAACAATGTTAAAAAAACTCCATATTTACCTTGCAATTATTTGATGCAGAATTGAAAATTTGACAAACAGACAGAACAAAGACAAAGGTGTACAGGGAACTTTAATTCTGTGTTTTTGTTCGCCATTAAAAGAACCTGATATTTACCTTGCAATTATTTGATGCAGAATTATAAGATAGACTGAACACAGATGAGGGTGTACAGGGAACTTCCATCCTCTGTTCACCATTAACAGACCAGTGGTTTATGTAACCTTTTGATCCTGCTGAAATAATCTGTAAATATAAATTACACAATTATATAATAATATTTCAATCCATATGAAAATAGTAACAGAATATAGGTTATCATTAAGAAGTTATAAAATCTTGTTAGCGCTGTTCCTTTAAAATCATATGAAATGAGTGACTTGTGAAAAAAATTGTTAATCCAATTCTTGAACCAATGCACATGATGCATGCATATATCAAACTTATGCATTCATTTCGAATATTCGTCAAAAAATATTTCACTCTTGCTGTTTTGAAAATATGGCAGCTAATTAGTGGTTATGCCTTGAAGCTAACCTATTGTCATCTTTGTAAACAATCAAGAAAGAAGAATGGATACATATGTACAATAAGATGTAAGTTAAGTTTGATGACAGAGCAATGTTTACGTTTGTTGACTCTCTTCCTTATTTTTTTGTTACTACATTTAAGAATTGCAGCAAATTGTTTTACTCAATTGAGATTAATAACACATGTTTCCGAGTTCTGGGATAAACTAACAGTCTCCCACTGGTATGAAAAATATAAATATTTAGAGTAAATCTGTGTATGAATAGTCTTACTGAATCATCATGGAACATAACACACTGTTGACAAGCTCCAGGTGTATCAAACATAGTTGTGGCTGTCAATGATCTTAGATGCCATAAAGACAGACTTGGTCCACCTCCACATACCTGTAATAAACAAACATGTTTTATGATTTCTCCTCTTAAATGCAAACCAGACATGAAATGTCCAAACCTGTGCTGCTGCATGAAATTGATAAGAGTTAATACCGGTATGTAAATTGAAGCATTACTAATCATTCCTTTCAGTTGAAGCCAAGAAAACTTTGATTAGAATTTTCCTTACAAGTCCGATTGGTGTTGTTATATTTTAAGCTATTGAAAAACAGCAAATGGCTGCAAAGCACATGTAGAAATAGCTCACACACTACAACTCAACATTATGAAGTTGCACACCCAATATAAAATCCTCCCCTTGCATAGAATACTAGAAATATTTTGACAAAACTTTTCCATGTACAATGAGTTTTGTAAAGTTTCAAAACTTGCTATCATTTTGAAAATTTTGAAAAAACAGCATTCCAATGTTATATTTACAGATCGTCAAATAAAATATATACCTATAATTGAACCTGAAAGTTAAAACTTTTAACACAAAACTTCACCATAATTGTTTAGGTGTATGAAAGCATATTATCCCATATGAAATCATTTGTTTGTCATGTTAATGATTTGCATTTAAAAATAAAGTGTCAATTTCTTAGTTGATAGCTCATAAAATAGTAATCATCAAATTTCCATATTTATAATATATCATAAGATAATAATCTATTGTTTCATATTTCTACCAATCAAATCAATTCAAGTTTATTGTAAAATATTTCTACTAATTATTTATATTAAATTTTACAATGTATTTTTCAAAAAAATTAAAATTTGGAAAAAAAACACAAAAAAAAAAACAGACTGTTTTTTCAAAGTAACCAAACAATGTGTTAAAAACGGCACGGGATGTTTGCACTTTTTCTTAGGACATTTTCACTTTATTTTTTGGACACTTGCGCTTCAAATTATAGGATGTTTGCGCTTTTTACATAGGACATTTGTGCTTTTGTAATATTTGGTTTTCATTACTCCCTGTTCTTTTATACGGGCTTAATTGGGACTGACAGGCTTGACCTGGCAGAGTTTAAATTGGTTGCAAATGAAAAAAATAATAATTTCGTTTTTTCTATCGTTGACTTGAAGATTCTTTTTCGGATCTTGATGGTCATACTGGATAACCGTCGAAGAGAGAGTGAACATCTTCTCTTGACTAAGGCAAAGGACAAGGTTCACGAAGGGTTGAAAATGGCCCTGTCTCAAAAAACAAAAATTTCGACATAAAATTGAAGTTTAGGACCTAAATCAAACAAAAACACTTTTGAAATGAAATTTATAATGATATTTGATGTTTTGGGGTCAAAAATGAGGAAAAATCTCAAATTTCTGAAATTTTTCCAATTTTTTTTTTTTTTTTTTTTTTTATTGAAACGATTTTTTTTGTAAAATGGTTCACTCTAAAGAGACTTAACATAAAAATGTTTAAAAAAAATATACAATTAGGCTTGGATTTAGACTTTGATGGTAAGAAAAACGTAAAAAAAGCAAAAAAATTATAGAATTTTGGGAGTATTTTTGAAATATTTTGTTTGTTTTTAAAACACAAAAGAATATCAATATAAAGGCTATAATAGATTAATTAGATTATGTTCATGAAACATTTAAGGCTCATTTGTCATGTTTATATATCTATTTTGTAAAATAAAGGTATAAATAGAAATCAAAAATTTCTGTTTTGGAAAAAAATAAATATTCAATTTGAAAACAATTAAAATGATGATTTAACAAAGACTTAATTTGACCACTGTTACATTTGTTACATGAATATACAAAAGCATTCTGGTTTATTACTTCTTTTAATTTAATCCAGTCAAATAACAGTATAGAGAACTAGTTGATCACTTTCAAATTGTATAGCCTGCATTCATATTAAGTAGCATATGTTTCCGTTGCATTTTATAAGAAAATGACTTATTTGACACTGTTTGTCACTGTTCATTTTCTCCTATATCATTGTTTTCAACATCTTCTTCATCATCATCACTATCAGATGCATCTATTGGTTCAACAACAGCAGCAGCGTCACTTACTCTGGCACCCCAATTTCTGACTCCAAATGAACTGAGGTTTTGATGTCTGGCAAAACCTGAATACCACATAATTGACGTTAGATGCGAACATGCACCAACAACTTTTGAACCGGCGCGACATTTACAATACCAGGCAACAACATTTGATTCTGTGTACCTAATCCACATAAGATAAGACCTTGATGAAACATGTCTACTTCTAAGTCTGACACGGAGGAGGCGATCTTCATCTTTATGGACTTGAATTTCACAGTCACCGTCTAGGTGTTCTTGCATATAGCTTGAGCTAAGTTTTAATTGATATGTACCACATGTTATAAACTTTAACTGGTCTTCATCGAGAACAGGAAATTCTTCTAATTCTATTTCATCCGCATTTGTCCATTTTGCCGTTCTCCGTTCCAAGTTGTTAATTTCAACATACTGTTTTAGTTCATTTATCTGCTTTGATAAGTAAACCATCTTGCAAGCCAGTTGTTCATCTTCAAGACTATTACCTGGAAAGATATTCATAAATGAAGTAAAAGTGCATGTGTGGAACAGGCTGTCCAATGCATAAAACACAATTTCAAGTTCGAAATGTTGTTTAAAATGAAGAAAATGTTTCATTAATTTTTGTATATCAACATAATTTTGAATTATTTGAAGTTGATTTTCAAAACATTTTTTAATGCCAGGCATGGTTATATTTGCTGAATGTCACAGGTGGTGCAATATTTGAGACTGGACAAACTTAATAGATATAGGAAGATGTGGTATGAGTGCCAATTAGACATCTTTCCATCCAAATAAAGCTTGTTTCTGAATAATTACATTAGATGTTGTTTCATTATTATGCTTTATTTTGATTGGCTAACATCAATCTCGCGTCATTCTGCATTTTAAAATGAATGCTTTTTTGTTGAACGGAAGGATTGATCAGAAACAATTAAATTATGCCTTTGACATACAGGTTTTGTTTTTCTTGATCAGACGTAGGTCAAGAATAACGCTATGAATATAATCTAGATAACCTTCCCTTTTGTATTATTACAATGCTTGAGTGAAGTTGCATGGCAAGCCCTGAACCAAGTATTGCTATATGAATGATATACCTTTTGACAATGGCGGTGAAAACTTGTTTGAAATAGCACACACAATGCACACATATTCCCCAATATAGGGTACTTGGTTGGTTGGTAGGACATTGTCTAGATATCTCCACTGCTTTATCCTTGCATTAGCTGATTCGACAACCCATCTTATCTAAAAGTAGAATACATAATTTTATTAATAACCAATCACCTTTAATGTTTATTTTATTGACTTAAAACAAATTATTCACTTGTAGATAGAAGAAATAAAATTTCCTTTTTTATCATACATCACACTTAGTTCCTAAATGATCAATCAACTTAGTGTTTCCTTAGGGACGACATCAAAAGATCAATGTAAGATAAAAATCTTAATTCAAATAGTTTGGGGTGGGGGTGGATGGTAAACGGCTGCAAGATTTAGTTATCCGACATTGATTTTTACATGTATCCATATGGGTCAATCAATTTTTCCCAAATTAAGTTAAGAGGAGGTGAGGGGTGAGGGGGGAGGGGGTCAGTGAAAAAACTATGTGAATTCGGTCTTTTTATCCTTTATTGAACTTTTGATGTCGTCCCTTAGTTTTGGTAAAAAAAATTGAAAGCAAAACCTTTAATAATTTCATACGCCCGAAGCGCTAGTCACCAACTTCACTAATATAATGCATGATTCGTTAAAAATAAATATGTAAAACAATGCATCAGGTTTCACACTTTATTTGGTTTGAATAAAAACTAATTTTTCTACAAATTTTATTTTAAGGATGCTACTATAAATACCTTAGTGACTAATCTACTGTCATTTGCATCCTCAGTTGTCATCTGTTTTTCGCCTTTCTTCATGAAGTGTGGCATTTCTACTTGGATGCCAAGCTCTTCTAGGGCCTCAATTGAGTCACGAAATCCTCTATCTACCACAAATACATCATCTTTTTCTACCCATGCTTTGATGTCCTCTATGTTTGATTTAAGCATATGTTTTAAAATCGAAGCATCTTTATTTTTGGCATCAGCAAAATAAGGTCCACAAATTGACAAGAAGTATCCATCTGTAGTGACAACCACCATCAGCTTCACCAGCGGTCTTCCTTTGTGCATGCTATACGACCTCCTTTGAAAGCTGAAATTATTACTCTTTTGGATGTATATATATGTACCATCGAGAACAAGAACAGCTTGATTTCCAGTATTGTTCCCAAGCAATGATTGGGCTAAAGGCCTAGTATGGTCTTTAATTACATCTTGACGTGATATATGTTGCATACCAAGATATTCAGGTACAAAGTTTGTATACAGTGCCTTTCTTACCGATGCTATTGCTCTTCAAATACTGGATTTTGTAATGTTGAATACAGTTGACAAGATTTTATTCGGCAGGCTAGACTTCATTTTCATCAGAAATATTCCTAATGACGTTCTTACTGTTCGAGCTGGTGTATTGCGGACAGAATCATGTATATATTCAAACAAGGAATCAAATTCTGTACAATGTAAACCGGTTAGATTAATATAATCCTCATCTTGAAGAGTTTTACCATCAAAATCAATGCGTTTAGCATCGCTATTTAACGCATACTGCCGGACACGCGTGAGTAAGTCTAAGATATCACTTCTGTTCATGTAGGTGAGATCTGTTGTTTGTATTTTAGCGAAAGATTCTTCTGTTAAGTAACCATTCCTTATATGTACAGGGCAGCAGCGGTTACCTTCAGGAATTAAAACTTCATTAGACATAAATGCAGAAAATCTGGCAGAAGGTGGGACAACTACTAATTTTGGTCCTGGTTTTTTACACAAGCAACAATAAGCATGACTCTTAGATGTACTTTCGATGTTTAACTTCACTGATGGTGGACTCGATAATGTCTCAGATGTGTTTGTAACTGTCGGTGACTTTGGGCAAAACTGATCTGTAGTGGTTTAACATTTGTGGTAGATTTTGTTTTCTCTTTAGCATTATAATAATGATGACGACACTTATTACACAAAATGTCACTCGGTGATGCGTCTAGCATGAATTTCCTTCTTAAAATTTTCCTTACTTCTGATGATGTGCATTTTTTTCTGTCATTTGGTTTTGTTTTTTTTCTACATAAACAACAATGATACGCTTTTGGTCCAATGCCCGGCATCTGGAAGTGGACAGAAGCAAAATAACTATATACAAATACACTGACAAACTGACAGACAGACGTGATTATATTTGAGTAGGTTTCCACGATAAGTTTGCGTGCCGATTGAATATATTATATTGTCATCGTAAATTGATTTCGTTAAGTCTTTGTTTTTGGTCAGGAACCATCCCCCTCCCCCCCTCCCCCCAAAAAAATATCACTGTGACCAATAATGTAAAAACAGGTTTACAACTGACTTTATAACCTATAAGATTTTTGTCGAGTTGTTTTTGTTGATTAAGTCAGAACTTAAATCATTTTAAATCAAGAACTTTATCTGACAAAACACAAAAAAAAAGTTGAGGTGGGATTCGAACCAGTCCGTCAAAAATAGCTCTCTCGTCAAGCGACGCTCTAACCGATTGAGCTAAGAAGACGACAATATCACAGGTGTTAAAATTATATAAGACATGTAATTAAAAAAATTGATAATGCTGCGACATAAGATGTGACGAGTTTATTTACTTATTTATGATAAATCAAAATTTTCTATTCTAATTTCTATTATTACACATGAAAGTTTGCTATAATTCCGGCATTTTTCACAGTACTCATCAGCTACATGACTGTACGGATATAACTTTTCCCTATTTTCTTTTCTCCGGACGTGGGAGACCACCCTCCTCCGGAGAGATGCAATTATAATCAAATGAATCTAAAATGGATTTAAAGTACCACTTTGAAACTATATTCATATTTGTTCAATTTGGAATTTGAAAGTAACTTATTTCCGTTTAACGCCGTATTCCTTGGAGGTTACAGCATCAGCAATGTCTGCGAGGAGAGCTGGTGAAGTCGGCCGGCGGAGTTTAACTACTAAGCGGCGACTTGTCATATCTAGACATCGATATAAACAGAAGTTATTTATGATGATTATATTTCCAACATATTTACTTACTTCAGAATTCTTTTCCTTCTTTGTCTCTTGCAGTAATATACATACTCATAGCGGCTTTCTGGTGTGTTTACATTCTGACTGGATATCGCTTGTCGTCTGCAACTTGATTTTATTTTGACTTTTTTGTACTAGCGTCAAGAATTTTTTTTCCAAATAGTTTTAAGGTTTTATTAACCTCATTAATTTCGATTGATATTTATATTATACTGAATACTATACATGCGATCAAATTATTTATTGCACTTTCCGGGTTATGGCTACATCGGCATTTCCAGAGAACTCAAAATCTAAAATGTCTTTTTGTTTTTAATTAGACAAATAAATGTAGAGTAATAAAATTTAAAAATATTGTGGATCGTGAGTGGCGGCCAAAGTGAAAATTACAGAGTTTTGCATGAAATCCACAAAAAACGGTGTTTTCCGTAACCGGACCCGATTTTAGACACTTATTTCGACATACAAGAATTGCAATAAAACGAAAAAAACATCATATCGATAAAAGACATGTATCCAACTATCTTTTGGCGAAAAATGGAAACCCATCGTTGAATTTAAAAAAAAGGCATATAACAGGGCCGTATTTGATGCTTCGTGAACCTTGTCCTTTGGTTGAGATTTTCTTCTAACTCTGCACACAGCCTTTGATACTGACTGAAAATCTTTAGGTTGCAAAGAATTCTCACCAACATCTTTCAATCCAGCACAAGTTATTTTTCATTGTCTCTGTGCATGGTCCGTTTTAATTCTAGCATTACAATTTTTCTCAGTACATATCCAAGAAAGATGATCACTTTTGAAGGTTTGATCAAACGATATAAAAATCTATCATTTAACTTTAAACTCTATATCTAAGACTGTTTTAATGTGAACTAACTAATGACAAATATAAGTTGAATTTCTTTATGTAATTATTATTTCTCATTAAAATTAGATATACAACTATAGGTTATAAGCGCAAATGTCCGGTCAATTTAATACAGGTGAATCAATATTTAAAGCGCAAATGTCCATAGTATTTGAAGCGCAAATGTCCTATCTTTTCACAGGTAAAAAAGCGCAAATGTCCTGTGCCCATTAAAAGAGTGTTGGGTTAATTAGGTAAGTAGAGCAAATAGTTCTATTCTTGGGTTTTTCAAATATAAGCATGGGCTAAAATCAGTTCATTCCCTTATAGCCAATAAATAATCATGATCTATCATGAACACCTGCTGTAATATGACCTTAAAAGTTTTTTTTATGACAAAACAAAGACTGAATTACAGATGAACTATACATATCTTACCAGCCAATCATCTGTTGTATCCATGGCAACACATCCTAACCACTTACCAAACTTAGGTCTGGCACACAACTAAAATACAAATATAGATTAAGGATTAAAATGTTGTTACTTTCATCAGCTGTTTGTATTGAATCTGAGATTTAATGTTCTTGTTACCTGTGACAATACGAATCAATTAGGCAGATGTCTTTAAGGATATGGTCTATTATTTCATACATTTATGGCTTTCTCCAGAAATAAATGGCCTTAATTATTTGTCACATATGGAGGAAAGTACTTTTTTCTCTTTTTTTCTATCGGTTATGAACACCTTCATGAGAGTAATCAAACTCTAGAAAAATATGTCATTATTTGTTTGTCTGAATTTTCTTTCTTCAACATCTAATTTATGACATCACCCACAATACTTTTAGTTACATTTAAAAAAAAAAAAAAAATATACATTGATGCTATCAATTTTAAATCTGTCAGAGCCTACATACAATAGATTTCAATAAACATTTATAAAACTAGAGGCTCTAAAGAGCCTGTGTCGCTCACCTTGGTCTATGTGACTATTAAACAAAGGAAGCAGATGGATTCATGACAAAATTGTATTTTGGTGATGGTGATGTGTTTGTACATCTTACTTTACTGAACATCCTTGCAGCTTACAATTATCTCTATCTATAATGAAGTTGGCCCAGTAGTTTCAGTGGAAAATGTTAGAAAAAAATTAACAAATTTTATAAAAATTGTTGAAAATTGACTATAAAGGACAATAACTCCTTAGGGGGTCAATTGACCATTTCGGTCATGTTGACTTATTTGTAAATCTTACTTTGCTGAACATTATTGCTGTTTACAGTTTATTTCTATCTATAATAATTTTCAAGATAATAACCAAAAACAGTAAAATTTCCTTAAAATTACCAATTCAGGGGCAGGAACCCAACAACGGGTTGTCCGATTTATCTGAAAATTTCAGGGCAGATAGATCTTGACCTGATAAACAATTTATCCCCCTGTCAGATTTGCTCTAAAGGCTTTGGTTTTTGAGTTATAAGCCAAAAACTGCATTTTACCCCTATCTTCTATTTTTAGCCATGGCGGCCATCTTGGTTGGATGGCCGGGTCATCGTACACATTTTTTAAACTAGATACCCAAAAGATGATTGTGGATAAGTTTGGATTAATTTGGCCCAGTAGTTTCAGAGGAGAAGATTTTTGTAAAAGATTACTAAGATTTACGAAAAATGGTTAAAAATTGACTATAAAGGGCAATAACTCCTATATGGGTCAACTGACCATTTCGGTCATGTTGACTTATTTGTAAATCTTACTTTGCTGAACATTATTGCTGTTTACAGTTTATTTCTATCTTTAATAATTTTCAAGATAATAACCAAAAACAGTAAAATTTCCTTAAAATTACCAATTCAGGGGCAGCAACCCAACAACAGGTTGTCAGATTCATCTGAAAATTTCAGGGTAGATAGATCTTGACCTGATAAACAATTTAACCCCATGTCAGATTTGCTCTAAATGCTAATAGTCAGATTTGCTCTTAATGCTTTGGTTTTTAAGTTATAAGCCAAAAACTGCATTTTACCCCTATGTTCTATTTTTAGCCATGGCGGCCATCTTGGTTGGTTGGCCGGGTCCCTGGACACATTTTTTAAACTAGATACCCCAAAGATAATTGTGGCCAAGTTTGGATAAATTTGGCCCAGTGGTTTCAGAGGAGAAATTTTTTGTAAAAGATTACTAAGATTTACGAAAAATGGTTAAAAATTGACTATAAAGGGCAATAACTCCTATATGGGTCAACTGACCATTTCGGTCATGTTGACTTATTTGTAGATCTTACTTTGCTGAACATTATTGCTGTTTACAGTTTATCTCTATCTATAATAATATTCAAGATAATAACCATATAACGGCAAAATTTCCTTAAAATTGCCAATTCAGGGGCAGCAACCCAACAACCGGTTGTCCGATTCGTCTGAAAATTTTAGGGCAGATAGATCTTGACTTAATAAACAATTTAACCCCATGTCAGATTTGCTCTAAATGCTTCGGTTTCAGAGTTATAAGCCAAAAACTGCATTTGACCCCTATGTTCTATTTTTAGCCATGGCGGCCATCTTGGTTGGTTGGCCGGGTAACTGAACACATTTTTTAAACTAGATACCCCAATGATGATTGTGGCCAAGTTTGGTTAAATTTGGCCCAGTAGTTTCAGAGGAGAAGATTTTTGTAAAAGTTAACGACGCCGGACGACGCCGGACGACGACGGACGCCGGACGCCAAGTGATGAGAAAAGCTCACTTGGCCCTTCGGGCCAGGTGAGCTAAAAAAGTTGTAAAAAATAGAATAAATGGTCGGGTGTTGGTGTTTAACACAATTTTTAGCACTATAAGGTGTATTGTGGTGATCAGCTTTGATTTCAAGAATTAAACAAAAAAATTAAAAATTTAATGCAATTAACTCATTTATTGATTATAAACTTTTATATAATTTCATAATGTTGCATGTTCAAATATAAGGAAAATAGAATGACCTGACACAATCCTAGTCTACCTATTGATTAATACTACTGTGAATTCAGAAATTATAGAATGCATTTATAATTGCGATTTCAACATTTTTGACAAAATACGATTTTAATTTCTGCACTGTTTAGAAAAGTACTGTTTGATTCATATGAAAAATTTACAAAGTTTAAATAATTGCGATTATAACCGTGTCGCATTTTTAACAATAATAAAAACATTGCAATAATTTCTGAATTAACAGTATTCTAACAACAAATTAAATAAAACTACTGACAAACAATCTAAAAACAAGAATGTGTCCAAGGTACATGGATGCCCCACTCACAATATCATTTTCTATGTTTAGTGGACCGTGAAATTGGAATAAATTTTCTAATTTGGCATTATAATTAGAATGATCTTATCAAAGGGAACATGTATACTAAGTTTCAAGTTGATTGGACTTCTACTTTATCAAAAACTACCTTGACCAAAAACTTTAACCTGAAATTTGCACTATCATTTTCTATGTTCAGTGAACCGTAAAATTGGGGTCAAAACTCTAATTTGGCATTTAAATTAGAAAGATCATATCATAGGGCACATGTATACTAAGTTTCAAGTTGATTGGACTTCAACTTCATCAAAAACTACCTTGACCAAAAACTTTAACCTGAAGCGGGACAGACAGACGAACGGACGGACGAACAGACGGACGCACAGACCAGAAAACATAATGCCCCTCTACTATCGTAGGTGGGGCATAAAAATTTAACACATTTTAAATTTTATTATGTTCTAGTCCTCTGAATACCTCATTTTTATATGGTTCTATACTATGTACAGCATCACTGGGGCTCCTAGTATCTGAAATAAAACAAAGAATGTAACAAGTTGATATTACACAAACAGGTAAATGCTGGTCTCCTTAAGCGCTAAGGGTGATATCAGATTTGCCAATATTTTTTAAGTGTGACATGATGAAAGTCAAATTATTGTCGGTGAATACAAGAAAATAATTTGTTTGGAACATGTGATATTGTAAGTGTTATTGTTACAATGATAAGCAGGATACAGGAATATGACATAACAATAAGTGTGGATCTGGGATCAGAACCCCCCCCCCCCCCCCCCCCCCAACATTGACTGCTTTTCCTGTCATATAGCAGGGTAATGGTCATCCTGCACATGTCCTTTTTGTCGAGCCTTCGACTTTAGTCGAAAAAAGCGAGACTAAGCGATCCTACATTCCGTCGGCGTCGTCGGCGTTGTCCACAAATATTCACTCTATGGTTAAAGTTTTTAAAATTTTAATAACTTTCATAAACTATCCTTGATTTGTACCAAACTTGTACAGAAGCTTGTTTATGATCATAAGATAGTATCAAGAAGAAAATTTTGTAAAAATAAATTTCCACTTTTCCGTATTTTACTTATAAATGGACTTAGTTTTTCTGCGAGGAAACATAACATTCACTCTGTGGTTAAAGTTTTAAAATTTTAATAACTTTCATAAACTATCCTTAATTTGTACCAAACTTGGACAGAAGCTTGTTTATGATCATAAGATGTATCAAGAAGAAAATTTTGTAAAAAAAAATATCACTTTTTCCGTATTTTACTTATAAATGGACTTAGTTTTTCTTCCAGTTAACATTACATACAGTCTGCAGTTAAAGTTTATAAAACATTTATTAGATTCATAAACTATCCTGGATTTTTTACCAAACTTGGAAGCTTCTTTCAATCAAAAGACAGTATCGAGAGGGAAATTTTTATTGATGTTTGTCCTCATTTTTGTTGAGTCTGCGATTAACAGCAAAAGTAGGCGAAACACTGGGTTCCGTGGAACCCTTACAAATTTTTTTCAAATTTCCCATCATCACACAGTATAAATCTGTTACGGTTTCATTTGATTTTCTCTGGTTTCTCTTTAATTTTAATTTATAAACTTTTTTTTATAGAATAGTTTTGTGTTGATCATTGTCTATATGAAATGAGTACCGAATGCATAATAAGGCCTTTATTAAATTATGTATTTACCCCATATTTTGACTGTACCATCCTCTGAAGCTGATGCACATGTGTTTCCATTCTTTACTGCTAAACTGTGTACATAATTGTCGTGTCCACTTAATGTTATCTGAAATGATACAGTGTCAAAGTCTTATCAATTATTACTTATGAAAATCCATCTTCATGATATCCATTAATTGCATTGTCTAATAAGAAAAACATAGCAATTATGATTTAAAAAAAAAAAAAAAAAAAAAAATTATGATTTTTTTAAAAACTAGTAATTGCTATAAGGAGACTGTGTTGTTCAATTGAACAGCTTGACATACATTGAGCAAAAATTTTATCAAATAGATATTGGTTTTATGTTAATGTTCAAATTTTAGTTTCTTGTTTTTTCAGATGGAATTTCCAACCCTAACCCTAAGGTATAATGGGAGTCTGGATCATCAATCATTATTCATATATACATAACTTGAGACAGTAATTGACCTTTTACATGATTTTTTTTCAGATTTTACGGAGCCAACCAGACATAATCACAGACAGGTAATCTTTGTTTGGAAGGGAACCAGAATACATTAAACTAATTACCTTTTGTTGACCAGATTCAAGGTCCCACACATATATGTTATTGTCACCACATGCAGCAAACACTTCAGATTTATCATCCTGAAAAAAATATGATAATTCTAAACATTTCATTTACAACACTCAAACATCAGATACTGTAGATAGTTAGTATTTTTATCAACAGAAAAAATATTTGTCCTTTAATTATTTTTCAATAAGATACAATATTCATCACATTTCTGTAGTACATGTATAATACAAATAACATAACATGAACTATATAAACTTAGCAACATTTTATGACCTTTTGTGGAGTGACTGATCAACAGGTGTGATTACTTACATGGAGAAATCAACATTAATAAGCTCCAGAACAAATATTAAATGCCTCATTATAGAAGCTGAGTAATATGTAATGAAACTTATGGACATACATGTGGAAAAGCAGAGGCAGATTTAGAGGGGGGCCCAGGCGGCCCGGGCCCCCCCTTTTTGGGAAAAAATTTGGTTGCTTATATAGGGAATCATTGAAGCGTGACTGGAGCGGGCCCCCACTTATGAAAATTTCTGGATCCGCCACTGAAAAGTGAATGCAGTATACCATTTGTTCTATTATTGATTATAATTTGAGTTTAACACCACCATTATCACTTTTAAATTTATTGTGGCAGCAAGTTGTTATTTGTGAAGGGAGATATAGTGACCAGAGAGAAATACCACTTCAGCAGTAAAACTGGCAATCTTACTGGTAGTCAATTAAGGTGGCGTAAGGATGTACTTAGGTGAGGTAAGGTGAAAAATAATAAATTAAGAATTTAAAATTGATACTATAAGCTGGTAGAGCATCCATTAAGGATAAAGATAAGCTAAAAATATTGATAGGTCATGGACCTCCTTTTTGAGATATTTGAGATTTAAAATATGGCAGGAAAAGGCTGACTCAGACTTTTACCTTATATTTGCAATGGTACTATTTGGGTCTCAAAACAAAAGAAAGACAATCAAAAATCTTCTAAAATTTTGGTAAATGAGCTATTAAGTCTTATATGAAAAATAAATGGGTGTTATGGGGCAAAATATTTTACCTTGTATTGTATGGAAAAACACCAAGGAGTCCAAACATTTGACACAAATTCCAAAACCTCACCCAAGTACATCCTTAATCAAAATCCATAGAATTTTTTTAATAATTTGTCAAAATGAAGATTTTATCATGCTTTTTTCAAAATATAATAAAAAATATGACTTTTTTTCATGCTACAGGTTGTGCAAAATTGTCAGATTTTGTATAGATTAAGCATTTAAAATCCAATTTTGTGTGATGAAAAGAAAACTACACAAGAGAAATTTAAGATAAAATGTGAGAGATGGCTATAACAATCTTTCAGATAAGAAAAAGAAAAAAATGCGGTCACCAAACTTGTTTTCTTGCTACATATTAAAATAAATTAATTCACAACACTTTCTATTATAAAATTATCTGAGTTTTTTCCCCTTATTTGGCAAAGTTGAAAAAAAAATCAAATCAAACACAAATATGTTTTTTTTCTCCAATTACCGTTGTACATTTGATAAAGCATATAATTTTCTATATTACAAATAAATTACATAACAATCTTTAAACTCAAAAACTCATTGATACAGTAGCTGAACTAGTTACATACCACCTGATAACAGAGCCCCCCCCCCCCCCCCCCATCTCTCTGTGACTCTTTAACTCTATGAGTGTGTAAATACATTAGAAGAAAAAAACAGAGGCCTCCTATCCCCTATCTAGTAAAAGGGGTATAATAAACCACCTGATAACAGAGGCCCCCTATCCCCTATCTAGTAAAAGGGGTATAATAAACCACCTGATAACAGAGGCCCCCTATCTCCTATCTAGTAAAAGGGGTATAATAAACCACCTGATAACAGAGGCCCCCTATCCCCTATCTGTAAAAGGGGTATAATAAACCACCTGATAACAGAGGCCCCCTATCCCCTATCTAGTAAAAGGGGTATAATAAACCACCTGATTACAGAGGCCCCCTATCCCCTATCTAGTAAAAGGGGTATAATAAACCATCTGATAACAGAGGCCCCCTATCCCCTATCTAGTAAAAGGGCTATGATAAACCACCTGATAACAGAGGCCCCCTATCTCCTATCTAGTAAAAGGGGGTATAATAAACCACCTGATAACAGAGGCCCCCTATCCCCTATCTAGTAAAAGGGGTATAATAAACCACCTGATAACAGAGGCCCCCTATCCCCTATCTAGTAAAAGGGGTATAATAAACCACCTGATAACAGAGGCCCATATCCCCTATCTAGTAAAAGGGGGTATAATAAACCACCTGATAACAGAGGCCCCCTATCCCCTATATAACAGAGGCCCCTATCCCCTATCTAGTAAAAAGGGTATAATAAACCACCTGATAACAGAGGCCCCCTATCCCATATCTAGTAAAAGGGGGTATAATAAACCACCTGATAACAGAGGCCCCCTATCCCCTATCTAGTAAAAGGGGGTATAATAAACCACCTGATAACAGAGGCCCCTATCCCCTATCTAGTAAAAAGGGGGTATAATAAACCACCTGATAACAGAGGCCCCTATCCCCTATCTAGTAAAAGGGGGTATAATATACCACTGATAACAGAGGCCCCTATCCCCTATCTAGTAAAAGGGGGTATAATATACCACCTGATAACAGAGGCCCCTATCCCCTATCTAGTAAAAGGGGGTATAATATACCACTGATAACAGAGGCCCCTATCCCCTATCTAGTAAAAGGGGGTATAATATACCACCTGATAACAGAGGCCCCTATCCTCTATCTAGTAAAATATAATATAATATTGTATAACACAGACTCTGTGAGTGTGTAAATACATTAGAGGAAAATATGAACTGAATATTGAATTCTTGTTTACAAAAATAGCCTATCTGATTTCTATAGTCTTCAGATTAAGTTTGAAAATTCATCGTACTGGTACCAAAAGAAAAACATTGCACACAGAAAGGAATTAGAACACAATTGTTATAACTTACCTCTGTATTAAGGACTATGGAGTTAATCTCAGGCTGTGAAAATGGTCCTCTATAATAAAATTAAAGAAATTATAATCATTATTGCAATCTTTTTTTTCATGCATAAAAGTCAGACTGAGAACACAGAGATATTTTTACCTGCAATATTCAAAGCAAAATTGTTTTCATGCATGGCCATAATTTAATTTCCTATGATATTTGGAATTAAAATATCCTCTTTTACATTTTTTTAAAGGACATGACTCATAATGCAGCAACAAAAAATTAAATCAATGATATATCAAAAATACTTCTTCAAAACAGATCTTAATTTTGAAGTCACAGGAACTTGACTGAGGGAAAAGGTTTTATAAATTTAGTTGGAAATATAACGGTGGATTCATTTATTTTCATGGGTATCAATTTTCGTGGATTGCTGCAAACTTGCATTTTTGTGGATATCTGATTTCGTGGTTTTGCCAATCTCTGAATACAAAGCCTCTTAAAAATATGTTATTCGTTGTACATTTAGTTTAAACATATTTATTTATAGTGGATTGGGAAACAAGTTTTGCAACTTATATTAATCCCTTTCTACTTTGTGGGTGCGAGAGCTGCCTTATAGCGGCATTAGCCTGTTCTTTTTCGATATCTTCAAGGGTGTCTTTAACGTGCAAGAGATATGGTTCTCTCTTAACACAGGTCAGCCATTTATCGTCCCCTTCCGATGGACTATCATTGTTTCCTCAAGACCATACTCGCAAATGGTGTCAAGGGAGAGCCGAAAATTCGTTGTACATTTAAATTCATGGTTTGCCTGTACCCACAAAACCCACAAAAAAATTGGTACCCAACGAATAATAATGAATCCACAGTACTAGATTATATATTCCTCACAGACAAAAATGTGTCGAGATAAGCTCAATTACTTTAAAAAGATCATATCACCCCTTTAATGGATTTGGAAAAGAATTAAGTTTTCCTTTTATCTTGAAAAAGTAGACAGAAAATAAACAAGTAGCTCATAAGAATAAAATTACTGAAAATCTGGAATAGCATAGCTTGATTGTTACTTATTATTTGCTAATCCAGGAAATACAAGCCTCATGTTCATTGTATAAATACATTGTAAATTATAATAAAAGATATAAACATGAAGCAGAAAAAAAGTCAATAATCAAATCTTGATTTTGTTTTGTTTTGCATTATAAATATGATGATTTATAAATGTGTGTGATAATCATAATGTTAACGTCAACAAAAGATGATATATGATCATTATAGATTAAGCTTCGTTTTTTTTTTTTATGACACATAGATTAATTTGCTATTGTTATACAGTAGTATATATCCTGTCAGTGCATGTGAGTTTATTCTATGGTACAAGAATACTTTCTTTGTAGAAGACAGCAATTGATCTTTGTTTACATTGTAAATTATTTTGGCATAACTACTATGTTTCAAGTATAATGTTGTATATGTTTATTTTAAAGTAATGTTAAAGTCTCTGTTGGATGGAACAAAAGTTAAGAATGCAATATTTTCAGCAATACTGCCTGCAATAAAGTAATGCTTTCATTATAAATTTTGAATATAACCAATAATGATGCAATAACCTTACAACACATTTTCTATTTGTATTCTATACTCACTTTTTGGGAATATTTAAGGACCACACCACTCTTGGGGACTGTAAATCACAAAATATCATCATTTAAAAAAAAAAATGGTATTTAAGATAATAGTCATAATAAGAGCATTCAAAGTGAGAGATACACAGCATATTGTGCTTGAGTACTATTTTGAATTAACCTCAATTAGGAAGGTTAAGTATCAAAATGTTGGGTAACACAAATGTATGAATATATGGAGAGGTATACGAAAGGGGCAGTATATATAATACAGTAAATATAGTTTCGTTTATATCAATTTTCGTAGTTGGAGAAAAATTGGTCACGTACAGGGTACCGTTTCACAAAGCCTTCGTAAGTCTACGTGTCATCGTAAGTCCATCGTAAATAAATCGTAGGATTTACAGCCGTTTCACAAAGCCGTCGCAAGTTAAGATGATCGTAAATAATGCGTAAATCCTGGCGTAACTTACTACAGCTATACCCAGTCGTAACTCCGTAGTAGTTTTTCTACGAAAATTAAAGTTAATCCATCTAACATGGCTGCAGCGTTCTTTATTCTTGGTCAAGATGCCTCAAATATTTGATGACGAAGAAGAATCTTCAATATTATAGAACTACACTTAAAGTCTTTCTTCGTTTGTTTATTTGTATATGCAAGCAACTTACTTGCAAATCTAAGGTATTAATCATTGTTTACTCATGTTATTTCCTACCGGCGTACGTCTTAAAATAATTTAATAAATAGGCTTTCTATCACGTCCGCGTTCTGAAATCTATTTATAATTATATCACTACAGACACAGTGGTAATCGATAAAACGTTTAAAGAAGGATGTTTTATTCCCATTTTTAAAGTTATGTGTACAATATAAATCTGAAATCAGTTTTTCACAGTCAAACCAGATAATAATTATTTTTTTTTGTTATTTCGGCCAAAAAAAGAAATGTATTTTAATTAGAATATCGAAATAAATATCTGACTGTAATTAGTTTCGTGGTTAATGGAATTTATTGCAACTATTTAGATGTGTTACTGTATGCCTTTCTAGTGACTATTTTTGGATGGAATTTAATGTAGATCATATATACCAAAACTAATAGGGGGAGGGGTAAGCTGCAGATCAATAAGACTTTGTGTAGATGCGACATGTCTTAAAAAAATAATACAGTAGAAAAAAAATTTGGAAGGGGGAGGGGAAGTTAAAGATTGAAAAGTGAAGCATTTTTTTCTGTTTACTTTATATATTTTTATTTAGGGACATTGCCACATGCACCTGTTTCTATCAATGGGTCGACTATCAATATGTAATATATATGGGCGTTTTTCAATAAAAGCGTATATTTCAGACCTAAAAAAAATGGAAAATCAACTTGTCTAAAATTTAATTTCAAGAGTTATTTTGAATACCTCTATTATAGACCTGTTTGTAAACAAAAAGTGCAATCTTAAATACTCCTTATAATGATATTTTTTTCATAATTTTAGTACTGTTACGTAGGGACTTTTGTCCCCTATGAAACTGCTTCTAAACACACATATATGTTTGCAATTTTAAATGTTTCCTATAGACATTCAAGTTTGTTTACTTTATATACTAGGAAAATCTATTTTTTCTGAATTGGAGAACCATTTTTATCGATAAAGATTAGACAGTACTTCACATATGAAGGTACAACTCGTGTTAAGTAGTGGACATTTTGATGCGTTTCGTAGGTGACAAATCCGTTTCGTAGTGGACAAAAAGTTTCGTAGTTGCCATCAACCCTATTCTATGTTAATAAACACATAATAAAAATTACATGAAACTAACCCTTGGTATTTGCTTTGCACGAATATAATTGAAAAAAAGGGTAAAAAAAGACTGCATGGTAGTGGTAGTGTCCCCTACGAAACGTTTTTCTCCCATACGTGTTTCGTAGGTGACCGTTTCGTAGGGGACGTATTCACATGTTTTATTTTTTCCCCACAATCCCTTTATTGCAAAAGTAACAAGACTGATTGTATTCATCAAAGCATGTATTAAACTGTACACTGATATTTTTTTCATAATTTTAAAACCAGATACTGATGGAGATTTGGCCCGTTTCGTAGTGGACATTTACAAAAATACGGTATCACTCTGGTCCATTTGATGTGCTAAATTTTTTTACCAACAATTTAATTGCCGTTATAAAAGCATCACTTCTTTTGTAAGACCCTAATGTTTATATCTCTTGCCAACAAAAATTACATTGATTTTATAAAACGGTTTATTAGCAAATTTTAATGACTTCGTTTCGTAGTGGACATTTTGTTAGGGACACACCTTCTGAAATTAAAAATCCTATGTTAAAAGCTGTTTATAATGGCTCTAAACATACTTTTGAATTATTAAAGAACTTATATTAAGTAAAAATAACATTTATTTCTACATTTTTTTACGATATTTTAGAGTATGAATGTTGAACAGGCGGTCTAGGGACATGCCATTTTGGTTGTTTTGGACCATTCAGGAATCAATAAATTAGCAATCCCTTTACAAAATTAACTGTTTCTTTGCTTAAAAATGTTAAATCTAATTCAATGTACTGACTGCACAAAAAATTACTTGCAAAGACCAAACACATTTTTTTTTAAAGTGGCTAGGACAAGAAAATGCATTTTTATTGAAAAACGCCCATATATGGATTGTCGACCTTCCCATTGATAGATCGAAACAAGTGCCTGTGCACATCTCTCCTCAGTCCATCTTTTTTTAAGCATATTATTTAGGGAAAGGAAGACAATTATTCTATACACAATAGCGTTTAGCTATACAAAACTGTTGGAAATGTAGTTTAGTTAAAAGACAGCATCAAATGACAAAGACAACTGGACTCCGAGGCACAATAGTAATAGTATAGTTTACAACAAATAAGATAATGTCAGTCATGTTCCGACAAAATCATGTAATGCTAAACTTTGTTATAATAGTAATACACGATTGCATATCGAATTAAATAATGTATGAAAGTTTAATAGCGAACTTTCGTAACTCCAAAAAACTGTCAATTATACAGTTTCAATATGAATAATTGAGATCAAATGTCAATTTTAGTTAATACAAAAATAAAATTTTGTACAAAGATTTCGTTTTAATAAAAGCACAAATCAAAATTGCAAAATAACTTATACAAAATCAATTGCTGTCAATCTTGTAGATTGAAACCTTAGTTTCTTTATAATTTCAAAATTTATGATAATTTTAAGGGATGTCTCTTTCACCGGAATGATTCCTAGTCTTCGGTTTCAATATTTGAGAGATCCATAATTCATTCCAATTTAAAAAAAAAAAACACACAAAAAAACACAAAAAAACAACAATATATTTTATAGATCTGGAAGACGAATGCTCGAAGACGGATGATATTGTTTTTGATTTTTTGGGGGTTGGGGAAAACCTATTTTTCTTTCAACACGAATAAAATTTAAATACATTTTAAAATCCTCCAAAACGACTTAATTGATAAGCATTTTTTCTATATTGGGCCATCAATAATAAAATCTAACCTGTTCTGGTGATAGAATTTTTACTCTGTCAAGATTCCAGATTACTCTTAATGTCGGATAACTAATGCTGCTGTATATGTTATAAAACTTTATGCTCAGCGCTAGCTTCTCGGTACTATTTCCTCATATATCACAAACTAGATAAGATCAAATATAACTAATTTCATCTTATCTACTGCTTAAATTGCTATCCCATATATCCAACTTATTACAAATAAGCTAAGTTAAAATATTTATATTTTTCTGTGTTTCGTTTCAATCAGACATTTAACAAAATTGATAAATGGTTTCATTTGTGTAGTGCAAATTCTAAAGAGGCACATAACTTAAAGTATTAGCATATTTTGTAATGCTGAAAAGATAAGAATGGCTAAAAGAATTACAGAACAAAGAAATGCAACCCCCCCCCCCCCCCCCCTCGTTGCCACTAATCTAGACCCTCACTGTGTCGGATAGTTTCGTTTAATATATTTGACTGTTTTTGTCTCCAAAAAGAATATTGGTACAAAGTGTTGTTAATATATGTATTATTACTGACGAGGTGAACACAAAGGAAAATATTGCTTGACTCACGGCAAAGGTTGTTATGTATTCTAACCAAATTAAAATCGTAAAAGATTGCATTTGTGTTTAACCCATTGAATAATGAAAAAGAACCTCACTAAAAATATGGCCAAATAAACAATTAAACTTCAGACATTTCTGCATCTTATGGTATCTATTTTATAAAAATCACTCATAGACTTACTTTGTAATATTTTTTTGAAAAATACCAATTTTAGTTGAAATAATCGGACATTTTTTGAGTGGGAACTTACTTTTGTCCTATGACTGTAAGCGTCATATATCTTGAATTAATATTGAAAACGGACTAAAATTCTTTAGTTGTATTAATGTTGATATAAAAATATCGCCATAATTCGCCGTCCATAATAATTATTTAAAAAAATGTTTATTTGGCATGCCATACTCGATAAAAGTGCGGACGTGAAAGAAAGCACTCTTCTCGGTTTACGATACACTTACGATGATACACACGACGTAACTTGCGATCAACTTAGTAGTTCTTTACGATGCCTTTGTGAAACACACGTAACGGGAACGTAGAACCACACGTAAACCGATCGTAAACTGATACGATGATCGTAAGTTAAGAAGGCTTTGTGAAACGGTGGCCTGGTTTCCTAAGAGAAATTTTGTTGTTTTATCAGTAAATCGCATCAAATGATCTATATATCTGTGTTGAAAGATCTTTGAAATAATGGATTCTTCTTAACCAAGAAATCCATGGAAATTGGTATTCCACAAATTAATAGTAGTCATAACAAGCCAAAGGCCCAAGGCTAACATAACCTAGGAGATTTGAACCATATTGATATAAATTACATGTTTTATACACTGAAAATATCCAAGTTCTATAATTAAGCCATGACCATTGGGCGAAAGATACCTTCATACTTAGCCATTTTATGTAGTATATATTACTATTTGGTAAAAATGAAGTAGATGAGCAATATAGCATGCTCAAATAAAGATCTATACCAAGTATCATATAGCTCTGATTTGTAGTTTCTGCGAAAATAATATCAAGAGAACTTACCTTACTTAGAATATCAGCCCATTTCCAAGCCTTTATTGGACCATTTCCTCCACTGAAAGTAATTGAAAATCATATTATCAATACAAACAGCCCTAACTTCACAACTCATTTTTCAGGACTGAAATTTCTTAGGCAGCAACCATTTGATTTTCTGGGGGGGGCTATGGTTTTTTTTTCTGTGCAAACTTTTTTTTTCGCCTGCGGCGAAAAACAATCTATTTTTTTCGCGACAAGTCGAAAACAATTTTTTTCTTTCAATTTTAGCATTACATATAGTGGCAGCTGAGGGTGAAACAAACAATTTTTTTTTCTCAGAATCAAAAACAAATTATTTTTTTCTCCAAAAACTGGAAACAAACTTTTTTTTCCAAAAAAAACCATAGCCCCCCCCAGAAAATCAAATGGTTGCTGCCTTAGAAGAATAAGATGCAAATGCAATTTAAAACATATTTTGCATATTGACTACCTCAAAGAGCTTGCTAGCTATAGTATAGGGAAAAAGATTGTTGTTTCCCTTAATATCAGTAGTATATCCTTTAAGTGTTGTACAGCAAAGCAGCAGGTGCATAAAAATAAATTTATCCCTGTTAAGGATGTACTTAAGGTTTTGAAATTCATGTCAAATTTTCGGACTCCTTGGGGTTTTTCCATACAAAGCAAGGTAAAATATTTTGCCCCATAACACCCATTTATTTTTTCATATAAGTTTTAATAGCTCATGAAAGGTCATTTACCAAAATTTAAGAAGATTCTTAATTTTCTTTCTTTTGTTTTGAAACCCAAATAATACCAATGCAAATATAAGGTAAAAGTCCGAGTCAGCCTTTTCCCGCCATATTTTAAATCTAATATATCTTGCAAAGGAGGTCCATGACCTATTAATATTTTAGCTAAGGCTTAAATTAAAATATTGTTTATTGCCCTTTACCGACCGACCCTATAAATTCGTTCCGCCTGAAAATCTTTTATTTGTGTTTACAAGCAAGATTTTATTTTATTTTATTTTTTGTTCGTACCAAAATTCTTATATTTGTATTTCCCGCTCAAAACTTTTTTACCGGAATTCTCGGGTTTTATCTTTCCCGTATAAGGTCTAGTCCGTTTTGTATCACGTGAGCGTTTGACATAAATGAACACTTGCATTTGGAGTTTCAAAGCATTTGTTTGAAATCAATGTTGAGCTTTGAAATCATGATTTAATGAACGTTACTCTGTGTCTTTATACTTGAAGAGCAGGGTTCATTAAAACAAAGTTCGTCCAATACTAAATTATCCATGTGTGTACAAAATATTTTGCAAACAGACTTTGCATCCTATGTAGGGATGGCCTTTGGTGGTCCATAGATTAGGATGATTATGTTAACGATGCCTTCGACCAGCATTGATATATTCTGATTTATATCTGACATGAACCAAAGGTCTGTAAAGGGGAGAATACTTGGCAGTAAAATCGCCAAGCTTTTCCATACAGATCATTTATAAATGCAATGTAAAATACGTGACAAAGTCAATTGAGTTTCAAGTCTTGTAGCATTTTTATTGAAAACACAGGCACACACGAAAATTTAAACACTCTAGGGACTTTTTCTACTAGAAATGTACAATGTATATCTGCCCGGACATATTTTACCAGGACAAAGTTATCTCTTACAGAAAAACTTTAGGTCTATAGGTAAGCGTATAAGGTACATAGTACAGAATATTAGTGCAAGTAAAAACTCTTAAAAATTTCAGGTATGTAAACATGGTAAACGTTTAAAATATGCCGCACAGCCCTATATTTTGATATTTGAAAAAAAAATGTAGTGCATATGAATTAACTTCACATTCTACATGATATTTTTTCTTCTTCAAAACTTGGGACTATTATACTAATAGTCCTAGAAACTTATTAGCAAAAGCATACTTAACAAAAGCAATACAGACAAAAATGACATCATGCAGATTTTGTATCTATAAAATAAAATATTATACCTACCTGCCTACCCATGACAAAAAATGTACCGAGCTAAGTTATTTTTTGGGAAAGAAAAATAAAATATTTTACCTACCTACCTACCCTGTTTCAAAACATAGGGTCGGAAAAGGGCAAACAAACAATATTTTAATTTAGGCCTAATTCTTATCCCTAACGAATGCTCTACCAGCTTCAAATATCAATTTCAAATTCTTAATTTATTAATTTTCACCTAGCCTCACCTAAGTACATCCTTAAACTCTAATTTGGCATTAAAATTAAAGAAATCCTTATACATGTGATACGGAACAGGTGTACTAAGTTTCAAATTGATTGGACTTAAACTACCTTAACCAACTTTAACCTGAAGTTATGCAAACCTTTAAGCTTAGTTTGAATAACTGTGTACCTATTATCACTTACCTTATCAGTAAAGTATCTGTAGATGCTAGAGTAAAAATAGCTCCATCTTCTGAGGCTGAAATCAAAGATATAAGAACAAATACAAGCAGATGTAAGGTGAAAGTTAAAGGACAGCAGCCCAGCAATCGGATAAGTATTAAAAATTAATAAAAGTCAACAAAAAGTATCAATATTTGGATACCAAATTCCATTTTTTAAAATTAAAATCAAAGAAGGTTATAAAAATAGTCTGATAGTTTTTTTTATAAAAATAATAATCAACTATCATGACTATTCCTGCATGTAGTTTAATGGCAGGTTACATTTTTATTTTTCATTAAAAATTATAGAATGAAACGTTAACCTAACATTTACTACAGTAAGACATACACAGTTCTTTTAAATGAATCTATATTAAAGTGATATATATATAAGTATGTATAAGAGAAGGTTTCAATGGGTTAACACAAGTACAAAAGTCATGAAAGTATTTAGTTCAGTTTAAAATGAAAAACTAGAGGCTCTAAAGAGCCTGTGTCGCTCACCTTGGTATATGTGAATATTAAACAAAGGAAGCAGATGGATTCATGACAAAATTGTGTTTTGATGATGGCGATGTGTTTGTACATCTTACTTTACAAAACAGTCTTGCTGCTTACAATTATCTCTATCTATAATGAACTTGGCCCAGTAGTTTCAGTGGAAAATGTTAATAAAAATTTACAAATTTTATGAAAATTGTTAAAAATTGACTATAAAGGACAATAACTCCTTAGGGGGTCAATTGAACATTTCGGTCATGTTGACTTATTTGTATATCTTACTTTGCTGAACATTATTGCTGTTTACAGTTTATCTCTATCTATAATAATATTCAAGATAATAACCAAAAACAGCAACATTTCCTTAAAATTACCGATTCAGGGGCAGCAATCCAACAACGGGTTGTCCGATTCATCTGAAAATTTCAGGGCAGATAAATCTTGACCTGATAAACAATTTTACCCCGTCAGATTTGCTCTAAATGCTTTGGTTTTTGAGTTATAAGCCAAAAACTGCATTTTACTCCTATGTTCTATTTTTAGCCATGGCAGCCATCTTGGTTGGTTGGCTGGGTCACCGGACACATTTTTTAAACTAGATACCCAATGATGATTGTGGCCAAGTTTGGTTTAACTTGGCCCAGTAGTTTCAGAGGAGAAGATTTTTGTAAAAGTTAACGACGACGGACGCAAAGTGATGGGAAAAGCTCTCTTGGCCCTTCGGGCCAGGTGAGCTTAAAAGGTGTATTGTAAGTTGTTTAAATGATATCTTATGACATCCCATATCAATTTTATTTCTAAACTTCAAATCTTCATTTAAAATACTTACATTTGTTAAATGTTTATAACATGTAGTATCTACAACATTGATTGATTTTTTTGGTCCAACACTAAGACTGGTTTCCATGAAGTTTTTAGTATTTCCAAACTCTTCCTAACCATTTTTTTTTATACTTCAAAATCTTAAAGTACAATTCTTATTGTTGTCCTGTTTGGTATTAATTATACAGTATATATAATAATTGGTTTTCAGATGTTTTTCATCCTTTTTAGGTCATGTGTAGGTCATAAAGACTGATCCCCCTTTTTTCTGGTTTCTTACCTTCAAATATAAAGACTGGTTTCCATGTAGCTTCTGAAGCTTCTGGTGCTAAAGCTGCTGACAAACTGTAAAATAATGATGGATAAAAAAAATACTCTTTCTTTACAAACTACAAAAAGTATATTGACATTGCAGCTTTTGAATAATTTAAATCATTCCAAGTAAAAGTATCAAAAGTATGGAAAGTGTATATCTGAATATCCATAAATTTAAAGCAATGTCATTTGGGATTAAAAATATCAAAGAAGTTAAAATCAAGTCTCATGGTTGAACCTTTTTACAATTTCCTTGAAAACTGTTTTAAAATCAAGTTTTGTCATGTTTGTAAGGATGCTGTTCTAATAAAGCTATAATCATAATGAATATGATACACTCATGACATTAGATCTGTCCATGAGGTCATAAAAGTTTTGAGTAATTATCATACTCAGGCTTCTACCAATCAAAATAATGAATCATATGTTTAAAGCACAAATTTTGTACTAGAAGTAATGAAAAAAGTTTTATGAATGAGAACCCTGGAACAACATTCCTTTTTTAAACCATGTAGTCTACACTTAATTAAAAATAACTGTTACTACACCTGAAAACAGCAATCTGTCCGTAGTTATTAGCAGCTGCAATGTACTTTCCACATGGCGAGTAACAATGATCAAATATTGTCGTGTGTAGTTGTCTACGTGCTGCTAAATCTCTGTCCTGCAAAGACAAAAGCATTGTTGATTGTTAATAAAAAATCATCAAACCTAAACAAACAAGGCTTATAATATTGTACAGCAGATGATGAGATTTATGATCAGCAGCAGCGCTTCATAAAAACAATTGGAGAGTAAAGTTATTTTTAAAGTAAAATACAAAGTTTAAGAGCTTTAAAAACCAATAATTGTGTAAAGTTTAGTCAAATACAGCTATGGCAATCTATACTTGGAGTAGATAAAATTGCCTATCTAAAAGTTAGGAATATCAGTGTACTTATTTTGTTATGTAAAAATGTGTAAGTCTTTGAGCCTCCAAGTCCATTTCTACTTATGGTTGTATGGTACTTTAAGGTTGCATATGACTGACAAAGATCAATGCATATTTCTCCTTTAAATTACCGATTTCACATAATCTTATAGTATTGAATACATAACAGGCTATTATTTGAACTTGGAATTATTTTTAATTATGGAATTTGTATAATTTCTTGTGTTTAAAATTTTTAATAAATTTCATGTTTATTTGGTATTATAATCTTTTGAGCGTTTAATAACACTTTCCATACAAATTATTTGGGTTAGATAGTGTTGTGCGCGGCACAGTACATTCTATTGAAAATATACTATTTTCTTTGTAATAGAAAGTGTTGTGCGCGGAACAGAACATTTCAGTACAGAATAAACATGGAATTTATTAAAAATTTCAATAACAAGAAATCAAGCAAATTCCATAATTAAAAATAATTCCAAGTTCAAATAATAGCCTGTTACATGTTGTAGTTACTTTTTATGCCCTACTTAGAGGCATTATCAAGTCAGGGGACTTACTGAAATAAGTGATTTTTAAATCACTTATTTGAGTAGCAAATTCGAGGTTTTGTCACAAATTGGAATTTTGTAGTTTTTTCAAAATTTTAAACACATAGGTTTAAATAATATCTTTTAATTAGTAAAATTAAAAAAAAATGAACTTTTTGCTTAGAAAGGTTTAGATGCCTTCGATGCTAAAATTTAGCTGAAAATTCTATTTCAGTTAAAAATGCTATAATAATGGCTTTACATAATGAACTGATACTTTCTTAAAAGATTTTTCCCAGCAGTGGGAGTATTTTTCCTGTGAAGTTCAAGGTTTCATCTTTCAGATTATGTAATAAAATTCTACTGTTCGCGATAAAAATTTCACTGTTCGGGGGTGTTGAAATTAGTGGGGGTTATTAACAGAATGATACTTAAAGAAGTGATTTTTGGGAAGGAAATTGAGGTCTGATACTTAAACAAGTGATTTTTATGTCATTATCCTAGATTCAGTACAAGGTCATCACCTGAAATGACCTAGTCATCCTAGACAACACAGATGTTGGTTCTGATAAGTTTAGAAACATAATTAGTCCCTGGATCATTAGTATTCTATATGTAAAGCTACAATAAAATATATCACTTCTTCTAGTGATTAATTTTTACTACTTAAATAGGTGATTATTAAAGAAAGACAACTCTAACTTCCAACCTTTATGGAAATAATGTTACTTGAATCAGTGTTTTAGAAAATCATTTATTTAAGTAAGTCTGTCTATCCTTCAACCTTCAAGTTAAAGTTTTTGGTCAAGGAAGTTTTTGTCAACTTGAAACTTAGGATGTATACATTCCCTATGATATGATCTTTTTAATTTGTTTGCCAAATTAAAGTTTTGACCCCAATTTCACGGTCCTTTGCACATAGAAAATGTTAGTGCGTGATAATGATTATGCTGGAATCGTTGGGTCACTGTGAAAACTGTCCAAATATGAGAAAATAAAGGGTGGCAGGAAGATGAAACTAATATAAATGAAGAGATAAATGAAAAATTATTAAATTAAGAACTGATTTATATGGACTAAAGGCAGTCTGTCGGCGACAGAACTTCAGAAGCATGGATCCAAGCAGCTCATCTATATTGGATGGGAAAATATCTAATTTCTGATATGGGAATAGCAGGTCAGGCAAAACAGCCGTTGGAGATCAGAGTAAAATCAATCAATCATTTGTATTATTGTATATGAAATGTTTTTGTTAGATTTCTTTGATAAAAATAAAAAAAAATATACAGTAGTGTAATTGGCCCGTAGTTCTAGGGGGTTTCCCCAACATGTAACATGGGTACTGGTACATCACCGAGGGATCTGAAAGGGACACATGACGCAAGGGTAACAGTTGGGTACTTCCTAGTCTAAATAATTATGACGTCTTAAAATAAAATTGAGAATGGAAATGGGGAATGTGTCAAAGAAACAACAACCCGACCAAATAAAAAACAACAGCAGAAGGTCACCAACAGGTCTTCAATGTAGCAAGAAATTCCCGCACCTGGAGGCGTCCTTCAGCTGGCCCCTAAATAAATATATACTAGTCCAGTGATAATGAACGCCACACTAATTTCCAAATTGTACACAAGAAACTAAAATTAAAATAATACAAGACTAACAAAGGCCAGAGACTCCTGACTTGGGACAGGCGCAAAAATGCGGCGGGGTTAAACATGTTTGTGAGATCTCAACCCTCCCCCTATACCTCTAACCAATGTAGAAAAGTAAACGCATAACAATACGCACATTAAAATTCAGTTCAAGAGAAGTCCGAGTCTGATGTCAGAAGATGTAACCAAAGAAAATAAACAAAATGACAATAATACATAAATAACAACAGACTACTAGCAGTTAACTGACATGCCAGCTCCAGACTTCAATTAAACTGACTGAAAGATTATGATTTCATCATATGAACATCAGGCACAATCCTTCCCGTTAGGGGTTTAGTATCATACCATCATAACATATATGAGAAGAACATAACCCGTGTCATGCCAACAACTGTTTTTAGAATAAATGTGTTTAGTTCCGATGCAAAGACCTTATCAGTGACTCAATATTAACGCCAAAATATGCAATCTTTAATGACTTGACAACAGTATCGTAATTATATCCCTTATTAATAAGTCTATTCAAAGGTTTTGTAAGTTTCTGAGGTGAATACTGACACCTTTGTGCTTTATAAAGAATATTTCCATAAAAAATTGGATGTGAAATACCTGAACGTATTAGAAGTCTGCATGTTGAGCTATATTTACGAATGATGTCTTTATACCGATGATAAAAGGCTATTATAATTTTTTTCTTTGACGCCTTACTTCGACGTTGAAGTAAGCACAGGTACTTGAGGACAGGACCCTATAGGAGCCTTGTGATGCCCCCCTCCCCCTTTTTTTTTTTTTTTTTAATCGAGCAAAAATATCATTATTTTCGCTTATATTCAGCTCTCTGTATGCTATTTATCACTTCAAATGCAAGGAATACTATCAAATACCAGTTTCTAAAATTTGGGGTTTCTGATATATGTATAGGCGGAAAGGTAAGTCACTCAGGTTTGTTTACATTGAGGTACTGCTCGGGATATTTCTTGAAATTTTCTATTAAATTATGTCCTACCTGTTCCAATATCGTATTTCTTCTTCGCCATATATATTATCCTCACTGAAAACATACATAAATAATCAAAATACAGGTATAAAGTCCTCCTCTGGGACACTTTTCACTCGCGATTTGAATATTTTCAACCACATTTTAGTAGAAGCTACGGAAGTGACATCGCTAGCGACATCTGTGCGGTATTTTCAAAAGGGCGGTAACCATTTCACATGTTACCTATTCTGTAACTCCCTCCTAAATCAAGAGAACCATAATCACTCCCGATCGATCGATTTCCGAATGGCAATGACGACAACGGTAAAACGCGAGAATTCCGAATATATTTTGCGGGAAATTTTATAACAACAGACAACAACAACAATAATGGATGAAGACCAGAAATTCGCATTCAATTTGGCCGTTAATGGCCATAATTTACTGATTTCAGGCCAAGCAGGCACTGGTAAGACATTTCTTGTTGAGAAAATTGTTGAATTTATGAGATATAGTCAAAAGAAAAACGTCTCTATCGTGTGTTCAACTGGTATCGCTGCCACACACTACGGCAACCTAGGTGCACAAACACTTCACAAGTGGTCAGGAATAAGGGACGGAAGGTATTTAATAGAGGAAATTGTTCATTTACTTAGAACAGATGAGAGATACACAGTTGCCAAATCCAATATTGAATCTGTTGAAACTTTAATTATTGATGAGATTTCAATGGTTAGCTCTAAAGTTTTAAATCAGGTCCAGGTTTTGTGTAGGCAAATTAGGAACTCTCCAGATATATTTGGAAACATTCAAGTTATTCTTGTAGGAGATTTTTATCAGCTTCCACCAGTTTCAAATGAACTGTATGGTGACCCTGGCAACCTCTGTTTTCGTTTACCATGGTTTGAGAGTTATTTCCCCCACAAGATCAATTTACATATTGTACACCGACAAGACGAACATAATTTGATAACATGTATTAATGAATTAGAGGTTGGGGATCCTTCAGATGAATCAGTAGCATTTCTACAATCATTAAATAGACCTCTGCAGGATGAAGCAGGCAGTGTCCAACTTTTTGCTAGAAACATTGACGTTGATATGTTCAATTATAATAAACTAAATCAAATACAAGGAGAGCTTCAAACATACCATTCAGTAGATGAAGGTTCTGCACACTATATAAACAAGTTTTTAGCGCCAAAGAATTTAGGGCTAAAGGTAGGGTGTCCTGTTATGTTGATCAAAAATCTTAGTGATGTTTTAGTGAATGGTGTTCGTGGTATTGCTGTTCAACTGCATAATAAATCTGTTGATGTTAATTTCAAAATTGGTGAGAAAATAGTTACGGCAAATATTGGAGCAGAAATTTTTTCCACTTATGATCCTGTTGGGAAAATTATTATTGCAAAGCGCATTCAACTGCCATTAAAATTAGCTTATGCACTTACAATTCATAAAGCCCAAGGTATGAGTTTAGAAAATGTAACAGTAAATTGCCAACACAGTGTTCAACCAGGTCAATTAGGTGTCGCAGTGGGAAGAGCAGTGTCTGTAAATGGTTTAAAAGTAGTCAATTTCAAAAAACATCTTTGCAAAAAGCATCCAGGATATGTATTGAACTTTTATGAATCATTCAGTGTAGGTGAGCTTAACCAAGATTTAACATGTTGCCGAAATAAAACTCAACTTGAAAAACTTTCATATTCAGAAACTGAATCAGCTTCTAGTGATAGTGATGCATGCAGCAAAACATTTGAGAAAGATTTTATTGATTTTGATAATGATTCAGATTTTTCAGATTCTGAAATAGAAAAACTTGAATTTTTAGATTTATAGTTGAAAATTTTTAACAATAACTGCTTTTTCCAAACATTTACAATGCACACATGATGCTGATGCTTTGTGTGATTTTTTAAATGGGAGCACCTTTTGACATAATTTTGACCTGTATCTAATTTGTTCTGAGTTTTCATCAAAAAGTTTTGAAACATGCTCTTTTAAGAAGTCTTTATTTTGCATTGACTCATCAACTTCCTCAACACCATTACAATAACGCAACTGTCTTATTATTTCAAAACATGATGGTAAATTAAATGTTTTGTCTACCCCTAAGCTAACAGGGTCTATCTTTTTACCCATAACCATTAAAGTCCAAGTTTGGTCCAATTTTAACTGAGCTTCAGTAAGCACCTTCAATCCATTTATTATGGTTTTGTTAAAATGACCTATAGTTATACAGCTTAAAGTTTTTGATAACAAGACAAAATCAATGGGGATATGTGTTCCAAATGTGCTTATATCTAGCACAACTGGTGTATTAATTTTCCACTTTATACCAAAGTAACGTTTGGTCATTTTGCACCAGTTACTTTTGCTGCGTGCATTTTTCACCTTCACATTTTTATATATTTGTTTTATTAAATTTCCAACTGATGTCCCTTCAGCTGCAGTTTTTTCTTTAATATCTATTAAATCAATTGATTCATCTATAGCCCCTTCCTCAATGTTATCAATTATCCAGTTGAACAAATTAGACTTATTTGACATTTCATTTATATTTGTCATTCTTTTTCAGTTCATAATTTTGCGCCAAAACAATTACTTAAAATATATTCGGAATTCTCGCGTTTTAACCGTTGTCGTCATTGCCATTCGGAAATCGATCGATCGGGAGTGATTATGGTTCTCTTGATTTAGGAGGGAGTTACAGAATAGGTAACATGTGAAATGGTTACCGCCCTTTTGAAAATACCGCACAGATGTCGCTAGCGATGTCACTTCCGTAGCTTCTACTAAAATGTGGTTGAAAATATTCAAATCGCGAGTGAAAAGTGTCCCAGAGGAGGACTTTATACCTGTATTTTGATTATTTATGTATGTTTTCAGTGAGGATAATATATATGGCGAAGAAGAAATACGATATTGGAACAGGTAGGACATAATTTAATAGAAAATTTCAAGAAATATCCCGAGCAGTACCTCAATGTAAACAAACCTGAGTGACTTACCTTTCCGCCTATACATATATCAGAAACCCCAAATTTTAGAAACTGGTATTTGATAGTATTCCTTGCATTTGAAGTGATAAATAGCATACAGAGAGCTGAATATAAGCGAAAATAATGATATTTTTGCTCGATTAAAAAAAAAAAAAAAAAGGGGGAGGGGGGCATCACAAGGCTCCTATAGGGTCCTGTCCTCAAGTACCTGTGGAAGTAAGGCGTCAAAGAAAAAAATTATAATAGCCTTTCAAGACGTCATAATTATTTGGACTATAGTCGCCGTCAGCTGAAATTCGTAGCGGTTATCAGTAAAAATAATATAAACTATCAATCGCGTACACTCGAGATATAGTTTTTCACATTCCATTCATAAATCGCAAAAAGAAAAACCACTACTGACCTACCTTTTAAGTGATCACACTGTAATAATCCTGACCTTCACATTTTCCAGAATATTTTCCATTGTAATTCCGCCATCTTCGTTTCTATGAGGATCATTTGTTTACATATGACATTCGTCACTGTACGCAGTTTCCTGAAATGTTCCTTTCATTGATGCGATAAGGTTTCCCGCGCTTTATGCAAATTTTATGAAATTGAACTCCACGGAAACACTTCCGGTAAAAACAATGGCTGATTCCACCATTCAAAATCGTCTATGAAAAAGTGAAGGTCAGGATTGTTACAGTGCGATCACTTAAAAGGTAGGTCAGTATTGGTTTTTCTTTTTGCGATTTATGAATGGAATGTGAAAAACTATATCTCGAGTGAAACGCGATTGATAGTTTAGATTATTTTTACCGATAACCGCTACGAATTTCAGCTGACGGCGACTATAGGTACTTCCAGCCTCTACTTCAAGTGCATCCCTCTCTTACCGCGAAGCGAGCAAGGCAATGCGCCTGAAATCTGGGACCTGACAAGGTTAGCTGGGACTGACACCTAGAAGAGAGGTAAGGGCACTCTAACACTAAGTATAGCTTGTATTAACCCCTGGGGTAACCGTAGAGCTCAGCGAGACCGGCCAAATGGCAAATAACACTTCAATATCAAGCCCATCTTTTTAGCCCTTAAACAGAGCTTAGAAATAAGTTCAAGTTTTCATACGAAACTTATACCATTTTCAATTTTGAATCTATTTGTATTCGCCAGTGAACTGGTAATATGTAAACTTTTGGCAGTTTGCACGTTGATTTGTTTTGGTTGTGTCTAATAGTAAACCCTTAAAATGATGTAACCACCTAGGGTAGGTAATGCATATTCATGACTACGCGATGATTGACAGCTATGTAGATAAAAGAAAGCTTCGTAGTTCCGATCATAATTACAGTCAAAGAATGAAAACAAAGTAAGAGCAGATATACTAATAAAGAAGTAATAATAGGAAAAATAAATGGAAATACATAAATTTTAAATTATAATGAGGATAAGCAGAGACAATAAACAGCTGCGCCATGAGCGCATGATACGCCCAATCTCTTGTGAGGAAGTTTTATGCAATAAGCATAAAAAGTTTCTGAGAAATTTTTAAGCAATAACCATTTACTGTTTTTGAGACACGACGGGACATGTGACACCACCCCCCCCCCCCCCCCCCCCCCCCAAACCCTGTTTTTTTTTTTTTTTACAAAAAAATAAATATCACTAAAATAAAATTTTGAGTCATCACCAAAAAGTTAACATCTTTTTAAAAAAAAATTATCAAAATTAATTTAAAAAAGACAAAACATCCGGGTATTTTGATAAAACTGTGAGACATTTCTTTCGGCATTTTGTTTTAATTCAATCATTCTACTATGGAATGTGTATCCAGTAACAAATATATGTATATACATCTTTCGGCATGAAGATCGATTGATTGATTGATTGATTGATGGTTCCAGTGGCAAATATTTCATGCATGTTTATGACGATCATGAAGAATTTGTATGTTAACTATAATCAGAATGTATTTAAAAGATATTAGAAATTAAGAACAAGATGTAAGTATAAATCCAGGAGAAGACTAGTCTACCGGGTATGATGTATTTGAGCTTCTTCTTTGTTATATTTGGTAAGCGAGATTGAGGTAACGAGCAGGATTCATGAGGTTTTATATAATACGCCTTTATTACGAGCAGTTTATTTTTTATTATACCTATCATGGGAAATGTATATCTAACAATGTATATATGTTCCCTACCTATCGAAATAGATAGAGATAACCACAAGCATGAGCTTTTATCTAATACGGACATCAACATTCTGTTTGTTGTCGTATAATTATGTACCAGTAAATCAACACTCCGGTAGTAAAAATTGTAGACTTTTCTTCCTTAGTATAAATCAAGTCCGTGACCATAATTTAAGTGGGAATGTAAGTATATGGGTACATAGCTAGTAAAACATGCCTGGCACGTTTTCCTAGGAAAATTTAAATATAACCGTATTCTTATTGTTTTTGTTTTGAAAAAGGTCCTTTAAAAATGAATCAATGTTAATAATGAAATTAAGAAAGGAACATTCGTAAGTACGAACATCATAAAAGTCTGTGATATTAATTTTCCTAGAAAAAAAAGCCTGTGTAATAATTAAAAACCCATATTTTAATAAAATAGTTAAATATTAATGCACAACTGTTAAACAATTTAAAATATATACGAATAAGAAATTCCATTGTTTACCGTATAAATCATTGTTTTCATAAAAAAAAATTCCCATCAAAATAAGGAATATCGGGACTTTACCTAAGAGCCCTGGAGATGAATTTCTAAAACAAAATTAGTCTGGGCACCTAAATTTTGTCAAGAAATTGTATAGTAAAACTAACTATAAAAATCCTTGATTTTATTAAAAGATTAATGCATTTTACTAGTAGCCGCGTACGGTGACCTATAGTTGTTAATGTCTGTGTCATTTTGGTCTTTTGTTGATAGTTGTCTCATTGGCAATCATACCACATCTTCTTTTTTTATATTCACATACCAATGCCTGGGCTTTCTTGTTGGGACGAAGTTGAAAGAGACATAAGCCATTGTATACATGTCAAATATGTCCTAGTTTAGAGAGCTACCATTTAATTTTTATAGAAAAAAGGGGGTGGGACTAGGATGAAAAAAAATATCGTGCATTTTCATTTAGTTGTAATCTCGGTCTTGTCTTTTTATTTTTCGCTCTATTCGGTCTTGCTTTTTTTATTAGTTTATCCTGACTTTTTTTACATAATTTGTCATCATCCTTTGTTTTGCCAAGTTGCTCATCCTGCCTTTTTTAAAATAATTTGTCATCCTGCATTTGTTTTGCCAAGTTGCTCATCCTGACTGTTTTTAACTCAAAACTTCCGTCCTGCCTTTTTTTTCAAATTTTATCCTAGATTTATTGGCAACAACTACTGCCTTTTTTGGTATAAAGGGGTGTCCGCTTGTTTCTAGGTATAAAATGGCACAAACAAAGAAAGCGACATAAATAAATTGTTTCATTGAAGATAATTGATTTCTTTTAGCTAATAACATGATTTATCTTCTATTTGAGATGATCATCAGGTCTGATAGGAAAAGGATCCCAGTCCTGGACCCACGAATCAAGTCCAAAAAAAACTACCATCTTATAAATGAGATATCGACCGAGATGAAAATTATGAAATGATGATTAAAATCATGATATATCAAAAGGTTAATCATCAAACTTTTCAATGCTGTTTAAATTTAAGACACTCTGAAATGTATAGGGTGGATGATTGAGTAAATGGTACAGATTTTACTTTCTATTTTAATCGTAGAATACGAGCTTTTTATATGTTATACTTAGAAAAATCCATTCAAGTAACCACCAGCATGAGGAGGATGAGGTTTTATTAACATGAGCTTTTCATTGGTTGTACTTAGTATAATAGATCAAGGTAACCACCAGCATGAGTTTTTATATAATATGAGCTTTTTATTGTTGTACTTAGTACAATAGATCCAGGTAACCACCAGAATGAGGTTTTATATTATGACTTTTTATTGGTTGTACTTAGTACAATAGATCAAGGTAACCACCAGGATGAGGTTTTAATATAATCTGAGCTTTTTATTGGTCGTACTAGTATAAAAGATCAAGGTAACCACCAGATGAGTTTTGTATAATATGACCTTTTTATTGGTTGTACTTAGTACAATAGATCAAGGTAACCACCAGATGAGGTTTTATATAATATGACCTTTTATTGGTTGTACTAGTATAAAGATCAAGGTAACCACCAGCATGAGGTTTTATATAATATGACCTTTTTATTGGTTGTACTTAGTACAATAGATCAAGGTAACCACCAGATGAGGTTTTGTATAATATGACCTTTTTATTGGTTGTACTTAGTACAATAATAAGGTAACCACCAGGATGAGGTTTTATATAATCTGAGCTTTTTATTGGTCGTACAAGTATAAAAGATCAATGTAACCCCAGATGAGGTTTGTATAATATACCTTTTTATTGTTGTACTTAGTACAATAGATCAGGTAACCACCAGGATGAGTTTTATAATATGACCTTTTTATGGTTGTACTTAGTACAATAGATCAAGGTAACCACCAGATGAGGTTTTATATATGACTTTTATGGTTGTACTTAGTACAATAGATCAAGGTAACCACCAGAATGAGGTTTTATATTATGACTTTTATTGTTGTACTTAGTACAATAATCAAGGTAACCACCAGATGAGGTTTTGTATATATGACCTTTTATTGCTTGTACTAGTAAAGATCAAGGTCACCACCAGATGAGGTTTATTAAATGAGCTTTTATTGGTTGTACTCAGTACAATAGATCAAGGTAACCCCAGATGAGGTTTTGTATAATATGACTTTTTATGCTGTACTAGTATAACAGATCCAGGTAACCCCCAGGATGAGGTTTTATATAATATGAGCTTTTCATTGGTTGTACTTAGTACAATAGATCAAGGTCACCACCAAGATGAGGTTTTATATAATATGAGCTTTTTATTGGTTGTACTAGTATAAAAGATCAAGGTAACCACCAGGATGAGGTTTTGTATAATATGACCTTTTTATTGGTTGTATTTAGTACAATAGATCAAGGTAACCACCAGGATGAGGTTTTATATAATATGACCTTTTTATTGGTTGTATTTAGTACAATAGATCAAGGTAACCACCAGGATGAGGTTTTGTATAATATGACCTTTTTATTGGTTGTACTTAGTACAATAGATCAAGGTAACCACCAGGATGAGGTTTTATATAACATGAGCTTTTTCATTGGTTGTACTTATATAATAGATCAAGGTAACCACCAGCATGAGGTTTTATATAATATGAGCTTTTTATTGGTTGTACTTAGTACAATAGATCCAGGTAACCACCAGAATGAGGTTTTATATTATGAGCTTTTTATTGGTTGTACTTAGTACAATAGATCAAGGTAACCACCAGGATGAGGTTTTATATAATATGACTTTTTATTGTTGTACTAGTATAAAGATCAAGGTAACCACCAGGATGAGGTTTTATATATGAGCTTTTATTGGTTGTACTTAGTACAATAGATCAAGGTAACCACCAGGATGAGGTTTTTATAATATGACCTTTTTATTGTTGTACTTAGTACAGTAGATCAAGGTAACCACCAGATGAGGTTTTATATAATATGACTTTTTATTGGTTGTACTAGTAAAAAGATCAAGGTAACCACCAGGATGAGGTTTTGTATAATATGACCTTTTTATTGGTTGTACTTAGTACAATAGATCAAGGTAACCACCAGGATGAGGTTTTTATTATAGACTTTTTTTGGTTGTATAGTAAAAGATCAAGTAACCACCAGGATGAGTTTATATAATTGACTTTTTATTGGTCGTACTAGTAAAAGATCAAGGTAACCACCAGGATGAGGTTTTTATAATATGACCTTTTTATTGGTTGTACTTAGTACAATAGATCAAGGTAACCACCAGGATGAGGTTTTATATAATATGACCTTTTATTGGTTGTACTTAGTAAATAGATCAAGGTAACCACCAGATGAGGTTTTATATAATGACCTTTTTATTGGTTGTACTTAGTACAATAGATCAAGGTAACCACCAGGATGAGGTTTTGTATAATATGACCTTTTTATTGGTTGTACTAGTAAAGATAAGGTAACCACCAGGATGAGGTTTTATATAATGAGCTTTTAATTGGTTGTACTAGTACAATAGATCAAGGTAACCACCAGATGAGGTTTTATATATGACTTTTTATTGTTGTACTAGTACAAAGATCAAGGTAACCCCAGGATGAGTTTTATATAATATGATTTTTTTCATTGGTTGTACTTAGTACAATAGATCAAGGTAACCACCAGATGAGGTTTTTATAAATGACCTTTTTATTGTTGTACTAGTATAACAGATCAAGGTACCACCAGGATGAGGTTTATATAAATGACTTTTATTGTTGTACTTAGTACAATAGATCAAGGTAACCACCAGGATGAGGTTTTTATAATATGACCTTTTTATTGGTTGTAATTAGTACAATAGATCAAGGTAACCACCAGGATGAGGTTTTGTAAATATGACCTTTTTATGTTGTACTAGTATAAAAGATCAGGTAACCCCAGGATGAGGTTTTATATAAATGAGCTTTTCATTGGTTGTACTTAGTACAATAGATCAAGGTAACCACAGGATAGTTTTATATAATTGAGCTTTTTATTGGTGTACAGTAAAAGATCAAGTAACCCCAGATGAGGTTTTTATAATATGACTTTTATTGGTTGTACTTAGTACAATAGATCAAGGTAACCACCAGGATGAGGTTTTATATAATATGACCTTTTTATTGGTTGTACTAGTACAATAGATCAAGGTAACCACCAGGATGAGGTTTTATATTATGAGCTTTTCATTGGTTGTACTTAGTACAATAGATCAAGGTAACCACCAGATGAGGTTTTATATAATATGACTTTTTATTGGTTGTACTTAGTACAATAGATCAAGGTAACCACCAGGATGAGGTTTTATATAATATGACCTTTTTATTGTTGTACTAGTATAACAGATCAAGGTAACCACCAGGATGAGGTTTTATATAATATGACCTTTTTATTGGTTGTACTTAGTACAAAAGATCAAGGGAACCACCAGGATGAGGTTTTGTATTAATATGACCTTTTTATTGGTTGTATTAGTAAAAGATCAAGGTAACCACCAGGATGAGGTTTTATATAATCTGAGCTTTTTATTGGTCGTACTAGTATAAAAGATCAAGGTAACCACCAGGATGAGGTTTTGTATAATATGACCTTTTTATTGGTTGTACTTAGTACAATAGATCAAGGTAACCACCAGGATGAGGTTTTATATATATGAGCTTTTTATTGGTTGTACTTAGTACAATAGATCAAGGTAACCACCAGATGAGGTTTTATATATATGAGCTTTTTATTGGTTGTACTTAGTACAAAGATCAAGGTAACCACCAGAATGAGGTTTTATAATATGAGCTTTTTATTGGTTGTACTTAGTACAATTAGATCAAGGTAACCACCAGGATGAGGTTTTATATAATATGAGACTTTTATTGTTGTACTAGTATAACAGATCAAGGTCACCACCAGGATGAGGTTTTATATAACATGAGCTTTTTCATTGGTTGCACTTAGTACAAATAGATCAAGGTAACCACCAGGATGAGGTTTTATATTATGAGCTTTTTATTGGTTGTACTAGTACAATAGATCAAGGTAACCACCAGAATGAGGTTTATATATTATGAGCTTTTTATTGGTTGTACTTAGTACAATAGATCAAGGTAACCACCAGGATGAGGTTTTATATAATATGACCTTTTTATTGCTTGTACTAGTATAACAGATCAAGGTCACCACCAGGATGAGGTTTTATATAACATGAGCTTTTCATTGGTTGTACTTAGTACAATATATCAAGGTAACCACCAGGATGAGGTTTTATATAATATGAGCTTTTCATTGGTTGTACTTAGTATAACAGATCAAGGTAACCACCAGGATGAGGTTTTATATAATATGAGCTTTTTATTGGTTGTACTAAGTGTAATAGATCAAGGTAACCACCAGGATGAGGTTTTATATGATATGAGCTTTTTATTTGTTGTAATAGATCGTTCGTCCGTTCCGTTATGGGTATGTAGTTATTCTCTTAAAGTTTGAATTTTAGGAAGTTTTCACTTTGCTGGCTATTTGTATATATATTGAAGGTGTGCATGTGGTCAGAGTTTTGATTTTTATTAATATGTACTCTTTTGGGATATAGTTGAACTTTGTTATTTCTGGGGTAAAAGCGGTTAAATTTTATAGTTATTTAGAATAACACTTTGCATCTGCAGGGGCATCAATTGTGTCACCCAGACCTAATAATATCTCCAAGACAGTCCTACATTGACTTTGTTATGATATAGTTACTTAACAGTGGAGTGCAGGGCATCACTTTGTCTTGTTTTTATTAAAACATAATTGAATAATACATATTGCTATATATGTAGTTCTGAAAACGCATTATCCTTCATCCTGTCGATACTTATATTGTGGCTTTGCACAAGGTAACACGCGTTTTTCGTACTAATTATGAAGCTATACACTAGACTAAATACGTTGTATGCGTACGGATTGTTACTTTAGTCTGGAATAGAACAATATATTTATTAGTTGTTTTTTTGGGATAGTTTTTGTAACATCAAGTACTCTTTATTTCGGTGATTTTATTTCTATTGTTTTTATCTTTTGACTTGAGGCAATTGCTTCTGATTCCTACACTGTGTTCGTATGATTCGCTGTTACACCAATATCCCAGGTAAGAGGGGTTTGAGTGCTTGCAAAAATGTTTAACCCCGCCACATTTTGTATGTGCCTGTCCCAAAACAGGAGCATGCAGTTCAGTGATAGTGGTTCTCATCTGTCATATTTTTGTTTTCGTAAATCGTTTTGTTATTGATTAGGCCATTGGTTTTCTCGTTAGAATTGTTTCACAAGTTTTATTTCAAATCTTTCATAGCCGACTAAACGGGATGGGGTTTTCTCATTGAAGAAGGCTGTACGGTTGCATATGTTTGTCGTTAAGGATATTAGCTTTACTTTTGTTGTCACTTTTGAGGAATCCCATTTTGTTTTTTAATGGTGCTATTCCTGTCAATTTCTGACCTTTGCTTTTAATATAGGACCAGAATTTCTTGGAGTTGTCCTTGTAGTTGGAGCTTACTTCTCCCATTGTATTTCTTAATGGCTTCTCTAACTTCCCATTGTACTTCTTGTCTTAATTTATTGTATCTGCCTGGGTCTCTTTTCTTTCTGGTTTTCCTATCTTTCTTGTGTGCTTTTTGTTTTTTGTTGATCTTGCGTCTTATTGCTGTGTTCACCCATGGGTGAATGCGTGTTTAAATTGAGTCATTTTTGTTGGTACTCGCTTCTCTATGTTTTTTTGAATTTCTGATTTGAAGCTTTGCCACACGGATTCTACAGTTCTGTTGCCAACGTTTTTATAAGATGTCTTGAATGTTTCGAGGTCTTCCTTTATCTCATATATATAAATATCTGCTTTTTTCCATAAGTATATCTTTCTAAATACTGGTTTTGGCTTTAAAGGTTTACATGCTATATCAAGTAAGACGATGTCATGGTCGCGGTTTCCTATTAATGGTAAAGGTTTACATCTTAGTTTGAATGATGGGTGAGAGGCAAGTATTAAATCCAAGGTGTTTTCTTTGCGTTTTGGGAGGTCTACGATTGGTTCTTAACCATTATCAGCTATTCAAAAGGTGAAGACTTTACTTGAAAAGTGTGGTATGAATACAGTTATTTGTTTGTATCTATTGCAGGGCTCTTGAAACAAACAAAAATAAAGACCGGTGGTCAAAGATAATAAATCTGGTGGTTTAGCGAAAATTTGAGTCTTGTATTTGCAGTACATTTTTACCTTAAATTATTGATGTAAATAACACACAATAATGAATAGTGCTATCGAAAGGTGGCGATTACAGTAATTAAGTGTTATAGTGTGTCCATAGTATGACTTAAAGTTTGTAACTTTATCATTTTTTAAAGCTTTTTTTCCCATTTGATTTATATTCAGTGCTGATATGGTTTGTGTTACATTATAAACACTACATTTACAAGTTTATTGGACGAGTCAAAGCTTGTATACATCTGCTAATTGTTGAGGACCGAGATGTATTACCCGTAACTGTATTTTTGTTTGTTTGTGCTATTGTATTTTGGTATCTCATGCTGTTGGCAAATAATTTTTGGTCCTTTCCTGTTTTTGACACGAAGTTTTCAGTTTATTTTCGACTTGAATGTCACTTTGGTATATTTCTTTCATCTTTGATGCAGATGTTTGAATGTCACTTTGGTATATTTCTTTCATCTTTGATGCACATTTTTAAACATAATCACATGTTGTTATGAGTCAGGATACACACACGCTTGATATGAAAATAAGGAGATGTAATGTGATTTCCCAATGCTACCTATATCCTGTAATCAAAGACTAATAGACGTTAATGAACACAACTGAAGAGCACATATTGGACTTCAAAAATCACAAGCAATAGTTCAACATGTAAAGCTATGTCTGGTAGTGCTCATCTAACCTTGACCAATGGAAATGGTTCATTCGGCAAAGGGGCATAGATGGTAAAGTGGTGTAAGAAGTTGAACTACTGTGTCATTAGTGTGACTGTCAACATAGAAGTTCGAATCCTGCACGTGGCAGGTAGACTCCATTTCAATCACAATGGACAAGGATTGTCAGTTTTCCTACCAAAGGTCAGTGGTTCTCTAAAGGGACTCATGCTTCCTACATCAATAAAAACAGTCTGCCATGAAATAGCACAATAGTGCTGAAAGTGGTGTTCAACACCTATCAATCAATTCATAGGCAATTTAAAGTTTCCATAGTGATGTTTATTTCCTAGATTATATAGGCATTAAGTCAACTGTACTATATAATAAATGAGTGGAATGATAGTGAGGTGTACAGCCAGACTTCATATGTCTGGCAGAATTCATATGTCCTTGACCTCATTTCCATGGTTCATCAGGCAATGTAAACTGCATGGTTATTTTTTTTTTAGATACTGTAAACAATGGTTTAACTATATTTGGTGTATGGAATAATCGTATGGTGTACCATGTTGTTTAGCATGATTCACTGACCTGGACCTCATTTTCTTGGATCATGTTAAGTTTATGTGATAGTTGTAGTAAAGTTTTATATTTAGGACTATCAACATAATATCAATGGTTAGTAAGGAAGGCGATAAATTTAAGAATGTGAGACATTTCAGCATTGCACTCTTGTCAGAGTAGAAGTAGTTGTGGTCAAATTTTGTGAAGCTATAATTTCAGATATTGCAAGTCACATACTTTTCAAGCCAGTCCGCATTGGAAAAGATGAAAAGGAGAAAAGATCTTTCCTTAATCTTTCCTTTGCCAACAAAGATCTCGATGGCGTCAACTTAGGCAATATCCTTCATCATAAATTAGTTCAATCGAAAATACCTCCTTATTTCAAAGACCAGTCTGTACTAATCATTTCTTATACCTATACCAAACCTATTGCAACTAAAATTTTCAATTACAAACACGTTTTGCAGCTAGGATCTCGATATTGACGACTTCAAGTCTAAACCTCCTGATTGCACTTGTGCTAATTCCCAATTCACATATAATCCTGCTGGACACGTTATTACCGGTGACCTCAAAATTGTTAATAACACTTCTCTACGAAATGTGTTATCGAAAGGTCCGAAATATCGTAATCCTAAATCCATCAAATTTTGATGGATTCTGTCGAGGATTATGCCAGGCAAAGGACTAAGCGTGAGAAGGAAGACGTAGACACTCTTTCCGAATGGATTAAGGCAATGAGGTCGTTGATACAAATCAGAATAAAGAAACTGAATGGGTCCATCAATGCCCATGCTACGTCAATCTTTAAAGACCCAAATGTTGCAAAATACCTATCCGACCTCCATGACAGATATGTTGTTGTCCCCGCAGACAAAGCCCCAAATAACATCGTTTTTGTGTGTAAAAGTCATTACATAAACTGCTTGATAAACGAATTAGGTATTGACAATTCACTTCGAAACTCAACATATACCGTCACGACACTTACCAAAGAAGAAATCCTGGATAATCATAGGTCTGTTCTTTGTTCCTTTGGAATTTCAACCAAAGATGAAGAACTGGATCTTCCATCACTGTATTGGATACCTAAACTACATAAGTGTCCTTACAAACAACGGTATATTGCTGGGTCTCCCAAGTGCTCCACGAAACCTCTTTCTAAATTATTAACATCTATTTTATCAGCAATCAAAGACGGGCTTCAAAGTTATTGCGAAACTGCCTATTCTAGAGGTGGCGTGAATCAGATGTGGATACTTAAAAATTCCAAAGATCTTTTAGAGTACATACAATCTAACTCTCTTTCATCTTGTAACAGTATCAAACATTTGACTTTTCTACTCTTTACACAAGTATTCTACATTCCAAACTAAAAGACAAATTGAAAGAGTTGGTATTGCTTTGCTTCATAAAAAAGAATGACCAACGTAGATACAAGTATCTTGTCTTAGGGAGGAATAACTCCTACTTTGTAAAGGACCACTCTGATTCAAACAAAAAATTCTCTGAAACTGATATTATCAAGATGCTTGATTTCTTGATTGACAACATATTTGTTACGTTCGGACTCCGTGTTTTTCAACAGACTGTCGGCATTCCAATGGGAACAAACTGTGCCCCTCTACTAGCCGACTTATTTCTTTATTACTATGAGGCTGACTTCATGCAGGAACTTCTTAGGAAGAAAGATAAGAAGTTAGCAATATCCTTTAACTCTACTTTCCGCTATATAGATGATGTTCTTTCACTAAATAATTCAAAATTTGGTGACTATGTGGAACGCATCTATCCCATTGAACTAGAGATAAAGGATACTACAGATACAGTCAAGTCTGCTTCATATCTTAACTTACATCTAGAAATTGACAATGAGGGTCGATTGAAAACAAAACTTTACCACAAAAGAGATGATTTCAGCTTTCCAATTGTGAACTTTCCATTTCTAAGTAGCAACATTCCAGCAGCACCTGCATACGGGGTATATATCTCCCAATTGATACGATATTCCCGTGCATGCATTTCCTATCATGATTTTCTTGATAGGGTTGCTGTTCACAAGGAAGCTATCAAACCAAGAGTTCCAAATGGTGAAGTTGAAATCATTCGTAAATTTTACGGACAACATCACGAGTTGGTTGACAGTTATGGAAAAAACGTTTCAAAAATGATATCGGATATATTCCTTACGTCGTAACTACAATCCTCTTCCCTTTCATAGATGTTACCTAACGATAGACTATTTACCGGATTTGTTATCACATAAGCAACACGATGGGTGCCACATGTGGAGCAGGATCTGCTTACCCTTCCGGAGCACCTGAGATCACCCCTAGTTTTTGGTGGGGTTCGTGTTGTTTATTCTTTAGTTTTCTATGTTGTGTCATGTGTAATATTGTTTGTCTTTTTTTTCATTTTTAGCCATGGCGTTGTCAGTTTGTTTTAGATTTATGAGTTTGACTGTCCCTTTGGTATCTTTCGTCCCTCTTTTATACCAAAGTTAATCATGATATGCCTTATGTTTTTATATTTGAAATTTATATGCCAATTTATTGTTGTCATCTCATTATCAGACAGTTATGAATGACTGAACATTAAATCATTTCTATAGTGGAAATGTGGCAGGGATTTTTCCACCAGGCTAATTGAATAAAAAAAAATTTTAGTCAGCTTTCTATGTCAACATATCTATGAGTTCATGATAATTCAATAACTGTGGGAAATAGTTTAATGTAGATCAGAACTAATAATTTACTCAGATAGAACCTTCTTATACTTTGCATTCAGGGAAACACATATTTGTGGAAGGAAAGAAATCTATCGTATAGATTTTTTCTCTCTCAAAATTAATAGAAGATATCTTTTATAATGTACTTTTAGAAATCTAGAAGAAAACATGTGTCACTGAACTTGTTTTCTTGCTACAAGTAACAAGAGTGCACTCACTGAAATGGCCGGCCTGGTTTACTTATCAAATTGTATTGGTGTTTAAAGTGTGTCATATGAAAGTTTCAAAGTTCCACTTAAACTTAACTTTATCAATGATCAATGTAAATGAGGTCATTGCCATATGAACCCTACCAGGCAAACATGTACAACTTACAACCATACACTAGACCACATATATGTATCATATTACTTATGGTATAGAGAAATTGTCATAATTACGAAAATTAATAATTCACTAAAGAACCCTTAACATAAAAGGAAATACATGTACAGCGTACAATCATTCAATACACTAAATATAGATGACCTATTGCTTATAGTTTTAAGTGACAGACTTAATCACGAAAACTAAACATTGACAAATGAAGAATGGAAATGAGGTCAAGGTCAAGGTCAGATGAACCATGCCAGGCAGTCATGTACACCTTACAATCAATCCATGCACTAAATAAACCTATTGCCTATCGTATCTAAAAAACAAAAATAACTATGAAAACTTAACATTGACCAATGAACCACCAAAATAAGATCAAGGTCAGATGATACCTACTAGACAGACATATACAGCTCACAATCCTTCCATACAACAAATAAAGTTGACCTATTGCTTATAGTTTTACCAAAAACCAGACCAAAACACAACAAGAGTGCACACGCTGAACTGTCTCGCCTTCTATACTAATCATTGATATTATGTTGATAGTCCTAAGTATAAAGCTAAGCTTTAATACAACAGTCACATAAACTTAACATTAACCAAGATAACTAAACAAAGACCAATGAACCTTGAAAATGAGGTCAAAGTCAGTTGAACCATGCCAGGCAGACATGTACAGCTAACAATGCTTCTATACAACATATATAGTTGACCTATTACTTATAGTTTAAGAAAAATAGACCAAAACACAAAAACTGTGCAATGAACCGTGAAAATGAGGTCGAGGTCAAATAAAACCTGTGCGACTAACATAAAGATCATAAAATATTTCCATACACCAAATATAGATGACCTATGGCATATAGTATTAGATAAAAAGACCAAAACTCAAAAACTTAACTTTGACCACTGAACCATGAAAATGAGGTCAAGGTCACATGACATCTGCCCGCTAGATAGGTACACCTTACAATCATTCCATACAACAAATATAGTAGACCTATTGCATATACTATGAGAAAAACAGACCAAAACACAAAAATTTAACTATAACCACTGAACCATGAAAATGAGGTCAAGGTCAGATGACACCTGCCAATTGGACATGTACACCTTACAGTCCTTCCATACACCGAATATACTAGCCCTATTGCTTGTAGTATCTGAGATATGGACTTGACCACCAAAACTTAACCTTGTTCACTGATCCATGAAATGAGGTCGAGGTCAAGTGAAAACTGTCTGACAGACATGAGGACCTTTCAAGGTATGCACATATCAAATATAGTTATCCTATTACTTATAATAAGAGAGAATTCAACATTACAAAAAATTTGAACTTTTTTTCCAAGTGGTCACTGAACCATGAAAATGAGGTCAAGGACATTGGACATGTGAGTGACGGAAACTTCGTAACATGAGGCATCTATATACAAAGTATGAAGCATCCAGGTCTTCCACCTTCTAAAATATAAAGCTTTTAAGAAGTTAGCTAACACCGCCGCTGCCGCCGCCGCCACCGCCGCCGCCGCCACCTCCGCCGGATCACTATCCCTATGTCGAGCTTTCTGCAACAAAAGTTGCAGGCTCGACAAAAACTAAACGCTGAGCAATGAAGTGCTTTAAATGAGGTTTAAGTCAAATGAACCCTGTGAGACTGACATGTACATCATAAAATATTTCAATACACCAAATACAGTTGACCTATTGCATATAGTATTAGAAAAAGAAATCAAAATTGAGTAAACTGTAGAGTTTTAAGAATATCTAAGTTCATTTGAAAAAGTTACAGATTTTTTTTTAAAGTTGTCTATCATAATTCTTTTCAACATGAAAATTTCCAGTTTTTTTACCTATCAACTAAATCTTTACAGTTGACACCAATATAATAAACTACCATATAACCTGGCATTTAGAAAGAATAATATGTAATTGAGTAAACTGTTGAGCTTATGAATATCCAAGTTTATTTGAAAAAGTTACAGAAATTTTTTAAGTTGACTATCATAATTTTTTCCGACATGAAAAATTACAATTTTTTTTACCTCTCAATTAAATATTTACAGTTGACACCAATATAACAAACTACCATATAACCTGGCATTCAATAAGATTAATATGTAATTGAGTAAACTGTAGAGTTTTAAGAATATCCAAGATCATTTGAAAAAGTTACAGAATTTTTTTAAGTTGACTATCATAATTTTTTCTGACATGAAAAATTCCAATTTTCTTTACCTCTCAATTAAATCGTTACAGTTGATACCAATATAACAAACTACCATATAACCTGGCACTTAGTAAGATTAATATGTAATTGAGTAAACTGTAGAGTTTTAAGAATATCAAAGATCATTAGAAAAAGTTACAGAATTTTTTAAAGTTGACTATCATAATGTTTTGCGACATGAAAAATTCCAGTTTTTTACCTATCAATTTAATCTTTACAGTTGACACCAATATAACAAACTACTATATAACCTGGCACTTAGTAAGATTAATATGTAATTGAGTAAATTGTACAGTTTTAAGAATATCCAAGATCATTAGAAAAAGTTACAGAATTTTTTTAAGTTGACTATCATAATGTTTTGCGACATGAAAAATTCCATTTTTTTTACCTATCAATTTAATCTTTACAGTTGACACCAATATAACAAACTACTATATAACCTGGCACTTAGTAAGATTAATATGTAATTGAGTAAACTGTACAGTTTTAAGAATATCCAAGATCATTAGAAAAAGTTACAGAATTTTTTTAAGTTGACTATCATAATGTTTTGCGACATGAAAAATTCCAGTTTTTTTACCTATCAATTTAATGTTTACAGTTGACACCAATATAACAAACTACTATATAACCTGGCACTTAGTAAGATTAATATGTAATTTAGTAAACTGTAGAGTTTTAAGAATATCCAAGATCATTAGAAAAAGTTACAGAATTTTTTTAAGTTGACTATCATAATGTTTTGCGACATGAAAAATTCCAGTTTTTTTACCTATCAATTTAATGTTTACAGTTGACACCAATATAACAAACTACTATATAACCTGGCACTTAGTAAGATTAATATGTAATTTAGTAAACTGTAGAGTTTTAAGAATATCCAAGATCATTAGAAAAAGTTACAGAATTTTTTTAAGTTGACTATCATAATGTTTTGCGACATGAAAAATTCAAGTATTTACCTATCAATTAAATCTTTACAGTTGACACCAATATAACAAACTACCATATAATCTGCCATTTAGTAAGATTAATATGTAATTGAGTAAACTGTAGAGTTTTATGAATATCCAGGTTTATTTGAAAAAGTTACAGAAATTTTTAAAGTTGACTATCATAATTTTTTCCAACATGAAAAATTACAATTTTGTTTACCTCTCAATTAAATCTTTACAGTTGACACCAATATAACAAACTACTATATAACCTGGCATTTAGTAAGATTAATATGTAATTGAGTAAACTGTAGAGTTTTATGAATATCCAAAATCGTTTTAAAAAGTTACAGAAATCTTTAAAGTTTATTGTCATACTTTTTTCCTGACTTGAAATTTCCAGTTTTTCCCCTACTGATGAAATCGTTAAAATTGACAATAATACACCAAACTACCAAATAACTTGACATTTAGTAAGTTCAATATATAATTATTTGAAAAAGTAACAGAACTTTTTAAAGATGACTATCTATTTTTGTCAAAATTGAAATACTAGCTATATTTACCTATTTATTAAATCATTTAATTTAACACCAATATAAAACTACAAAAGAAATCCTCTCATTTGGAAAGAAAGAATAATCTGTAAAAGAGTTAACTGTAGAGGTCCATGAAAATCCAAGTTCATTCTAAAAAAGTAATAGAAATTTTCAAAGGTGACTTTTGAATTTAGTTAGAAGTGAGAATTCTATTTTTTATTAATTCTCAAACCTGTTCTTAGGGCTATTCCAGAAAAAAACTATTTCCATCCCAGGAATGGCAATTTCAAAAACTTTATGCGGGTGGATGTATTTGAAATAATAAAAAACAAAGGGGTGTTGATTTAGTTTATTTTTATTTCTATGGATGGTGAAGGGTAAAAAAAAGTGCCGTCCCTGGGGGGCATAATTTTTTCTTGAACAGCCCTTAATCTTAGTACTTTATCATTTTAAGTACCAGTTCATTTTTAATATGAATATATTCTATAAAATGGCAAACAAATGTTTTCAAAATTGATAAAATATAATAAGTGAACCTATAAAAAAAACCACCAAGTTCTAGCAAAGAAGGAAAGAAAGTAAAGAACAATGAAAATTACTCAATGTAAAAGTTACTTCAGTGTTCAATAATACTCAGATTATTTCATCTCAGAACAATTTTTAGACTACCAGTATCGTCAATTTTTTCAGACATTTTTTTTAAACCAAAATTTATTTCCCCAATTTATTTGAAACATTTGAGATGAAACATAGAGATCATGTATTGGAACCAGTACGTAAACACAATTAATTTTCTAAGAATATTCTATATCTCCCAAAAAAAAACATGGTTTGAGAAACAGTTGTATTTACAAAGTGCAACCTATAAGGTAGCTGTTCAATCAGGACCAAATATTCAAATCTAAAAAGAATTATCAGACTATAACTACTTGTTTCATTGGAGTAAACAACTATCAATTTAAAAAAAAACCAATGAAATAGGAAAATATATACATTTCTTCTTATACCTATTACCTATTGTATGGTAACACTTTTAATCTAGTACTCACAATTTCTAAATCATTTTGTTAAATAGTTGTTTCATAATAACTGTTGATTACATATTTGTTTCATGTATGCTTAAATCTATTGAAATTGTTTTATTTAATTTCTGCTATACATAGCATTAATTAAAATCTTTAGAAAAATTGTACTTCTGATTAATCTCAAATACAAAAAAATACAAACTCTGATTTATGTATTTCCAATGACTTTGTAAACATTTTACATTGATTAGACACAAATATTGCAACCCCTTCAATGGACACTTTGATCCATTTGTACTTAAAAATAAAATGATCCAGACATTCGAAACATATAAAATTATCAGAAGTGTAGCCAACACAGATCTACTACTTTGGATGTTTCCTCTTCAATATATTTATTACATGCTCTTCTGTAGTAGAACATAATTCACCAATTTCCTCCAGAAACACACCAAGCTCCTTCCAGCATGAAAAAGTAAAGATAATTATCAGCTATTCTGAAAAAGAAAACAACAAGAATGTGTCCACAGTACACGGATGCCCCACTCGCACTATCATTTTCTATGTTTAGTGGACCGTGAAATTAGAAAAAATTCTCTAATTTGGCATTTAAATTAGAATGATGTTATCAAAGGGAACATGTACATTAAGTTTCAAGTTGATTGGACTTCTACTTTATCAAAAACTACCTTGACCAAAAACTTTAACCTGAAATTTGCACTATCATTTTCTATGTTCAGTGAACCGTAAAATTGGGGTCAAAACTCTAATTTGGCATTTAAATTAGAAAGATCATATCATAGGGCACATGTATACTAGTTTCAAGTTGATTGGACTTCAACTTCATCAAAAACTACCTTGACCAAAAACTTTAACCTGAAGCGGGACAGACGGACGGACGCACAGACGGACGGACAAATGGAGGCACAGACCAGAAAACATAATGCCCCTCTACTATCGCAGGTGGGGCATGAAAATGAGAAATAAAGTAATACATAGCCTTGTAGTCATATTGGTAGAAATTCTTTAAATTTTGTAGTTAAGTATCACTTCATGGTGTGGTGGATAACTTGATTTATTATACCTAGTACAATCAATAAAAAGCTCTTATTATATAAAACCTCATCCTGGTGGTTACCTTGATCTATTACACTAAGTATAACCAATAAAAAGCTCATATTATATAAAACCTCATCCTGGTGGTTACCTTGATCTAGTGTACTAAGTCCAACCAATTAAATGCTCATTTTATATAAAAACCTCATCCTGATAATTACCTTGGTATATTGTAATAAGTACAACCAATAAAAAGGTTATATTATATAAAAACCTCATCCTGGTGGTTACCTTGATCTATTGTACTAAATACAACCAATAAAAAGCTCTTTTATATAAAACCTCATCCTGGTGGTTACCTTGATCTATTATACTAAGTTCATCTAATAAACAAGAATGTGTCCAAAGTACACGGATGCCCCATTCACACTATTATTTTCCATGTCCAATGGACCATGTAATTGGATAAAAAATATAATTAGGCATTAAAATTAAAAAGATAATATCATAGAGAACATGTGTACTAAGTTTCAAGTTGATTGGACTTCAACTTCATCAAAAACTACCTTGACCAAAAACTCTAACCTGAAACATGCACTGTCATTTTCTATGTTCAGTGGACCATGAAATTGGGGTCTAAAGTTTAATTTGGCTTTAAAATTAGAAAGATCATATCATAAGGAACATGTGTACTAAGTTTCAAGTTGATTGGACTTCAACTTCATAAAAAACTACCTTGACCAAAAACTTTAACCTGAAGCGGGACAGACGGACGAACAGACAGACAGACAGACGAACGAACGGACGCACAGACCAGAAAACATAATGCCCCTCTACTATTGTAGGTGGGGCATAAAAACTCTTATTATATAAAACCTCATCCTGGTGGTTACCTTGATCTATTATACTAAGTACAACCAATAAAAAGGTCATATTATATAAAACCTCATCCTGGTGGTTACCTTGATCTATTATACTAAGTTCATCCAATAAAAAGCTCTTATTATATAAAACCTCATCCTGGTGGTTACCTTGATCTATTATACTAAGTTCATCCAATAAAAAGCTCTTATTATATAAAACCTCATCCTGTTGGTTACTTTGATCTATTATACTAAGTTCATACAATAAAAAGCTCTTATTATAGAAAACCTCATCTTGGTGGTTACCTTGATCTATTATACTAAGTACAACCAATAAAAAGGTCATATTATATAAAACCTCATCCTGGTGGTTACCTTGATCTATTATACTAAGTTCATATAATAAAAAGCTCTTATTATATAAAACCTCATCCTGGTGGTTACCTTGATCTATTATACTAAGTACAACCAATAAAAAGGTCATATTATATAAAACCTCATCCTGGTGGTTACCTTGATCTATTTCACTAAGTACAACCAATAAAAAGCTCATATTATATAAAACCTCATCCTGGTGGTTACCTTGATCTATTATACTAAGTTCATCTAATAAAAAGCTCTTATTATATAAAACCTCATCCTGGTGGTTACCTTGATCTATTATACTAAGTACAACCAAGAAAAAGGTCATATTATATAAAACCTCATCCTGGTGGTTACCTTGATCTATTTCACTAAGTACAACCAATAAAAAGCTCATATTATATAAAACCTCATCCTGGTGGTTACCTTGATCTATTATACCAAGTACATCCAATAAAAATCTCATATTATATAAAACTCATCTGGTGGTTACCTTGATCTATCATACTAAGTTCATCCAATAAAAAGCTCTTATTATATAAAACCTCATCCTGGTGGTTACCTTGATCTATTATACTAAGTTCATCCAATAAAAACCTCATATTATATAAAACCTCATCCTGGTGGTTACCTTGATCTATTATACTAAGTTCATCATAAAAACTCATATTATATAAAACCTCATCCTGGTGGTTACCTTGATCTATTATACTAAGTTAATCCAATAAAAAGCTCTTATTATATAAAACCTCATCCTGGTGGTTACCTTGATCTATTACACTAAGTACAACCAATAAAAAGCTATATTATATAAAACCTCATCCTGGTGGTTACCTTGATCTATTATACCAAGTACATCAATAAAAAGCTCATTTTATATAAAACCTCATCCTGGTGGTTACCTTGATCTATTATACCAAGTACAATCAATAAAAAGCTCATATTATATAAAACCTCATCCTGGTGGTTACCTTGATCTATTATACTAAGTACATCCAATAAAAACTCTATTATATAAAACCTCATCTGGTGGTTACCTTGATCTATTATACTAAGTTCATCCAATAAAAAGGTCTTATTATATAAAACCTCATCCTGTGGTTACCTTGATCTATTATACTAAGTTCATCCAATAAAAAGCTCTTATTATATAAAACCTCATCCTGTGGTTACCTTGATCTATTATACTAAGTTCATCAATAAAAGCTCTATTATAAAAACCTCATCCTGGTGGTTACCTTGATCTATTATACTAAGTACAACCAATAAAAAGTCTATATTATATAAAACCTCATCCTGGTGGTTACCTTGATCTATTATACTAGTTAACAATAAAAAGTCTTATTATATAAAACCTCATCCTGGTGGTTACCTTGATCTATTTACTAAGTACAACCAATAAAAAGTCATATTATATAAAACCTCATCCTGGTGGTTACCTTGATCTATTATACAAGTACATCCAATAAAAACTCATATTATATAAACCTCATCCTGGTGGTTACCTTGATCTATTATACTAAGTTCATCAATAAAAACTCTATTATATAAAACCTCATCCTGGTGGTTACCTTGATCTATTTACTAAGTACAACCAATAAAAGTCATATTATATAAAACCTCATCCTGGTGGTTACCTTGATCTATTATACTAAGTTCAAACCAATAAAAAGCTCTATTATATAAAACCTCATCCTGGTGGTTACCTTGATCTATTATACTAAGTACATCCAATAAAAATCTATTATATAAAACCTCATCCTGGTGGTTACCTTGATCTATTTACTAAGTCATCCAATAAAAAGCTCTTATTATATAAAACCTCATCCTGGTGGTTACCTTGATCTATTATACTAAGTTCATCAATAAAAAGCTCTATTATATAAAACCTCATCCTGGTGGTTACCTTGATCTATTATACTAAGTTCATACCAATAAAAACACTCATATTATATAAAACCTCATCCTGGTGGTTACCTTGATCTATTATACTAAGTTAATATAAAAGTCTTATTATATAAAACCTCATCCTGGTGGTTACCTTGATCTATTTCACTAAGTACAACCAATAAAAAGCTCATATTTATATAAAACCTCATCCTGGTGGTTACCTTGATCTATTATACTAAGTTACATCCAATAAAAAGCTCTTATTATATAAAACCTCATCCTGGTGGTTACCTTGATCTATTATACTAAGTACAACCAATAAAAAGGTCATATTATATAAAACCTCATCCTGGTGGTTACCTTGATCTATTATACTAAGTTCATACAATAAAAAGCTCTTATTATATAAAACCTCATCCTGGTGGTTACCTTGATCTATTATACTAAGTACATCCAATAAAAAGGTCATATTATATAAAACCTCATCCTGGTGGTTACCTTGATCTATTATACTAAGTTCATCCAATAAAAAGCTCTTATTATAATAAAACCTCATCCTGGTGGTTACCTTGATCTATTATACTAAGTACAACCAATAAAAAGGTCATATTATATAAAACCTCATCCTGGTGGTTACCTTGATCTATTATACTAAGTTCATCCAATAAAAAGCTCTTATTATATAAAAACTCATCCTGGTGGTTACCTTGATCTATTATACTAATGTTCAATCCAATAAAAAGGCTCTTATTATATAAAACCTCATCCTGGTGGTTACCTTGATCTATTACACTAAGTACAACCAATAAAAAGCTCATATTATATAAAACCTCATCCTGGTGGTTACCTTGATCTATTATACCAAGTACATCCAATAAAAAGCTCATATTATATAAAACCTCATCCTGGTGGTTACCTTGATCTATTTCACTAAGTACAACCAATAAAAAGCTCATATTATATAAAACCTCATCCTGGTGGTTACCTTGATCTATATACCAAGTACATCCAATAAAAATCTCATATTATATAAAACCTCATCCTGGTGGTTACCTTGATCTATCATACTAAGTTTATCCAATAAAAATCTCATATTATATAAAACCTCATCCTGGTGCTTACCTTGATCTATTTTACTAAGTACAACCAATAAAAAGCTCTATTATATAAAACCTCATCCTGGTGGTTACCTTGATCTATTATACTAAGTTCATCTAATAAAAAGCTCTTATTATATAAAACCTCATCCTGGTGGTTACCTTGATCTATTTAACTAAGTACAACCAATAAAAAGGTCATATTATATAAAACCTCATCCTGGTGGTTACCTTGATCTATTTCACTAAGTACAACCAATAAAAAGCTCATATTATATAAAACCTCATCCTGGTGGTTACCTTGATCTATTATACTAAGTTCATCTAATAAAAAGCTCTTATTATAAAAACCTCATCCTGGTGGTTACCTTGATCTATTATACTAAGTACAACCAATAAAAAGGTCATATTATATAAAACCTCATCCTGGTGGTTACCTTGATCTATTTACTAAGTACAACCAATAAAAAGCTCATATTATATAAAACCTCATCCTGGTGGTTACCTTGATCTATTATACCAAGTACATCCAATAAAAACTCATATTATATAAAACCTCATCCTGGTGGTTACCTTGATCTATCATACTAAGTTCATCCAATAAAAAGCTCTATTATATAAAACCTCATCCTGGTGGTTACCTTGATCTATTATACTAAGTTCATACCAATAAAAACCTCATATTATATAAAACCTCATCCTGGTGGTTACCTTGATCTATTATACTAAGTTCATCCAATAAAAACCTCATATTATATAAAACCTCATCCTGGTGGTTACCTTGATCTATTATACCAAGTACAATCAATAAAAATCTCATATTATATAAAACCTCATCCTGGTGGTTACCTTGATCTATTATACTAAGTTAATCCAATAAAAAGCTCTTATTATATAAAACCTCATCCTGGTGGTTACCTTGATCTATTACACTAAGTACAACCAATAAAAAGCTAATATTATATAAAACCTCATCCTGGTGGTTACCATGATCTATTATACCAAGTACTTCCAATAAAAAGCTCATTTTATATAAAACCTCATCCTGGTGGTTACCTTGATCTATTATACAAGTACAATCAATAAAAAGCTCATATTATATAAAACCTCATCCTGGTGGTTACCTTGATCTATTATACTAAGTTCATCCAATAAAAAGCTCTTATTATATAAAACCTCATCCTGGTGGTTACCTTGATCTATTATACTAAGTTCATCCAATAAAAAGGTCTTATTATATAAAAACCTCATCCTGTTGGTTACCTTGGTCTATTATACTAAGTTCATCCAATAAAAAGCTCTTATTATAGAAAAACCTCATCCTGGTGGTTACCTTGATCTATTATACTAAGTACAACCAATAAAAGGTCTATATATAAAACCTCATCCTGGTGGTTACCTTGATCTATTATACTAAGTTATTAATAAAAAGCTCTTATTATATAAAACCTCATCCTGGTGGTTACCTTGATCTATTATACTATTTACAACCAATAAAAAGGTCATATTATATAAAACCTCATCCTGGTGGTTACCTTGATCTATTTCACTAAGTACAACCAATAAAAGCTCATATTATATAAAACCTCATCCTGGTGGTTACCTTGATCTATTATACCAAGTACATCCAATAAAAATCTCATATTATATAAAACCTCATCCTGGTGGTTACCTTGATCTATCATACTAAGTTTATCCAATAAAAATCTCATATTATATAAAACCTCATCCTGGTGCTTACCTTGATCTATTTTACTAGTATGACCAATAAAAATCTCATATTATATAAAACCTCATCTTGGTGGTTACTTTGATCTATTATACCAAGTACAACCAATGGTAAGCCAGGTGAGCTTATCTTGTGTAAAAGGTCAAGGCTTTTACAACCATAGGTGCATTTTAATAAATGATCTACTTACCGGATTCATTATCATCAACTTTATCTTTTGAAGCTTGCTCATGGTTTTCTTTTCCTGGATTTTTATGAGAGGAGCAATTCATACATGAACCTATTTATAAGTGTGCAAAAATATTAGTAAATATTAAGTATATAAATTACATATATAACAAAGAACAAAATTAGTTTACCTATCTTAACATTCACTACATGAATACATCTTCCTCTTAGTATGATGGCTTATTCTTATCAGCAAGTAAACTTAGTAACAACAAGCCTTTTTCTTTTCTTGTTTAAATTGTTTTATCCAAGTCATTTTGTGACTCTTTATAGTTTGTTAGATTTGTATCATGAATGGTAAGTAATAAAGTTGCTGACACCAACCACATGTGATCTTACATGGAGAGTTGTCTCATTTGCAATCATACCAATTTTTCTTTTTATATTAAAACACATTTTTTTTTAGTTAATGAGGAGGATCATTAATTGTCAGCACTAGTTAGTATAACTTTAAATTAATTGTTACAGCATTGGAAACCATATTTTTCCTCTTTTAAACAAACAATAATAGATGCAAATTCCTTTTTTTATACATAACTTTAATGTAAATCATGTGAAAAATACTACATATGACAACATGTGATTGCAATAAGTCAATCTTAAATGTGTAATTTTATAATTACTTGTATTTATTGCTTCTGTTTGCTTTCTTCCATCCTCCATCTAAATCAAACAACATAAGAAGATACAAAACATTGTTAATAAGTATTGTTTTTTTACTGATTGACTTTGAAATACAAATGATGTTACGAAGAACATTCAGCTTAAGTTTTACCGCTGGTGACATACAACTTTTATCAAAGGTGCAATTTTCAATTGAGTTTCCTCATTAACACTCAATGTAAGAGTAAGACTACATTTACTTGCTACTTAACAAGGGTAGTACAATGTACATGGTAACACCCTTTAAGGAGGCTCGAGGGTATAAAAATTTCAGAAAAAAAATAAACATTTGTTTTTCATTACAAATTTTATTTATTACCATTTGCAGTTGTTACTTTATCATATGGTACAAAAAAAAAAATCAAAAAAATTAATTCGTGTTGGCCCCAGATGACTTTTAAAATGTAAACATCATCTGAAAAGTTCCAAATTATCTCCCTTTGGTGGAAAAATGCCATTTTTGGCTTTAAAATTGAAATATCTCTTTTAACTCATCGGTGACCTATATTTTTTAATATAATTTCGATATATGCTTTCCTTAAACTAAATTATTGTAAAATTTGAGCAATTTCTGTAATAAATTTCTTTTTTTATTTCGATATTACCTTTATTTCTCCTATTAGTTCAACAGGAAAAAAACACTTTTACAAAGATGTATTTTTTAATTTTATTTTTCTCTTAACTATAAGATAAAGTTCATTTATAGAAAAATATTGAGAAATCCTATATAAATGATTTAGACCCGCGAACCCCCTTAAACTCATTTCAACTTTTGTATTGATCAGTACATAGTAGTTGAGCTATGATATTTAAATATTTCATCGCTTACCATGGCTTTGTGTTTAATTTGACACAAGTATATAAAAGTTGACAACTGATTTTAATACTGAAACAAATTATTCAAATCATATCAAGGTTCTTTTTTAATTAATAATTACCTCACAATTACAGCTTTTAAAGTACATGTACTCAGGCTAATCTGCTTTATCAGCATCTGTTTTTTCCAAAACAAAATGGATGGACAACATTGTATCACAGGAACAAAACTGCCATTACAATTTTTCATTGTCTTCATTTTTTTTTTACAGAAATGTGTAATCCAGCAATAATGTTGGAAAATATAAATGATGATGGTCGTTTCTGTAAACAACAAAAATACATAATTTATTCATTATTTATCAAGATCAGTCCTGGATAGTTGTCATGGACATCTGACCTCCTATATATATACAGTATAAAATCACCATTTATCAAAACCAGCCCTAGGTAGTTATCATGATCATATTCCAGCGGATTTTCTCTTGTTCCTGAGAAAATTATACAGAAAGGAAATCAAACAAGAAATTACCACATTTATATCCCTACTGAGTTCTAAAAGAAAAGAAAAATACCGACTCAGTTTGTGAAGAACATAATAACACGCTTGTGGGGTATTTATTTTTCACCATGGGGTTAATTAACAGATACTTATTCATTTTGCAGCATCACAGTATTAACAATTGCAGTCAAGTTCCTGTTAATATAATTGATCAATTACGTAGTGAATCATAGAACTTTAAAGACTCGTTAAATTAATGTCAATGTGACAATGGCTCCAACATGTTCCTTCGGTGTGGAGATTAAGATGGAATGGGGGACCACTTTATTGTACAAGGTGGAGAAGAGCTCTGTTGTTATGGGCAGTGTGTCTGTAGAGCGGTATTGAATGCCTCTACAGAAGGAACCCAGATCCCTTCACTCAAAAACATGTTCGCGCCCATTCACATTCTCCACCTTGTACTTTCGCACCCTTTTAATATTGGTTTTGTGTCTAATAACTTTGTAATTAATAGTTAATTGCTATAAAAAAAATTGTTTTCGTTGTTTCAAATTGAAATGAGAATGTTTTTTTTTGTGCTAATAAATCTTTGGTCAGTCATGTTTAAAAAATCATTGTTTCAAAATAAAGTAAGATTCTGATGTGTTGAATAAATTTTAATCATGTTTGGTTAGTGTATTGTTATCATTTTTTGTTGTCATCAAAGGGGCCAAGTAAGCTGTTAAAAACAATTATCTTTCGTGTTTTTCATTTAAATCTTCAATGTGTAATACTCATACCAAGCTAAATACATGCAGTATTTACAAATTTTACATCAAAGCAATACACCTTATCGCTATTTGTCCGCCATTACTGGATATCACACAGGTTCCCGTTAAATTTTGACGTCATAAAACAAAATATCTGACACCACAATGGAAAAGTGATTGTTGTACAGTCAGGGGTGCTACTTAAACAAGTGATTTCGTTATCACCTATTTCAGTGATTTTTTATATTCAGTTATCACCTATTTAAGTGATTTTTGGTGTTTTCTGCCAATTTCATTGATTTTCCATATTTTCAAACTTTTCTTTAATTTTCCTACATAAATCAATTATCCCTTTATCTTTGGATATCAATTTCACCAGTGCGCTTGGGCAGTAAGTCAGTGCGCTAAAGCTTTTAAAAGTACCCTTGGGAATTGTTCTGTAATCAAATATTCATTAACTACTCTTACTATCAGACAAAGGTCAACAATATTAGGTGACCTTATAGGTTTTCTTTAGAACTAGAATGATTTATTTTAAGGTTATGTCCTGATCTACAAATTATTCCAGTTTTTGCATATTCAAATAAACTGTAAAAACTGGCAGGCTTATCAAGCAAATGACAATTTCTGCATGTACATAGTTGTTTTTTCAATTGAATTCTAGTCTTTTTACCAATAAAAAAATCAAGCTTGTGGGAAAAATATCCAAAAAATGTTATAAACACTTATTGAAGTGATTAAATTTTAACTTCTCAAATTACTTGTTACAGTGATTTTGAAAAGTCTGTGTGAAAATTTTAAATATTTCACAGCCAAAATCACTCAAAGAAGTGATTTTGAAATCACTTGTTTAAGTACCACCCCTGACTGTTGTACGTGTCCAAAGTACAAGGGGCCAGATCAGCCGGGATTGACGATAAGGTGTATTTAAAACTAAAATCTATTTTTCTAATTATTCAACTGGAATTCAAATTGGGTGCAAACAGACCTTGAGTGCGAACATGTCAGGTGCGAACGTGTAAGGTGCGAAATTATATTGGGTGTAAAATGGACCTGATACCCTACAGAAGCAGTATGCATTACCTTATCTGGCAATTGGTTCCAATTGATTGTTTCTACCAGGAATTAACATTAATATTGACATAATGTTCTTAGTTCCTACAAACAATGAGTGTTTACAAATGGTTTATATTGTGGCGTATCAGTGACGTATGCGGGGAGGGTTCCGGGGATGGAACCCCCCCTTTTTCGGGACGATCAATGCATTTGAATGGGGACATATAGGTGGAACCCCATCTTTGTCCTGGGTTTGGAACCCCCCCCCCTTTTTTTTAAATGGCTGGATTCGCCACTGCTCATACTCATAGCTGTCTGGCACTTTCATCCCTCTGGAATATCCCTACTTACAAGTTTTTATATAATTAACAGTTAATTTGTCCATTATCATTGACGATTAAGCTCCTGTAATGACAGCCAAAAAAGATATATATTATTTACATCCCAGTTTCTAGTAAAAAAAAATAAGTCGTACAATCCCGGAAAATACAACGCTTTTTGTACCTTTATATAAAAGATCCATTTTTGGGGCGTTAATTTATGAAAAGAGGCGTGTCTTTAAACCTCACTGTGCGGGTTACCTCACTGTGGTGGTTAACTATTAGATTTTTCCTTTTCGTTTGGTTTTCCCGCAGTTCCGGTGACTAACAAAAAATCGAAATCGGGTAAAAATCCGGAATTAAATAAAAAAAAAACCCAATAAATTATATTATCCCGGGAGTTAGAATGATTAAAATCATGTTCTTTAACATAAAGAAACAGACATCAACTGTAAAGTTAATTCTTATTGTAGTAATATGTATTATATTATACTTTCTCTCAAAATAGAATAAAATCACGTGATAAAAATTTGTATACAAAGTGAAAGTCATATGACTAAAAAATGGCCGTTGTTGGGTAAAGAACGTAATAATTTGACAGAAGTTTTCAGATATGAATAAGCAATAACATCATCATAAAACAGCATGTTCATATGAACATTTATATACAAGAAGTTATTTGTAATATTGAAATTGTAATATTGAAATGTGTTTAGTTCCGATGCAAAGACCTTATCAGTGACTCAATATTAACGCCAAAATATGCAATCTTTAATGACTTGACAACAGTATCGTAATTATATCCCTTATTAATAAGTCTATTCAAAGGTTTTGTAAGTTTCTGAGGTGAATACTGACACCTTTGTGCTTTATAAAGAATATTTCATAAAAAATTGGATGTGAAATACCTGAACGTATTAGAAGTCTGCATGTTGAGCTATATTTACGAATGATGTCTTTATACCGATGATAAAAGGCTATTATAATTTTTTTCTTTGACGCCTTACTTCGACGTTGAAGTAAGGCGTCAAAGAAAAAAATTATAATAGCCTTTCAAGACGTCATAATTATTTGGACTATAGTCGCCGTCAGCTGAAATTCGTAGCGGTTATCAGTAAAAATAATATAAACTATCAATCGCGTACACTCGAGATATAGTTTTTCACATTCCATTCATAAATCGCAAAAAGAAAAACCACTACTGACCTACCTTTTAAGTGATCACACTGTAATAATCCTGACCTTCACATTTTCCAGAATATTTTCCATTGTAATTCCGCCATCTTCGTTTCTATGAGGATCATTTGTTTACATATGACATTCGTCACTGTACGCAGTTTCCTGAAATGTTCCTTTCATTGATGCGATAAGGTTTCCCGCGCTTTATGCAAATTTTATGAAATTGAACTCCACGGAAACACTTCCGGTAAAAACAATGGCTGATTCCACCATTCAAAATCGTCTATGAAAAAGTGAAGGTCAGGATTGTTACAGTGCGATCACTTAAAAGGTAGGTCAGTATTGGTTTTTCTTTTTGCGATTTATGAATGGAATGTGAAAAACTATATCTCGAGTGAAACGCGATTGATAGTTTAGATTATTTTTACCGATAACCGCTACGAATTTCAGCTGACGGCGACTATAGGTACTTCCAGCCTCTACTTCAAGTGCATCCCTCTCTTACCGCGAAGCGAGCAAGGCAATGCGCCTGAAATCTGGGACCTGACAAGGTTAGCTGGGACTGACACCTAGAAGAGAGGTAAGGGCACTCTAACACTAAGTATAGCTTGTATTAACCCCTGGGGTAACCGTAGAGCTCAGCGAGACCGGCCAAATGGCAAATAACACTTCAATATCAAGCCCATCTTTTTAGCCCTTAAACAGAGCTTAGAAATAAGTTCAAGTTTTCATACGAAACTTATACCATTTTCAATTTTGAATCTATTTGTATTCGCCAGTGAACTGGTAATATGTAAACTTTTGGCAGTTTGCACGTTGATTTGTTTTCGTTTGGTTTTCCCGCAGTTCCGGTGACTAACAAAAAATCGAAATCGGGTAAAAATCCGGAATTAAATAAAAAAAAAACCCAATAAATTATATTATCCCGGGAGTTAGAATGATTAAAATCATGTTCTTTAACATAAAGAAACAGACATCAACTGTAAAGTTAATTCTTATTGTAGTAATATGTATTATATTATACTTTCTCTCAAAATAGAATAAAATCACGTGATAAAAATTTGTATACAAAGTGAAAGTCATATGACTAAAAAATGGCCGTTGTTGGGTAAAGAACGTAATAATTTGACAGAAGTTTTCAGATATGAATAAGCAATAACATCATCATAAAACAGCATGTTCATATGAACATTTATATACAAGAAGTTATTTGTAATATTGAATCCTGAATCCTAAGATTTAAGGCTACTATATGGCCTGTCCTTTAGAGATCATGTTCAGAGAAAAAGTTGATATTTTATATAATATTGTCATTCATAGGCAGATCCAGGGGGAAGGGGCCCGGGCCACCCTTTTCGTGGAAAAATTTGGTTGATTATATAAGGAATCACTGAAGCATGACTGGAGCAGGCCCGCCTTAGGACAGTCAGCTGCCCCCTTTTATGAAAAGTTCTGGATCCGCCACTGTGACATTGATTGATGTATGAAAATATAGATCAATAGTTTAATATTAATTCTCTGATGAAGTTTCACCAACTCCAAAAATAAAGATAAGATCTTTTTAAAGTACACATTTAAGTTCACCATATACATGATATACAAGAATCAAAGTGACAATATAGGATGATACATTTAGTATGGGTTGTTCGCATTGTTGAAAGCTGTATGGTTGCTTATAAATGTATACATTTACTTCATTTGAACTCATTGGTTTGTTCGATTTGTTGTATCTTCAGAGCTCCAGATAAGCTGCGTATTTGCGTGATCATGCAATACAAATAATAAAAAACCCAATGCAATTGCCCATTGCAGGGTTCAATAACCCAATTAATTCAAAGGAAAACCCAATTATATTCCAAAACCATGAGTTTTCCACCCTTTTATTGGCTACCATTTGCGTTGTTTACCCTTATCTGTTTACAGTCGTAGCGTAAACTATTTTTATTTTTTATAATATTTATAATTGGAAATTTCCTTTCGTTCTAAAAAAAGATCCCTGCATCAAGTAGCTGAAATAGGTCCCTTTTAGAGTTTGCCGTTACTCAATAGGTACACGTGTTTTTGAAAACATTTCGATCTTCTCGACGTCTATCCAATTAGTGTGTGTCATGTAGTCATATTTTTTTCGCATTGCTCGGGATTTATCATAACATACATTGAATTAAAACAAAAGTGAATGTTCGGTTAAAATATTGAATAGAAGCATGTTTTCTGCTTCTTTTGAAAAGCTGAGGAAAAGTTATAATGATTACAAGACTCAGCCAGTGTTTTTAGGAAGCCGTAGAACACACGGGCGTGTGTGCGTACCTTAACGAGAACATTGCTAATAAAAACAGGGTTTCCTCAAAAAGAAATCAGTTGGAAAAAGTGAAAGGCCAAACACTTGAGGCCAAATCAATTATGACATGATAAAGCATCAGAAACCAAAAGTTCTAATAAAAGACAACTAAACCCAGATTTATGAAATTTGGAATAAAACAAAAACATTCAAGTATAATTAGAGTTTATAATATAAACTATTTTTTGTTTCATTTTACACTGGTCTCAGAATTTATTATATAAAGGTATAAGATGAGTGCCTGTGAATACACATATCCGTTTTATACAGTATATATGAGAAAATACAAAACTTGCAGAAGGTTTGAAATGGAACAAAAATTAAACCTACAATTGCTCCTCAGTGAATAAACCAAATAAAACAGCTAGCAAATAACCCTAACCATAAACCAAATAAAACAGCTAAACAAAGAAAGAAACATATTTAAGATGGAAAAAAATCTGGGGTTGATATTGCCTAAATATTCAATATTGTGTTGATGAAAAAACCCAGTACAATAAGGAGCTTGGTGGTGAAAAACCCAATTTGATATAACATGAAGGGTGAATTGGAATTGATAATGCAATCAAAAAACTTTATCACTCAATTATATAAGAAAATGGTGGGTAAAAAACCCAATTTGTGAATTCTTATCTGGAGCTCTGATCTTTGAAAATCATACATCTCCCTTTTTAATATATATATATATAAATATATTGTGAGACCATTAGGATCCATATTGAAGGTAGTACTTTGACCTAGTCAGTGTAATTACTCTTACAAATTGTGACTAATTGGATAGAGAAGCATGTCTCATTGGCACTCATACTACATCTCCTTATATTCAGTGTTTTTTGGGATTGTCTGTTGTTTAGATTAAGGTTAACATGGTAGTTAATGTTGTCAAACTATTCCTTTTTTAAATCAGCTTCTAGATTTGAATGTGTCTCTTCTGAATTTCTGATTTTCTGCCATGTTTAAGTTTCATATATATTCTCATTCAGTTCTGCTATTTTTTACATATACATTTATCTGTTTGCAGGAAAAATGGCATGGGAAAATTCTTCATTTATGATCACAACAAACTTAAAAAAGAAGAAGATGATTTGAAAGATGCGATTGTCTATTTCTATCCAATAATTGTGAGTATCATAATACAAAATGTACATTAAAAAACAAGCAATGGATCACAGAAAGCTAACCTATGAAGTATGACATAAATTATATTCATGGTCCTGTTTGTGTTTATTATTTAATGATTGTTGGGATTTATGTTTTATATGTGTTTTAATTTTGCAAGCAGCCTTATCAATATACGTGTATGTGTCTTTGTTTGATGTGTTCCCAATAACTTCAAAAAGTGATTTGAGGCAAAAGAAACATTGCATATACATTTACAGTTGGTATTATGTTTTATATACATTTTATATATTTCAAAGAAATTCTTGTAACTACATTTCTCTAATTCTCTAATTCTTCGTCAATTTATCCCTTTCTGCACGCATTGTATAAAAAAAATTTAATCAACGTGTGGTTCGTTTGATCTCAGTTCTTCATTGGTTTCTTGTTTTCCTCTGAATTTCCTATTGTGACGGCATGAAAAAAGCGACCATGCCTGATGACGTCACATAGAAAGAACACATCTTTTTGCAGATCAGTCAACAAAGAAGGAATAAGTTTGCCTGCGTATTGTTTGAAAATCATTAGAGAAACAGTTTCTACCACCAAATCTCATGTAATACGATATTTATCCACTCTTGAGAGTTAAATTTGAAATATTCAAAACGCTCGGCGAGCCTCGCGTTTTAAATTTGAAAATTTAACTGTCTCGAGTGGATAAATATCGTATTACACTCGATGCAGTGGTAGAATCAACATTTATTTTGTTTTGTTAAGCAGCAGCATGCATATATATACATTTGTGTTGTTGTACTTGAAGTCTTTAATTTTTTTGCTGGCCTTGTTTGTTTCAACAAAAACAAAATTTGCAATGTAAATTGTATTTCATATAGTGATTTTGGAAACAGTTTTTGGCTATTTTTGACAATGTTTTGATTGAGAAATTTGATCAGACAGTACAAATCTTTGCATTATGGAAAGACAAACCCTAAAAACTTATATTAAATAGATTTGTTTAGTTATTGAGAACATGCAAGTTTTCAATTAATTTACTCTTTTTGTCCGTTGTTGATTTTACTAGTCTTAAATTATTATAACTTTTACATGTTCTTCAACATTGCAGACAAATGCAGATGAACAATGTGCCCTGTGTGGACAGTTGATGGGTTTGTCTGAATTCCTACAGGCTACAATCAGCGAGTCTGTTCCAACTTTCTTCAAATTACAGAATGAGAAGTATTGCTTAAAAAGAGTCGGTAGCTACACTATGGTAAATATTTTAAGCAGTTAAGAATTGAAACATAATTGAATATGAATGTATGCTTAGCAATAGAGATAAGATTTATCTTATTTTCCATTCACATTTGTCTTGTGATAAACTGGTTCCTTTTTCAAAAATGCTCAGAATGTATTATTCTTAGACATGTTTTTGTGATGTTCATCCTATTTTAAAACTTAATGAACTTAGGCAATATTCAATTTTGTAAAACTTATTTTATGTAATGCTTAGAGGATCATTATTTTACATGATAGAGAACATTATCCCTTATTTTATATTTTTAAGCTAATATTAATAGTTAAACTAAATATTGGTGAAACAGTTACCTATATTTATTTGAAAATAATGCATGTAAATATGTCAATGAAACTGAAACCAAGTAAACAACAAAACAACATAAAGCATACAGAGCGCAACATACAGTATTAATATCATGTCACTTAATTATGCATGGATAGTGAAATAAAAACAAAATCAACACAAATTTTTTAAGGTTATCATATTCAAGAAGGTGGCATGGGAGTGTTCATTTCTTAAATCCTGCTTTAAAAAATATTCCCACGTCTCACTTTTTTGCCTTTCCCCCTCAAATTCCTACCCTTTTTAGCCACATGTATCTCAAAAGTGTGTCATCACCTTCATTTTCATTCTTGTTTTTACAGGGATTAGAAGGATCACTAAATGACAGTGACTTTCATATGAAGAAACAGTTGAATTTCTTACATGATTCATTTGTAATGTTCTGTGGAAGTATTCAAAATATAGTACAGGTAATTGAAATACTATAATTGTCCTTCAAGAATAAATAGGTTTCAATTGACACAATTTGAACAAAAGTTACTTTCCTTTTGTCACCTGGCTGGAGGTTTAATTGCACAAATTCCTTCATATATCAGCCAAACTCAACTTGGTAATGTAACTGACTGCTTAACTTTAGAAAAAGTTATATTCCAAACAATTTATTTGTTTTGGTCTTTAATGATTCATCATTATGATCTGGTATGCATCTTTTATCATACACTTGTTTGTACTGCATGTTTCATTTAAATTAGTTGATCATATTAGAATATCAACCATTTATCCTCCAGATTGGTGACTAAGGGAAATAATTCATACTAAATTTTTCATATTAGAATAATAAAAATGAACTTGAATCTGAAAATGATTATAAGTTGAAAATATTTTTATGTAATAGAAACAAAAAATATTCAACACAAGTTTGACCTGGATTTGTCTTCAAATTGTTATGAATTGGTATTGAAGGCAAGATATTGATTGAATACAAATTGCATTTTTTTTTTTTACAAAAGTTCAATAATAAATATTCTGCAAATGCAATTATGTCGGTTAAAAGCTCATTAGAGCTTATGTTTGTCTATGTTTGTATACCTTACCGACTCTAAATAACGCTTATTTATTATTATTATAATTAAATTTTACAATTGGTAATATAAATGGATTTTCACAGCCTTCTAAAACACAGACAAATAAATCATGGTTAGATAAAAGAAAACAAGCAAATATTTGGATTGGCTATCGTCTATTTAGTTTCTTTGCTTCAAGTTTATAATTTAAACTGCTCGAAAGTTTTTATATGTTGTAACTAAACGTTGATTTTATTATTATATAACTAGTTTATTCTAGCTATATATGTCTAAGACTTTTTTTGATTAAGTTTTTTTTGTTTTCAGCAATTTGAGAATGATAATGCTGGATTTGCAGATGCACTACAGAAGATATGGGATGTGCTTTATCCGTCAGGTTGTTTCTATAACAACTTTATAAGTCAAGTTTTTCAGATAGTACCAACTGTACACTTACCCAAGGTAAACACATAAAATAGAAAATTGAGGGGTAATAGTTCATCAACATGCAGTAATTTCCCCTACATTAGAAAAGAAGACAGCTGTATTTAAGAATGTTTTCTCACCTGAAAGACACTGCTTGCATTGTTAAATTAGTTTTTTTTTCAAAAAGGAATAACATAAGTGTTAAAAATCATTTTACTTCACTATGACAAAAGACTGATTTTTCATATAAAATTATAACAGATTATTATGAATCTGAATATTATACTCATTACACAGCAGCCAATTTTGCCAAAAAAGGACAAAATCATTGAAAAAGCTTGTGGTTAGATCATGCATTTAAAAGAAAAATGATACTGGTTTTGGCATCATATCATTTACTAATACATGCTTCTACCGAAAATTTTTACATTTTAGAGTGGAAGTGACCTATTTTGTCAAGCATCATATATTTTACAGTCTAGTCAAAGAAGACCTGGGGTACATGTTGGTGCTATACTTTACAAAAACAAGTGAGTATTTGAATGTACTTTTCAAACATTTACAAAAAGAATAAATCAATTTTAATTTAAAAAAAAACAAATAAAAAGGGGAGATAATATCATAAGTCAAAGGAAAACAGAATTCTACGACAAAAGTTACTTATGACTAGGAACACTGTTTAGGATTCATTGACAAGAAATAAAATGTTCTACATGAATACCTATGAGAAAATTATTTATATTGGTAAAAAATAGAAGGTGCACAATTTGAAAAAAAACATAATTTAAGGAAAAATGTTGAACCCTTACATGAAACAGACTAAATATCTGGTTGAAGTCTTCACTTCACAATTTTACAGACGCCATCACCAGTTGGTTGACTGTTATAAAATATATGTTTCACAGATGACGACAGATTTGTTCTGAATGTGATAATCGTAAACTCATTTCGTCATATATGACATTACCAAATTGATACTTACATGAGCAACATTTGTGACAATTATAACATTCATTGATGATTTGGCTATTTTTTTCAGAGTGTTATGTACACAGATGCCACCTGAGCTCACACGTAAACTGATTCTTGTTAAACCTGAGGTAAATCTTTTAACAACTCAAATTTGTTCTCTGTTACTACTTAAGTTTTTAAAGATGAGACAAAATTCTGAATTAAATGCATACTTTTTCTCATTTGAATTTGTAAGATTTTTTTTTATGTCTGGGGCTTTTATGGCTTGCTTTAGGGTATGATAGTAAAATAGTTGTTATCAACATCTTCATCATTTGGTGTCTGGTGAATAGCTAATTGGCAGTCATACCACATCTCCTTATTTTTATGTTATAAAATATAAAAGTTATATATATATGTTATATTTGTTATTCTCGTGGGATTTTGTCTATGTGTGTTACATTTTAGTGTTATGTCGTTGTTCTCCTCTTATATTTAATGCGTTTCCTTCGTTTTTAGTTTGTTACCCCAATTTAGTTTTTTGTCCATGGATTTATGAGTTTTGAACAGCGGTATAATACTGTTGCCTTTATTTATAGAAAGAGCATACACAGTACCATTTAAATCATGTACTTCAAACTTTTTATGTCTTAATTAAAAAAAAAAAAAATAACTGTCTAGTTTTAATGTGTTGCCTGCTGATTCATATTCAGAATTCGTTTTTTCTCTACAATTTGAAGTCAAAAGCAAAGATAACATATTTGAATAGTTGAGAAGATTTTATGATTGTTTTATATCAGTTTATTATGCTAGTGACAGTAATTAAATACGAGCTGTGTTTAAATAATAATGTACTTTAAGTTCAAAGAGAATTTACCAAAAATCCATACTTAATAGATATCAGTAAAATACGACTTTGAAAGTAAAACTGTTCCATCCTTGAGTAAAATAAAGTTTTACATATCTCAGGATCGTAAACTAAAGAAAAACACATGCATCAGTTTGAACACCAAAACGGACAGTGACTCATACCTTTATATAGGTTCTTCTAAAACTAAGAGTGATACCAATGAAATGTGACCAAAGCTTGTATGGGCAATACTCTTCATACTCCCCTATACACAGTGTTGTGATAAGAAAATTAAAAAGTTTTTTCTAATCAGGATTTTGACTTTACAGGGATAAAGGAAATTTGTTAAATCTTTTAAATCATTTTTGTTCAAGCATCCCCTTATTTGATGTTATAGTGTCTTTCTTCAAATAGATACTTGATATGAACATAAGATAAGTCACAGAACATTATTTATCAATTTTAAAGCTTTTGTATGCATATTTAAATTTCATGCCTGTGTATTACAGCTTTGTTCTGTCCACTTTTCTCTTAAATGTCGGCAACAGTAGTTTATTCACCAATGTAGAAATATCAGAAATTGTTTAAAAAAGATATTAGCTAAGTTATGAAACAAAAATTGGAGGACATTCCATGAACTTCAAATGGAGCAAAATGGGTGTGTTACTACGTTAAGCATCTTTTGCTATGCATGCATCACATGCCATGGGAATCCACACTGAGTCATGATTTTACAATCAGTAATAGGGCACAGATATGAAAATTAAAGATCAGAAAATTATTCTGGTTTCTAAAGATCTTAGCCTGTAAAATCACATTGCTTGTGAAATGGGACACAGGCACATCATATAGGCCAACCAATCTGGATTATGACATTAAAATTATGGAGTGTTGAAGTAGTCTTTCGTCATAACTCTGAGTTTTTTTGTAAAAGTACCACACAACTGTTAATGCTGTAGATTGTATCAAGTGAACAAGCACAAGCATTAACTATTAACTGAGATATGCAAATTATGTAGTCATAGGGCATAGGGAATATTATTGCTGGGAAATGGACGTTAACAATGGGAAAATTGAAATCATTACGTTTGTCAGTTTATTTTTTCATTTCGCCCATCTGTGTCAGTATTGATGAAAAGACCAAAATCTAGGAACCTATTTATAACTTTTCAATTTAATGTCACTTTTGATATCATTTTGACAAACTATTAAAATCATTATTAATTACTAAAATTATTTTAGTTATAAAGCAGTCAAACATACAAATTAGCTATGCATTGATCAATTCATGTTTGGTACTTGTTTATCTGTCATGTGTGCAGGTAAATCACTGCCACCAATTACCTTTGTTTGGTTTGTAACTATATTGATGACAGGATGTTTGTAAGATTTTCTGTTTTTAATGATTACTCTTCCCATCACCTTTATGACAAGAAAAAATCATGTCTGTGTGAGGGAAAGCTGTGTAGCAAAATACTAGCCACTAAGCCTAGATAATTTTTCTTAATCATATGAAAGATTCTATAGGTATATCCAGATGTTGTTATAACAAAAAATAGGTTTCTATATCTCTCTATTGTTAGACATTTATCATAAATTAAAAAAAAAGACAAGTTCTCATTGATATCAGTTTTTGTGTTCAACTTTCTTGTGCTTTTGTATAATGTCTTCTATGTGTTTCTAAAAAATCTTAAATGAAGAAATTTCATATGTGTATATAAACTCATCATAGATACCAGGATTAAAATTTTATATTTAAGCCAGACGCGCGTTTCGTCTACATAAGACTCATCAGTGACGCTCAAATCAAAAAAATGTTTAAAAGGCCAAATATGACTCTATAAATAATAAATCAAGTTTTCAATAGAGATAGGCACTGGCAATTAAATGATATTATAAGCCTTAATCGGTCATTTTGATCATAAGATCATCTGAAAAGGAAAAGTCTGAACTGATAATTTGAAGTCTTGTCGGATGTTTTAGTAAAATATAAATCGAAACTCATTCTCAAACATCTTATTCATCTGCAGCTTTTTCGTACCATAAAGCTGTGCATTTATAACTTGTTCAACCCAGATTAATTGGCAACAGTTATCATCCGTTAACTTCAAAAAAAATCTTTCCTTGAAAGTACTTGGCCAAAATTATCATCTTCAAAATTATGATAAATGGAGATAAACTGTAAACAGTGATTATGTTCAGCAAAGTAAGATCTACAAATAAGTCAACATGACTAAGCTTGTTAATTGACCTTACCCCTTAAGGAGTAATTGCCCTTGATGGTAAATTTTTAACAATTTTTCTTACATTTGTGTTATCATTTACAAAAATCTTCTCCTCTGAAACTACGTAGACAAATTTAACCAAACTTAGCTCCAATCATCATTAGTGTATCTAGTTTTAAAAATGTGTCCGATGATACAGCTGGCCAACAAACTCGGCCAACCTGGCTAAATATAGGCAGGGGGTAAAAGCAAGTTTTTTTCTATTATTTTGAAAACCATTATAAAGAGAGAAAATTTGACAAAAGCAAAAATGTTCAAATAGTTGAGCTCTACCAACTGGTCATATATTTTTTAACTGTCAGATGACTTATAATAATCTTTAATAATCTTGATAATCATTATAGGAGATATTGCCCTTAAGGTGGTACCTAACACTACAGGGAGATAACTCTGTAAAGTCAGCTTAACGTTTTAATTACGTTGTGTTGTAAAAGGAATATTAAGCTTCTCAATGATCAAAATTGGTGTTTGTCAAATTGCTATCTAACCAGTGTAATTTTTCTGACAACACGGTTGGTTCAAAATTTTTAAAATTTTTATATTTTTGTTTAAGTGTCAAAGTAAATACTTTGACAAAATTTTATGAAAAGTAAACGAGCCAAATTTATTTTAGTGAAAGTGTTGGGTACCACCTTAAATGATAAATCTTACCTTTTTTTCATTTCTGCCTACTAAATTGAAAATTATAATAAATTCAGACAAACTTTGAAATGATCAGCAAGACAAGTTCTCCAAATAGGTCAGCATTGTTGAAATCGGCAATTGATCATAAATGTTTTCTTGCAAGAAAACTCAATTAAATAATACGAGGAATTATTTTATCGGAGAAATATCCTGTTGCATGTACTGCGTACAATATGACAATGAATTTTAAAGTGGCGGAGATGCTTGACTCCTTATTAGAGTTCCTGCACTTAGATGATGATTTGACAATTTTTTTGCCTTTTTGGATTTATATATTTAATTTATAATACTGTGGATTCATTATTATTCATTGGATACCAATTTTCGTGGATTATGTGGTAACAGGTGAACTACGAAATTAAATTTTCAACGATACCAAATTTTCTAAGGTCTTTTATTTAGACCTCGAAAATGTAAGTTTTCCTTAATCCACGAAAATTGGTACCCACGAAAATAAATGAATCCACAGTAAACAGATAAAATCTTAGCTGGGCAAAAATGATTAGCAAAACAAAATCTATGATGAAGACAACATGGATGATATAGTCAAAGACGACTCCTTATTGGAGTTATTGCCCTTTGAAGACGATGTTCACCTTATATTTGTGTTTTGCCAAATATGAAAGAAAATCATAATAGATAATGATACACTTTAAATCACAAAAACATTCAGTCAAGATCTACTAACAAGTCTAAATTTGCTGCTATAGTTTGGTAGACTGGCACTCTTGATAGGAGTGTTTGCCCTTAAATGAGGATTTTGTTATCCCTTTTGTGTGTTGAGCAAAAACTAAAGAAAATAGGAAAAAACTAAACAGGCTAAATGATCAGCAATACAAGATGAACAAAACAGATTTTTTGTCATGAATTCGATTCTTGTCTACTGTGTTGGAGAGTATGCTTTGTTGAATATGCACATACACTACGATTAGCTATACAGGCTTTCCTTGTCTAGTTGGTTTGGTTATTTAATGCACTGGAAAAAGTGCAGGCATGTTTGTTATTGAGGTCTCAAGCTGGAGAAACATATTGATAACATTGTTTGCGATGAAATACTTTGATATCACTGTCAACTTATATTTTTTTTTCTCCTTTATATCGGCTACCTCTTGTTTGTCACATAGTAGAGAGATATACATCATTTAATAACTTCTGCGATATTTTATCCAACTGAATGTTATAATTATATAAACGGAATGGCTATAACACGGCAAATCCTGACTTCGACTAGAATTATTGCTATCAAATGAGTTCTAGGTACATGGCTGAAAGTTCATAATAATATATATTCTCTAATCAGGTAAAACAAAGGCGGATATCAAGTACTGTTACACAAGAAAGTAATATAAAGTATTAAATAATTAAACTATACAATCATTAAAGAAAAGGATTTTTTTCTCTCTTCCTGTCATGAATGTTTACCCTTGGTTGCAGCCATATAAGTGATTTATGATATGATTTGCGTTATTTACACATTCAACAAATCTTGAAGATACTTTTAACAAACTATACATTAAGGTAAATGTGCGTATTTAGCTTTCTGCAATATATATATTGTGACCAATGTCCGTAAATGTGCTGTAACGGATCTTGTTTTAATTTTTATCAAATCCTACACAAGAAATCAATTTGAGGTTGCGGATTCCCTTGTATGGCTCCTTCAGATAATTCTAAAGAACATCTGTTCCCTTCAACGTGTAGTAAAATCAGATTCACGATATGAAGGACAGGTTGTTTATACCCCACATAGTAGTTTTTGATAAAGTTGGAAGTCCAATCAATTTGACCATTAGTACACATGTTCGTTACGATATGATCTTTCTAATTTGAATTTCAAATGGAAGTTTGACTCTAATTTCACGGTCCACTGCGCAAAGAAAAAGATAGTGCGAGTGGGGAATCCTATACTATGAACGCATATTTGTTTTTATTTTCAAGTGGATGTTGTAAAACAAAAAGAGAGACGGAAAATGATTAAATCTTCAATCTGTAATAAAGATGTCATCCTTTACAATGAAAGTTGTAAAAATAAATGGCTTAAAATTTAGATATTAAAGATGTTAAAATGTGATTTTTTGGTCCTGAAATTATTAAACTTTTATTCATTGTCTTTTCATTCCAGTTATTTTGTAAAATCCCTGACAATCATTTTTTGTTATGGTTATGCGTAATTACTGAAAATCTTTTAAGTCACCAGTGATTATATATTATCCGTGAAAATATCAAGGGATTTTACGTAATTCCTAATGATACACAACAACTAACATATTCATAGCGACACCAATTAATTTCACTCACACCATAGTACAATGACCATTTGTGATCTTTAAAAGTATTTATAATGGATGTTCACCCTGTATAACCCCTATACAGATGAAACCGGACGTTGACGCGTTCGAATATAACACATCGTGTAACACTGAGTTCAGACAGTAAGAAATTAATACTTTTAAAGAAAATCCAATATCTATTCTTCGGATATTTTGCTCCAATATATTCTTTGCCATAATACTCATTAGTTACTAAAAGGTTTTTCAAATATGTGGAATTTTTATATACAAACATCAAATAACGCACGACGATATCAATGATAAAAGAGGGTTTGGATGGGGTTAAATGATTAAAGAATAATGCCCTTAAAAATGAAGATTAGAGAATAATGGGCCAAAAAATGAAGATTAGAGAATAAAGGGGTTAATTTTTTGAAGATTAGAGAAAAAGGGATGAATTTTTTTAAAGATTAGAGAAAAAAGGGGTGAAAATTAAATGTTTACAGAATAACAGACCCCCCCCCCCCCCCATCCAGACCCTCATAAAACGTGCTTGGTATTTTTAAATATTCAAAACTTAATGTTTTTTGTACCTCATAGTTTTTATAACATACATTTTTGAAAATTTCATAGTTAAAATTTACAAACTTATAAAGGTCGTATGTTTGTGTTGTGTCTAGAAACAAAAAAAATACACGTTTTAAAGTGTCTTTATTTTCATGTTGTGTATGCTTCGTTGTCATTACATCTTTTTATACTGTACGCTTCGTTGACACAATATTGCGTTTGTCAATGAATTTTACGTGTATGAAATAATGCTTTGATATGATTATAACTAATATGCATGTTTAAAAATAAATAATTTACCACCATAACATGCAGACAGCAACCCATAATATCCGTTGTATTGTCGAAACACTCTTGGAGGTATTTTGTACATGTAAAAAAAATCTTTATGTATACGAAAGTTGAATTGGTAGAAATACATTAACTCGACAGATGCAAATATGACTAAGCATACAGATACACACGTCCAAATATCTAATTTGATAGCATTTTAGAAAATGTTTACCATACGACAGTCAATGTTCGGTTAGGGGTGGGTTAGGTGCCCGCTAACATGTGTAATCCCGCCATATTCTGTATGTGCCTGTCTAAAGCCAGGAGCTTGTAATCAGTGGTTATATATATTTTTGTGTTCACTATTTTTTGCAAAAATTAGGCTGTTAGTTTTCTGTGTTATTTTTTAGCTGACTATGCGGTATGGGCTTTGTTCATTGTTGAAGGCCGTACGGGGACCTATAGTTGTTCATTTTTGTGTCGTCTGGTCTCTTGCGAAGAGTTGTTTCAATACCACATCTTCTTTTTGATGTAGACGGCAATCAAAAACAATTAATGGATTATAGGCTTTTGGTCTGAATCTCAGAGGCGGGTCCAAGGGGGTCATAGATTACAATAGAGTTACATTAAGGCTAGAGAATATGTGTATACAATGAACATGTAACTTATAGCCGTCAATAGTTATACAGTTTCTTGAATGTAAAGATATAAAGATGAAGAGATACTTCTTAATATTAACTTAATTGCTTTCTTTGATTATGTATTTTTTGTTTGTTTATTTTTTAAGGTATAAAGATAATGCTTAGTTTCCTCGAACATTACAGTCTTTCTACTGTGATGCCAAAATCTACATGATTGGTAATTCTGGTACTTTAAGCACCTAGAAGTCTATACCCACCCATATGCATTTCATTCAAATTTTGACTTATTTCGGAGAAGACCAAAAGGACCATATTTATATTCCCCAGTTACCTTTGGCGTAATCGGTAAATTATGCAATTGAGCAAAGCATCAATCAGCAACCATCAACTTAACCTTAGACATTTGCTTAGTTTCTTTTATCATGTCTTAATAGTTATCAATAAAAAATTGAAACGTTTCACAGTTGATACTTTACAATTTCTGGACCCCTTTATTTGTTAATGACACGCGTGCGTAATAGCTGATTGTTGTCTGCTTAACGTTCAAGATAAGCACAAAGTAGCAACACATACTACATGTAGGTCCTGGAAGGAGGCCCTCCGGAATTACGTCAGCGAAGTTTGGACTGCCACTGGATAAAATGAGGTATATTGAATAAGGACACAAATGTTGCCTTTCAACAGGCCATTTATGGACCTCTCAAAAAGTTTTTCAAGGGTTCGTAAAGTACACGAGACATTGGATCGTATATTCCCATTCGTCCTTTGTCGATATTTTATGTATACTTCTTAATATAAGTCAGACCGTACGCATACGGTCCGACCGTATAAGTATTTTGAAAAAGTATGCATATGGCCCAGACCGTACGCGTACGGTCCAAATACTCATACGGTCTGGAACATAATCACTGACTAATACTTTAGATACACATGATTTACCTCTTAGTTTTAATTCGCTTTGAAATAACTATCAGTTACTACAATTACTCCTTTGTCGAAATTTTATGTATATGGTTTTTGTGCCTTGTACCGACATTTTGAGTTGAGCCAATTGCAACTGTACAGGTTTTTTTATGGTTTTTTTTATAAGTTGTGCTGTTACACCAGTGTCCCAGGTTAAGGAGAGGGTTGGGGGCTCACATGTTTAATCCCGCCGCATGTTTTCGTGTCGGTCCTACGTCATGGGCCTGTATAACATAGGTCATATAGATCTGTCATATTTTTTTTCTTTAATAATTAATCCATAAGATATAAATAAATAACCGTTAGTTTTCTCGTTTTTATTTTTTCACATTTTTTTATATTGGTGTCTTTTATAGCCGACTATATGGTATAGGTTTTCCTCACTGTAAAATGTTGTACATTGAACTATAATAATTGCTTTATTCACCCACTTCATTTAAACTTTGGTGGAAAGTTGTATCACTGGCCATCACACCACATCTAAAAAGCTTTGTATGTAAAAAAAACAACACCCATAGATAAAGCCATCAAAGGCATTCGGCAAACTAAGTTCAACGAGCTCCTATGCCTGCTTTCGTCTATGCGAATTTGGACCAACATCAGCATTTTGAGGAGCCTCAAATTGTGAAAAGGAAGTCATTAATGTTTTAATGACTGTTCTATACTTTTTGAAACTTTATTTCCTCTGGAATATATTTATCAACTGTTCATTTCATCTGGAATAACGTTGAAAGTCCCAATTTTCAATAGAAACATTCCTATCAGATGTACGCTGGTTAAACACTGCAATTTTGGCTTTGGGTGACTGGTGATTTAAGTTCAACTATTTTGACTAATTTAACGGATAAACATTTACAATAAAATACAGAAAAAAGGGTTGCCGACATCATCTCGAATACCTTGACAAGAAAATGATTGGTAACGGTTTTTGTCAACGAACTGTACAGTGATTTGTTTAAAAAGCACAACGAACGCGACACATTTAGTGGAACGAACAATACAGTAAGAGAAAACTTATTTACTATGATATTGCGTTTAATCTTAGTTCTAGGGAACATTTGAAGGCACGTAGTAATTCAAAGTATAGTTATTTGTTATTGCTTAAGGTATTAATACGCAAAGGTGTATGCACGAAAAGATATTCAGCATTGTTTATCTCATAAAACGTATGAAATTGCACCATGTCTGTGCGTTTTGCATCTAGCAGTTTTATCAAACGTTCTATGCAATATCTAAAACTAACAACAATTGTATAATTGAATAAATAAACTAACATGCACATTGACATATTTATATATACTCAAATAAGTTCTAGAGAGGCATTCCAAATTGTTGTCATCCTAAATATTGTCCTGATTATCGTTTCGAACGCGTCAACGTCCGGTTTCATTTGTATCGGGGTTATACTGGGTGATGTTATATTTCTATTTTACTTTAACATTAGTGGAGTTGTTATGTTTATAATTAAATTTTCTATCCCGACATGAACTAAACCAGACAAATGATGTGTACAGGATGTTTGACATTCAGACATATAATGAATCTGTATTTTCCATTAACATGCATAATTTATCACATAATGGATAAATATACTTATTGAATAATACATCAGGAATAGATTACCTTAGCTGTATTTAGGAAAACTTTTAGGAATTTTTGGTCCCCAATGCTCTTAAACTTTGTACTTTATCTGGCCTTTTTTTACATTATTTTATTCTAGCGTCACTGATGAGTCTTTTGTAGACGAAACACGTGTCTGGCGCAAATATAAAATTTAAATCGTGGTATCTATGATGAGTTTAATTATTTTAATTAACAGGCATTTTATGGTCATGGATACAATGTGATACCTCGTGTTTCAATTTAAAAGTTTTAATATTTTATTATCAATTTAAGACGCACATTACTTAATAATCAAATTAAATTTGGTACAAATTATTACAATGATTTGGTTCCAATAAATTTATGAATACAATGAAGAGAAAATGAAAATGAAACAATAATGTATAGTTATATATGTTTTATCATTGACAAATGCAGTGTGCTAAGACATTGATCAAATATTCGAAAATTGCTCTTCGTCTTTGTTTTTCTCCTCTCCAAATAAATGTCTGTTATTTTACTTATTTTATTGACACTTTTTTATATATCTATATACCAAGATTAAAATGTTGTCTGACTTTGACCTAAATATATGTAGTTTGTTTGATGATCATGTTTTCCCTAACAACGATATGAATAATATTTGCCTTTTAATTTAGCATTCTGTTTTTTTGATAATGAACAATGTCATTATAAATATAATATCAAATTTTTAACTAATGAGTCTGGTTTGCATAAGTTACGTCTATTCAAGGTCGTCCGTGATAAGAAGGATTTCCGCTATGATCCTTATAACTAATTTATTTATCACGTATCCTAGTCACCAAACAGCGATACAAAAGAGCTGATTATAAGATATAGGACGACGAACAAAATAGTTTTGCATTTGTATTTGCTGTACTGTATTGTAGTGTTCAAAACCTTTTAATTGAGATCATGAGGTGAATGATTTAGGTGACTTGTTGAAACATTCGGGAAAATAAAATACAAAAATGCATTCTTTTTTATCTTACATTTTATATGCGTTCAGTAATATCTTGAAGGAAATCCTTGAAGAACATTTTCGCTGTTTAAGAAAGGAAATCAACAAGTTGGAAGTACAATTTGCACCCCCCCCCCCCCCCCCCCCAATAGAAATACGTTCGGGAATAAGTTTATTTAAATGATATAGAATACCGACATGCATATGCATATTTTACAACTGCCATCGTAATAGTTATTCTTACTCAGTTTAACATTTTCCCAAACTTATACAATGTGACATGAAAATCAACGATCGTGTCAAATTGTGAATCTTATAGCGAATACAAATATAGTGATTGACTATTTAAACCGGATCATTTGCAAAAGCCAGACACTTCGTTGATTTTACACACGAACATCTCTCTGTAAATGTACTGATTAATGATAAGCGAACCGATGAGGGGGATAGGACCTTTATCGGGACTTCGAGATCGGGTGTTTTTAAGCTCGGGATTTCGGATTTGACCCTTTCTGAATCCGGGGATTCTTTTTTCGAATTGCAGGAAGTCTGGATTTTAAATTTATTTAAATTCTGGAACTCGGGATTTCGTGTTTTTAATCCCGGGATTTCGGGATCAGGACCCCTCCTACAATACCCATCCTCACCGATTATTCCACGCCAAGTCACCTAAAATAAATATAATGCACTGTAGTAGCATGGCGTTAGATAAGACCGACGAGAACATCATAGATTTCAGGATTGAAATTTTATCTGTTTCATCTATAAAACATTTATCAGTGACGTTCTAATTAAGAAAAGTTACTACGGCCAAATAAAGTACGAAGTTGACGCGCATTTAAGACCAAATAATCCGCAAAGTTGTGCCAAATACAGCTAATGTAATCAATCCTGAGATAGAAAAGCCTTAGTATTTCAAAAGTTCAAAGTTTTGTAAACAGTTAATTTATTATTATGATCATGTCAATTATAATGATAGAAGAAAACCCGATATTCAAAGTCGTATGTGGCGTTTTGGTTTTCATCAGCTTGAGATCGTATGTACTTCATTTGATAATTTTCAAACATTTTTAATCTCCATTGAAATTTATAATTTTGAGAACATTTGGCATTCTAGTACATGTCTCCCTTGTAATTTGATAATACAAGAACACGAAATGACACGGTAATCCCTGATTTTAATGATAAGTATGGCTTAAAGATGACTGCTAGTTACATAACTCAAAGTTTACTTGTTCCAACCGTATAATTATCATTCATGGCAAGTGTTCATGATCAGTTCCTTTACAAAAGGCATATTCATTTATTTCATCTTAAAATCATACATTCACAATACGGTTTAGTTTTTTTCTTTTTTTTCTCTCTTCCATGACATTATAATTACTTGCTTTGCCGATTGCATTGCTTAATGATGGTAATCATAAACCAGCAGTTTACAAAACTTAGATTTTTTGAAGTACTAAGTCTTTTCTACCTAAAGAATGGTTTACCTTAGCTGTAGTTAGCAAATCTTTAAGGCATTTTGTTCCTAAAAGCTCTTCCACTTCGTACTTTATTTAGCTTTTTTAATGTTTTTTTTTAATATAAACGTCACTGCCGCAGGTGCCGAATTTTCGTTCCTGGTATATAGGAAGAGTTTATTTACACTAGAAACATAATGTATAACAGATTTTTTTTTAACTATTACAGATTTCAACAATATTTAAGATACACACATCAACAATACAAAATTAAAAACGTTTAAATCTACGCGTGGATATTTGATTTGTGGAATTGCCAATCTCTATATACAAAGACTATTGAAAAATTCGTGGTTTACTTGTATCTACGAAACCATCGAACATTGGTATCCAACGAATGATAATGAATCCACAGTACACAATTTATAAAGAACAACAAAAAACCAGAGTCAAGCATATCGTTTGATTTGTACCATTAATTGTTTTTAGTATGTAATTTATAAGAATGGTATTTTTCTAAAGATAATGCTTATTAATAAGTTGAATGTAGAAAAAGTAATAAAATATGAAAAAAGAACAGCAATATCACAAAAGATGTAATAAGTAGATTTGATAGGACTTTTTTTTCAAACATTTAATGAAAAATCTTTTCTAAGTTTTTCTTAGTGTTCGGAAATGTATTTATTTCTGTTATATTAATGACTGCTTTAGCTTTATGTTTAAACAGACAAGGATTTGTTAAACAGTTATATATTGGTATTTTGATAAAGTGCATATGTTCTCTTTGCAGTTACCATGTATCCATTTGAATACAGGTGAGTTTTTGCAACAGTATTTACACAGACATCTAGTTCCCCTTTTTTAAAACCAAGGAAATAATCATATGTTTAAGAATAATGAAGGTTATAGTTGACCTATCAGATGCATTAAAAGAGTTCTGATGATTAACTAGTCCAAATAATTATGACGTCTTGATAGGCTATTATATGTTTTTCTTTGATACCTTACGCCGAGGAAAGAAGACGTAAAAGCAAAAATTTAAAATAGCCTTCCAAGACGTCATAGTTATTTGGACTAATGATTAACTTTTTAATATCCGCTTCACTCCACAACAATTACACTTGCTGACGGTACTAATCCGAGCCTCTGTGTCGAAAAATATCATACTTGTAGGATTGCTTGTCACTGTATTAGTTGTGTAAAATGTGTTAGTTCAGTCGTAATAAATGCTGCTGTTCAGCTCTCTTTTCAAACCCTTTTTATGCGTTATGATAAATCAAAGCACCCGGGACTTGTCACGTCAGCGTAGTAATCTTGAATATTTTTGTTAATAATAACAATAAAGATATGAGGTCTATCTGATCTCTTTTTAGTGTTGGACGACATGTTTATGACTTTGAGTTCAATATAGATACCAGTATTAAGACTTAGTTTACCAGACTCGCGTTTTGTTTATATAAACCTCATCCGTTTGGGTTGAGTCAAAACAACTGAAAGGTCAAATAAATTCTGAAATTGAATCGTATTAAAACGAAAACATTCCGAATTGTGTAGTGTATAGCAATGGCGACTTCTATTGTCAGTTTATAAAATAATCCTGCTATGTGTTTGATCGTCTTTCACACTATTGATTTATTAAATTCTAGTAATACTTTCTCCATTATTTACAATGCATTGAGAGGAAAATACAGATCAACAAAGGTTGCGACGATTGCCATTGAAAATATATTACCTGCATGGTTTGAGGGATGATAATTGGGACCCCTAAAATATATATCTATTTTAATGGTTTATTTCTCTTTCTTCAAGGAATCATGTACAAGTGACAGAGGAGATAACTTCAAACATTTATCTTTTAATTTCCTTGATCAACGGAAACGTTTAGCAAGAGAGATCGATGCATATTTAAAAAATCAGTGCCATGTTTTTTCTTATTTTGAAGTAACTTCTTTTTTTCTATTTTAATCAATATCAGTACTCTTTTACAGTAGTTCAATTATATCTTTTATTTATTTTAGATTTTGACATCTCCCGTAGCATGCGTATGATTACAGTTTACCTAACGAAAGATGAATTGAAAGCAATAGACAAATCTTTTAAACCAAGTAACAGGCATAATCACCCTTCCCAATTTGTATGGCATGATAGTATGGCACACAAAACGAACGTACCTAAAACTAAACGTGCTCCAAGTCCTTATAAAGTAGTAATGGAGAGTATTCCTGAAAAAGAAACTTTAGACCCGTACGTTCATTCTGTAGAACAAAAAGATGATAGATTAAGTACAAATACTATAATGTGGAAAACACATGACGAGCAATCTGAATCTTCGGATGAATCTCGTAGACTTTCTGTATTTGGGAAGGAAGATATTATTGAAACCATAAGCGATCTAGAAGATGGTGATTACAGGAGTAGCCATCACAACGAACGTATAGAAAAAAGTAATTTAGAAAAACCTGAACATACCGTCGATATTTTGGATGGTCACATTGTAATGAAATCTCAAGATGTTCATAGTGATAGTTCAATAAATAAAGTAACTGACAATAAAATAGTTGTTGAAGCCACGATACATAGTATTGGCGTTCATGGAAATGACGATAGCGGGCATTTGGAATGTAACTTGAACAAAAATGGATCTTACAAGAAATCTACAGTACATGAGGAAATATCTGAAGACAATTTGGAAATTGACCATAATAAAACAGACAATAACCGGACTCTGGGAAGCAAAAAGAAGGCTAGCTTAGATGATCAAACACATCAAAATATATCTAAACCAAGAACATTAACCGACGAGAATGACACTCTGCACAATCAGGGAACTTCCGAGGAGGATACAATAGAGTTTTCAAATAATCAGGATGTTAAAGTAGATTGTCTACATGAATGTTCATGCGGATGTGTGACTGTTCAAAATAATTCAGATTCGCATGTCAATTCAGTTAAATCTAATACATTAACAAATACGCACAATGTTCCAAAAAGAGTTAATACTCATTCCGAACAAGATGACGATGAAAGTAAAACAAGTATTTCTAGAACTGAAAATGATATTGAACAGAACATTAATGAAAATAATATGAATTATGACGATGTATTTGTTGATTCAGAGAAAATATGTGATACTGTAAGTTATAAGTACGACTCTAACTTAAGAATAAAAAAACAACACACTAAGAATGAAAATTCTAGTTTTTCGTCGAGAGTTTCATCTGATGGCGAAGCAGGATTATCCAAGTCAGGGTTTGATGATGTTTCTGACGATTCCGGAAGTAAAGAAGAAACGGATGGGTCCTTTTCCGATATTGCTTCTTTATCAACCAGCAGACGAAAGGAAAGATTTGATTTTCAATCATCGGCAGACGAATCCTCATCTGAATATAGTTTACATTTAAAACGACCAAGTTTTGATAGAAAAATGAAATATTTAGGTGATATTGACTCCATGCCTAATTCCTTACAAAGTACTTTGCAGAATTCTGGCTCGTCATCTCTGCAATCAAGCATTACCTTGCGTTCACAAGGACTAGATGATGAATCAGATACCAACCATTTATGGACCCCGCAACAAGATGATTTATACCAGATGACCCTGTATATCCAGGGTCAAGCTGCAAATCAGTCTAGTGAAACCTCAATGATACTTCTACTGGACAATGATATCTCAAGAGACAAATCTGTGGTGCATTCTTTGGTAAGTATTTTAATAGCAGTTTGGTATGTGAATCCTATATATAGTATATCGGTAAGTTGTCGATCGCTTTGTGTTCAAAATTCACTCTATATATCTCTTACAAACCTTAGGGATAGTCTCTGGTTTTTCACCTTTAGGGGTTGAACCCTACCATCACATATGGTTGCAATGGCAAAGCAATATAATCTTCCAATCTTTCAAATCTCTCAAGGGAGACATTGATGGCTGATCTTTTATATCCCAGAAGCATGTGTTCGGATAGGGCGACATACCTTCCTGTGGACTGTTACCTGGTGAAGTAGCACGTTATAAAAACCAAGCTCAGTCGTCGGTCTATTAAAAAGCATATTTGATATTTATATTACATTTCCTTAGTACATGTCCTTAACATGCATTTTGTTTTTTCCATATAGATTAGTCCGTTAGTTTCCCTGAATTGATTTACACTGTCATTTTTGGGCTCTGCATAGCTTGCCCTTTCGGTGTGATCTAAGGCTTTGTGTTAAAGACCATACTTTGACCTATAACTGATTACTTTTTATACATTGTGTCTTGGGTGGAGAGTTGTCTCATTGTCACCCGTACTACATCTTCTTATTCAAATTGAATTGCCTGTGGACCTTTAATAGCCAACAAATTACTTTAACTTTTGTATTTGCTGCTTCTGAACTAAGCAACCAATGGAGAGTTGTCTCATTGGCACTCACACCACTTCTTCCTATATCTATATACATTACATGTATCATGTGTGTGTTTCATTAGAAATCTTAAGTTTGATAATCTGACAACAATCGCAATACATTCCAATATCATTTTCCCGGTATAAAATATAACAACTATTATTTCACGAGCTATCCATGCCCCTGTTTAATAAATGAATTGAAAACAAGGGTTTAACAGAAAAATGTTAATATAAGAATTGAATGCAACTTTTTATAATTTATAGTATTGGAAGAGCATTGATCGTGTGCACTTTTTGAATATTACCGCTTCTGCGCTTCATATAAAATCTGCATTTGTAATGATTTTACACTCTAATAATATTATTTTAGAAAACATGTGAATTCCAATATCATAAAAGAAAAAGAGCAAATACTGGTTGGTCTGAAGTTAATGAATATTGTGTCAGTGTAGGGTGAAATATCTTTTTGTGATGTGTAAATAGTTATCAAAGGTATCAGACTTATAATTTAATACGCCAGACGCGTGTTTCGTCTACAAAATAGTTAGACACCTTGTGAAATAGCGTGTTTCGATTCTAGCTCAGTGTGTCCAGTAAAATGCAGTTTTCCTTTTCATAATTGCATTAACATATTTTCGTCTTTAATATGCCTGTAATTTGCCGCTTTACGTTATACAGACCTCATTCATTGTCATTATAGAGAACAGTTTAAGATGCTTTGAAACGGAAGCAGGTTTTGTGCGATTTGTTGTGATATTTTGATGTTAATATGCTGATAAACCGTGTAAACATGTTTTAACCGTGATTCATAAATTATTCGATTAGTATTTAAGAAGCTTGGGAAATATTTGATCCATTAATTTATCTAGACCTTATATGACTTGCACGGAAAAGTTGGATAAAAACGGCATTGCAAAGCTGATATGTCACTTAATGAAATAAGTAGTTCATCACGATATGATGCAAAAAAAGGATAGGAGAATTGTATGTGTTATACTGTTACGTTGGTTTTCTTTATCATTTATCTGTCAAACCAATAAAAGTGAAATAATAATTTTCTGCATATCCGCCATGTGCGTGACATTAAAGAGTTAGAGAGTGATAGTTATATAACTCATACTTCAAATGAAACTTTTAACCGACTTATTTACCCGACAATCACGATTAAAAGTATAACGCTCATCAAACTTGATCTCTTTTTATATAAATACACGAAGAAAGTTAATAATTCACGAAATATACGAATTTGTCTATAAAGGTAAATTTATACACACATAAACATATAATCGTCTTTGAATATGTAAGAGTTCCTAATTTTATTTAAGCGGACACCAATCAAATAAATTAAGTTCTGGTTTACGCTTTCATTTTAAATTTTATGACACAACTGCTATACATTAAAAGACATGGCCATCACATGTTGATATTTTCAATATTATAATTGATAAAAACTAACATGAAAATCCATCTTTCAAGAAGGACAAACAAAACCATTGCCAAAAAAAATATTCGGACAGAAGTACAAGCTAAAGCACAACAAAAACAAACAATAAGAGATGGTTGATTGATCAATTGTTTGTTTGTGCCTCACTGCAATTATAGGTAACTCTGATTTATACCGTTACTCTGAATTACTTTGTTACATATGCCTTTTTTTTTAAATTAATATTTGCTACTTTTCAGCCAACTGACTGAATGAGTTTGACATATTTTCCGTTGTCCATCTATGATAACCTATGTAATTGGATGCATTTATGATCATAATGAATAACATTTCAATTGTTTTTGTCGCACGTTTTGCTTCCATAGGCATTCGAAGAATTATACCAAGCTTGTAGATCGACTTTAAAGGTAGAGGTGGAATATTTCCACTCAGCTGTATGTAACTTATCTTCATGTTTACTAATTGAATTCTTTGTGTCTGTAATTTTATTTATACTTTTCTAAAAATCGTATTTGCACTATTTCGCATTGTTTCTCGTAAAATGAAAAGTCGGATACTTTCCATTAATCATATACCAAAGGGTTGTTTGATTTCAGTGGAAAGATGCTTTACCTCAGTTGGCTGACCTAGATTTTTATGTCCAAGAAAGTGTAGAACAACATCTTGATGAGGTAATGTGTTATTCAGTTTATTAATTATTTCTTAAACTTAAGGAGGTAGACCTAGGTTAAGGGAAATAACTCTGAAAATCATCAGTTCGTTTACGTCAACCATTTTCATCAATATGTACTAAGCTTCTAGGTTACATAGATTATTTCCAATCTGTTTTAGGTAAATGTTTAAAATATATTGATGAAACTTGACTTTCACAAACGCATCACTGAATTAAAGAGTTGCTGAACCAAGGTCTACACCCTAAAGTAGTCATTTAGTTTGCTTATATTTCACAGGCATAAACTATAAATGAATAAATAATTTTTCTTGAATTTTTTTTTGTTTCAACTAATCAGATTAGATAAAAGAAGTGTACTGATTTAAGGTTAAATGAAGTCGTCCTTTTCCTAAAGAAGTTCATCGGATGGTACCAAGACATATTGACAAATATTCCGTATTGTCCATTTGACTTCTATATATTTGCAGAAAAGAATTCTTAAAAATTCATTTGTATTAATTTATATTTTATTCCTTGATGGATGTTAATATATGATACATAACATTAAAAGCACATGTATGTTGTTTTTGTTTTGGTTGGATGGCCGTTACACTACTTATACTTACTCCATCAGGTAATCAACACTTCAAAAAATAAATTAACATAGAGACCTAATGGGAATCTTTTTTAATTATTGACCAAAAATTATGAAATTAATAGTTAGAGTTCGTATATATCATATATTAACATACATCGAGGAAAAAAATATTAATTTATAAAAATGAATTTTTAAGATTTTTTTTGCTGCAAATATATAGAAGTCAAATGGACAATATCAACTTCACAAATAATACACTATGCTCTGAATTATAGATTCTGGGTACTGACGTTGTATACCAACTTTATAATATTTTACAGTTTTCGTTTATTTGAGATTTTTACTATTGCTTTTACTGTTAAGTCGTTTTTGGAAATATCCATTTGACGTGGCTCGGTACTTATATATCCCGTCAATATTTTATTGTGCTATGGTAAATTTTTGTATTTCATTTTTTGCTTATGTGCTTTTTTTGTTTCTTTGTTTCATGATATGTTTCTTTGTTTTTAAAGTGATAAAGATTATAACAAAATGTTGACTGCTGTACCCCTATTTTGTCGTTTAACCTACTGTGGATTCATTATTATTCGTTGGATACTAAATTTGTGGGTTTCATGGGAACCGATGAACCACAAAATCGAATGTTCAACGAATTACACATTTTCTAAAACCACGAAATCAAATATCCATGTAAATGCAAGTTTTCCTTAATCCACGAAAATTCTTACCCTCGAAAAAAAAAATGAATTCACAGTATTATGCCTGCATGTATAATTCACACATCTTTGTCAATTTAATGGAAGGTTATGCGACTGTCATACTAGTTAGAGGTTGAGCAAGCTATAAAACCAGGTTGAATTCACCATTTTCTACACCAGAAAATTATTGTACAAAGTCAGGAATATGACAGCTGTTAACCATTCGTTTGATGTGTTTGAGCTTTTGATTTTGCCCTTTGATCAGGGACTTTCAGTTTTGATATTTCCTCTGAGTTTGCTATTTTTGTGAATTTACTTTTTAGGAATCACATTTAATGATTTTAATTATAAATACATATAACTAAAATTGTTGAAGGTTTTTATGAACAGTGTATTTGCAGATTGTGATTAAATTATGTGCTAACAGGCAATCTGCCTATGGGTATTCATTATGTGTCATTGCTAGGGAAGTTTCTGTAACCAACATAAAGTAGAATTGTCAAGAAGCATTATGGATACCAAGAAAAAGATATAGAAACAGTAATTGATGAACAATAAATATTGATGTTGTCCTTTTATTCCAGGATCCTTTCTATATCCTTGCTCCAAAGGAGAGAGTTAAAGTATATTTTTTGCGCCTGTTTTTCCGTCCGTCAGTATGTCCGTGCTTTCAGTTAAAATTCCGTTGCAATCCATTTTCTCATGAACTATAACCATATATGCCTGTAATTTGTCACCAGTTGTCATTTGAATATGCTTGAAATAAGATAAGGGTTATGGTTCATCGACCGTCAACGTCCTGTAAATAGAGCAATTATAAATTGTAACATTTTGCCATTGATGAATAAAATGTCGTCGCATTTTTCTATAGAAATACCACATATACAAATGAGAGCTTACTGAAATTGATGTCAGGCTTCATTTGCTATACACAATCGTAGGATGTTTTCTCAGTTTTATTTCTCATCAACTTCCTGTTTATCCATTTCCTTAGGGATGGTTTCATAAGTGAGCAGTAGAAAGTAAAATCACAAAAAAACTGAACTCTGAGGACAATTCAAAACGGAAAGTCCCTATTCAACTGGCAAAATTAAATGATAAAACACATCAAACGAATGGACAACAACTGCATATTCCTTACTTTGTAAAGGCTTTTCAGATGTAGAAAACGGTGGATTGAACCTGGTTTTATAGCGCTAAACCTCTCACTTGCATGACAGTCGCATCAAATTCTATTATATTTACAACGATGCGTGAACAAAACAGACATGATAGGTAAAATAGTCGAACTATGGGTACAGTAGTCATCACCGTGTCACAATCTCAAAAACATACACATATTTAAAAAAAAACTCACAGTTTTACTGGTTTCTAGGACACTTAATCATATTCCCCTCCTATTGTGGCCTGCAATTACTGATATTAATCTAAACAAGTACCAACTTAATTTCAAGGTTTATTTTTTTTAATGATTCAGATGGATAACTTAAAAAAATGACCCATGAGAAACGACATAACTTTAAAAGTTTTCCCTTATAATTTTTGGGTAGTTAAAGCCATCAACCCAAACCAAACCTTTGGTGTTGTTACCTATTTTAATTGATGCGGTCTCATTATTGCAATTTAACTAACAGGTGTGACGTCCGAAAACAACAAATTATCAAACATGATTAAGAAGACGAACTAACAATGGTCGCAGGAACTAAAAGTAGTCTTAATAGTGACAGTTTCGTAATTTCTAACGATTATTCAATTGTCATAGACCATTTATATTCCCCTAATCGCCGTATGATATAACTTCCGGTACTGCCATCGTCCTATTACTGACCTTACTGACGGTATATCACTAGTACTTTGAAATCATATTACGAGTGTTGTTTGCGCAACTGGAAATGTTTATATTGTCTACAAGCTACTTCTCAATCCAAATGGGGTCATTATTGAGGTTGCTTTTATTACAATGTTTGTTTGTACTTTAATACTTCTATTTATAGCATATTAACAAGACAATAATTTACTATATTTACTTATAAAGGACTAAGATGATGTTACGTGATAAGAAAACTCATGAAGTGTATTCCGGTAACGCGTCGTCTTCGTGGAAATAAGTATCAAAGATTGTTTTTGTATTATTATTAATATCCTGCTGGATTGAATAATCTTTGCATTTTATTTCAGGGTTTTATGGAAACAACAAGCTTTTTGAAATATGATACATTATCTAATCGGATTGAAGGTACACACTTTTATAATCCTGGTACCTTTGATAACTATTTTAGTTGATAAACATGATAGAAATAATGAGTTTGATATTATATGAGAACTTCTCTGCACTCTAAACACATTAAACCTACTTTTAAAGAATAATTTCAGTTTGAAATTTGATCAATGGTATTAAACATAACTGATTTTCTGCACCAGATGTTTGCTTTTGCAAGACATATCTTTCTAATTATGCTCATAGCCACAATTTTTGAAAATCAATAACTTATAACAAATAGAAAATGTATAGTTTAATTTTCTGTGGAGATATGTACTATTGTTTGTTTTATTTGTGTTATTTTCTTGATGGCAAGGTGTTTTTGGTTGTTCATCGATGTAGAAATTTAATGACATCTTTGGTATGTTTTTATTATTAAAGGGCTTTGCATATTCTAAATATCGTAAACATTAACACAAACATAGCAGAAAGACAAGTACTGGTTCAATTCAAAATTACATATTACTTATTACGACTCAGTCTAGTTGTAAACAATTCCTTCATAGGCACAATGATTAAAATGTTTGTATGCCAGACGAGCGTTTTGTCTACAAAAGGCTCACAAAAGGCTCATTAGTAACGCATTCAAAAAGGTTAAGACGACCAAATAAAGAACGAAGTGAAGATCATCGAAGGCCCAATTTCGGAAAGAATTGCCACATACAGCTAAATAATCTCAACTCCGTACAGTGATCGTTCCGTTCCGGAACTTTTTTCTTTACTCCATCAAGTGATTAGTGTAGAGTAGTATTCGGGCCCGTAGCGGATCGGAACTGGAACTGCCGGGAGTTTGAAATAATCTATCTCTAGGGTAGAGAATCCTTAGTATTTCTATACACTCTATGTTCTTTAACAGTGAAATTAAAAGTATGTCCATATCAATAACAATATAGGTCAAAAGTGCTGACCACTGGCCGGACTGATGCTACTCTTGAGGAAACAGTGTGCATACATCTTTCGCTTTGTTCTCATGAGTGTAAGATATGTGTTGACACATTGTAAATTTATTCTTCACACATTGTCGTAATGACATATTTCTTAACAGGCAATGAACTAGATGTCCCGGTTAATGAAGATTTTCAGAAGTTAGCAGGAGATGTCCACAAAGATTACCAAGGGAATGTAGACCTCAGTAGCATTGCTCTCACGTAAGGAGGTTTTTTTTATATATAAGAAAAGTACACACAAAATAGTACGAGGGTTATGATTTAATACGCCAGACGCGCGTTTATATTGGCATTTTTGTAATTCTTACCAAAGTTGACAATATGCAATGAAATTATAAAGTTAGTACAAAAAAGTGTTAACGAAAATACCCAACTCCTAGGTATATTAAAAAAAGTCCATAAACTTCCATAAATCTAAATGTTCGACTTTATAAACGAACGGAATAAATGGAAAACAGTCATATTCTTGACTTGGAACATACATTGGCAAATGAAAACTGTGAGTTATTTGTATAATGCTACGAATGCCTATTATTGCTTTTTATTCGAAATTCATGGAAACTACATATTAATAGAAATACAATTAAAGCATTTGTTTTTTTTCGGTGGAATAAAATTTATGGAAACCACATATTTATAATAGAATGGAATTTCAATTTTAAACATAGTATTGTGTTAACCATGTTAACTGCTGGTTTACCTCAGGGCATGACACACAATAACAGAAAATTCATTGGGAAGAAGAATGTGTTGGTGGAAATAGCTAGTCAAATTTATTTTATTTTGAAGAGTTTATTTTATGTATAAAAAATCACATACAGATTACATATTATAAAATTATCTCAAAAAGCCAAAAATAAAAGAAAGCAGATGTGGTATGATTGAACTTTAGGTCACTGTATGGCCTTCAATAATGAGCCCAAGTGAATTGGTGTTGCCATTGCTTGTTGATACGGATATTTTTATTTTTCAGTAGCCACCTCTGTAGTTGTAACAGCAGTCGAGATAGAACGAATGAACTCTATTATCATGTAGATGGACACACTTCCAATAGATAGAATGATTTTCCTTATGCATTTCAAAATAGTCTGTGATATTTTAATAAATTAAATACATTTAAAAATTAAAATCACAAAAATACTGAACTTTAGGGAAAATTAAAATGGAAAGTTCTTAAGCAAATGGAAATACCAAAAGCTCAAACACATCAAACGAATTGATAACATCTGTCATATTCCTGACTTGATACAGGCATTGTAGAAAATGGTGGAGCCAACCTGATTGATATGATTGTCTCATTTGAGTAGATCAAAGATAAAGGGCTTGTAAAAAGAGAATGCCCAGAATAGACACATCCAGATTGAATAGAAATGGAATTTACAGTAAAATATATAGAAATAAAGACAATGATAATATGAGCAGCCAGAAAATAAGATGAAAACTAGCTTTTCAGATCTTATTTTTAGCTAAGTTTTGTGGGCTATTATTATTAAAAGAAAAATAGTTTCACAATGAATTTTATTTTTACACATTTTCACTAAAGATGAAGTGGACCAGTCTGAATAAAAAAATATAGGTTGTTGTCAATATAAGAAATTTCTATACATTTTTGTTTTTATTTTTATTCGAATTGACCAGCACTAAGTTGTAAATATTTTTTTTTAAGAACAGATAGCATATAATTTCACCTTCTATGTTTTAAATGATTGAAAAAATGCATATCTTGATAGTAAAAATTGAAACAAGATGTACACATTTTTTTTTATAAATCATTTCTTCGTACCCCTCACTCATTTTCTCAACATGCAAGTTGTGTTATATCCGAATTGGTTATAAAATATGAAAATTTTATTACTAAAATACCACTTGTTGTAATAACACAAATTTATCACATACTTTAGTTGATTATAATATATTTTTTTTTAAATTTCTCTGATAGTTTTCACTTGTAACACATGTTGGTGACCTTCTGCTGTTGTATGTTCTATGGTCGGGTTGTTGTCTCTTTGACACATTCCCCATATCCATTCTCAATTTTATTTGGAAATTTTCCCGAATGAGACTTAAGTATCACAAGAATACACATTGATAGAAACGATGCTGTGACTTTGAATTAATTAGTATTTTTCATCGATAAGTTATCTGTTTAAGTTAAGTTAATAGGAACTATGTACTTGTGATAGATCACTGATACTAAATATATAAGATTCAGAATAAAAACGGGGCTGAGTCAAAAAGACAACAAACCCACCAAAGAGCAGGAAATAGCCGACTGCCACCAATTCAACACAGTCCCTAAACAAAGAAATGAATACTATACTAGTTCAGCGAAAGTGGTCGTCATACCAAACTCCGAAACATACAAATGAACTAAAAACAAAAATAAAAACAAAATTAACAACAGCCAGAGGTTCCCGACTGTGGTGGACAGGAACAAACATGCGGCGGGTTTAAACATGTGAGATCTCACCCTCCCCATAATTCTAGCCAATGTAGAATTAAAAACACACATCAATACGCAAAGTTTAAATGAAGTATATGTCTGATGTTAGAATAGGTAAAAGAATAAAACTGACAATGATCAACATAAATTATCAAATAACTACTGACGTTTAATAAAATGCCAGCTCAATACCTCAATTAAACTGAATGAAAAATTATGTCTTCATCATATAAAAATCAAATCTCAACGATGACTACTACCAGTTAATATCAGTTTGACGATTTTTTCAAGGTCAATGTTCAGTGACTGAATTTATTAGCAATTTTCAATATTTAGTATTTTGATTATTATAGTTTGAGAGGAACTACTTTTGATTGATATTTGATAGCTGACATGATTTTTTTCATTTATATCAGTACACATTAGTTTTCACCTTTAGTTATTTTGATATAAACTGCTTATGATAGATCATTGCTATTTAATATCATGAATATAGAGTTGGATTACTACTAGTATCTACTTTTTAGATTTACGACTATTTCGAGCACTATTTCATGATCCAGTAGCTTTGCATTAATAAGCCCATCAGATTGTCTCTTTTCATATTTTATTCAAACAGGTGAGACAAATCTCTTCGTCAACAGTTTATAAACTGATGATAATAAAATACTTTGGAATCGGTTGGATAGTTGACTCGTTGTTAATTATAGGACATCTTCTTATTTCATAAGTAACAATTATTTGTTCTAGGGAGTTGTTAGATGAAGAACGTTAACGCCAATGATGCCAAACAACACAAAGAATTGTAAAAATAACCAAAATCGAAGGTCTGATATAAATCATTTCAAATATGGGAAATCATTTAAGATACTGTGGATTCATTATTTTTCGGTGGATACTAATTTTCGTGGATTTCGTGCCTATGGGTGAACCACGAAATTACATGTTCAACTAATGGCAAATTTTCTAAGGGCTTGTATGCAGACATCGGCAAAACCACGAAATAAAATGTCCACGAACAAATAAGTTTTTCTTGATCCACGTAATTTGGAACCTACGAAAATAAATGAATCCACAGAACTTTTTGATATCTAAAAATGGTTCATTATAGCTTTCCAAGAACGTGATTAGTACCGTAATGATTTAGTCAAACAAAAATAACGCGGTCAAATTCTTTTCAAACTTCAACAGTAAACACGTACTTCTGCCATCTAAATATACTGCAATGGTTTAGTAAAGGCAACAGTAGTATACCGCTGTTCAAAACTCATAAATCCATGGACAAAAAACAAAATCGGGGTAACAAACTAAAACCGAGGGAAACGCATTAAATATAAGAGGAGAACAACGACATAACACCGAAACGTAACACACACAGAAACGGACCAAGCATCAGACAAAACACCACGAGAATAACAAATATAACATGAAAACCAAATACATGAATTTGGGATAGACAAGTACCGTGCCACGTCTTATCTCAATTTCTCAAAAATAAGAGAAAACACAAACGACTCAACGTTAAAATGCAACACACACAGAAACGAACAATAATATAACAATAGGTTTGTTAATGTAATAGAGGGTTACTTTCGCGGGGTGTAAATTTTCGCTTATTTTCGAGGATAGATCAAACTCGTCAAAATGAATTCCGCCAATTTTAAAGTGCACATGCAAAGGTATTGAAAAAGTTTTGAATCCGCCAAAATATTTTGTATACCTTATTCAATGTAAATCTCGAAATTTTACACCCGCGAAAATAACCCGCTATACGGTATGTGGTCATTAGACGGGAATAAGTATTAGTGAAAATGTGTTATAGTGATCTCATTTTGTAACCATGGTGTTGATGGTTATTCTATGATAATTGCGTAAACCCCTGAGGGTTTACGCAGTATATATTGAACGATGTCCGTAGTCTTTCGGAACACGGGATGTTATTCGGAACTCATCTGTTCTTTCTATGGTCACCTTTCATATACATGCGGAATAGCTTATTAATTGACCTGTTGAATAAGCATTAGCATCTTAAAGTTGCTATAGAGATATGTTACATATGATGCAAGCTACTTTAATGAGCATTTGAATACTTCCTTGCACGCAATTACAGGCTGCTAATATTAACCTTACACATATGCGTAGTTATTTTAATTAGAGTCAAACGTTGAAACCAGCTGTGTTTAGATATGAGATAAGATTTCATGTAAACAATGCGATTTATATTCGGAAACGAGATTTGTCAAAACTAAAATCTATAAAAGTAGTATAACTAGCACTTTATTTAAGATTCTGAGTCTAGGGAAGATGTACATGATGTACAAAGCAGGCTATTTGGTTTTTTTTCATACTGAAATTAAAAGGAAGTCTTTCTTGCGCTTAATTAAAATGTTAAGGATGTACTTAGGTGAGGTTTTGGAATTTGTGTCAAATGTTCGGACTCCTTGGTGTTTTTCCATACAATACAATGTAAAATATTTTGCCCCATAACACCCATTTATTTTTTCATATAAGACTTAATAGCTCATGAAAGGTCATTTACCAAAATTTTAGAAAATTCTTAATTTTCTTTCTTTTGTTTTGAGACCTAATAATATCAGTGCAAATATAAGGTAAAAGTCCGAGTCAACCTTTTCCCGCCATATTCTAAATTTCAAATATCTCGAAAAGGAGGTCCATGACCTATCAATATTTTTAGCTTATTTTTATCCTTAATTGATGCTCTACCAGCTTATAGTATCAATTTTAACTTCTTAATTTATTAATTTTTCACCTAACCTCACCTAATTACATCCTTAAGTCTAGGATATACCACGGAGGTATATATTAAATCTAATATACGGTCCGTGAATAGATGTCAAAAACGAGATTTAAAAAATAAAATATAGTTTTTTGAAAATAACGTTAAAATTTATTTTGAAAGTACATTTATGTTTTTATTTTCATTAAAATTGCAAATTGAAATACAGTTATTTTCTTTGTTTAAATATTGCAACATTATTTCCTTTTTTATTAAAACAAGGAGGTCATATAACCTCCTTGATTAAAATAATAGATCAGATTGCTATAGGTACATCTGGATCCTTTTCGTTATTAAAATATGTATAAGTAGATATTAAATATGAAGACAAAAAAAAATGAAATCTAAATCTAAAATATATATTTTTTTAAAAGTACATTTTTACTATGGATCACTATGCAGATGAAAGAAATAATACTTCAAGGAATGAAATTACGAATATTAAATGTGCCGCTTTAATTACGATCGATAACCTTAAAAATAATCATGCATGCAATGTTAGCAGACCTTACTGGGTCAGCTATAAGATATCAAATGTCTATTTATAGACAGCGAGTGATGACAGATGCAGACAGAGATAAGAAAAATTATTTTCTATTATATAGTTATCTGGGTCCGGGAACAGATTATCTAACTATATGTTCCTGTAATAATTAAGGCTCTTCAAAATGTTCGTCAAAATAAAAATAAATAATTATTATTTCTCGAAGACGATAAGATGATGAATTTTCGGTTTTAATGATATATTAAGTACGAAAATGTAAAATAGTGTAAGGAGATTTTGAGCCATTTCACTGAACAGTATGCTACAAAGTGTCCCCAAATTACCAGGATAAAACTACCCAACAAGAGAGAAAAGGTAAGGTCAGTATAAGAAACCTACAAGACAACTTTAGTTCAATTTCAATATTTAGATTATTCTAATGAATTTGTCAAATGTCAGAGGGAATATCTTTTTAAATGACAACGTGGTAGTAATACCAATGAGACAACTCTCTACAAGTGTTAGACACAGTGTAGTCAAAGTTAGCAATTATAGGTTATAATACAGCCTTCTTAACAAAGGTTTGGATCACATTGGACAGCATCCTACTTAGGTCCCCAAAACACTGTTATAAAATAATGTAAACAGTAAAAAACTATTTTAATCTAACTTCAAACCAGAAACAAAAAGCAAATATGAACTGCACTAAAAAAAGACAACCACTAAACCATGTAAACAACATGCTTCTGACTTGGGACATGTGCTTATGAATACACCTGCTTTAAACGAATTTACATACATACCATAAGCCAGTTGTGCAACTTTACCATGTAAAAGACACCATTTAAAAGTTCGTGTTCAGATATAAAAAAAAGGAACACCCTCCAACAGTTCATGTTGTTTTCAATTTTGTTTGTTTATTTATAATGTTTATTTATAAGTACAAGGTGTAAGCTGTGTTGTCTAGGCTATAAATAACTGTATTACTGAATAGATTTCGGTCTTCAAGGTAAAGAGGATACAGTGTAATTGAAATTATATATATTTACAATAAACTTGCAGGCATTTTTCATGACCCACAATTTAAAATATAAGAAAACATCAAAATAAAAAGAAACATTCGGAAAATATCTTCAAAGCGATTTAAAGGTTTTAAAAAGTTTTTGTTTTTAACAAAAGAGGTTTGTCATCTAAAACTTTTAAGAGCACAACGCACACAACTTAAAATTGCCAATGCTTACTACCCTAAGCATCACAAAAACCTTGCAGAGCAGGTGTAAGGAACTTAATAATGAACAGTATCAAGCCATTGGTCAAATAACCATGAACATATATCAAATTTTAATATAAACATTTATTTTCAGGCTCACGTATTGCATTTCTTAAACACAAATAATCATAAATTAATTTCTTCACATTTGCATTTGTACTTTAGCCTAAAAACTGACTCTTATCGAAAAAAAACCCAACCAGCACCTTAGAATGGAACATCCAGTGGGTGACTTAGAATGTTGTCTTTCGGGAGAGAGGAGAAAAAAACAATTCATTGGATGCGGGCAATGATTCCTGAACAAGAATATTTCACCCCACATTAAACTGTACATGTAGTTACATTAAGTAAACAATCAATGTCAGTTTCTAATTCTTATACCACAAAAATAATATAAAACAATACATCTTTATTAAACACTTATCTAATATATAATGCCAAAGAAGAATTTTGGTTTACGATTGCATTTCTTTTTTTAAAGAAAGCAACTTGCTATTCTTTTAAATATAATCTCCTCTATTTTAAACATCCAGGTGATTTAGAAGTTGACATATGGTACAGATTATCTTGGTCAAATTGATAAACTCAACTATCAGAAGAAATAAAAAAAACTTGTATGCACTGATATTGGACATGATGCTATTTTTCGTAATTGACGGAGCTTAACCATTTGAGTTTTTTTAAGAGCACACGACTGTACAATTAGGATGACCAAACTTTGCAGTTATAAAATGTTGGTAAAGAACTGAACTTTAAAAGAATTTTATTGTGTTAAAATATATAAATTTTAGTTGCTGAAGCAGCATAATAATTGGACCTTTTGTTGTTTCACAATTTGTAAAAAAAATTATCCCACTTCGTACTCGAAATTCGACCACGTCTGGGAAATGTCTAAGCTTTGAACCAGCCTTCATACATATCTAAGTAAACACTATGGACTTAAAATAAGAAAGCTACCATTGTCGCCTACCTGATATAAACAGCGCATTTTGACCCATCGGTATATTTCCAAAAACCCTTTGTTGACCTATTTATAGTTTGATATCTGGTTTATTTTTAGTTGTTGTGTCTCTGTCTTATTGACTTACAGCTACACCCCACTCCTTCTTTTATCTGTATTTAAGAATAAGAAGTGTTGGGGATGAGAATGTATAACATATCTATGTTTGTCTACAAATCAGAATTAAGGAATGATTCAAAGGATAAAGGATATATTTCGGATATCTATGTGTTCATGATAATACCTGGATTAGTTTTCGCCGCAAATTGTTTTAGCAATAGTGTCTGTTTCGGATTGTGGATACATAGGATTGAATTATTTTTTTAATTCATTCTCATTTATTTATCAATGGTGATAATTGACGTAAGTAAAGATTAAACCAATTACGTATCACGTGGTGACGTCTCAACACTGGAGCCAATTCAGTCGATTTCTAAGCTATTTTCACAATCATTAATCCATATGCATTTCACATACCGAGAAGCTAACGTTGCGTCATCATTGATTCTTTTTTAAGGTTAGTTTAATTTATTCTCTATTTATTTTGAATTTTTATAAACAGTGGTAATATAAGTAGACCTGTTATTTAGTGGATGTTGTTTGTTTATGTGTTACATTTTTGTTTTTCGTTCATTTTTTTGTACATAAATTAGGCCTTTAAGGTGGTATGGGAGTGTAAAATAAAAATGATAGAATTTGTTCATACTTTGCCAAAATGTAGTATCTATTGATATATGTTGAAAAATTTAATAAAAATGATAGGTCACCTCGCATTTTCTCAAACTACAGGACGTGACAAAATGACACATTTTGCATCGATTATACAGGAAAAAACACCATTTTGTGATTAGAAACTAAACAAAATGATAGAATTGTTAAATACTTAAGGAAAAGATAGCTTTCAGACAATGCTTTGAGAATATCAAAAGAAAAGATAGGTTCACCGTACGTTTTTTCGGTTAAATAACAAAATAGGAAAATTCCATGTAGAATCCTTCAGAAAATGCACTGTTAATGCAAAATAATCAACATTGGCAAAAATATTAATATTTATAAGTTATATTCTTATAAATTGGTTCTTCTAAATGAAAATTCACATTAAATATCTACATTCCTGCATCAAATTTTGCTAACTTGATAGAAAATCTGACCCTTTGGTTCTCTGTGTTTTACAATCCAAGATGGAGGAAGACACCCATACCACCTTAATTTTCTAGTTTGAATTGTTTAACATTGTCATTTTGGGACCTTGTATAGCTGACTATGCGGTATGGGCTTTGCACATTGTTGAAGGCCGTACGGTGACCCATAGTTGTTAATTTCTGTGTTATTTTAGGCTCTTGTGGAGAGTTGTCTCATTGGCAATCATACCACATCTTCAATTTGTATATGCAAGTATACTGGTGAATGCATATTTATAAACATAAAGAATGAATAGAAATTTAATGTAGAGACATTTTTCTTTATAAACCGTCCACATGACATTATGATTTTGAAAAAACAGACTTTTATCTTATCTTTCTCTACTTTCATTATTTTTTTCATAGTAATTACTGTTTTTGAATAATGTTTCTGTACCTCGTTAAGTTAATAAAAAGACGCTACCAAAGAAGTGTATATAACAGAAGCATTGAATGACAAACCATCTTTTTGAAACTGCCACCAATTTAACGTCTTTTAGTCATTAAAAAGTCTTAAAAACGAACTTCCAAACTTGCTAGGTTATTTATATCTTGAATTAATTTTATTGCAAAACATTTATTTTCCAATAAGGATGATAGCATCCAAATATAGTTATATGGTGTTGTTTTTTAAATAACTGTTGCTGGTATCAATTCATTAGTTGCATGAGTACAGACAAGCTTGATACGAAAAGATACATGATATTCCTAAAGATGTTATGCTGGAAAAAAGTTTTTCAATGATCTTCCTATTAAAAATCGGGAATGAATTCGAATGTTTCTTATGAGACACCTGTCGTATATTGCAGGATAAAATCCTAAGTTTAGGTCGAAACCGTTGATGATTGACCATTCACTAAGTGAGTGGTGGGTGATTCTTGTTGACATTACTATTTATTAGCTATTTATAAATGTATTTGTTTAATTGTTGGATATCAATTGCAAAGTCAATAAATACATATAAACAAAACAAGTGCGGCTATAAGTTTGTGTATATCACATTTGTTTTTTTGAAATTCGATAGAAGAATGAAACTGTAAAAACTTATTGTTGCATGGCTTAACTTTTTGCAATAATTTCTTTGACAGCATTCTACATGTTCTATTATTAAATATGAATTGCTCGAAATTAACTGAAACTTGCAATTATGGCCATGTAGAAAAAATATTTTTACATGGTTTTTCTTTTTGCAATAATTTCTTTGACAGCATTCTATTATTAAATATGAGTTACTCTAAATTAACTGAAACTTGCAATTATGGCCATGTATTAGAGATCATTACAATACTTTAATATTAAATTAATGATCTGCAGATGAATAATCAAACTAACAGTTACGAATGAAAGTAATATAAATTATCTGTGCTACCAGTGCACACTCGTTCAATTTCTTATGGTAAAGCATACAAAATTCGTCTCTTTTCTGATGGTAAAGGATAAACAATTCGTCCAATTTCTGATGGTAAAGTATAAACAGGTCGTCCAGTTTCTAGTGTTAAAGTATAAACAGTTCGTCCAATTTCGAATGGTAAAGTTTAAACAGGCCGACCAGTTTCTGTTGGTACAAAAAATATTTTGCACCAACAGAAACTTTCCCCAATTATAATCGTCCTCAGCAATGCTCTTTAATTTCATTTTTGATTTATTTCTTATCGATATCTATGCATTTTGTAAACGAAATGCACGTCTGCAGAATTTCTGCTTCAACTCGTCCTGTGTCCAACGGTAAAGTGTAGGAGTTCCCAATTATCATGTATTTCTCCGGGTTTTTTTTATAAGGGAAAGCACAATTAGTCCCTGTCTCTTATATATTGGCTGTTCCGTTTCCAAGCGTTTTGCGAATTGCTACAGAAATATTAAAGGAGTAGGGGCAATAAGGCCCTTATTTGGCCCAAAATTTACTTCAAATTTAAAAGTTATCATACATATTTTTAAATTACTGAAAAGTATCTCAGGTAGAAGGAATTCAGAAAAACAAAATAGTTTTGACATTGAACAAGTTATCTTGGCAACAAATCATGCCTTAATTTGCATATTTTGTGAAATTTTGTGATTTTCCTTGTTTTTCATCAAATTTTTAAGTATATTTTCGATTGGAAAAGTATGTGCGCACCCAAGAAACAACTTTATATTTGGTGAGATTTTGTCAATAGTAATAATAAAGCTTCAGTTAAATTATGTTGTTGTTTCTTGGCTGCGCACGATGTTTCCACAACAGAAATAAAGATGGAAAACTGCATAAATTCTGAATTTTCATCGTTTTTGTTAAAACAGTACATATTATGACGTAATTGTGACGTCATCACATAAGAATCTTAATGTTTTTCATTTATATTTCTTGACCCTATGCAATTCTAAAGATTATGTGTCAATTTGAAAAAAGTTATCAAACATTTTATTTTCTTGGGCCAAAACCAGGCCTTAATGCCCCTACTCCTTTTTAGACAAACGAGCATTGTTGAAAGGCAGTGTATTAGTAATAAAATGATAAAAACGATGCAAACTGGACAAACGTCAACAAGAGTCTACACGATATCTAATGATATGATAAAAGTGACATAAATATTTATATTCAAACTATAAATAAAAATTGTTTTGAACGGAACTAATTTTTCTTTAAATGCATACTTTTTTTTAATTGACTGTAATTTTTTCATTTTGTTAAATAAGCTTAGACATTTGTTCATCAAGAACAGTCAGATAATCACTAAAATTAATGTTGTAAAATTGTCTTCGCCGATTATTTAGGTACTGTGATTAATCTAATTATGAAAGTTATATGTATTGCCATGAATATCATGTAAACGCATGTGCACTCTAGCAAATTACCTTATGTAGTAATTTTGTTCTACAAACAAAAAATGGAAATAATACTAATCATGTGTGACCTCGTAACATTTGAGTGATTATAAACGAATATAAAGTACAAAATTTCATCACAATCATTCCTGAGGTAATGATGAATTATGAAAAAAAATATTGATCTAGGTAATGAATGCGTTATTTCAGTTGAGTTAAATCCCCCCACCCCCCCAAAAAAAGTACAGAGACATCGTTTCAAAATTTATATCACAAAACTGCATGATCAAAGATACCAGGCCTAACATTTGTCATGCCAGGCACAAGTTTCGCCTACACATGACTCATTGGTTTTTAATCAAGTTATCGACGTCACATATGGTATTGCCATGAATTGCATGCTTATAACTTAGTACATGTTTCTCAACTGTATCTTACTTATAACCTGTTTTTGGTCAAGGTAGTTTTTGATGAAGTTGAAGTCTAATCTTAAATTAAGTTCAAATGTTCCCTATGATATGACCTTTCAAGTGCAATGCCACATTATAGTTTTTACCCCAATGGCAAGGCCCACTGAACATATAAAATGATAGTGCGAGTTGGGCATCCGTGAACTACGAATTTTTTGTCGGCATAAGACTCGTAACTCAAATGGAAAAATTGGAAGGTCGAATCATATACGAAGTTGAAGAGCATTGTAAGGCTTAAATAACGAACAATTGTTTAAAATGTGACGAGGTCAATTTTATGTCTGGAGGCCAAACTTGAGTAATTTGAATAATTCAAAATATGCCTTGAGCAATCCAAAATCGTTGAAAACTTTTTTTGTAAAACAAAGATATCAGGTGCAGCTAAGTATACTTTATAATGTTCAAAAAGACCTGAAATCAATATAGATGGTCGTTGCGAACTAATAAACATTAAAAAAAGAATTAATGAAATGTGAAGACACATTCCATCCCCACCTGCATATTCATTATGTTTCTCAAATTTCATACGATATTAACGAGTTTGTTTTTCTTATGAGATTGTATACTAGTATGATATAGTTTTGCTGTAAACAAGCAAGCTACCGAACCAAGCATTCCTTATTGTAAAGGATTGGAGAAAAAGACGATGGTTTTGCCCAAATTTAGAAAATTAAAAGTTACTATACATAACCTATCATATGAAATGTGATCAGAAAATTAAAACAAATTTTGTATTTGATTAGTTGCAACAAAACCAACGAATCGACGTTAATATACTTTGTGCAATTGCTTTATTTTCTACTGCCTTTATATCACATTTGAGCCTGTTTGAAATGCGAAACTGAATAACACTAAGATAATAACCTCGTATTTGGTGAGATTATGATTATGTACAACATTTTTAATATTTGTTGATGTTAATTGGCTTTAGAAAAAGATCCCGACATAAAATCACGAGTGAATTTCAAAAAAATCTGCAAGTTTATTCATTTTATTTTTAATTTGCTTATATTGTGACGTCATAACATTGTGAATTTTGTTTGATAATTAAAAAACAATTCGTTGACCTTTATATATTTTTTTTGTTGTTGTTGGTTTTCTGTCTCTTTGGATTAACTCGAAATCTCCTTTTATAAAAATATTTTTCTTGTAGCGAAAATTGTACCGCATTGCTTAACATGTCTTAAAACGAGAAACAAATAATTCTTTAGAGACTATTATGATAAATTTCAGTTATGTATGTGATGATGATACATGGACGAGTACTTGTTATGACAACTGTTTATGTCATTTTTATAAATTTCCTGAATTTTACTAAAAACTAAGGATTTTCTTATCACAGGTATAGATTACATTAGCCGTATTTCATGTATTTGGCACAACTTTTTGAAATTTTGGATCCTCAATGCTCTTCAACTTTGTACTTGTTTGACTTTATAAATATTTTGATATGAGCGTCACTGATGAGTCTTATGTAGACGAAACGCGCGTCTGGCGTAATAAACTAAATTATAATCCTGGTACCTTTGATAACTATTTATGAATCAACGCTATTTTTAACGTTATATATATATAAATTTTTGAAAAGTAAAGGATAATGATTGTCAGATAAACAGACATTAATTATTTCTCGTGTGTTTTACATATTTGAGACCCCAGTATTAATGAACATTAATTGCTGTTGAGAAGGCAAACTCCCCGGCAGTTCCAGTTCCGATCCGAATACGGGTCTGCATACTACTCTACACTAATTGATGGAGTAAAGGAAAAAAGTTCCGGAACGCAAACGATCACTGTTCGGAGTTTGTTGAGAAGGTATTTTTTGGTTCGTCAAAAGTCAATTATTGATGTGTCATTTTTCATTTAGGATTAATTTTATATCAACATATATTAAAACCAAATAGAAATACGACTATCGGAATGAGTGTATAGAAAAGACACACGATATATACAGGTTCAATCAGCAATCATAAGCCGAACGAAAAGAAGAATTCCATAATCAATTGAAAATTAAACATATTGTAACAAAATCGTCGTTCCTCAAGTTAAGTCTTTATTATTTTGTTATTCTTCACATAGGCTTTGCCAGATGGAGATATGTAACACTTTGTACAAATTTATAAGTCAACTGTGATTAACGAGACCTTGAAAGGAACAGGCCTCCCCCCCTAATTTGCGAGTTCAAATGGTTTTATTTATACGGATAACTGACTTTTGTTGTTATGTAAATATTATGGAAAGTAGGAATAATGATGCTTTAAGTTAGGGATGTATTTACCTTGACGATTCATGTGCATGTATAAGAATTACAGCTTAAACATGTTCAAGTTTTGACCGTTTACCATTCTTGTTTTGAATTTATATTCGGAACTCCCCTCGATTGTTCATATCAAATGAAGTACATAAACTTTTACCAATCGTTCCGAACATTATTTTGGTAATTACCAATTCCGGTTTTGGTAGTTTAGGTATTTCTCACCACTGGTAAATGGTAAACCATTTAGGTAATATTTTACCATAGTATAAATACTGAGGAGAGAAAGGAGAAGGCTCAGTACGATTTTACCCTGGGCATATAACACGTTGATTCCAAGCAAGTAGTTAGAATACCAGTTACTAGACCAATTCGATCCCGTTACCAAGCAGACGACAAGTACTGAAATAACCATGTCAGAGGAGAATAGGTCCGTACTCAATTAGGCTTGTTAATTTCTTTACGAATTACCTACGTAATTATTTTATCAAGTTAAACTTTATCCGTTGACAATTGAATTTAATATTACCATTTACCGATTACTAAAGTATAGTTGAAGTAATCTTTCTGGGGACATTTTCATTCCGCTATCCATTTTTACGCGTTTCCCGTTAGGTAGTTATTTAATATTTATCTGTTAAAGTTGTAATATTGTGAAGTTATTTAATATTTATCTGTATTGCGACATTTAATGCCTTTTTAAAGTAAATACAAGTTGATTTTTAATTTAACTAGTCTATTATTCTTACAAAAACCTAAACAGAACCAAACTAAGATCTATCAGAATACCACAACGTTCCACAAAACCTATACAGAACCAGCTGTAGATCTACCAGAATACCACAAGTACCACGATACCAGGAACCACACTACTATAAAAGGGTCGCCAGTTATAACTTGAGTTCATTTATATTTATACAGTGTTATACAACACATTCTTATAGCAACACACTAAGATATACAACACATTCTTATAGCAACACACTAAGGGTACACGTTTATACGTAAACAACAAAGCTTGACCGCTCGGTTATCGTTACAATATTATACAATTTTTCGTCCTATTCATCATTTTGTTTCTTCGTTAAAACATCTCCATATCCATAATCGCGTCCATTTTCTTTCCAAGTACTGGTATTGTGAATTAGTGATAATAGACTAAGTAGAGATTGAACCAATGCAATATCTGGTCAGATGATTACTTCCTAGCAATGAAACCTGATAAGTATATTTCTTGAATAATTCTACATTTATTTATACTTACGCATTTCACATTATGAAAAGCTTACATCGCATCATCTTTGATTGAATTCTTAGATTAGTTTTCTTCTTTTTTTGATAAGCAGTGGTAGTAAAAGTAGATACATAGGTATAATGATAATGCACACCTAGAATAGATAGAAACATTATTGAGGTATATATTTTGTATATTATATGTTCCTATGGCATTAAAGAAAAAGACATACTAATAAAATTATTAAAGCACATATTATTGTTATCATACAAATCTTTTACATTTATTCATCATTTTAATATCTGTTCGCAGTAGTGCGATTTTAAACGTTTATAATGTATTGGTATCTTAAATTTCTAGAGTAAAACAGTCGCAGTGAATGACTAAACATTTTATTTACACAGTAATCAATAAAACGCTTTTTTTAAAACTAAAACAAATCGTTGCAATCACGTCTTTGGCTATTTTATTTAATCAACAAATAAGGTCTTAAAACAAACTTCCAAATTCGTAAAGCTGTTTATATCTATATGCGATAAACAACTTTGTTCAATAAAATATTTCATTACAAAACCTCCTTTTTCAAATATGATAATAGGATACAATTATTAATATGGTGCTAAAAATGAGACACCATGTGCTGGCAGAAATTCAAAGTTGCATCAGCACAGACAAACTTGATATTAGAAGATAAACGACCACAAAGTGCATTTTTCTTGTTCCCTTGATCGATAGCGTTTTACGGACTTCCCCTTTTTGAATTTGCCTCGACGTTTGCTAATTTAAAAAGCAATACTATGACCAAGAGAAGATTTATTGTAATATACATTTTTTCGTCCTACTCATATTTCTATATGCTACCTCGATATCCGTAATCTCGGTCAATGGTATTTAATTCCTGGACTTAAGCATTCATGATTATAGACTAAGAAAAGATTAGATGAATTCAAAAGCTGATGCGTATCGGTAACGTCGTAACATTGAAGCCTTATTAGTCGATATCTCATACATGTATATATAGTGACTGTCTTAAAGTTTTATTAACACTGATTTCAATATAACGTCTTTGTTTTAACTAAAACAAATCGTAGCAATGTTGGCTTGGGCAATCTTAATTAATCAACCAATTAAGTCTTAAAACAAACTTCTAACTTTGCTAAAATGTTTATATCTATATGCGATAAACAACCTTGTTCGAAAAGATATTTCATTAGAAAAGCTAATTTTTCAAATATGTTAATATAATTAAATAAGTAATCTGGTGCTAAAAATAAGATACCCATTATTGGCAGAAATTCAAAAGTTGCATCAACACAAACAAATTTGATATTAAAAAAATAAACGACGAAAAAGTACATTTTTCTTGTTCTGTTGATTGATAGTGATTTACGGACTTCCCCTTTTTGAATTTGTCTCGACGTTTGCTATTTTCAAGAGTAACATTATGACCAAAAACAATTACATGATATTTTTCGTTCTACTCATATTTCTATATGCTTCGTCCATATCCGTAATCGCGGTCAATTATTTTTAATTCCTGGACTTAAGCATTCCTGATAATAGACTAAGAAAAGATTAGATGAATTCAAAAGCTGATACGTATCGGTGACGTCTTAACATTGAAGCCTTATAAGTTGATTTTTCCTGCATGTATATATATATTTTTTACATGCATTGACTCATACGCATTTCACACACTGAGACGCTAACATTGAGTCATCATTGATTGGATTTTAAGGTTAGTTTACTTTTTTTTCTTATCTTTATTATCAGTGGTAGTATAATATAATAATAATGTATAACGAAAATGAATAAAAGAATAAATTTAAACTTTATGCAGTGATAGCATTTAATATAACTTGTTCACATGGCATTTAGAAAGAGACATTCTAATAATTTTATAAAAGAATATAAACTTTCTTATCATACAAATCGTTTACTTTTATTCATTTTTTTTTATATCTCTTTGCAAAAGTGGTATTTTGTTTTTGTGAATGATTTTTAAATATCTTTCAGTTTGAAAAAGTTCTTTATTAAAGTAAAATAGTAGTAGTGAGTGATTCAACTATTTCATTTAAACTGCCCGCCCTATGATAACGTCTTTGTTTAAACTAAAACAAATCGTTGCAATTTCTTCTTGTGTCAGCTTATTTTACCCATCATTAAAAATTCAACAAATATTTTATCGCAAAACCTCCTTTAAAAAAATATTAATAGGATTCTAATATTATAATGGTGCTAAAAATAAGATCCTACTAAATGCTGATACGTTCAAAGATTGATAGCGTTTAATGTTGTCAGTTTTATGTACTTTCACTTTGAGTTTGCTAATTAGAGTATTTTAAAGGTAATATTCTTTCCGTCATTATGTTGGAATTAAGGTCTAGCAAACTAGTTCCATTAAAAATCGATATGTTCCAACAGTCGTGTATTTAGAATAAAATCCTTTGTTAGAGGTCAATTTTCATTCGTATCTTTACCATTTGATAAAATGACCACGGAAGCAGGTGTCTTTGTTTTCAACACCGTTATCTGTGTTTGGGTGATAAGATGTGGTGTAATAATGATATATTTAAGGATTCTATACATGAAATTGATACAACATATTAATTACCAGCAATTATTTGCAGTTACGGTTTTTATTGGAAACATTCACACCATCTTTAGAAACAATCAATGACTAATGAAATGTATTCATAATATTGTGAGGTCTTTAAAATAAGGGGACCAAGAACATCTGTATGTTACTTATCAAACAAGCGTTGATGCATCTTGGTAAGAACGGGGTTTGTTTTTGGATGAAGTTATGCTTAGCCCTTTGACACTATTTAAATGATTTTACATGGATTGTGATATCTTGATGTATGCTTTTCCAAAAGATATTTTGGAAAGACACAGGCTGATTTTTTTCAATATCCTTCCTCTGCAATTCACATATGATGAGACTGAAAAGCGTCAAGGTGAAGTGCTTTGAGAAGGGCTGTTTGTTTGATTCTCTAAATTCATGATTAATGCATCTGCATCATCTTTCAAAAAAACGAAATAGTTTAAAATAAAATTTCAATACAACTATGCAATGCGTACATTTACGTGACATATTAATACTTGGCTTCAATATTTTATTCACCACCACACACTCCAAAGAAATCAGGTGAAGCATCTTGAGCTGAGTCACACTCACTCTTCACTAATCTTCTCTAATAATTTTTCACCAAAGTTTTGTTTTATAGTAAAGTGTATACAGTAACTTCTTCGCCAAGGTCCTTTTCATAAAAGGTAAAATAATTCGAAACATTAACCTTAATTATAAATGGTCTAAGCATTGGTCTTCTATTAAGTGATTGATACGTTTTAAAATAACTTGAACATCTCACTCAGTGATAGTAAAGTTTTAGCAGTTCACATCTTTACCCGCATATACCCGTACATGCAGTTTACAGTGCGAAAAGACAATAGTTTACGCCTTACATATATTGCCTGTACCGTTTCTAATTGCTTTGCCAGATACTGTAGGAACATCGAAGGTTTGTACACACCAGTATTACTTAAAAAAACAGTGTAAAAGTATTAGCCATACCATCATATATTGTAAATTTATAAATTATTGCGTGCATTTATTATTGCGATTTTGTCATTTTAGACTAAAATGCGATTTTGAGTTTTTTCGAAAATAAAAAAAATCCTGTTTAATTTGTAAAAAAATATTTCAAAATGCAAGTTTAAATTATTGCGATTGACTATTTTGTCTTATATGTTTCATAGATGATAGGGATATGTTGCTAATGTCGTACCTATAATCCCCTCCCGATTGTCCCGATGTGGCCTACCGAACGAAACATATAATTAGGTTTGTAATGTTATGAACTACACGACCGGTATCACATGTGGAGCAGGATGTGACGACCTCCAGTTTTTGTTTGGAATTGAATTGATTTGTCTTTATATGATTTTGTGTACTTTTGCTTTTCCGTCGGTCTCTTTCTTCTTAAGCCTTGGCGTTGTCAGTTTATTTTCGACAAATGAGATTGAATGTCCTGCTGGAATATTTCAACCCTCTTTTTCTAAAATCGCTCAACCTATGTCAGATAAGTTAATGATGATTGAAGAAGGCTGTGTTTTATATATTTTCACCAAGACAAAAGAACGAAACTTCATAGCCCTCGAATAAAAAAAGAGTAATCCTCTTAATATGGTTGTTCATTTAGTATGGGTAGAACTTAAAATAAAGATAATAATGTTTTGAGTCCAGTAATTTGGTGATTTTACTTTGTACTGAATTCATATACAGTCAAATATCTATATTATTTTCATTTTTACATCATGGTACAAACGGTTTGTTGTTGCTCAATGAAGACCATTTTCTGTTATTTATTAATTTCTTTAAAAAAATATACTTTTTGATATTTACAATGGTTTGTTTTAGAAATGTTTCACTTAAGAGAGCATTATATCTTTGATTATTTATATTTAAATAAAAAAATGTGTATGCTACTTGTTCAATCAGTTAAACAAGAACATATGACTGAAATTGATGTGTTTAAACTCTAATAAATAATCATCAAAAACGTATCCTTTTAATTTTACTGACATTGATCTAGTTATGGACCTGACGCATATCATTACCATGGAACTCTTGCTGATACATGTGTACTAGCGAATAAGCTCCTTATTATGATTCGTTGTAGTAGCTGCATTCTAAAAAATGAAAATTACACTTATTAAGTTAGATAAATATTACATAGACGATTAAAGATAATAAGACGTAAGAGTCAATAATAAATAATGTAAAATATGAGTATTTTTACTAATGCATACTGGGGGTCTAATTGGGGGGTTCCGATCCCGGATCCCGCTTACTGTATTTTCAGATTCACGTATCCCGCTTACACTATGTACATGATGTACGTAAGCAATTTTTTTGTCATTTTCCGGGTCCCGCTAGACCTCATTTCCCGTTTTCACGACACAATAATTTGACTTTCACGTGTCACTCTTACAAAAAATCGGCAATCCCGCGTCACGCTTAGACACCAATGAGACGCAAACAAGAACGTCATATCTTTTAAAAATAAATATAAAAAAATATTAAAGATACAAGAATTAAAAGATTTTTATGCCAGAAACGTTTCGTCTCCCTAGACTCAGCAGTGGCACTTGAATAAAAGAAATCGGAAAGGCTAAATCAAACACGAAGCTGAAGAGCATTATTAGTTTAAAATTACAAAAGTGTGTGTTAAACATGGATCTAGACATAGAGATAGAAAAGTCTACACATTTAGAATGATTCAAGGATCAACATATTTATAGGAAAACTATCATTATGGTAAGAAAGAATTATTTAAATCTGCTTCATTGAATGTTCCGTTTTGTAAATACGCTTACACGCTCCACAATCATATATGTTATTTATCTCACATATCTTAAGACATCAGGATTTGAATTATAAATGCCTAATGCTAGTATGAATCCACTGAAACAAGATTTCTTTTTATGGCAAAGGATTAGGGAATACAAGTTGGCAAGAAGGAATGCCAATTTTTAAAAGATACTATATTTGTAATCCAAAATCCCTACTTGATTTAAGTAACAGGTGAACAGAAAAAATAAACCGATCATATTTTAGCTTAGTAACCTGAAAAGTATCGAATTACAAACTAACTTTAAATTATGCTATTTATATATATATATATATATATATATATAAAGTTACACTAAATCTGTTTTGATGAGAAAAATAATAGCATTTCGAAATTACAGTTTAAACATATAGGAATATGTGGTATGCGTTTAAATGAGACAACTCTCCATCCAAGTAACAATCAGAAAAGGAAACCATTATAGGTCAAGGTACGGCCTTCAATACGGAGCCTTGGCTCACACCGGACAGCAAGCTATAAAGGGCCCACAAATTACTAGTTTGAAACCACTCAAACGGGAAAACCAACGGTCTAATCTATATAGAACGAGAAACGAGAAACACTTATGAAAGACATAAACAGACGAAAACTACAGACCATCAGATTATTGATTATGTGCAAACAATTGCAGTTCATATATTGAAGACAATAGCCAATTTATCCAAAAAAAAATTCTGTGTAGAAATCAGCATGTTTTCTCATATGAAGTCATAACATTGTGAACCATGCTTAATTCACTAATACGTACGTTTTGATTTTGAATATTTCCGTTAAATACTGAGAAAAGTTGACAAAATGAAACATTCAATTTTCTTTTTACGGTTAAGATTATGTCTCGGTTGAGTTATTATGTATAATGTAGGAAAAGATTCATATTTACGTAGTCACCATTCCCTCGTTAAAAATCAAGTTTTGCTGAAAATGTATGACTGTTCCGAAATTAATCTAGTCATGAGCTACACGCAACGTTGTCAGAAAATGCATACACTTACGCAACAAATTAATCCGCCCCTGTTCATTCCTGCCCCGGTTTGATCATGTGATTTGTGTAATGCAATAAGTACATTAGACGCACTTATGAAAATCATCTTATATGTTACCAATATAATGAATAATATCTTTCATGTTAAAGAATAAAGTATGATATAGTAGTATCTACTGAATAGACTTAATTAAAAGTGAGAAGATTTATTTATCCTTTGAATGATAGTACAATTGTTCTAATAGGAAGGTTTTCACAATATAAGAATCAATACTAAAAGCAAGAGAAGAACTAATGATAACTTTTAATGACAGGAAACTGTCAAGTCTCTTGTTTTTACGTCGAGTCGAAAAAAGTTTTCTGATGTTCAAATCTCATCAATCGATTTACAAGACATTTCAAGGTACTAAGAAAAATTGAGGGCACCAAACAATCTAAATTAAAGGAGCTAGACATAGGGCGTCGACACGGTAAGCATCATCTGCTGTTTTGTTTAACTTTTCTTCAATCTATTCGATTCATCACACGAATTGTAAATATCTATGTAAAAACTGTTTTACCGACGAACGTTAACCTACCTCTAATGAATTTTAATTCATACACAAATTGTAATTATCGATGAACTGTTTTACCTCAAAAGGGTTTTAATAAGCAAGTCAGAGAGTTCATTCAATAATATTAACTGACTCTGTTTAAGATATTACAGATATTTGTCAGTTGGACGTCTGTAAATGTGATAGTATTTTGCATGTGCTTATACAACTAATATCGTTTAATTTGTCTTTCTTATAGATGTCGAATATGACAGTCGCTAATTTAACTTTTGATGACAGACTTTCAGACGCAGAATATATCTTGGTTGGTGCGTATTTAGTAGTATTAGGTAAGTAATATATGGAATTCTTGAAAAAGAAATACAAAGCAGGAGGTTTACTGAGTCCTTATATTTGAATAAAGAAACATTCTTTTTAATTCAAATTGATTTAAATAAACAATTGTTCCCAATGCAGTTTTGTGATTGTGTTTTGTAAAAGGTGCAAAGTATATTGATTTGACATTTGTTCAAATCTGCTCTGAAAATTGCATGAACTTAAATATTATTTATGTTCAACACTCATTATGTGCGTGTTAACAATTTACTTTAATATATTCTTTAAACACTTTTTTGGCTTTTGACAGTTAAACTGTCTGCGAAATAACGCAGATGGTATACATGCGTCAATACAGGCAAATAAAGATTCAATAAACGCCTGAATATTTTAACATATTTTTTAATATGTCAGATGTTTCATCATTAAATATTCCGGTTAATTTGCTATAAGAACCCATAATCGGATACCCTAGATATAATTTCTAGATTCAAGAGCACAAAACCAACCAAAAACTCGTGACAAAAATTTCTGGTGCTTCGTAAGGGTAAACATAGCCAGTTCAACTGGTTGCATCCATCATGTAACAACTGACAAAATCCGTTGATGAGTAATAACTGGTGATAAAGAATTATAAAGGATCAGAATGGAAAATTATATCTTATCTTATAATAACGCATTAACAAATTAATAAAAAATCGCCACATGTTAATTTATATTTTTAATGATTTAATGGTCACAAGTTCATGAACTTATAGCATATCTTAACCTTACGGCAATGTGTCTATTGTAACACATGAAAAGGCAAGACAAGTACATATATTTGTTTCCTTTTTACCTGTCCTATCTTATCCTATCAATGAATCATTTGACAAAATTATTTTGAAGATAAACCTTTTATAACATGGGTAGTTTGGTTTTAGAAGTTTCTTATACAACTTTAAGTTTTCTTGTTTAAATTATTCTATTAGTTTGAGCCAGTTGCAAAGCTTTATTTTCATAAAGTATGATTAAATACATTTTTAAAATCAGTATTCTTTAAAATAATTCTTAATGCTACACTATTCTTCGTCCAATTTTTAATTTTGATTCAATATACGACATTTTGTCAACAAGATTTCTTACTATGTATTTTTTGTCCATTTTTTCTAAGACCGGAAATAACATTTTTTTCTAAGTTTAAAGTTTAAATAAATTCACTACCGTACTGAAAGTCCACCTTTGAACTTAGTTTCAAAATATTTCACCTTTCTGCATTAATTATCAATATTTCTATTTTACAGGATCATTATCAATTATGTTCAACATTTTTGTAATCATTGTATTGGTGAAAGGGAATCCTAAATACCATGCCGTGCACAACATTTTACTACTTAATATATCAGTGTCGGATTTATTACTGTCGTCTGTAGCCTATCCATTGTGGGCTTCTACGAACTTCTATTACAGGTAATATGTTATCATGATATTGTTATCTGTTTATAGTATTGTGTAAAATATCTAACGCGTTTCTTGTAAAAGAGGAAAAAAAACTGACAAAAAAAGAAAGAAAACAGATAAATAATAGTACACAACATAGAACACTAAAGACTAAGCAAAACAAACACCACCAAAAACTTGTGGTGATCTAGGCTGATCCAAATGTGCACCGATCGTGTCGCTCATGTCATTACAAACCCGGTAAAGTAATTTGGTAACAAATGCAACAAGCCTTTTACAGTCAAAGAACTGTAACAAGCACGAGTATTTTGTTAGTGTGCTTCTTAAATTAACTCTTTTGAATTTAAAAAATCATAACAATGCTTGACTGGTTGACGTAAATACAATTCTAAAATATTCAACCTCTGTCATTCTAGTACATATAGTGAAGCTAATATAGCAGATATATGCGTTTGATGAACAACTGATGCAGGATTTTACAAGAAATCTTGATATTTTAGTTATATATCTGCATTTAGTAAATAGTCAACTTTGCTTATTTTGATTTTATTTTTGGGACCAGAGCTCTTACAACTGTCCCGAAGTCACAAATTAAAACAATTCAACGAGAAAACTAACGGCCTTATTAATGTAAAACGATTGAACGAAAAACTATTGTGTAACACATCAGCAAACGACAACCACTGAATAACAGGCTCCTGACTTGGGACAGGCAAATACATTCAGAATGTGGTGGGGTTAAACATGTTAGCGGAATCCCGTCCCCCTAACCTGTGACAGTGGTGTAACAGTACAACATAAGAAATAACTATAAACGTCAGTTGAAAAAGGCTCAACGCATCAGATGGATACACATAGAAAAACATAGAACAAAAATACAGAGTGGACGTGACCGGGTACTTGTACGTCCAAACATCAAACAACCAGGACAGTTGACGCACCCGGTCACCTTTTGGAGTGCCTTAAATTCCTTCTGAAGCAATTTTAAGATATATGAACATCGACAAACTACTGTTGCAAATAACTACACTATTCTATTGTTAAATTCTATTTGATAAATTTTAGATGTCCTTTAATTTTCGTTTTGGTGTCGTTGTCATGCACTTATTGACAAAACAAAATCCACATTTCCGTTTGAATTGTTTTCGATTTATGATCAAATAGATACCTTCATTAAATTTAAACAATTCTTTTTACATACATATCTTCAAAAATACTATGACCGAACCAACAGTCAAGACTGGCTAAATATTTTAAAAACATTATGATATACACCAAATATTCATTTAAGAGAAACCATATACTAGTACATGTACGGTTTAACACCCCTTAACGTTATGTTATAGATGGATATGGCCAGATGCTGTGTGTGCATTTTCTGCTTTTTGGTGTTTCACACTAGCACAAAATGATATGAATACATTGGCAGCCATTGCAATATGTCGGTACATCATTGTATGCAAACCTCAATACGGTAAGTGAGATCACTGTATTCAGATTCGTTACAAAGTACACAATTTTCGAAGGAGCGTAAAAGAGAAGCGAAAGATACCATAAGGACATTCAAACTCATACATCAAACATAAACTGACAACGCCATGGCAAAAACGATAAAGACCAAAAACAAACAACAGTGTACAAAAAACAACACAGAACACCAGAAACTGTGCACGGATCAACTATAAACATAAACTGATATAACTGAGAGTAACTGAATAAAGCTCGATAACCAAAAAATAAAATATTGATAAAGTTTATATAAAAAATTTCCTGATTTGGAAATGGAAAGATTTGCAATAAAGGTTAAGATTACAACTTACAATGCAGAAATAAATTTTATTCATTAATTTTCTGGGTTTTTTTTTCAGAATATTATTTGAAAAAACCTAATTTCAAATATTGGATTATAGTGGTGGTGTGGTCTCATTCTGTAATGAACACTGTTCCACCATTCTTTGGATGGAGTTCATACAAACAAGAAATCTTCGGCACCTCATGTAGTATCGACTGGACCGGAAAATCCGTATCAGTTATATCATATAACATTGTTGTTACACTGACCTGCTACTGTGTACATTTAGTCATATTTTGCTACTGCTATATATACATAATTCGGGAATTAACAACTTTACCTTCTCCGCCTATATCAGAACATATAATTCCAGTAGAAAGATTAAGGTGGTATCACAGAGTGTCAACATCAAGGGCAGTGACAGTGGTAAGTTCAACATCTTTACCATATAGAAATTCAGTAAGGAATTCGAAAAAAAAGCAATAAAGTAAATAAAATTGGGAAAATGTAATGGTACCAAAACAGATGTGACATACATACATGAGATTTACGGCGTACACACTTAATTTCATATTATAAAACCAAATCAGGAGAATGCTTATTATGTAATTATGTATAGACTAATAGGTCCGAGACCACAATGTCGTCCCTTGATTTACGAATGTATTCCCTAATGTGGACAGTGTGTTACTTGCCAATTTTTTTTATACCCCTTTCAAATATTTTACTCTATGTTTTATGTCTCAAATAGTAAGTCAAGGGAAGAAATGACACTGTCAAAATATTTGGGTCAAGAATTTAAAAGTAAAGTAGTGATTTGGTCCAGTTCAAAAAGGTTAAAAATTATCATATTTTGAGTTAGAGCCGATGAAGTGTTCTAATTTTGATATAAATTGTCTCAAAAGTAGTACAACACACTGTCAAAACAAATTATTGAGAAAGCGTAGGTGGGATTTTTTTTATTTGCATTTATTGTCTAAAAGAAATGCACTACGAAATAAGTGTGGTCTCGGACCAATAGATTTTCCGTCAATGTTTTTAATTTATCATTTTAATTAAAGGAGACCAAAATTAAGTCAAATCCCACAGCACAATATATTCCGAATGAGTGAACTTGAAATGAAAAATACAACAGAAACAAACTACAAAACTATGTATGTAATAAAATAAATGAACATATAGTCTTCGAAGACTAAACACAAACTATAAATGACGAACTTCGAAAAATAACATTTATGTTAAGTTCAAATGAAGTCTTTAATGAATTGTGGCATGAATTCAATGAACCAAGCATTAACCAAAGTCAATTTTTAAAGGTAGGGGACAATTATAGGACTTAGACAATGAGAAAACCCATAGTGTAAAATCGGTTCTCAAGCTGTTTGTTTCGAATTTTATGCAATCCAAAATTACATTCTATCATATGATTTATTTGTAGGTTTTGTGTTATGCAGCTCCTTAATCTTTTAGTCGATATGAGTTTATTAATTGTTCTATCAGAATTTTCTTGATGATAGATTGTTTTTTTTTTGTGATGAAAAAGCAACGTTTCTACAGAAAAATCTGTTTTTTCTTCTTTTTGATTTTTTTTTTATCAATGAGGCATATTGAAATTATATTTCGCTCTCACTTTGTCTAAATAAGCTTTAAATTATTGAAACTGTATCATTGCATTGCAAAAAAATTAACTCACAATCAGTTGAATTTTTATTAATGCAACTATTAATTTGACCATGGGTTATGCATGTACTTGTGAGTAAAACGAGGGAGCCACACGGAGAATCAATTTTGTTGATTTATTTGTCCCATAGTTCATTCATACACAGGTAAAACAATTATTTACACATTCTAAATCTATAACATGAAATCAAAAGGACCTTAACTTATCAAAAATTTTGTCAGTATGTAATTATCTATGTTTATATCAGTTTGGAAGACCATCGGCAATCTTCGTAGGTCATCTGAATTGTAAATTAGATGGCGTCTAGTTTGCAATAAGCACAAAATGCTGATACTCTATAACGAGTTAACACAGTTTCATTTGTTTCCCTTAGAACCTTTTGCAACTTGAATATACATTTAGTATCAAATAACATGTATGAGAATTTAAGTTGTATCGGCGATCATGAATTTGACATCTAATGACTTTGAATGTTTGTAGTGTATGTGTTTTCGTCTTTTCCGTAAACCCATCTATGTGTTCTATAAAAAAAAATGTGTTACAACTTCAAATATTTTCATTTCATCTTGCATGAAAAAAAAAATCTTGATCTTTTTACTTTTGCAGACTTCGTTATCAATGGTAGGCGTGTTTCTGATAGCATGGACGCCATATACCGTTGTATCAATTTATAGCATATGGTCTGATAGTTTGTCTACATGGATGCTTCTGTTACCAACGCTGCTTGCAAAAAGTTGTACATTGCTTAATCCGACAGTATGTGCCTTAATGAGTAGCAAATTCAGGAAAGCAGCAAGGAGGATGTTTTGTAAAAATAAAAGAATACATCCAACTGTTGCTGTGTTTGCAGTTCCGGAAATAAGGAACAGCACCACCTCGTCGTGCTTAAGGTATTCTATGATTTTAAGATATATACTCGAACACACCCATGACAACCATAGGTCTGTAACTGAATTGAAGAACCTACATCTTATTTTTATCCAGGATTTTTAGATTTCGTATTATCATCTGATTAAGTCATTGTGCTTATGATGCACAGTTTTCTCTTCTTTAAAAATCATTCGGCTTGAAACCGTCCCTGTTTACTACAACAACCGGAATTCTTGCCATTGCCAGTGTATACCAAACTCATACGAAATAAAAAACGGAAAGTCTGTAGTTTTATGTAGAAAATGTGGATTAAACCTGACTTAAGAGCTAGCTAAACCCCTTTATGCGGTTTCCGGTTTGACATTATTCCTTATGTTGTATATAATTGCTTTTATATATATTTTTTTATTTTGAGGATGAGTAAATCAGTTAAATGTTTTATTGCATTCATTTGGGGGAAGGATACCTTTCTTGTAGTAAGACCAGTCACAGCAAGGTTTGGAAACTTGGAAGGTAATTGCTCGCATTTAATCCTTACCGATACCGTGTGTTAAATTTCATCCTTTACACCATAAGCTATGATCTATTAAAGAAGGGAGATAAATTACATACATACATACCGGAAACTTCATGTGATATATACTAATGGTATCGGTGTCGGATTCGACACGGAACTTGTTAATTATTGGTAATATTAATTATGTGGAAATCAGAATGGCCTGGAATGGTGTTATTTTTAATCAACACCATTGTCCAATATTAGTGAAATAAAAAGACAAGGTCTTCGATTGTTTCGTCGTTTTACGTTATGTCGGTTAGCAAATTTGACTTCGTTATTTTAGAAGTTTACTAGATATATGTATTTGCAAGGATGGGAACGGAAATATTCATTCACAGTAAATTTTGAACGTCAAATAACACATTTTTGTTCTTTTCAATACCATGAATAACTCGATTTCAAATGATATTTCGTTTCAAAGGTCAAGACAAAGCATTTTAATATCTAAAGAGAAACAAAGAAAAATAAATTAAGCCGAAATGCTTTTTTGTTATCCTTATAGACATAACATCTATGATTAATTAACTATTATTGTATTCCTGATAACAATTGTTTCTATATTCGTTACTTTATGTAAATAATACTCTCTTTAAATCCATTGGTCAAGATAAATAAAATGTTAGACGTAGTTGACCTATTCGCACTTCATAATACAAAAATGAAAAATAAGTTTAACCTGTCCCAAAATCCACTATAAATTAATAAGTTTAAACTAACCTGTCACAAGGAAATTTAAAATGTTCGCTACTCGTTTCTATCTTTTTAATCCTCTAGTTTTATCAAGGAAGTGCAAATAAAAGCATTTCCCTCTAAACCCAATTTTCCTTTCACATTTTATAAGTGTTATAAGTTTAGAGAGAATAATTTCCTGCAAATTCAATTGAGTCTATCTCAAAGACAAATACACGGACCTGTCATTATTTTTTACTTTTAATTCCGTTCAGGATTTTTATCACCCGTCTTCTGGTGTTGTACTATCACCATCTACTATAAAAGTATTAATGGGGCCTCGATGACCAAGTGGTACTAATAGTCCATTAAAAGTTGTTGTCACTTCCTTCCCCCTAACCCGTGGCATACATAAGATTAAAATATCGAAAATAATTGAAATGAGCTTAACTCATTAGATCAATACAAAGAAGAATGTGAATTTCGAATGTTGTAGTATTTTATAAAATATTTATGTTGTACATTTAAACATCATTTTACAGTAAGAAGAAATCATCAGCTTAAAATAATGACGACCGTTTATAATCTATATCAACATATCAACATATCTTCATATCATTACAGAATTCGTGGACACGATGAAACAATTCAATATCGAGGAAATTTGGCACAAAATGATGTCTTCATTGGTGATATGACAATAACATTGCCAGTTGATAATAATTTAGTATGATTTATTAGAGGTACACTGTACATACTGCTATAGTTAGAGCTGATAAAACTTCTGATAAAGACATTATAGTTGTAGAGCTCAAGCCTATAATATTGAAAGATGTGCATCTGCAACAGAAACAACTTTTCCCAATTTGTCAGGGATTTTAATTTTTTAGATATTATATAATGATTTTGCTGCTAATAAAGTGATCTTGTCTCAATGTAAAACGAAGGATAGGTATCAATGCATATATTACTAAAAATCATATGAAATTAAAACATGAAAAGGTAAATAAAAAAAATAATAGGATAGCTAGTAAAGAAATGCAGTCTTAAAGGCATGATTCAGTTAAGAAATATTAATATGGTAATTCAGTGCAAGCAATTTCACCAATATAGATGTGGGAAGATGTGGTATGAGTGCAAATGAGACAACTCTCCATCCAAGTCACAATTTATAAAAATAAACCATCATCAGTCAATGTACGGTATTCAACAAGGAGCCTAGGCTCACACCTAACAACAAGCTATAAGGGTCCCAAAAATTACTAGTATAAAACCATTTAAACGGGGAAATGACTGTACTATATCACTAGTTTAAACGAGTATAATCATCATGTAAAGACAATGTCTTTCTATTAAACAAGAAAAGTTATGTGTCCTCCGTTTATTATATAAACATTCGCGAAAGATACTAGGCTTATAATTTGAAACGCCAGAAGCGTGTTTTGTGTGTGTAAAACTCATCACTGGCGCATGCATGAAAACAGTTATAAGCCAATTAAAAACAATATTGAAAAGCATTTAACCGAAAATGTTATAAGATAGCAGTTCAACAACATCTGATTCCTTTTATAACATAAACCATCCATCTACATGCTGTGATTTCCAACATAACAGATAGTATCTTGCCAAAACACAGTTTTAGCAAACTACCAAAAAAAAAAAACTATTGCAATATCAGACAAATATAATCAATAATTTCTCTTTGAGTAAGCGGAGTTGTGCATTACTATTCGCCGGACAATTTGCAATGGTCAAAATAGATATATGTCTATGAAATATCCCAAGCTAAGTCGAATCAATCATCTCAACAAGTTGTGGATAAAAATAAACAGGAACTTTGATAGATCTGCAGTTTACACGCACAACATTAGGATAAGATATTAAATACTAATAATGTTCCTGGCCTCACGGTCATAAAACTTTCGAGCATGATTTTTGTATTCAGACTCGAAAATCAACCAATCGAATTGCTGGATTTCATGTTTCGAGCATAATTTTTGTGCTCCGAGCACTGAGCAAAGTTTTATGCCTTCAAGGCCTGGTTTTTTTTTAGACCTACATCGAATGGACGTTTTCTGATATATTTTTATCTGTATGTTAGTTTGTACTTTGAGACCAGTTGTCTGTTTGGGTTTCTAATCTAATTTGGCAACAGAACTAGAAAAAACGGTCATACAAGTATCAAGTTTAGCTGCCTATAAAACCAGGTTTACCATGATGAAATCAGTATTGTGACAGTTTTTTTTAATCGTTCCGTTTAATTATAACGTTCACTATTGTCAGATGTATATGGAAAAACTTCCCTTCTGTGAATTTACCTTCATGTTCTGTTTGGAATTTTTTGTTTCTGTAACTTTATTAACAATATTTTCAATCTTAAGATGTGATTATAAATATTGATATTATCTTATAATCATATCTTATGGTTGAAAATATTGTTAATAATGTTACATGTTCTAAAAATTTGATATCAATAATAAAAACTACCAAAGGTCATATGATAGTTTATTGCCTTCTTGCATGGCGCCTTCAATACTCCTTTGTATGACTTAAATAAAATAAACTTATTTAGAAATGCTAATGAACTATATTTCCAAAGGTTACTACATTTATTAGGAAGGACTTTTTTCAATTATTAACGTGATTGCGAAAGGTAAATTGTTTCTTTTTGTACTATACTGCTTTTGACCATCTGTTATTTTGTTGTTCTCAAAGCTATCGCTTATATCGGTGTTTTGTGTCTATTTTTTTCTTTTTCACCACTTGTATATTAGAGGAAGATTGAGCGGTCACAAACATGTCCAACTCCGCTACATTATTTATGTCCCTGTTGCAAGTAAATTGACTGTAGTTAGCTGTCGTTGGTTTACGTTTGTTATATTTGTTTTTTCTACGTAAATTTTAATTTTATACATAAGGCCAATTTACTTCTCGTTTGAATTGTTCTATCTTTTTATATCGGGGCCGACTTCATGATTTTGGTTTTATCATTGTAGAAGGCTTTAATCGATTATATTTACTGCCTCTAAAATCTAGTGGATAGTTGTATCTTAGTCTATTTAACCGCATCTCCTTATTTTTATACGTATACGTATACATAAAGATTATTACATTAATACAAGTGGATTATCGGATTTATCCTATCGAGATAGTTGAATTATCAATTTTAAAGTCCGAGCCTCGGCGAGGACTTTAAAATTAATAATTTAACTATCGAGATTGGATAAATCCGATAATCCACGCGTTACTATGTAATAATCTGTTTCTCTAATGATTAAAAGATAATTTTTCTTCTTTTCTAAAGCAAAATCCCCTTTCGAGTGCCTTCCGCTTTCCACGAAGTTGTCAATTTCATTAACACCTGTTAGAACATTTTGATCAATTCAGGGAGCTGAGAAAGGTTGTGAACCTTTGACTCAGCCAATCATCTTCTGAGATCACCGGCTACCACAAGTTGATTAATTTTTTTTATACAATTGGTTCCGAAAGGCATATATTTCCATAGAATTAGAGAAAACTTTCTACCTATAGGATATAAACGTGTTGATTTGAATTCTTATTTTTATCACTCTAGTCCTTTCAGTCCAATTTTATGATGTTGATAGTTTATATATATAAGATTTTTTTTATGTGTGTCATTAATCTGATAAAAAGGCATTAATTTCCGATTAATCATTGTTCTTACTAAAAGGTCAACAGTGAAACAAAGCTTAATATAACATATTAATATGTAATATATATATATATGTTAACGGCAATAAGTAAAATTAGGCATTCAGCTTAATTCCTAAGCAATAAGCTAACGCCTAGGCATTAAGTTATTGCCTGAAATTTTCAGGCAATAAGCTTATTTCCTGATATCTGATGATGATTATTCATCCTATTGCCGAATATAATTTTAGGCAATAAGTAAAATCTGGAATTTATGCCTTAGCTATTTGGTGATTTATTCTTGATATAAAGTCGTTTCTTAATTATATTTCTAATATAACATGTATAATTATACATGTTTCAATTATACATGTTTCATTTGACAGATCTTCATATTTAGTAAGCTTATTTAGTAATTTTAGCAGTTATAAAACAGAATTAACTCCTACTTTTTTCATGTTTTTGCGGTTTTTAAAAATATTAAAAATGATTTAAAAAAAAATGATTGTATCCATTTAAAAAAGGGGAGATTCTATAGAATAATTTGTATATTTATTTGATGCGTTATTTTGTATTAGTGAGTTTATTTTCGGTCTCTTGTGGATAGTTGTCTCATTGGCAATTAAACCACATCTTCTTTTTTATATTTAGGATGAAACTTGACCCTGTAGTTTTGCATTGATAAAATTTGATTTTTTTTCTCTTGGTCATTTGCAAACGTATGTTATTTGCAGTAATAAAATAGAATATTTAAAGTACTCAGTATTTATATAAGAAGCACGAGATATGATTTTAAAATTTAAAGTATAAAATCCGTGACAATTAATATATTTCAGCTCCCATAAAACATATAATGATGTTACCTATGACATATTTAACATGTTTAATTTTACCCCTTTACAATTATTTTGTCAATTCTAATATAAAACGTAGTTATATTTTTTTTTAATTATGTTTTGTTTCAAAGAGTTTAAATGTAGCACTACAATTAAAATATCAAAATTATTTATTACCTTTAATTTAAAACTAATAATTATTTTCTTATAATTAATCTGTTTTTAAATTAAAGTTGTTGATTAAATTTGAGACACTATTTCATTTTTTTAATTTGCTATTTTCTTTTACGCCAATACTAAGATACTAAATGTCTTTTATTTACTCGCATTTATATTTTAGGCATTAAGCTTAATGCCTGCACACTTTTTTTTAGGATTTAAGCTTAAATCCTAGGATTTAAAACTAATGCTTAACATCATTTATGCAATAGACTTACTGCCTAGGTGTTAGCTTATTGCCTAGAATTTAAGCTTAATGCCTAATTTCACTAATTGCCGCTAACATATAAGAAATGTATATGTTTTTGCTGATGAGCATCCCAATAAAAGATCAAGCAAGTGACGTTGACGTTATAGAAACTAAAAGTCACTGCACGATCAATTTACAAGTACATATATAAACGCAGGTGTTAAACACTGGCATTGAACTTAACTATTAATTAACATAGCAAGTATCACAATTTATCTTTCTTAAGGTGGTACCTAACACTTTCACTAAAATTAATTTGGCTCGTTTAATTTTCATAAAATTTTGACAAAGTATTTACTTTGACCATTTAACAAAAATATCAAAATATCAAAAATTTTGAACCAACCATTTTATCAGAAAAATTACACTGGTTATATAGCAGTTTGACAAATACCAATTTTGATCAAAGAGAAATTTTATGTTCCCTTTACAACACAACGTAATTTAAACGTTAAGCTGACTTTACAGAGTTATCTCCCTGTAGTTTTAGGTACCACCTTAACAGAGTATTATATAAAAAGAATGCTGTATATAATGTTAGCCAAATAGACAACTTTTTACCAGAGACCTAATGAACTTTAAGTAACTAACAACTGCGGACAAATTCAAACTGCATAGCAAGCTATAAAATGTCCGAAATGAAATGCTTGACAATACAAACGAGAAAACTAACCGTCTGATTTATGTAAAACACAATCAACAAAAGAAATTTGATATACAACAACATACAACAACCACTGATCATAGGTTCCTGACTTAGGACAGGTACCTTTAGAATGTTGCGGGTCTATATATTTTAGTAGGCGCCAAACTCTCCTCATGGTTTGTCCACTAGATATAACGAGCTTGCAAAACTTGAGGGGTTTAGTTTTTTTTATCACATTATTAAGCAAAAACTGGATACACGCCATATTAAAACTTTTGATGATAAGATATTGACAAATATTGATCTACATTGTTTCCCTACCGCATATTCATTCTATTCTTCGTCCAAATGATATACTTGATATTAATAAAACTAGAATTCTTATAAATTAAGCCGATAGTTTTCCTTATTTTCGTGTGCGGGCCATTTATAACCGACTGTACGATATAGGGTTTTCTAATTGTTGAAGTCTTTACAGTGATCTATATTTGCTTACACTCACTTTAAATGACTCCTGGTGGATAGTTGTCTTTTTTTGGTAATTTTACCAAATCTCCTAATTTTTATGCATATGAAGCTTTTGACCTCTTTATAACAACCGAGTTGCTATAAATTCCCATTTTCCACCCCGTAGTCCCTTCCCTTCAAATACCCCCCAAAAAAAAAATTGATTTACTTATTTTAATGATTTTAATAGTTGAAAATGGAAGATATTTTTATTGATTTTAAAATTATTTGCAAATGGACCTTTAATCTAATTATAAAACATTTTTTCGTATTATTTATTGTCCCCATCAAAGGTCATCTGGTAAAAAAATGATATGGGAATAATAAAATATGATATAATTGTCAATGAGCATCTAAATCAAAGATCAAGTGACGGAGAAGTTGGCAATTATAGATCACTGTACGACCAATTAACAGGTACTGATATAAACACAAAGGTTAAACAGTGGCATTGGTGAATTCCATTTTGATTTAAAAAAGTAGATATCAATATTTAATTAAGCAAACAACGAAAAACAAATATGATATACAACAGGAAACTACAACAACTAATCACACGCTGTTTACTTGGAATAAGCGCATTCAGAATATGGCAGGGTTAAACATGTTAGTAGTTGCCCTACTCTCATCGACTTTATATGATGATCATATAAGTTTACATTTTTTCAATGGTTTTAACACGTTATCAGACGAAGACATGATGCACAATATCTTTAATTCTTAAATGATTATTTATTGAAGAATATTAATCTACATTATTTCTTTATCGAGTTTCTACTTTATACTACTCTCCAAAGTTATACTCGATATTATAAATCTTATATAAACTATGCCGATAGTTTTTCGTTTCAACTGTTTAACATTTTTCATGTATGGGCTTTTTATAGAAGACGACACGGTATGGGTCTTCTCATTGTTGAAGTTTTTAAAGTAAGCTGTGCTTGATTGTTTCCTGCAGCAGTTCTAAAATACACAGTAAAATTACATTAACCGTATATTGGTGTATGATATACAGTCACTGACCGTAAATCGCCTTGTTTATGACGTTGACAATGCGTTCCCGTATAGCGTGTTATTTATAACGTCAATAAAACACAGATTCTCGGAAATTTTACTACGTATTCTCAAAATTCAAAATTGATGTTTTTTTTACCTTTATATTTCTCATTTGGAACAGTTACAGAAGTTGCCGTATACAAAGATTAACCAGACATTGTCTCCGAATATAAATTTGATAGAAATCCTTTCCTAAGCCTTTTACAAACAACATTCATGTTTCGAGACAATGTATGGTTATTCTGTATGTTTTCACCCTTCATTGAATTCTAGTGAATAGATGTCTTTTTGGTAAAGATACTGAAGAGGCATTATACCTCTCTGCTACAACCGTGATGCTATACATTCTTATTTTCATCATCCTAGTTCTTTTAGATATTCCTCAATGCTCCTCAACTTCATACTTTATTTGGCCTTTTTAACTTCTTTGGATTCGAGCGTCATGGTGAGTCTTTTGTAGACGAAACGCGCGTCTGGCGTATATACAAAATTTAGTCCTGGTATCCGTTATGAGTTTATTTCAATCCAAATGAAAAACAATTAAACTATTTTTATCATGTTGATAGTTGAAAATTATAAGCTTGTTTTTATGTTTCTAATATTATTCTTCAAATGAATCTTTAATCTAATAATAAAACATTTCTATTCTTTTATTAATTGTCCCTACCAAAAGGTTATCTGGTATGGTACACATAGAAGTGATCTAAGATTAAGAAAATATGATATAATTGTCAATGAGCATCTCAATTAGAGATCAAATGACGTAGAAATTAGAAACTATAGGTCACTGTACAATCAATTTACAGGTACAGATATACATACAAGTGTCAAAAATTGGGGTTGAGATACGAAACAGTCAGTGGCATTATTTATCTTTCTTAAAAGAAAATGTTGTATAACTGCCAAATTGACAACTCTTTACCAGTGATCAAGTGACCAAGAAGTTAATTACTATGGGTTACAGTATGCCTACATTTACGGACTAACCCAAACTTACAAAGGAAGCTATACAATGTGCAAAATGTGAAAAGTAAAACAATTCATAAGAAAAAAATGACCACCTGAATTATGTACGAAACAATCAACGTGGAAGAAGTATGCTTTACAGCAACAAACCTGTAATCACTTGCTCCTGAATAAGTACAGACACATTAAGAAAATGAAGGAATTACTTTATATAATGAACATATAAGACTCCAATTATTTAGAATCTTTTATACACGTTTACAACCGAAACCTGGATACACTTTTAAACTTTCAATGATTATCCATTATCCTATCCTGGTCTACATTTCATTCCTATTAAAGTGGGGCGGTAAAAGATACCAGAGGGACATTAAAACTCACAGATCGAAAACAATCTGACAACGCCATGACTATATAAAAAAAGACAAACAGACAAACAAAAGAACACAAGCCACAACATAGAAAACTAAAGACTAAGCAACACAAACCTTATCAAAATATGAGGGTGATCTCAGGTGCATCGCAGGTAAATCTTATTAAAATTGTATATAATTCAAGATTAGGTTTCTGTTTCTGTTTTTTTTTATGTATTTGATAACAATTACAAGAATATTGATATATAATTGTGATAGTAATTGTGCAACTAACCATGTCGGCCTTTCTTCTTAATCAAACTGTGCAAAACAAATAAATTCTGTGCTCATAGTGCTTTAAACTAAAATCAATGATTAATCATCTTTACTTTTACATACGAATAGACAGTAAAAATGTATGACAACTACAAACAATAAGACAAAAAACAACATCCAATCAGAATTATAAATTAAACTTTTTTTAAATAAACACAAAAACGCTGGATAAACAAATACCGAGACACTTCTTATAGCATGCGAATTCACACTCTGCAAAACGGTCATATTCGAGAATAGGCCACGTAAGTTACTTTAACGACCAGACGACGTGAATGGTTAACCACAATCTTAGAAAACATGTCCTTAGTTAGTTAGATAGTTATCAAAAGTACCAGATTATATTTACTACGCCAGACGCGCGTTTCGTCTACATAAGACTCATCAGTGACGCTCAGATCAAAATAGTTAAAAAAGCCAAATAAATACAAAGTTGAAGAGCATTAAGGATAAAAAATCCCTAAAGTTGTGCCAAATATGGCTAAGATAATCTACTCCTGGGTAAGAAAATCCTTAGTTTTTCGAAAACTTCAAAGTTTTGTAAACAGAAATTTATAAAATGACACAGTCACATCGTATGGGCCAACCAATTCGTGATGGTGGTAATAAAATTTACGGAGTGTCATTTTTAATTTTTTCTCCTCATAACTTTGTTGGATCAGTGTCTGCGTAAGGAGCACAGTTCTGTAAATGAAGTCCGAATAGTGTGAACATGCACGAGCATAACGTATCAACTCAGATATGTAAACAACATGTGATGGTACATAGGGTCTGTATGCTAGTTATACCCATACCGCATATTAAGCTACCAAAAAACCCAAAATAACAAAATAAATGTAAAAAATATAAAAACCAGAAAACTAATGGCCTGGCTTAATGGACAAGACAATACAAAATAAACACATATCACAAACAAATAAACAACAAGCCCTGAATAACAAGCTCCTGCCTTGGGAAAACACTAACACATGTTTTGTGGCAGGGTTTAACATGTTGCTGGCGGCACAGGACATGACCGTTTTATTAACATAGGATTTCTTTCTTTGGCAAAGAAAAGTCGGAATTTAAAATAGACATATTGGTTTTTCATACAACTTTGCACGAAATAGTTCAACATTACCACCTGCATAATATAAATAGTATACCATATTTCATTATGAAAGAGATAACGCAACTTATAATTTTAAAGCCATTGGATTTTCTTAAATAATGCAATATGATTTAACAAATATTATACATGAAACGAAATATATTCGAGGACAACTAATTAAGAGCGACAAAAGAGCTCAATTTCAAATAACTGATAGTTACTGTTTTACATTTACTCTCTAATTTATTTTGTTATCTAAATATGCAATATCATATAAAATCATACATATTATACACATATTAGCTTGGTTGTCGAATCTTTAATGTGTGCTTCTGTAAACGGTTAAGGATGGCTATATTTTCGTTTTCGGTGGGTTGTTTTTACGAATCTACATCAGAACTGCATGATTATATATATGTCAACATAAATGCTTGTTATATCTAAATTATTTTGTCATTGTTTATGTCTATTTTACATTACAAAAGAGTTCTAAACAGAGCACCTTCTCTTGCATTCATAACGCAATTAAGAGAATAATATACATAGACGTACTGGTGAAATTTATTAATTCTTTACTCGTAAATGATAACAAAATACTATTAATAGAAAAAGTAAAAGGAAGTCAGCGGAAAGAAAATTGAACAATTTGAAACGAGATAAGTCGAGGGGAATACAGGGAATTTGAATTGAACAGAGAGAAGAAAATATTCCAATTTTGAGGCTTATGCTAGACAGACAGGATACATCAAAATGAAAAGTGTGGCGACCTTTGTGAATATTCGTTACACGATGTAAAACGTTTTGGAGGACCAGTAGACGTTTGGTGACTTTACGACAATAATCTTTTATGTTGATTGTCAATTTTTAATAGATAAGGGTCTTTTAAATATTAAGTGATTGCAATTTTTTTTTACTGCATCATGGAGTGATAATTTTCGTGCATCATTCAGTACCTAAGGACCCCACATAATTTCAATAACTAGACTTTACCTGATATAAAGCAATCTACATATATTTTATTGTAAAAATGACAATAATGAAAAACGGGGTTTTGTCCACCGCTAACATAAAAGTATAGGTTACAGCTCTAGGGCTCCGAGTAAAGACATTATGATTTTTAAACAAATACTTAAAGAAACTTTAGTGTTTACATATAACCAATGTAATTAGACAAAAATACGTGTAAACAGCGTATGCTTAAAATTAAGTCATTAAGCACACGGAAGCAAGAGCAAATTAACAACATAGGGTTTCAATGAGAATTTATTCTTTTTTAAGAAACTTTTGAATTTAAAATAAACAGACTTGCACTTCATACAACTGTGCATGAAATATAAACCTTATAGCATATATCACTATGAAAGAAATAACACAACTTATAATTTAAAGCCGTTGAATTTTTCGGAATTAATCCCAAACGTTTTATCAAACATAATACATGGAAAGAAATATATTTATCACGGATTTGATCTAAATATGCATAATCATTTGAAATCATACATAAATACATATTTGCTTTATTTTTTTATACAACTGCATGGTATATATATGTAAACATAAATTTCTTGGTTTATCTAAATAATTTTGTCATTGTTCATGTCTATTGTTCATTTCAAATGTTCTATACTTATAGCACCTTCTCTTGTATTTAATAATATGACGTTTACGCAATTTAGAGAATCATATATTTGGACATATTGATAAAAGAGGGACGAACGATACCAAAGGGACAGTCAAAATCATAAATCTAAAACAAACTGACAACGCCATGGCTAAAAATGAAAAGGACAAACAAACAACAGCACACACGACACAACATAGAAAACTCAAGAATAAACAACACGAACCCCACCAAAAACTAGGGGTGATCTCAGGTGCTCCGGAAGGGTAAGCAGATCCTGCTCCACATGTCGTATTGCTTATGTGATAACAATTCGGTAAATAGTCTAATTCGGTAGGTCACATTCATGAAAGGGAAGGGGATTGTAGTTACGACGTAAGGAACATTATAAAATATAAAAAGATATAAAATATATTATATCTTTAGTCGAAATGATTACAAAATACTATTTATGGAAAAAGAAAAAAGGAAATAAGCAGAAAGTATATTGACAATTAGAAAAGAGATAAGATGAGAAGAATAAAAGAAATTTGAATAAAAAAAGAGAGAAGAAGCTATTCCTAATATGAAAGCTCCGCAGAGATGAGGCTTGTGCGTGAATGTCTGGATACATGAAGAGGATCAAAGAGATGTGTGGCGACCTTTGTGATTTGTCATTACACGACTTTACAAGACTTACAAGACTTTTTGACGGAACAATTGTACGTTTGATAAATTTCCGATAACTAGACTTTACCATCAATAAAGCATCAATAAGCAGTCTACATATGTGTAGTGCTTAAATGACAAGAATGTACACAGGGTATCGATAATGTTAAACTATACGGTATTCTTCATATACTAGTATCTGATATAACAAGTTTTCCTTTCTAGATTTGTTCTTTGAAATGTGTTTGTCTATGTTTTTAATTTATTTTTCACGTCTTTGATATGGATGAAATATTTGAAAGCGGATATAAAGCTCTTAATAATCAGTTATTTTTTTTCTTTAATGATTTCTGTATCCTTGAATGTATGTCTTTATTTCCAATTTCAAACGCAATTGAGTTATCATAAAAAGAGTGTTACATAGTTGAGAGGTTTGGCTAAGCATATCATAGGTTCAACTTACCCATGTTTCTTACAATGTCTTGTACCAAGGCAGGTTTACGGCAGTTGTTATCTACAGTCCGTGTCTATGAATGTTGGCCTTTGCTTGTGTTTTACTTCAGTGTTTTTATTGTTCCATTGTTTTGCTCTGTGAGGTGATGTGCTTCCTTCGACTTTTTTTTACGCAAATTAATTTAGCTTAATCTAATTATGACTTTGAACAGAGGTATACCACGGTTGTCTTCATCGTTACATAATCAAAACTAAGGTCAAAAATAAAAATCAGAAATTTAATATCAAAATATGTCTCGCCCAATTCGTTAGCAAGCTATGTGGGAAATCAGTTAATTTAACTTGAGAAAAGACTATCATATTTAGAGACTTGATATACATTAATTTCACCCACACAGGCGTTATTATGCGTGGATGTATACAAATTTATATAATCTTGCAGCTTGTTCAAATTACAGGTAAACCAAAATATCATTAAAACTAAATGATAAAAGTAACAAGCGATAATAGAAATTTTTGATTTTGATCAAATATTATACTTGAAAATATGAATTTCAAACAAGATAAAAAAAAATGTAAATCCTTGTAAACGTTAAAGACAAAAGATATAAATTTGAGTATAAAAGAAGTAATAATAATTTGTAAAAATTTAACAAAAACGGTTTCTCTAAAAGGGAGAACTATACACAGGATTTCAAATTTATCTGTTTTTATTAGAATCATTATTTCTTTTGTCTTTCTGTCTTTCGGTAGTTGCGTCAAGTGAATAAGGAATCAGTCTTAAAGTGGAAAAAACTCGGTTTATAACTTATGTTATAATACTCATCCCCGTACAATTTTCAATATACAAAATTCTTTTTTTCAAACCTAAATTGTTTTTGATGATGAACAAGGGAACAGGGAATTTTTGGGGGTACAGGGTACCATGTTGTTTTTTCCAAAAAATCTTAAATAAAAATAGGGAAAATAAAACAGATTTATTATATTGTATGAGTTCATGGTACATGATTATTACTTTAAGAGAAAATGTCCCTTTGGAACGTAAAGCATATATTTCCACGATAACTGTGAATCTCCGAAATAAAAAGATTAAACTTTACGACGAAAAAGAAGGCACATCAAATGCTATCTAAGTTTATTTAAGGTCAACTTTACATGAGGGAATTGTCACTTCAGTTTTTTTTTAAAATCTATTGTAGAAAGTATTAAATTATCGTAATTCGAATACTTCTGTTGTACGCGGTTAAGGATTCTAGAGATATCAAGACTTGATTTTGTGAGGTTTTTGAAATTCTCGATTTTGCATTGTCGAAATACCTTATACCATTGCTGACAAAAGCTACATATGCACACAAAACGGACCGAAACAAGGAAGCAGAATTCATCTAACGTCAATTTTGCCCGAAGTAGTTGGAACCTCAATTTCTCGTTATCGGTAAGTTGTGCATTTTTCCTTTGATGTGTACTCTCTGTCAGTATCAGTGGACTGGTCGTGATATAAAAAGTATTGGGTGAGATCGCGATTGAGATGCGCATGTGCACCGCGTAATGATCTACTTTCACTTTAATCACAAAATCGCGCGTTTTTTGGTGAATGAAACACTTGTCATTGTTTGAACGTTTCAGTAGAGTTATTTTTAGCCTTTTTGTTTTGAAAATTTGAACAGAAAATGTATGAAATCCTCGATAAATTAAAAAAAAATGCGTAATCTACACTATTATTAATAGCTTTTCTTGCTTTTTACAAGTACCTATAACTAACACAAAGTCATTGCTATTTTGGTCTGAGTTTTTATTACATTTCTGGTGCTGTTCCAAGTAGTTTCTTTTTCTGTTTCTTTTACCTGGTCAGTCACTATAAAGTGTTACAATTCATATTTAGACGCAACACATAAATAGTGACCAAAAAGGTACCGCTATCGCATGAGATAAGCTAGAATAAAATTAAATGTCCACAGCATATACAACTATAATGAGGGGATGTGAAAAATAAATTAACATGACTTTCTTTGAAATAAGTAAGAAATTTAAGCTAAAGGAAATAGACCAAAGGCAAAGTTGGGTCACATCTCACCTATTAAAATGTATGATGTAATTAAGAAGGCGACAAGATATGAGCTTGTTCATGTAATTTGTAGTCAGCCTACTCAGAGGCTGACTTAGGAGTGGGAGGACAGAGGAGGCCTCCCTTTTTCGTGAACAATCTGGTTGATTATATAGGGAATCACTGAAGCATGACTGTAGCGGGGTCCCCTATAAGGCAGTCAGTGGTCCCCCACTTAATGACTAAAGAAAATGTCTGGATCCGCCACTGCTACAGACACGTTGCTTCCTTAATTGTCTGCTCACAGGGCTTTCATAAAATGATTTGAAATCAATGTGATCGTTTTCATTATTAAAGCTGAGCGTTTGACAAGATAAATGTTATGTAGTAAAATATATAACTTGTCATTGAACTTCTTAAATGATAAATCTGCTGAATTATAACGTATCATTCAAAATGCTGATGCATTGTGGAAAATAAAGAAAATTGACTTATCGGTATGCCACCATTATATTCAACATTGTTAAAGTCCAAAGCAGAATTAATAAAACGCATGCAATAATTCATTTTCAATGTCGAACGCAATGTTTACTACGCTAAAATTTCAAACGACGTAATGCAGCCTATGAAGTCAAGTGTGATTCGCCGTAATTCGACGCAAGAAAATAGTTCGTTTAAATTTGTTATTTTTTCTATTATTGTAATGATTCTTTTTATATATATAATTACCGGTACAGAATAAAGGACCTTTTGTCTTTGATACTTCTGCTTCACTAACTATACACTGTATTACACCAATTCCAGATAAAATAAACATTTTATAAATTTTGTTATTTGCATTTTTCTTTCATCAATATACACTAGAACATAGTTCAGATTATATATCACCAGATTAAGACTTCAATTAAAAATAAGTAGATAGTACCAATAATACAAATATATTTAGTCTATTTTTTGTGATACCCATTTGAACAGGCTCGGTTTTTATGCATCCCGTCACTGTATTATTGTGCTATGGTAATTATTTGATTTCTTATTTTTCTGTTTTGCTAGTTTGTTTCGTCTATGTGATTTTTGTTTTTCTATGTAGACATTTTTGTTTGTTTTGTAGTGATTGAGCTTATCACACACTGGTGACTGCTGTACCCCTATTTAAACGATTGTTACCCTTTATGTTTGTTTTTTTATTCACGCATTGTTGTTAATAAATTGAAATTTTATCCGACTGTTTTACAAGTTAGACGGTTAGCTAGCTATATAATTAGGTTTAACACACAACTTTCTACATTAGAAATTGCCTGTACCAAGTCAGGAATATGACAATTATTATTCATACGTTTGTTGTGTTAGAGCTTTTTGTTTTGCCATTTGGTTAAGGACTTACCTTTTTGAATTTCTCCCGGAGTTTGGTATTTTTGTTATTATGCTTTTTGCATGTAAATAATAGGATAGCTAGCAAAGAAATGCAGTCTAAAAAGCATGATTCAGTTAAGAAATATTAATGTGGTAATTCAGTGCAAGCAAATTTCACCAATATAGATGTGGGGAGATGTGGTATGAGTGCCAATGAGACAACTCTCCATCCAAATCACAATTTATAAAAATAAACCATTATCAGTCAATGTACGGTATTCAACACGGTGCCTAGGCTCACACCGAACAGAAAGCTATAAGGGTCCCAAAAATAACTAGTATTAAACCATTTAAACGGGGAAATGACTGGTCTATATCACTAGTTTAGACGATTATAATCATCATGTAAAGACAATGTCTTTCTATTAAACAACAATAGTTATGTGTCCTCCGTTTATTACATAAACATTCACCAAAGATACTAGGCTTATAATTTGAAACGCCAGAAGCGTGTTTTGTATGTGTAAAAACTCATCACTGGCGCACGCATCAAAACAGTTATAAGCCAAATGCAAAACAATATTGAAAAGCATTTAAACCGAAAATGTTATAAGATAGCAGTTCAACAACATCTGATTCCTTTTATTACATAAACCATCCACCTACATGCTGTGATTTCCAAATAACAGATAGTATCTTGCCAAAACACAGTTTTAGCAAACTACCAAAAAAACCAAACTGTTGCAATATCAGACAAATATAATCAATAATTTCTCTTTGAGTAAGCGGAGTTGTGCATTACTATTCGCCGGACAATTTGCAATGGTCAAAATAGATATATGTCTATGAAATATCCCAAGCTAAGTCGAATCAATCATCTCAACAAGTTGTGGATAAAAATAAACAGGAACTTTGATAGATATGCAGTTTACACGCACAACATTAGGATAAGATATTAAATACTAATAATGTTCCTGGCCTCACGGTCATAAAACTTTCGAGCATGATTTTTGTATTCAGACTCGAAAATCAACCAATCGAATTGCTGGATTTCATGTTTCGAGCATAATTTTTGTGCTCCGAGCACTGAGCAAAGTTTTATGCCTTCAAGGCCTGGTGTTTTTTTTTAGACCTACAACGAATGGACGTTTTCTGATATATTTTTATCTGTATGTTAGTTTGTACTTTGAGACCAGTTGTCTGTTTGGGTTTCGAATCTAATTTGGCAACAGAACTAGAAAAAACGGTCATACAAGTATCAAGTTCAGCTGCCTATAAAACCAGGTTTACCATGATAAAATCAGTATTGTGACAGTTTTTTTTAATCGTTCCGTTTAATTATAACGTTCACTATTGTCAGATGTATATGGAAAAACTTCCCTTCTGTGAATTTACCTTCATGTTCTGTTTGGAATTTTTTGTTTCTGTAACTTTATTAACAATATTTTCAATCTTAAGATGTGATTATAAATATTGATATTATTTTTAATCATATCTTATGGTTGAAAATATTGTTAATAATGTTACATGTTCTAAAAATTTGATATCAATAATAAAAACTACCAAAGGTCATATGATAGTTTATTGCCTTCTTGCATGGTGCCTTCAATACTCCTTTGTATGACTTAAATAAAATAAACTTATTTAGAAATGCTAATGAACTATATTTCCAAAGGTTACTACATTTATTAGGAAGGACTTTTTTCAATTATTAACGTAATTGCGAAAGGTAAATTGTTTCTTTTTGTACTATACTGCTTTTGACCATCTGTTATTTTGTTGTTCTCAAAGCTATCGCTTATATCGGTGTTTTGTGTCTATTTTTTTCTTTTTCACCACTTGTATATTAGAGGAAGATTGAGCGGTCACAAACATGTCCAACTCCGCTACATTATTTATGTCCCTGTTGCAAGTAAATTGACTGTAGTTAGCTGTCGTTGGTTTACGTTTGTTATATTTGTTTTTTCTTCGTAAATTTTAATTTTATACATAAGGCCAATTTACTTCTCGTTTGAATTGTTCTATCTTTTTATATCGGGGCCGACTTCATGATTTTGGTTTTATCATTGTAGAAGGCTTTAATCGATTATATTTACTGCCTCTAAAATCTAGTGGATAGTTGTATCTTAGTCTATTTAACCGCATCTCCTTATTTTTATACGTATACGTATACATAAAGATTATTACATTAATACAAGTGGATTATCGGATTTATCCTATCGAGATAGTTAAATTATCAATTTTAAAGTCCGAGCCTCGGCGAGGACTTTAAAATTAATAATTTAACTATCGAGATTGGATAAATCCGATAATCCACGCGTTACTATGTAATAATCTGTTTCTCTAATGATTAAAAGATAATTTTTCTTCTTTTCTAAACCAAAATCCCCTTTCGAGTGCCTTCCGCTTTCCCTGAAGTTGTAAATTTCATTAACACCTGTTAGAACATTTTGATCAATTCAGGGAGCTGAGAAAGGTTGTGAACCTTTGACTCAGCCAATCATCTTCTGAGATCACCGGCTACCACAAGTTGATTAATTTTTTTTATACAATTGGTTTCGAAAGGCATATATTTCCATAGAATTAGAGAAAACTTTCTACCTATAAGATATAAACGTGTTGCTTTAAATTCTTTTTTTTTATCACTCTAGTCCTTTCAGTCCAATTTTATGATGTTGATAGTTTATATATATAAGATTTTTTTTATGTGTGTCATTAATCTGATAAAAAGGCATTAATTTCCGATTAATCATTGTTCTTACTAAAAGGTCAACAGTGAGACAAAGCTTAATATAACATATTAATATGTAATATATATATATGTTAACGGCAATAAGTAAAATTAGGCATTCAGCTTAATTCCTAAGCAATAAGCTAACGCCTAGGCATTAAGTTATTGCCTGAAATTTTCAGGCAATAAGCTTATTTCCTGATATCTGATGATGATTATTCATCCTATTGCCGAATATAATTTTAGGCAATAAGTAAAATCTGGAATTTATGCCTTAGCTATTTGGTGATTTATTCTTGATATAAAGTCGTTTCTTAATTATATTTCTAATATAACATGTATAATTATACATGTTTCATTTGACAGATCTTCATATTTAGTAAGCTTATTTAGTAATTTTAGCAGTTATAAAACAGAATTAACTCCTACTTTTTTCATGTTTTTGCGGTTTTTAAAAATATTAAAAAGATTTAAAAAAAAAAATGATTGTATCCAATTAAAAAAGGGGAGATTCTATAGAATAATTTGTATATTTATTTGATGCGTTATTTTGTATTAGTGAGTTTATTTTCGGTCTCTTGTGGATAGTTGTCTCATTGGCAATTAAACCACATCTTCTTTTTTATATTTAGGATGAAACTTGACCCTGTAGTTTTGCATTGATAAAAATTGATTTTTTTTCTCTTGGTCATTTGCAAACGTATGTTATTTGCAGTAATAAAATAGAATATTTAAAGTACTCAGTATTTATATAAGAAGCACGAGATATGATTTTAAAATTTAAAGTATAAAATCCGTGACAATTAATATATTTCAGCTCCCATAAAACATATAATGATGTTACCTATGACATATTTAACATGTTTAATTTTACCCCTTTACAATTATTTTGTCAATTCTAATATAAAACGTAGTTATATTTTTTTTTACTTATGTTTTGTTTCAAAGAGTTTAAATGTAGCACTACAATTAAAATATCAAAATTATTTATTACCTTTAATTTAAAACTAATAATTATTTTCTTATAATTAATCTGTTTTTAAATTAAAGTTGTTGATTAAATTTGAGACACTATTTCATTTTTTTAATTTGCTATTTTCTTTTACGCCAATACTAAGATAATAAATGTCTTTTATTTACTCGCATTTATATTTTAGGCATTAAGCTTAATGCCTGCACACTTTTTTTTAGGATTAAAGTTTAAATCCTAGGATTTAAGACTAATGCTTAACATCATTTATGCAATAGACTTACTGCCTAGGTGTTAGCTTATTGCCTAGAATTTAAGCTTAATGCCTAATTTCACTAATTGCCGCTAACATATAAGAAATGTACATGTTTTTGCTGATGAGCATCTCAATGAAAGATCAAGCAAGTGACGTTGACGTTATAGAAACTAAAAGTCACTGCACGATCAATTTACAAGTACATATATAAACGCAGGTGTTAAACACTGTCATTGAACTTAACTATTAATTAACATAGCAAGTATCACAATTTATCTTTCTTAAGGTGGTACCTAACACTTTCACTAAAATTAATTTGGCTCGTTTAATTTTCATAAAATTTTGACAAAGTATTTACTTTGACCATTTAACAAAAATATAAAAATATCAAAAATTTTAAACCAACCACTTTATCAGAAAAATTACACTGGTTATATAGCAGTTTGACAAATACCAATTTTGATCAAAGAGAAATTTTATGTTCCCTTTACAACACAACGTAATTTAAACGTTAAGCTGACTTTACAGAGTTATCTCCCTGTAGTTTTAGGTACCACCTTAACAGAGTATTATATAAAAAGCATGCTGTATGATTGCCAAATAGACAACTTTTTACCAGAGACCTAATGAACGTTAAGTAACTAACAACTGCGGACAAATTCAAACTGCATAGCAAGCTATAAAATGTCCGAAATGAAAAATGCTTGACAATACAAACGAGAAAACTAACCGTCTGATTTATGTAAAACACAATCAACAAAAGAAATTTGATATACAACAACATACAACTTTGATCATAGGTTCCTGGCTTAGGACAGGTACCTTTAGAATGTTGCGGGTCTATATATTTTAGTAGGCGCCAAACTCTCCTCATGGTTTGTCCACTAGATATAACGAGCTTGCAAAACTTGAGGGGTTTAGTTTTTTTTATCACATTATTAAGCAAAGACTGGATACACGCCATATTAAAACTTTTGATGATAAGATATTGACAAATATTGATCTACATTGTTTCCCTACCGCATATTCATTCTATACTTCGTCCAAATGATATACTTGATATTAATAAAACTAGAATTCTTATAAATTAAGCCGATAGTTTTCCTGTGCGGGCCATTTATAACCGACTGTACGATATAGGGTTTTCTAATTGTTGAAGTCTTTACAGTGATCTATATTTGCTTACACTCACTTTAAATGACTCCTTGTGGATAGTTGTCTTTTTTTGGTAATTTTACCAAATCTCCTAATTTTTATGCATATGAAGCTTTTGACCTCTTTGATACAACCGAGTTGCTATAAATTCCCATTTTCCACCCCGTATTCCCTTCCCTTCAAATACCAAAAAAAAAAAAAAAAATGATTTACTGATTTTAATGATTTTGATAGTTGAAAATGGAAGATATTTTTATTGATTTTGAAATTATTTGCAAATGAACCTTTAATCTAATTATAAAACATTTTTTCGTATTATTTATTGTCCCCATCAAAGGTCATCTGGTAAAAAAAGGATATGAGAATAATAAAATGTGATATAATTGTCAATAATCATCTAGTAAATCAAAGATCAAGTGACGGAGAAGTTGGCAATTATAGATCACTGTACGACCAATTAACATTGATTGATTGTTGGTTGCTTTACGCCGCATTAGCACAAAAAGGCTATATCGCGGCGATACGACCAATTAACAGGTACTGATATAAACACAAAGGTTAAACAGTGGCATTGATGAATTCCATTTTAATTTAAAAAGTAGATATCAATATTTAATATTCTTACAAAGCAAACAACGAAAAACAAATATGATATACAACAGGAAACTACAACAACTAATCACACGCTGCTCACTTGGAATCAGCGCATTCAGAATATGTCAGGGTTAAACATGTTAGTAGTTGCCCTATTCTCATCGACTTTATATGATGATCATATAAGTCTACATTTGTTCAATGGTTTTAACACGTTATCAGACGAAGACATGATGCACAATATCTTTAATTCTTAAATGATTATTTATTGAAGAATCTTAATCTACATTATTTCTTTATCGAGTTTCTACTCTATAATACTCTCCAAAGTTATACTCGATATTATAAATCTTATATAAACTATGCCGATAGTTTTTCGTTTCAATTGTTTAACATTTTTTATGTATGGGCTTTTTATAGAAGACGACACGGTATGGGTCTTCTCATTGTTGAAGTTTTTAAAGTAAGCTGTGCTTGATTGTTTCCTGCAGCAGTTCTAAAATACACAGTCAAATTACATTAACCGTATATTGGTGTATGATATACAGTCACTGACCGTAAATCGCCTTGTTTATGACGTTGACAATGCGTTCCCGTATAGCGTGTTATTTATAACGTCAATAAAACACAGATTCTCGGAAATTTTACTACGTATTCTCAAAATTCAAAATTGATGTTTTTTTTACCTTTATATTTCTCATTTGGAACAGTTACAGAAGTTGCAGTATACAAAGATTAACCAGACATTGTCTCCGAATATGAATTTGATAGAAATCCTGTTCCTAAGCCTTTTACAAACAACATTCATGTTTCGAGATAATGTATGGTTATTCTGTATGTTTTCACCCTTCATTGAGTTCTAGTGAATAGATGTCTTTTTGGTAAAGATACTGCATCTCCTTTTGTATTTACATATTAGGCATTATACCTCTCTGCTACAACCGTGATGCTATACATTCTTATTTTCATCATCCTAGTTCTTTTAGATATTCCTCAATGCTCCTCAACTTCATACTTTATTTGGCCTTTTTAATTTTTTGGATTCGAGCGTCATTGGTGAGTCTTTTGTAGACGAAACGCGCGTCTGGTGTATATACAAAATTTAGTCCTGGTATCCGTGATGAGTTTATTTCAATCCAAATGAAAAACAATTAAACTATTTTTATCATGTTGATAGTTGAAAATTATAAGCTTGTTTTTATGTTTCTAATATTATTCTTCAAATGAATCTTTAATCTAATAATAAAACATTTCTATTCTTATAATTGTCCCTACCAATAGGTTATCTGGTAAACATAGAAGTGATCTAAGATTAAGAAAATATGATATAATTGTCAATGAGCATCTCAATTAGAGATCAAATGTCGTAGAAATTAGAAACTATAGGTCACTGTACAATCAATTTACAGGTACAGATATACATACAAGTGTCAAACATTGGGGTTGGGATACGAAACAGTCAGTGGCATTATTTATCTTTCTTAAAAGAAAATGTTGTATAACTGCCAAATTGACAACTCTTTACCAGAGATCAAGTGACCAAGAAGTTAATTACTATGGGTTACAGTATGCCTACATTTACGGACTAAACCAAACTTACAAAGGAAGCTATACAATGTGCAAAATGTGAAAAGTAAAACAATTCATAAGAATAAATGACCACCAGAATTATGTACGAAACAATCAACGTGGAAGAAGTATGCTTTACAGCAACAAACCTGTAATCACTTGCTCCTGAATGAGTACAGACACATTAAGAAAATGAAGGAATTAAATATATTACTATGCTCCCCACATTCCTCATCTTGTGTTGTCTACTTTATATAATGAACATATAAGACTCCAATTATTTAGAATCTTTTATACACGTTTACAACCGAAACCTGGATACACTTTTAAACTTTCAATGATTATCCATTATCCTATCCTGGTCTACATTTCATTCCTATTAAAGTGGGGCGGTAAAAGATACCAGAGGGACATTAAAACTCACAGATCGAAAACAATCTGACAACGCCATGACTATAAAAAAAAAAAAAGACAAACAGACAAACAACAGAACACAAGCCACAACTAAAAAGAAAACTAAAGACTAAGCAACACAAACCTTATCAAAATATGAGGGTGATCTCAGGTGCATCGCAGGTAAATTTATTAAAATTGTATATAATTCAAGATTAGGTTTCTGTTTCTGTTTTTTTTTTATGTATTTGATAACAATTACAAGAATATTGATATATAATTGTGATAGTAATTGTGCAACTAACCATGTCGGCATTTCTTCTTAATCAAACTGTGCAAAACAAATAAATTCTATGCTCATAGTTGCTTTAAACTAAAATCAATGATTAATCATCTTTACTTTTACATACGAATAGACAGTAAAAATGTATGACAACTACAAACAATAAGACAAAAAATAACATCCGATCAGAATTATAAATAAATAAACACAAAAACGCTGGATAAACAAATACCGAGACACTTCTTATAGCAGTGCGAATTCACATTCTGCAAAACGGTCATATTCGAGAATATGCCACGTAAGTTACTTTAACGACCAGACGACGTGAATGGTTAACCACAATCTTAGACGTGGAAAACATGTCCTTAGTTAGTTTAGACACAGTCACATCGTATTGGCCAACCAATTCGTGATGGTGGTAATAAAATTTACGGAGTGTCATTTTTAATTTTTCCGCCTCATAACTTTGTTGGATCAGTGTCTGCGTAAGGAGCACAGTTCTGTAAATGAAGTCCGAATAGTGTGAACATGCACGAGCATAACGTATCAACTCAGATATGTAAACAACATGTGATGGTACATAGGGTCTGTATGTTAGTAATACCCATACCGCATATTAAGCTACCAAAAAACCCAAAATAACAAAATAAATGTAAAAAATATAAAAACCAGAAAACTAATGGCCTGCTTAATGGACAAGACAATACAAAATAAACACATATCACAAACAAATAAACAACAAGCACTGAATAACAAGCTCCTGCCTTGAGAAAACACTAACACATGTTTTGTGGCAGGGTTTAACATGTTTGCTGGCGGTAAACTCTTCCCCTTACACAGGACATGACCGTTTTATTAACATAGGATTTCTTTCTTTGGCAAAGAAAAGTCGGAATCTAAAATAGACATATTGGTTTTTCATACAACTTTGCACGAAATAGTTCAACATTACCACCTGCATAATATAAATAGTATACCATATTTCATTATGAAAGAAATAACGCAACTTATAATTTTAAAGCCATTGGATTTTCTTAAATAATGCAATATGATTTAACAAATATTATACATGAAACGAAATATATTCGAGGACAACTAATTAAGAGCGTCAAAAGAGCTCAATTTCAAATAACTGATAGTTACTGTTTTACTTTTACTCTCTAATTTATTTTGTTATCTAAATACGCAATATCATATAAAATCATACATATTATACACATATTAACTGGGTTGTCGAATCTTTCATGTGTGCTTCTGTAAACGGTTAAGGATGGCTATATTTTTGTTTTCGGTGGGTTCTTTTTTACGAATCTACATCAGAACTTTGCTACTAAAATCCAGCTCTTAAATCTATGGAATGAAATATGCATCATTGGGCTGCTACTTTTAGTTTTTTTTCTCATTGGTGATACAAACTGCATGATATATATATATGTCAACATAAATGTCTTGGTATATCTAAATTATTTTGTCATTGTTTATGTCTATTTTACATTACAAAAGAGTTCTAAACAGAGCATCTTCTCTCGCATTCATAACGCAATTAATAGAATAATATACATAGACGTACTGGTGAAATTTATTAATTCTTTACTCGTAAATGATAACAAAATACTATTAATAGTAAAAGTAAAAGGAAGTCAGCGGAAAGAAAATTGAACAATTTGAAACGAGATAAGTCGAGGGGAATACAGTGAATTTGAATTGAACAGAGAGAAGAAAATATTCCAATGTTGAGGCTTATGCTAGACAGACAGGATACATCAAAATGAAAAGTGTGGCGACCTTTGTGATTAGTCTTTACACGATGTAAAACGTTTTGACGGACCAGTAGACGTTTGGTGACTTTACGACAATAATCTTTTATGTTGATTGTCAAATTTTAATAGATAAGGGTCTTTTAAATATTAAGTCATTGCAATTTTTTTTACTGCATCATGGAGTGATAATTTTCGTGCATCATTCATTACCTAAGGACCCCACATAATTTCAATAACTAGACTTTTCCTGATATTAAGCAATCTACATATATTTTATTGTAAAAATGACAATAATGAAAAACGGGGTTTTGTCCACCGCTAACATAAAAGTATAGGTTACAGCTCTAGGGCTCCGAGTAAAGACATTATGATTTTTAAACAAATACTTAAAGAAACTTTAATGTTTACATATAACCAATTTAATTAGACAAAAATACGTGTAAACAGCGTATGCTTAAAATTAAGTCATTAAGCACACGGAAGCAAGAGCAAATTAACAACATAGGGTTTCAATGAGAATTTATTCTTTTTCAAAGAAACTTTTGAATTTAAAATAAACAGACTTGCACTTCATACAACTGTGCATAAATATAAACCTTATAGCATATTTCACTATGAAAGAAATAACACAACTTATAATTTAAAGCCGTTGAATTTTTCGGAATTAATCTCAAACGTTTTATCAAACATAATACATGGAAAGAAATATATTTGAGGACAATGGATCACGAACGACCAATTTCAAATAATTGGTAGGTACTGTTCTACAATTATTTTTTTTATTTGTTTATTTAAATATGCATAATCATTTGAAATCATACATCAATACATATTTGCTTTATTTTTTTATACAAACTGCATGGTATATATATGTAAACATAAATTTCTTGGTTTATCTTAATAATTTTGTCATTGTTCATGTCTATTGCTCATTTCAAATGTTCTATACTTATAGCACCTTCTCTTGTATTTAATAATATGACGTTTACGCGATTTAGAGAATCATATATTTGGACATATTGATAAAAGAGGGACGAACGATACCAAAGGGACAGTCAAAATCATAAATCTAAAACAAACTGACAACGCCATGGCTAAAAATGAAAAGGACAAACAAACAACAGCACACACGACACAACATAGAAAACTCAAGAATAAACAACACGAACCCCACCAAAAACTAGGGGTGATCTCACGTGCTCCGGAAGGGTAAGCAGATCCTACTCCACATGTGGCACCCATCGTATTGCTTATGTGATAACAAATCCGGTAGGTCACATTCATGAAAGGGAAGGGGATTGTAGTTACGACGTAAGGAACATTATAAAATATAAAAAGATATAAAATATATTATATCTTTAGTCGAAATGATTTACAAAATACTATTTATGGAAAAAGAAAAAAGGAAATAAGCAGAAAGTATATTGACCAATTAGAAAAGAGATAAGATGAGAAGAATAAAAGAAATTTGAATAAAAAAAAGAGAGAAGAAGCTGTTCCAAATATAAAGCTTCACAGAGATGAGGTTTGTGCGTGAATGTCTGGATACATAAAGAGGATCAAAGAGATGTGTGGCGACCTTTGTGATTTGTCATTACACGACTTTACAAGACTTTTTGACGGAACAATTGTACGTTTGATAAATTTCCGATAACTAGACTTTACCATCAATAAAGCAGTCTACACATGTGTAGTGCTAAAATGACAAGAATGTACACAGGGTATCGCTAATGTTAAACTATACGGTGTTCATCATATACTAGTATCTGATATAACAAGTTTTCAATTCTAGATTTGTTCTTTGAAATGTGTTTGTCTATGTTTTTAATTTATTTTTCACGTCTTTAATATGGATGAAATATTTGAAAGCGGATATAAAGCTCATAATATATAGTTATTTTTTTTCTTTAATGATTTCTGTATCCTTGAATGAATGTCTTTATTTCCAATTTCAAACGCAATTGAGTTATCATAAAAAGAGTGTTACATAGTCGAGAGGTTTGGCTAAGCATAACCTAGGTCCAACTTACCCATGTTTCTTACAATGTCTTGTACCAAGGCAGGTTTACGGCAGTTGTTATCTACAGTCCGTGTCTATGAATGTTGGCCTTTGATTGTGTTTTACTTCAGTGTTACTATTGTTCCATTGTTTTGCTCTGTGAGGTGATGTGCTTCCTTCGACTATTTTTTACGCAAATTTATTTAGCTTAATCTAATTATGACTTTGAACAGAGGTAAACCACGGTTGCCTTCATCGTTACATAATCAAAACTAAGGTCAAAAATAAAAATCAGAAATTTAATATCAGAATATGTCTCGCCCAATTCGTTAGCAAGCTATGTGGGAAATCAGTTAATTTAATACATTAATTTCACCCACTCAGGCGTTATTATGCGTGGATGTATACACATTTATATAATCTTGCAGCTTGTTTATATTACAGGTAAACCAAAATATCCTTAAAAATCTAAAACTAAATGATAAGAGTAACAAGCGATAATAGAAATTTTTGATTTTGATCAAATATTATACTTGAAAATATGAATTTTAAACAAGATAAAAAAAAAATGTAAATCCTTGTAAACGTTAAAGACAAGAAGATATAAATTTGAGTATAAAAGAAGTAATAATAATTTGTAAACATTTAACAAAAACAGTTTCTCTAAAAGGGAGAATTATACACAGGATTTCAAATTTATCTGTTTTTATTAGAATCATTATTTCTTTTGTCTTTCTGTCTTTCGGTAGTTGCGTCAAGTGAATATGGAATCAGTCTAAAAGTGGAAAAACTAGATTTATAACTTATGTTATAATACTCATCCCCCCGTACAATTTTAAATATACAAAATTCTTTTATTCAAACCTAAATTGTTTTTGATGGGAACAGGGAATTTTTGGGGGTACAGGGTACCATGTTGACTTTTCCAAAAAATCTTAAATAAGAAAAAAATAGGGAAAATAAAACAGATTTATTATATTGTATGAGTTCATGGTACATGATTATTACTTTAAGAGAAAATGTCCCTTTGGAACGTAAAACATATATTTCCACGATAACTGTGAATCTCCGAAATAAAAAAGATTAAACTTTACGACGAAAAAGAAGGCACATCAAATGCTATCTAAGTTCATTTAAGGTCAACTTTACATGAGGGAATTGTAACTTCAGTTTTTTTTTTTTAAATCTATTGTAGAAAGTATTAAATTATCGTAATTCGAATACTTCTGTTGTACGCGGTTAAGGATTCTAGAGATATCAAGACTTGATTTTGTGAGGTTTTTTGAAATTCACTATTTTGCATTGTCGAAATACCTTATACCATTGCTGACAAAAGCTACATATGTACACAAAACGGACCGAAACAAGGAAGCAGAATTCATCTAACGTCAATTTTGCCCGAAGTAGTTGGAACCTCAATTTCTCGTTATCGGTAAGTTGTGCATTTTTTCTTTGATGTGTACTCTCTGTCAGTATCAGTGGACTGGTTTACGTAGTTAAACCACTTAAAGTTACTACCTTCATGCTCATGCATGTACCAAAGTAACTTATAAAGTTTACCCGATAGTTTTTTTATCATTTGTTGCTAGCTTGTGCCAAAAACATACCATTTTTAACTTGATCTGCAGTTCAAGTGGAAATCTTCCAAGTTCCCCATATACCATAAAATTTGGCGTAGATGATCGCACACCCAAACTGCGCTTACAAAACTGTAGATGTAACTTTTCAGTATTATTTTTATTTTCAAACCCCCATATTTCCGAGGAATAGGTCAAAATAGGAACCACCAACGCATCAAATAATTTTAGCTGTAGATCAATCGGAAGTGAGATATTTTGTATCTTCTTGTAAAGAGCATAAAGTGCTTTTTGAGCTTGGTCTACCAATTTTTTACGAGCTTGAAAGAAATTTCCGTTGTAATTAAACAGCAGACCAAGATAAACATATGAATCTTTAATTTCAATAATTTCATTACATAGTTTAAAAGTAACATTCTTATTATACTTTCTCTTTGAAAAAATTACAATCTTTGTTTTTGTAACATTAACAGTGAGTTTCCACTCAAAACAATATTGCTCAAAAACATCCAGAGCTTTTTGTAACCCTTCTGCCGACTCCGCAAAAATAATTGTGTCATCAGCGTACAGAAGAATAAATAACTTGATGTACAAATCAAGATTCTCTGTAAATTTTCCATTAATAAATTTTAGACCATCCACAGCGTTTTCATCCAGATATTCCTCCAAGTCATTAAGATATAAGGCAAAGAGAAAAGGTGACATTTTTTCTCCCTGTCTTACACCTACCTCACACGGGAAAAAATCTGTTTTCAGTTCTCCATTTTTAACACAAGACTTAATATCTGTATACATGCTCAATATAACTTTAAACATTTTCCCACCAATATTATATTTTAATAGTTTTTGCCATAGTCCCACCCTCCACACTGTGTCAAACGCTTTTCTAAAATCTACAAAAGCGCAAAATAATTTCTTTCCCGAACTTAAATATAGTGAAATTAGAGCATGCATGATAAACATACTATCTTGGACAGAATACCCCTTACGAAAACCACCCTGGGCATCAGTTATAATCCCGATCTCGTCTGACAGAGCATTAAGTCTTGAATTAAGTATAGAGGTGAACACCTTTCCTAAATTCGATGTAAGACAAATAGCTCGGTAATTATCCAAATTATTTGGATCCCCCTTGTTTTTAAATAACGGCTTAATGATACCAATAAGCCATGAATTTGGAACGATTCCAGAATCAAACACTAAATTGAATAACTTAGTGTAAATAGGCAAAAATTGATTCACCGTGCTTTTTATATATTCGTTGACAATCTCATCTTCCCCTGGGGCTTTCCCATTACATAACTTTTTTAACAGCTGACAGTATTTCGTCCTCTGTAATTTCCTGATCTATAATTTCAATAAAACCCTGATTTTTTATACTATTAGCTAAATCCTCAAAATCAATATCATCATCTGGAACATCGCTTTCATTTAATGACTTAAAATACTCATATAATTGATCAATAGTAATTTGAGTATCTTTATCAGACCCCCCTCTATCTAATCTTTTCAAGATTTTCCAAAATTTACCAGAATCTTTTTTCGAAAGTTTACGCATGTCAGATTCTAGTGCATGTTGAAAACTCTCGAAACTTTTATTCATTTCGGTTCTATAAACTTTCCCGGACTTTTTCATCTCATCTCGGTTCTCTTTATTCTTATTTAAACTGTAACGGTTTTTCGCTTTATGGAAACCCTTTCGCTTATCTCTGCATTGTTTATTAAACCAAAGTTGGTTAGAAGTACCAGATGGATAGAATCTTCCCTTTGGTTTAAACACACGATTAGCGGTACTTTTAAAAAGATCACATATTTTGTCAACAGCTGTGTTGATTCGTTCTTTTGGATCAGTACTACTGTCCTCTGACAAAAGCAGTGATATCTCGTCAAATTTAGTAACGTCACTAACGAGTGTCTCAATAAACCGGTTTTCCTTGTCTGGGACCCATCGTGCATGACCACGCTGACTACTACAATTATCATCGGAATGTGTAGTAAAAATGTTCACTGAAGCATGAAAACAAAAACAAAGACCACAATGAACGTCAGAAAAAAGTGGATTGAATTCGAGAACATTGAATTCTTTTATCAATGGAAATACACTGGAGGACAGTAATAAATAATCAATAAGAGATACACTATTACATGTAGTTAAACCTATCATATGATCATTACCTGGTAACCTACTGTTACCAATATACAAATTGTTACGTTTACAAAAATCTATAAGTTTGTACCCATAGTTATTAGGCACACTGCTATCTTCTGAACTTCGCTTTAAAGATACATTGCTGTCACATAAATTTTGATAATCGTACAAATATGACACAAAACTGTCATCTTCAAAATCATCCAGTATATCAAAAAGACTGTCATCAGGGATGACAACATCATCTAACAATTTGGTTTTGGCATTCAAATCACCAACAATTAGAGGTTGACCATTATACTTATTAACAAGTTCTATCATTTCAATTTCAACCTCTGTGAACGCCTCATTGCTTGTATACTTAGTATTTTCAGGTGGAAGATACATACATCCCATTAACAAGTTTTTATCAAAATCAACTAACCCCTTTTCTAATACTACCCACTGTACGAATTCAGAATTAGATTTTGGAAATTTCAAAAAATTTTCTAAATTACTTTTAAAACAAATAATTATACCACCCGACTTCTTTTTAAATTTTGTTCTATGCTTAGCAAAATACTTATACCCATCAGGCATCCCTAGAATGTCAAATTCATCAGTCTTTGATTCCAAAAATATAAGTATATCATACATCAGCATCAGTTCCTGAAATTCAGGAGACTTAAGCTTCGATCTCAACCCACATACATTTAGGCAAATACATTTCAGAGTATGATTTGAAAAACAATTATTTTCAGTACTCAACAGATCACTCCTGCTACGGAGTCCATCCTAGATACTTTTATGATGTTTACCTTGCTTTTCAGTAGATGAAGGGGTAGTATTTGAACTCAGATTGCGTTTTCGCAGAGCTGGTGTGTGAACAATTGCCTCAACGACATGAGTATTACCAAAAAATGAGGACAATTCAACAATATATTTATCTACCCCTTTATCACTGATATGTACTCCGCTAGGATCATTGATGTCATAAAGTGGCCTCACAGCATTACCATTTTGACAAAATATATTAAAAGTGTCAATCAAAGATACAGAACTATCCTTTTTACATAATTAAGCAAGAAAATTGTTTACAGATTGTGTTGTGTCATTCAATTTTAGTATGCTCTGTCCTTTGCCTTTACGAGGAATGATAGTGCAGAGACCTATTTTTGCACTTGGAAATCTTAATTTTACACAGTTAACAGCACTCGTAGCGTTTACATTCACTTCATCTGGGTCACTTCTATTACGAGTGATATCATTTGTCCCAAGACAAATGACCACCTTTTCGACACTTGCATCTGTGTCATCCATGACGGACAGAGCATGGTTAAGAAGCTCATCTATATTCTCGAAGGAGGCACCAGATACAGACGCATTTATAACATCAGGGCTGAAATTTCCCAACCGTTTACCATTTGATGCTCCAAGTATTAAAGTTTTTGATTTTGGAATCACATATGTGTCTTCTATACCTGTATCACACGGTGTAATGGATTCGTCAAAGCTTTGTGACTGACCACGTCTCCCTTCGATGATTTCATCCGCGTATTCTCCCATTTCTCGCCTTGTCTTGTCATCCTGATATTTTTCACAGTCCCGCTTTATATGCCCCGCTAACAAACAATAATTGCATACAACCTCCTCCAGACAGTCTTTAGATATATGTCCAGGCTGATGACAATTATAGCATTTACGAAGTTGTTGGGGTTTATCTCTACATTTGAACGAGGGGTGATCAGTTCCATTACAGAATTTACAGGATGTTCTATTATTATCGGCAAATAGTCTGATTTCATGTTTACCAAATGATATCTTATTAGGAAGTATAGGTACACAGTTTTTAAGCTGTAAATATCTAGTACCATTCTCAATACTGGTGTCTTTAATGACACCTCTCCTGATCGAACCTTGGACCACTTGCCCGAATTGCGACATTTGTGTTGTAACGAAACTGTCACTAAGTTCGTAGGGCAAATCTTTAATTGTGACATTTGTTAATTGTTTATCTATTTCAACAAAATTAACTGACCTGTCTCGAATTTTAATTCCAACAGTGATCAATCTATCCCTTTGATTTTTTTCTTTCACAGTAACAACACAGTTTTTCTCTGTAAGTTGTATAGAGTTAATAGATTCTCTAGAGATCACATATTCAATTGCACAGAGTACTTCGTTGTGTTTTAAGCCGTATAAATATTTTGTTGAGAAGTGGATAGATAAGTCTCTATTGATATCGCCCATTTTCTACTAGTAGTGAGTACTCCTCAGATAGATGTCCACATCACAATATCAGTAAAAGTCATAAATCCGATTTTTTTCAACGATTTGAATATTAAATCATCGTTAGTAACACTTAATGTGCATATGTGTCAAATTTCATAACTCTGAGATGCTTACAATTACTTAAATTACTATTTTTCCGGACCCCCGAAAGTTCATGTCAGACACTCTCAGGACCGGTAACTCTCCGTTTCGATAGTGTGTTTGGATGTTTGACAGTGTCTTATGACAATAAAGTTCTATGTTTTTCCTATATGGTGTTAATAACTGTGTTGCACGGTGACAACCGATCTGAGCATTAGGAGTGTTATTTATTTGATATTTTTTTATGTTCAATACAGACATGGGGAGACAGTAATTATATTAGTTACCAAATGATTATGATAGAACATGTTCTACATCTTTGGTTTTGGATACATTTTGTAGCTGGGAATTGTTAATTTCTGTGTCGATTTGGTCTCTTGTGGAGAATTTTCTCATTGGCAATCATACCTCATCTTTTTTTATATGTATTTGCTTACTATTGGTATGGTTCTATTTACATTACTTTGTGGTGGATCGTCAGTATCATTAGTAAAAAAAAAATTTAAAATGTCGAATTTCTTCCTCAGATTAGAATACATTTATTGGTTTTAAGTAATGACAATGGCTTAAGTCTGACATGATTATTGGGGCTAAATAAGATCGGAAGTAAACCTCTGTGCTGATTTATATCAATTCTTTATATCTCCTCCAAAGCTGGTCGAAGCAAAGACAAATTTTGACCAAAATAAAAATGATTTCACCAAAAGAACCTTTGTGAGCATGCTTCAAAGACTCATAACTGCTCCAAAAGTAATCTGATCGAATTTGAAGCATGTCAAGCAGATATCATCAACATCTACTTAATAAGTCTTAAAATATGTCTAAATACCTAAAAAGCTATTTAGTACTCAAAAGGTATTGCAAAATTATTCCTTTTCATTTTTTGTTTTGTTATATGGATACAAATATAAGTGATACATGTACCAATACAGTATTTGTTGTGGTATGCAAGTGTAGTAATTAGCATTTACTGTAACAATGTTAATTCACACAAATTAAGAAAAAACAAATGAATGGAACAGATACTCCGCAGGGTGCTGCTTTATACGACTGCAGAGGTGGAAACCTGAACGGTTGGGGCTAGTATGGACACAACATAGGTTTCTGACACAGATTGAATGTGGTCTATAAAGAACTTCAACTTAAAAATTTTAAATTGGACATTTACCTATTTTGGTCCAATATCCAAAATCTAAATACATGGTTAAATTCAGAATATCATAGAACCCGAAGAATTCAATTTTTGATCGGACCAACTTGAAAACTGGGCCCATAATCAAAAATCTAAGTACATGTTAAGACTCACCATATCAAAGAACCCCAAAAATTCATTTTTGTTAAAATCAAGCTGATTTTAAATTTGGACCCTTTGGACCTTAATGTAGATCAATTTAAAAACAGGACCAAAAATTAAGAATCTTAACACGGTTAGATTTGGCATATCAAAGAAGCACAATAATTCATTTTTTTGATGAAAGCAAACAAAGTTTAATTTTGGCCCCTTATTCCTTGGGACCAAAACTCCCAAAAATAATCCAAACCTTCCTTTTGTGGTCATAAACCTTTATAGATTTCTATTAACTTATGCTAAAGGTATTGTTAAAAAAACCAAGAAAAATGCTTATTTGGGACCTGTTTTTGGTTCCTAAATCCTACCCTGTTGGGACTAAAACTACCAAAATCTATTCCAACCCTCCTTGTGTGGCCATAGACCTTATGTTAAAATATCATAGATTTCTGTTTACTAATACTTGAGTTATAGAGCAAAAACCAAGAACAATGCTAAATTTGGGCCCTTTTTCCTAAACTGTTGAGACCAAAATACCCAAAATCAATCCCAGCCTTCCTTTCATGGTCATAAACCTTGTGTCTAAATTTCATATATTTCTATTGACTTTTACTTAAGTTAGAGTGCTAAAACCAAATGTCTTTGGATGAAGACGATGACGCCAACGTGATACAAATGTACAACCAAAAAGTTTTCAATTTTTGTGGTGGTATAAAAATGATCTCAAATCAAATTTCTAATGGAGTTTGCAACAATAATTATTCAACTACTCATTTTAATAAAACATTAAGTATTAAAATATAAATGTCATACAGTCATGGTGATGATGCCCCCGCTAGCATATAACGTTTAAAAGGTACATAAAGTGAAGCTGCCAAAAATTGAACTTAAACTGAGTTTAGAGGTAATAAGCATTAATTATATACACATTTCACTAAATTTACAGACAAACTTGAGAAATTTTTCCATTTGTGAAAGGGCATAACCCTAGAATGATAATCAAAGTGCTTGTAATCACTGAATGGCTATTAAAGACTGCTTAAATTTATCAGTTGGTAGTAAAGTGAATTTTGCATTGTATAGTGTACATTGTATATACATGTATAGCATTATTTTAAGTTGATTCAACTACTATTATGGACAGAGAAATCTAAACTCCAATTTTTAAAGAAGATTTCATAAAGCATTGGTTTTAGGTAATTCAACAACCATTCTGGACAAAGAAATAACTCAAATTTATTGTCTGGAATCTACAAAAATGTTTGTTTTTGGCCCTTAATTCCTAGACTGTTTGACCCATAACCCACAAAATAGACCTCAACCTTCTACTTATGGTATTCAATATTACTACTGTGGATGCATTATTATTCTTTGGATACCAATTTTCGTGGCTTTTGTGGCTAGAGTCTTACCACGAAATTAAATGTTCAACGATTAACAAATTTTCTATAGGCTTGTATGCAGACTTCGGCAAAACCACGAAATTAAATATCCACAAATTGCAAACTTTCTTTAATCCACGAAAATTGGTACCCACGAAAATAAATGAATCCACAGTATGTTATAATTTTAAGGCTTCCTTTTTACTTATACTGAAGTTATTATCTGGAAACCATCCGTCTTGGGAAGACGACGACAGGATACATACATGTATTTCAACTGCAAAAATTTCTGTGGTTGTTTCAAAAATTTCAAACATGTACGATGAAATATTGTTTTAGAAATTGATAAGCCTAGATATGCCTTATAATTTTTCCCTGCATAGTTGAAGGACCATTTACACTCAGAACCGAGTCATCAGTAGGCAGCTAGTACAGATGTATTAAAACAACCTAGCATCATATTGCTAGTAGTGGTAGTAGCATTCTCGGGCAAATTTGTTCTTTTTTTTATAATATATTTGGTTCAAATCAATATAGAATGCTTTTATCTCCCTAATACTTACATTGTAAATAGAGGTGATACTACTTTGACAAATCCTTGTACATGAGAGTTTTCTGTCAAATCTTTATTTCACAAAGAATGATTTGCATAACAGTGAACTGAGCTCAAAGCAAAGTATTCAATAATACACTTAGACAAAGAGCTAAATTCAGTGATATACTTTGTACTACAGGTCCATCATTAACATCCATCGACCAAAACCACATCTCAAAAACATTCCATACTACATGGTTGGATTCAGAAGTCCTGAAAAAGACATGATTTTTTTTATCATATTTTAAGTATATACACACAGGTTTAAACTTTCTTGTGGTACAATCATTCCGTATCTAGCAACTATCAATTTGCTTCATGCACATAATGATATGTGTTGAGTTTACCTCTGTTGGAAATAAGAACACACAAACCTCCACCTAATTTTTAATAGTCAACGGACAAAACATTCAAAACTATAAAATATTATCTAAGACTTGTCAGTGTCTATTTACCATTGCCACTGAATCAGTGATATATGTACACATAATTATGTACATGCAAGACTAAAATTATAAAGTACACTAGAACAGACACGTGGTATCGCAGGTCCATGACTGAGTTAACGTATATAACTATGGGCAAGCCTTATTTTAGTATTAGTATTTTTATCTGATAAAGTTATGCCGATTAAACGATACACAAGTTTCTCTGCTTTCAAATCTTTCTGATTGAAACCGTCGAACTGGAACTTATCAATTATTGGTAATATTAATTATTTGAAAAACAAAATTTCCTGGAATGGAGTATTTTTTTAATCAACAGCATTGTCATATACATACATGTATTAGTTGTAAATAAAATTGAATTCTTTGATTCGCTGTTTTACGTCATGCCGGCTAACAAATTGAAAACTGTACCTAATTACGCCTTATTTTTAGTCCAGATTTTAGTATTTGTATTGTTACAATGTATCTTAGAAAGTCTAAACTGATTAAAATTTGACAATTTAGTAGTTTCAACCCTGTGGATACGACCCGTGTATATAGCATATTAATCCTGAATACACCGTTTGGTGGTGCACCTGTCAGACGCGGAACGTACAAATTAGGTAATCGGTAACAGGTGAATATACTATTAATTTTTGGTATCGGTATCGGACTCGATCCGGAACTTCTTAATTATTGGTAATATTAATTACGTGGAAAACAAAAGGGCCTGGAGTGGTGTAATTTTTAATCTACACCTTTGTACTATATTAGTTATATATAAAGTCGAATTCTTTGATTTGTCGTTTTTACGCGATGACGGCTGACAAATTGGACCTCGTAATTTTAGTATTATAGATATATAAGACTAAAACTGACATTCAGTCTTTACGATATCTTCATTCCCAAAGTCATTTTCAAATCTGACTTCATGGTAAAATAAGATTCCATATCTACAACCAATGAAAAGGAAATATCCCTGTAATAGACTAGCATTTAAATCACAGTTTTCGAAAATGGAAGCTAGGTCACCGTGGAACCTAGAACAAAACTAGAGGCTCTAAAGAGCCTGTGTCGCTCACCTTGGTCTATGTGAATATTAAACAATGGACACAGATGGATTCATGACAAAATTGTGTTTTGGTGATGATGATGTGTTTGTAAATCTTACTTTACTAAACATTCTTGCTGCTTACAATTATCTCTATCTATAACAGTACTTTCTGTGGAAAATGTTATTGAAAATCTTCAAATTTTAAGAAAAATTGTTAAAAATTGACTATGAAGGGCAATAACTCCTTAGGGGGTCAATTGACTATTTTGGTCATAGTGACTTATTTTTAGTTCTTACTTTGCTGTACATTATTGCTGTTTACAGTTTATCTCTATCTATAATAATATTCAAGATAACAAAAAAAACAGCAAAATTTCCTCAAAATTACCAATTCAGGGGCAGCAACCTAACAACCGATTATCCGATTCATCTGAAAATTCCAGGGCAGATAGATCGTGACCTGATCAACAATTTTACTTCCTGTCAGATTTGCTATTAATGCTTTGGTTTTTGAGTTATACGCCAAAAACTGCATTTTACCCCCATGTTCTATTTTTAGCCATGGCGGCCATCTTGGTTTGTTGGCCGAGTTACTGGACACATTTTTTTTAACTAAATACCCCAATTATGGCTAAGTTTGGTTAAATTTGGCCCAGTAGTTTCAGAGGAGAAGATTTTTCATAAGATTACTAAGATTTACGAAAAATGGTTAAAAATTGACTATAAAGGGCAATAACTCCTAAAGTGGTCAACTGACCATTTTGGTCATGTTGACTTATTTGTAGATCTTACTTTGCTGAACATTATTGCTGCTTACAGTTTATCTCTATCTATAATAATATTCACGATAATAACCAAAAACAGCAAAATTTCCTTAAAATTATCAATTCAGGGGCAGTAACCCAACAACGGAATGTCCGATTCATCTGAAAATTTCAGGGCAGATAGATTTTGACCTGATGAACAATTTTACCCTGTCAGATTTGCTCTTAATGCTTTGGTTTTTGAGTTATAAGCCAAAAACTGCATTTTACCCCTATGTTCTATTTTTAGCCATGGCGGCCATCTTGGTTGGTTCGCCGGGTCACCGGACACATTTTTTAAACTAGATAACCCAATGATGATTATGGCCAAGTTTGGTTAAATTTGGCCCAGTAGTTTCAGAGGAGAAGATTTTTCTAAAAGATTACTAAGATTTACGAAAAATGGTTAAAAATTGACTATAAAGGGCAATTACTCCTAAAGTGGTCAACTGACCATTTTGGTCATGTTGACTTATTTGTAGATCTTATTTTGCTGAACATTATTGCTGTTTACAGTTTATCTCTATCTATAATAATATTCAAGATAATAACCAAAAACAGCAAAATTTCCTTAAAATTATCAATTCAGGGGCAGCAACCCAACAACGGGTTGTTCGATTCATCTGAAAATTTCAGGGCAGATAGATCTTGACCTGATGAACAATTTTACTTCCTGTCAGATTTGCTCTAAATGCTTTGGTTTTTGAGTTATAAGCCAAAAACTGCATTTTACCCCTATGTTCTATTTGTAGCCATGGCGGCCATCTTGGTTGGTTGGCCGGGTCACGCCACACATTTTTTAAACTAGAAACCCCAATGATGATTGTGGCCAAGTTTGGATTAATTTGTCCCAGTAGTTTCAGAGGAGAAGATTTTTGTAAAAGATAACTAAGATTTACGAAAAATGGTTAAAAATGGACTAAAAAGGGCAATAACTCCTAAAGGGGTCAACTTACCATTTCGGTCACGTTGACTTATTTGTAAATCTTACTTTGCTGAACATTATTGCTGTTTACAGTTTATCTCTATCTATAATAATATTCAAGATAATAACCAAAAACAGCAAAATTTCCTTAAAATTATCAATTCAGGGGCAGCAACCCAACAACGGGTTGTCCGATTCATCTGAAAATTTCAGGGCAGATAGATCTTGACCTGATAAACAATTGTACCCCCATGTCAGATTTGCTCTAAATGCTTTGGTTTTTGAGTTATAACCCAAAAACTGCATTTTACCCCTATGTTCTATTTTTAGCCATGGCGGCCATCTTGGTTGGTTGGCCGGGTCACGCCACACATTTTTTAAACTAGATACCCCAATGATGATTGTGACCAAGTTTGGTTTAATTTGGCCCAGTAGTTTCAGAGGAGAAGATTTTTGTAAAAGTTAACGACGACGGACGACGACGACGGACGACGGACGACGACGGACGACGGACGCCGGACGCAAAGTGATGGGAAAAGCTCACTTGGCCCTTCGGGCCAGGTGAGCTAAAAAAGGGAAACAATATATCTTAAATATTTCAAATGCATGTACATGAAATAATATTAATCTCTAAAATTCACCATATTGTTCCCTTTTTTATCTTCTGTTCGATACTGTATATCCAGTGGCGAATCCAGAAATTTTCTAAAGTGGGAGCCCACTGACTGACCTAAGAGGGGGCTCGCTCCAGTCACGATTCAGTGATTCCCTATATAACCAACCAAATTTTTTCTCAAAAAGCAGGCCCCCCCCCTAAATCCGCCTCTGATATCAACCTCTAGATGTCTTTCAATTACATTCAGTTTAGTGTGGGTTGATGTTTGATTGTTTGTACATGTTACAATAGACCACTTTCGAGTTCATCCGTCACCGGCAAAAACTCGTCAATTATGCACGCCTTTATGACGTCACTTACCAGATAGAGGGGCTCGCCTGTATCCCTGCACTATTTACGTTCATCAAGCGTCTTAGTGATCGTCTTTGTGCAGGATAACCTAGAAATAACGGTTGCTCTGTAGGTACTTACTGAAAATTCCCTAATGACAGCAGTGTTGATTGTCAATTTTGAGAATTCAATTTGCCGAATAATTCGTACAATATAGAATTATAGTTTTCCAACCACTCGCTCAACATTGGAAGGAAGTGACGACGCCCCTAAACGCAAAAATGACGGTGATAAAGGCGCGTATAATTGACGAGTTTTTTCCGGTGACGGATGAACTCGAAAGTGGTCTATTACATTCAGTTTAGTGTGGGTTGATGTTTGATTGTTGTACATGTTACAATGAGCAAAGCCCATACCGCAGTCAGCTATAAAAGGCCCTGATAAGACAATGTAAAACAATTCAAACGAAAAAACTAACATGTCTGTTTAAGGTTACATCATCAAAATATGTAGGGTAGGTAGGTAGGTCAGTATTTTCTTTTTATTATTTTGTCCATTTTATTTTTTGTGCCATGATTTTGAATTGTGTGGTCCGAGTTGTCCATGGGGCGAGAGTTCCCCTATTTATAATGATTGGATTATTTCTTACGACGGCAAATAAATGGCTTAGGGTGGGTGCTCACAATAGGATCGGTCAGGTACCCATAATCAAACATATATTTTTTTGGCCTTACCGAGAGCACCATTGAAATATATACAAATCACGGATTTTTTAATGACAACACACACCTAAAATTCGTTTTGGTCTATTCCATGACATTTGCGCGGGAAATATTCATCAGAGACTTTAATAATTTTAATGGACGTTTATTTGGAAAATTTTACTATCTATTTTATGTGAACAATTGTCATATGTTTTTGTTTTTCATACATTTAAAGGATCAACGTTATTTAAATTCCGTATATCTTCATTTGACATCAGGTTTGTACGCATTTAGTCTCTTCTCTAGTCGGTGATCTACAGAAATGATTTTTTACTATATAGTATGTTAATAACTTGTCGTTGAACTTCTTAAATGATAAATCTGCTGATTTATAACGTATCATTCAAAATGCTGATGCATTGTGGAAAATAAAGAAAATTGACTTATCGGTATGCCACCATTATATTCGACATTGTTAAAGTCCAAAGCAGAATGAATAAAACGCATGCAATAATTCATTTTCAATGTCGAACGCCATGTTTACTACGCTAAAATTTCAAACGACGTAATGCAGCCTGTGACGTCAAGTGTGATTCGCCGTAATCCGACGCGAGAAAATAGTTCGTTTAAATTTGTTATTTTTTCTATTATTGTAGTGATTTTTTTTTATATATAATTACCGGTACAGAATAAAGGACCTTTTGTCTTTGATACACTAACTATCCACTGTATTAAACCAATTCCAGATAAAATAAACATTTTATAAATTTTGTACTTTGCATTTTTCTTTCATCAATGTACACTAGAACATAATTCAGATTATATATCACCAGATTAAGGTGGTACCCACACAACACTTTAACTAAAATTTATTTGGCTCGTTTTATTTTCTTAAAATTTTGACAAAGTATTTACTTTGACCCTTTTACAAAAATATAAAAATTTCAAAAAATTTGAACCAACCGTTTTATCAGAAAAATTACACTGGTTATATAGCAGTTTGACAAACACCAATTTTGATCATTGAGAAGCTTAATATTCCTTTTACAACACAACGTAATAAAAACGTTTAGCTGATTTTACAGAGTTATCTCCCTGTAGTGTTAGGTACCACCTTAAGACTTCAATTAAAAATAAGTAGATAGTACCAATAATACAAATATATTTAGTCTATTTTTTGTGATACCCATTTGAACAGGCTCGGTTTTTATGCATGCCGTCACTGTATTATTGTGCTATGGTAATTATTTGATTTCTTATTTCTCTGTTTTGCTAGTTTGTTTCGTCTATGTGATTTTTGTTTTTCTATGTAGACATTTTTGTTTGTTTTGTAGTGATTGAGCTTATCACACACTGGTGACTGCTGTACCCCTATTTAAACGATTGTTACCCTTTATGTTTGTTTTTTTATTCACGCATTGTTGTTAATAAATTGAAATTTTATCCGACTGTTTTACAAGTTAGACGGTTAGCTAGCTATATAATTAGGTTTAACACACAACTTTCTACATTAGAAATTGCCTGAACCAAGTCAGGAATATGACAATTATGATTCATAGTTTGTTTGTTGGTTTAGAGCTTTTTTTTGCCATTTGTTAGTTCTTTGAATTTTCCCCGTAGTTCGGTATTTTTGTTATTTTGTATGTACATGGCGTAGGTCATATCGTGTAAAGGCAACAGTAGTTTATTCATGTACAAATTTCTAAAATCATTAAAAAAGCTTAAGGTCCCATACAAATGTGCATAGTCTCTAAGGATCTAGACTATGTTCATCGACCGGGTGAGCAATTTATGCTGTGTTTGCATCCACCGCCATGTTAATCTAATTACAAATGTCACAATCGGGAAAAGGACAAACCCGTAAAAATTGATTAGATGTTCCTAAAAAGGAAAATCACTAAATTATTGAACTCCGGGGAAAATTCAAAACTGAAAGTCCTAATTTGTTTTCAATGTTCAATTTTGCATAATGTTTATTTCCATCTTTCTAAATACAATAAGCTAATCATTATTAGTACAAAGAACAACACTGTTTTTGAAGTTGAGTGAATAATGAACACTGTTTGTTTCTACTCTTTATAATTAGGACAAACACACTTCTTTCTACTTGTCGAAATGATAATTCAGAATTGCAAAACATTCTAATTTCAATATCAATTGGAAGATTGAAAAATAAGGAAATAAACTTACTTTTATATCTATAAAAATCGCATTAATATAGAATGGTCCTTGTTGTAGATCAAAATTCATTTCTTGACAATGATGCAAGGTTTTAATTTTTTTTTAATTTCCTTTAAAGTTAATTTCCTCAACGTTATAGCATTCGTTTTTGTTTTACAAGTTGAAACTTGAAATGCTTTGATAGAATTGTCGTTTGTTGCTGTATATCATAATTGTTTTTCGTTCATTACATTGAACAAATATATCTCGTTTGAATTGTTTGACATTTGTCTTTGCAGGGCCTTTTGTAGCTGACTTCGTGGTCCTGGTTTTCTATTTGTTGAAGGCCGTACGGTGACCTATAGTTGTAAGAATCTGTATTATTTAAACGTTTGAAGAGAGTCACTCATTAGCAATCATGTTACATCTTCTTATTTTTATATTCACATTACATTTTTCAATATATGACTGAAATATAAAAAAGTACAACACTTTACCAAATTTAACATTTTAGTTTTTAATTTTACTCCCGTTAGAGCATTATTAAATTTTTGAAATGAAAATATGAGATGACGAGGAATTCTCAAAGGAATTATCTTAATATAATACCTTTAAAACACGTTTAATTGATATCACACAGAGTAGAAACGTGTACATGTAAAACAAACTTCTTCAAAGTAGATGTCTTACAGAAATGAAAATAAACAAAATATGCATACAATGGAGCATATAAATAATATTGTTTGCGATTTGAACATTGAAAACAAATATTGAGACAAATTTAATTGTCTTCTACATACAGATAAATTGAAAACAAAAATGACGCAGATGGGAACATTTATTATTTCATTTTTTTTATTTCGTACTTTTAAAAGAATGACAAATGTTCATCGTTATTTTAGTTAGACGTTTTAGACTTTCAATATTCTTGATTAGAAATTGTAACATAATTCTGTATTTTGAGAATTCGTCATAAATAAGAATAACGCCTATTTGAAAAACGATACAAGTCAGGCGTTGCTCTTGACGTACTTACACCTGATGAATTAATATATCAATTATTTCCCAATCATTTAACTATAAGCATTTAACATACTCGGATGTTGGCATCACCTTATAATTGATATAATCTTAAGGTAAGTTTATTCTTTAATTTTTGCATTCTTATTCACTGTAGTGTTACTTTTTCTATTTCAGTTTAGTGAATAAACACCATATTAACAGAGAATTGATTCAAGATTGCTGGATAAATACTTAAAAATCACATTTACGTCCACAGAACAGAACACATATATAATATACTAGTAAATGGTAATGTTTTCTTGTCTTGACTCCTTCACTGACGGGTGACCTATAGCTCCGAATGTTTGATTGATATCAATCTTATTGAAAATCATACTGCATCTTGTACTTATAATGTATTTATCAACCTGATTTACGTGTCAAATATTAAACTCTAAGCAATGGATAGTTTGCTACTATATATATTTATAATAATAATAATAATAATAATAATAATAATAATAATAATAATAATAATAATAATAATAATAATAATAATAATTAAATTGATAACCATTAATATCATATTAGTTGTTCAGATTCAAGCATGACACGACAAAGAGACCAACAAGAAACTTGGAGTTCGATCTTATCAATTAGATACAGTCATGATTTATACAGTGAACCAATTGAAAGAAGAACATAAGGAGCTAATTGCTTCAACTTAAAAATTTTGAATTGAAAATGAATTTTTGGAAACGGAACTGGAACCAACCATGGTTTTAGTTATAAGCGAACACTAAAGTCGACATACGGATTTAAGATCAAAGCAAGACATTTTCAAATACACTCTTATAAAAAAATCCATTCAAACAGGATGAATAATTGCTTGTATACTATTTCACTTCTTTTGATTTGTTTGTATAGTTGCCTCATTGGCAATTCATGCCACACCTGCTTATTTTTACATGAAAATAAATTGACAGTTGAATATTTCAAGTGCGTTTCACGAATCCAATGTAGATGATTTTGTACAACTAATTCTTAGTACCCATGTACTACAGATGCATTTATCGCTGATAAATCGCAAAACATGTCGCCCTGAACACTCGTTTTGCTACTTCCTGCTACACTTGTTCACCTATATATAACAATACTTGGGTAAATAGTTTCCAATAACATAACTACTTTAGATTTTTACAGTTTGATTGTTAACAATTCCCCTATCGACCCCTATGGTAAGTGCATTTTACATTAATAAATTGAGAATGGAAATAGGGAATGTGTCAAAAAGACAAACACCCGATGTGGTCTTCAATGCAGAGAGAAACTCCCGAACCCGAAAGGAGTCCTTCAGCTGGCCCGTAAACACATATATATACTAGTTCAGTCCTAATGGACGTCATATCAAACTCCGAATTATAATTCTATTAGCCATTTTTCGACATGATTTTGTTGAACTCTCTTCAATATATATATTCCTAATAAATGTACCCTGAAACGGTAAGCTAACACTAACAATAGGTTAAACAAAAATTAAGCGACGGCCCATAAATTAAGGCAAAACTTTATATAATTTCATATACATGAAAGTTCAATGTGTTATTTCAGATGTCGAATCGGTCCTACTAGAATTACACACACAAGTTGTTTCGAAATAATGCATGTCAATCACAAGTATACCATGTAGTTTCAACATGTTTAAGCCATATGCAATTAAAGTTTAACATGTTTTATATACTTGAATAGCTAAGTTTTACTCTAAAGGAAGTGTACGTGAACATATTTTAAAAGAAAATCCTTTATAGTATCGAAATCTCTATTAATGTACCGATATTATATAAGGATGTTCGCTACTCTGTTTAAAAATAACAAGCTTTTTAAAAGACTGTTATAAATTGAAAGTATATAAATAAAGAAACTAAAAAAGCAGAAAAAAATGATGGGTCCGAATGTTCGTTTTCGAGATATAAGCCATTTAAAATTTAGCGGGAAATAATTTTCTCTTGATTTTTCTTTCCCTTACAATTGGCACCTTTTTTGTTTAAAAAACTAGGGAAAATAACAAGGATTTATAAGATTTTGAAATATGGCTTTTTAAATAATATGAAATATAAAACATTTTAATATAAGTAGGGGTTGGTGGCCATTTATTTTTAAATGTAAATATATGGATAAACCAGAGGAATCCGAAAATCTGGCAAAAATTTAAAGGTAGAGGAGCAAACATCCTTAAATTATTTACTTCCAAGACACTCACTCGCCAAAATTGTCACGTATACAGTGACCTTATCTCGTTATAACTTCGGTCACCGCACAGCCCAAGTTCGAGGAGAAAACCGTGATGGAAGAATGCAAAAAACGTGCTCTTATATAAGCTGCGATTAACAACCACTGAATGAAATATTATTTGTCAATAATACGTCATTGGTGTGGAAAAAATGAAAATAAAACTGGCATGCAAAAATTTAGTTTCGTATATATGCATGCATGTCTCATGCATAGTTCAATAATTTCGATAACAATAAAAGTTCAAAGAAATCGTTTCATGCTACTTTAAATTGAATGCATTGATTTTGACAATTTTCAGAGATAGCGTTTCCATGTCAATCATATGTATACTTTATTTGAAATAAATTCAGGTATATATTATTTTTTCTGGAAAAAATGATAAATAGTCATCAATTGAAATATGTTGTTTCAGTTTATGAGTTTAATTAATGGCGTAGTCAAAGTTTAAAATTAATATTTCTTAAATATGCCATTCTACTTAAAACAGTATAGTATACTTAGTATTAAAGAACCTTTTTCTGAGTTTTAAAACGGTACCTACATGTATAACCAAATAAAATTGAGAGTGGAAAGGGGAATATGTTAAAGATACAACAACCTCCTCTCAAGTTCAGCAAATGGACGTCATTCTAAACTTCAAAACATATAAATGAACTTAAATAAAAATAAAGAGCCGTGGTGTAGTGGTAAGTGCATCGGACTACTAACACACCTGGTTCGATCCCCGCTCTGAGAGAAAATTTCAGTAACTGAGTTTTCGGCTCTTCCTCGACACGATTTGCGAGTATAATCTTGAGAAACGATGATAGCCCGTCGAAAGGGGACGATAAATGGCTGACCCGTGTTACGAGAGAGCCACATCTCTTGCACGTAAAAGACACTCTTTTAGGTTTCGAAAAGAGTAGCCTAATGCAGCTACAAGGCAGCCCTCACACCCGCAAAGTGGAGAGGGATAATATGAATTGCAATAACTTGTTTCACAATCTACTATAAATGAACATGTTTAAACTAATTAAAATATAAAAGGCCAAACGCTCCTGATTTTGGACAGCCGCAAACTATGCGGCAGGTTAAACATGTTATGTGTGATCTCAACCCTTTCCGATACCTGTAGCAAATGAAGAATGAAGAAACACACTACGCCGAGTAAAACTGAGTATAAAAGAAGTCCGATTCCGATTTAATAATAAGTAACAGAAGAAACTCAACAAAATGCTGCAAGGAAAGATTATGTCTTCATCATAAGAAAACGAAGCACAATCCATCCCGTTAACATATGTTAGTTTTCTCCGTGACATAACTTTCTTTGTTTTTTGTGCTTAGTCCACATAAAGCAAACAATAATCACTCGGTAAAATTGTAGGTCAGACGACTATAGTGTATACAAATCGAAACTGCAAAAGCACGTCTCTGTGAGTGGAGAAATCGACGTGTCATATCGGTCAACCAATTCGCAATTTCCAAAACTTATCAAATACCGATTTCAGTAGTTCCTCCTTATTTTTCTTATGGGGCAGTTTTTCGAAAGAGCAACCCTGTTAATCGAGTTATTGCCATACTACGGAACAAAGAATATGTACTAATGTGAAATTAGAAGTCGGCAATTGATGCGTGCATCTTAAATGAATTTGTTATTTATATGTCCTTTTTTCGTCATATAGCTCCAAAATGCTTCCGATTGTTATATTATCTTGCCAGTTTTTAAGTATTAGTATTCGGCTCTGAGTGCTACTGATAAAGGTTCTCCGGACGCAAGAAAAATTATAAATGTTGTTGTCAAATTTAACAGTATTTTATCGATACCACTGCTAGTGGAATATCAGTCCAAGAGTGTATCATCAGCTTTGAAGTCAATTCTTTGGTACTGACATGATTGAAAACAAATTGTTTCAAATTCTACGTTATAAATTCGGAAAATAGTAAGAATCTAAGGTTATGATTACCAAAGACAATGTGACCTGAGATTGGTTTGACTTTTATTTTATATTCTTTTATATAAGGTCATAAACTCTTCAACTATGTCAGTTGTAATAGATACTTGGCTCTCAAATATTCGGATTTGATCATTCCTAATGGAGATAAATCCTGAAAAGCGCTTCGGACGCATGTTCTTTATAAAATGTGTTGTTTTTGTTTTTGTTTTTAGTGACAGCAAACCGGCATTATATCTTAAAATGAAAATGTTTTAGAGAATATCAAAACACAATCAGCCAGTAATTAAATTATTTTATCAAGTTCAAAAATTCAACCGAGATCTCAATTGGGTTTATTGTTCGATTGTGGAAGATAATTAAATGTTATTTTATCTGCCTAAACAGAACGGTTTACATATTCCTGATAAAAAAAACACTATCCTTTTTGAAGTTGAGAGAAAATAATTACAGCTGAAAAAAGTGTAAAGATTAAATTATTTGAAAATTGATACAGTCAGACGTTTATGTTGTCGTACTTAAGCAGGATGAATAAATTTCTAAGATATTTTCCAATATTTGAACCAAAAGCATGCAATGTAATAAATTGACATCAACTTATAAAGGATACAAATGAAAGGTTAGTTTTTTTCTGTTTTTTGTAATTTTTATTCGCAGTCGTAGTATTAATATTAGTTTGTATTCCAGTATATAATGATATTTTGAAAACACCCTATAAACGAATAGATGAAGAAAGATAGATGCATAGGTATTTTGTCATATTTACGTTAGTGTTGTGAAAAAGAGAAATTTTTTAAAACTGCATGCAGGGATCAATACATTTTTGTTGACAGATGTTTCTCATAGAAGTTAAAGTACAAAATTTGACTGTAATTCAAACTATAAATCAAATTTGTTTTTTGTATTGGTGGCGTAGGTTACGTTCTCGTCTGAATAACACCCATATTTGTATCAAAGTAGATAAGTTCGAAAATCATTTGTTTAAATTTGTAACGTCTGTTTTTTTTATCAGTGTTCTTTTACAACTACTTATGATAATGAAATGAATAAATGTTAGCAGTGAAGTGAAAATATATAAAATATTTTAAAAAAAACATCATAATTTTGCCGATGTTTGTATTAAGTGTAACAATGATTTGCTAGCGCAACTTTTCTTCGACTGGTTGATATCTTCTTGCTTCGTTCAGAGATGGGAAAGACTTGGATGAACTTAAGTTTGCTAACATTGTATAATTTTGTCTCTGATTGAATGTTGTCTCGTGGTCAATTATTTCAAATTGTATTATATTTATTGTGTATTAATTAACCTGATTTTCTTTATACATATAGCTCCAAGAAACGATTCATTTATTATATTTTGTTCTCTCCGTAGGACATATATATTGTTCAAATTTCAAGAACCTCAAAGTTGAAATAATAACAATAATTATAACTGTAGTAATAACAATAATGATTATCATAATAATGATGATTATAATAATGACAATATTATTAAAACCTTCACATTTTTAATATCCCTTATCGTAGAATATAAATGAACAAGAGTATATATGATGGTAGTTGTAAAACCGTTATATACAAAGGCAACACTAGTATACTGAATATATGTTTTATCTTCGTGTTGATGTTTTCCTTAACAAACAGTATTCTATGCATACACTACTATATGTTTGACACAATAACAAAGACCGTGAGATCTTTTGTTCCAAATGGTTGTTGGCAATGAACAAATGAACATGAAGCAACCAATACTCACTCAATCCAAATGATTCAATTCGCCATTTCAGAAACTAAAGGACTTTAGGTAATTTCATTGTTCGTACAGCTAAATGAAAATAACGTTACGTTATTGGCCCAATTTCCATTGTTTATAATGTTTTAATCCAATCACAACGTTTTAGTGTACGCTATTGAAAATATTACCCAGAATGCATTAGATTCTGAAACGTCAAATTACATGCGTCCTTCTTTTTGAGTACTACGATGCTATGTGTTCTTTATATACACCGCTAATACCTCAATCATGTCATTGTGTAGACATATCATTCTGGCGATTACAAATAAAGTATGATATAATAAGAGATGAATAATACTTAGATGACTTAATTAAAAGTTAGACGTTTATCTTGAATTATAATGCACAGTCATAAGAGTAAGTTGGTAGAATGCGGTATCAATTTTAATCACAAATAAAGAACAAAATGATAATTTTTTATAACAGCAGCTGTGAAATATCTTTTAAATAAAATTGAGAATGGAAAAGGGGAATGTGCCAAAGAGACAACAACCCGACCATAGAAAAAACCAACAGCAGAAGGTCACCAACAGGTCTTCAATGTAGCGAGAAATTCCCGCACCCGGAGGCGTCCTTCAGCTGGCCCCTTAATAAATATATACTAGTTCAGTGATAATGAACGCCATACTAATTAAAAGCTGCATTCTTGCATTCTGTCACATTTAGAAATGAACTTATTATTGAAGATAGATTTGTTTTATCCCTCAAATGAAGTCTTCAAAGTGAGAGAGAGAGACAGACAGAAAGAGAGACACTTCATTTATGACAATCCAAGCCATATTAATTTCACAGCTTTTATACGGCATAGTCTTCATTCTTTTATGACAATTCAAGCCGCATTAAATTCACAGCTTTTCTACGGCATTTTCTTCATTCTTTGATGACAATTCAAACCGCATTTAATTCACAGCTTGTCTATGTCATTTTCTTTATTCTTTGATGATAATTCAAGCCGCATTAAATTCACAGCTTTTCTACGGCATTTTCTTCACTCTTTGATGACAATTCAAGCCGCATTAAATTCACAGCTTTTCAACGGCATTTTCTTCATTCTTTGATGACAATTCAAGCCGCATTAAATTCACAGCTTGTCTATGGCATTTGTTCATCCTTTGATGACAATTCAAGCCGCATGAAATTCACAGCTTTTCTACGGCATTTTCTTCACTCTTTGATGACAATTCAAGCCGCATTAAATTCACAGCTTGTCTATGGCATTTTCTTCATTCTTTGATGACAATTCAAGCCGCATTAAATTCACAGCTTGTCTATGGCATATTCTTCATTCTTTGATGACAATTCAAGCCGCATTAAATTCACAGCTTTTATTACGCATATTCTTCATTCTTTGATGACAATTCAAGCCGCATTAAATTCACAGCTTGTTCTATGGCATATTCTTCATTCTTTGATGACAATTCAAGCCGCATTAAATTCACAGCTTTTATACGGCATTTTCTTCATTCTTTGATGACAATTCAAGCCGCATTAAATTCACAGCTTGTCTATGGCATGTTCTTCATTCTTTGATGACAATTCAAGCCGCATTAAATTCACAGCTTTTATACGGCATTTTCTTCATTCTTTGATGACAATTCAAGCTGCATTAAATTCACAGCTTGTCTATGGCATGTTCTTCTATTCTTTGATGACAATTCAAGCCGCATTAAATTCACAGCTTGTCTATGGCATGTTCTTCATTCTTTGATGACAATCTAAGCCGCATTAAATTCACAGCTTTTATACGGCATTTTCTTCATTCTTTGATGACAATTCAAGCCGCATTAAATTCACAGCTTGTCTATGGCATGTTCTTCATTCTTTGATGACAATTCAAGCCGCATTAAATTCACAGCTTTTATACGGCATTTTCTTCATTCTTTGATGACAATTCAAGCCGCATTAAATTCACAGCTTGTCTATGGCATGTTCTTCATTCTTTGATGACAATTCAAGCCGCATTAAATTCACAGCTTTTATACGGCATTTTCTTCATTCTTTGATGACAATTCAAGCCGCATTAAATTCACAGCTTTTATACGGCATTTTCTTCATTCTTTGATGACAATTCAAGCCGCATTAAATTCACAGCTTGTCTATGGCATGTTCTTCATTCTTTGATGACAATTCAAGCCGCATTAAATTCACAGCTTTTATACGGCATTTTCTTCATTCTTTGATGACAATTAAAGCCGCATTAAATTCACAGCTTGTCTATGGCATGTTCTTCATTCTTTGATGACAATTCAAGCCGCATTAAATTCACAGCTTTTATACAGCATTTTCTTCATTCTTTGATGACAATTCAAGCCGCATTAAATTCACAGCTTTTATACGGCATATTCTTCATTCTTTGATGACAATTCAAGCCGCATTAAATTAAATTCACAGCTTTTCTACTGCATTGTTCTTCATTTCTTTTATGAAATCAAGTCATTTAGGTTAACAGCCTTTCTACAACACGATCTTTATTTCTTTGATTAAAATCAAGCCAATTAGGTTACACCCTTTTGTACGCCACAACCATTACTTCTTTTTAGCTCACCTGGCCCGAAGGGCCAAGTGAGCTATTCCATCACTTTGCGTCCGGCATCGTCGTCGTCGTCCGTCGTCGTCGTCGTCGTCGTCCGTCGTCGTTAACTTTTACAATAATCTTCTCCTCTGAAATACTGGCCAAATTTAACCAAACTTGACAAAATCATCATTGGGGTATCTAGTTTAAAATGTTTGGCGTGACCGGTTCAACCAACCAAATGGCCGCCACGGCTAAATAGAACATAGGGGTAAAATGCAGTTTTTGCTTATAACTCAAAAACCAAAGCTTTAGAGCAAATCTAACATGGGGTAAATATGTTACAGGTCAAGATCTATCTGCACTGAATTTTCAGATGATCGGTCAACCGTTGTTGGGTTGTGCCCTGAATTGGTCATTTTGAGGAAATTTTGCTGTTTTGGTTATTATCTTGATTAAAATCCAAGCCAATTAGGTTAAACAGCCTTTGTACGCCACAACCATTACTTCTTTTTAGCTCACCTGGCCCGAAGGGCCAAGTGAGCTATTCCCATCACTTTGCGTCCGGCGTCCGTCGTCGTCGTCCGTCGTCGTCCGTCGTCCGTCGTCCGTCGTCGTTAACTTTTACAAAAATCTTCTCCTCTGAAACTACTGGGCCAAATTTAACCAAACTTGACCAAATCATCATTGGGGTATCTAGTTTAAAAAATGTGTGGCGTGACCCGGTCAACCAACCAAGATGGCCGCCACGGCTAAAAATAGAACATAGGGGTAAAATGCAGTTTTTGGCTTATAACTCAAAAACCAAAGCATTTAGAGCAAATCTAACATGGGGGTAAATATGTTTATCAGGTCAAGATCTATCTGCCCTGAAATTTTCAGATGAATCGGTCAACCCGTTGTTGGTTGCTGCCCCTGAATTGGTCATTTTGAGGAAATTTTGCTGTTTTTGGTTATTATCTTGATATTATTATAGATAGAGATAAGCTGTAAACAGCAATAATGTTTGGCAAAGTTAGATTTACAAGTAAGTCAACATAACCGAAATGGTCAGTTGACCCCTTTAGGAGTTATTGCCCTTTATAGTCAATTTTTAACCATTTTTCATAAATCTAAGTAATCTTTTACAAAAATCTTCTCCTCTGAAACTACTGGGCCAAATTAATCCAAACTTGGCCACAATCATCTTTGGGGTATCTAGTTTAAAAAATGTGTGGCGTGACCCGGTCAACCAACCAAGATGGCCGCCACGGCTAAAAATAGAACATAGGGGTAAAATGCAGTTTTTGGCTTATAACTCAAAAACCAAAGCATTTAGAGCAAATCTGATGGGGGTAAAAATGTTTATCAGGTCAAGATCTATCTGCCCTGAAATTTTCAGATGAATCGGTCAACCTGTTGTTGGGTTGCTGCCCCTGAATTGGTAATTTTGAGGAAATTTTGCCGTTTTTGGTTATTATCTTGAATATTATTATAGATAGAGATAAACTGTAAACAGCAATAATGTTCAGCAAAGTAAGATTTACAAATAAGTCAACATGACGGAAATGGTCAGTTGACCCCTTTAGGAGTTATTGCCCTTTATAGTCAATTTTTAACCATTTTTCGTAAATCTTAGTTATCTTTTACAAAAATCTTCTCCTCTGAAACTACTGGGCCAAATTAATTCAAACTTGGCCACAATCATCTTTGAGGTACCTTGTTTGAAAAATGTGTCCGATGACCTGGCCATCCAACCAAGATGGCCACCACGGCTAAAAATAGAACAGGGGTAAAATGTAGTTTTTTGCTTACAACTCTGAAACCAAATCATTTAGAGGAAATCTGACAAGGAGTTTAATTGTTAATCAAGTCAATATATATCTGCCCTGAAATATTCAAATGAATTGGACAACCTGTTGTTGGGTTGCTGCCCTCCAATTGGTAATTTTTAAAGAAATTTTGCTGTTTTTAGTTATTATCTTGAATACTATTATAGATAGCGATAAACTGTAAACAGCGATAATGTTCATCAAAGTAAGATCTACAAATAAGTCCACATGACCTAAATGGTCAATTGACCCCTTAAGGAGTTATTGCCCTTTATAGTCAATTTTTAACAATTTTCATTAATTTGGTAAATTTATGTAAATTTTTACCAAATATTTTTCTCTGTTACTAATGGGCAAAGTTCATTATAGATATAATTGTAAGAAGCAAGAATGTTCAGTAAAGTAAGAACTTCAAACACATCACCATCACCAAAATACAATTTTGTCATGAATCCATTTGTGTCCTTTGTTAAATATGCACATAGACCAAGGTGAGAGCGACACAGGCTCTTTAGAGCCTCTAGTTTTACAATCCATGCTATATTAAATTAACAGCTTTTATACGACGAGATCTTCATTTCTTTCATCACAACCAAAGCAATATAAGTTTCACAGCTTTCCTACGGCACGATCTTCACTTTTTATGACAATCTGAGCCATATTTAATTTACAGCTGATGACAAACCGAGCCATATCATATTTACATATTTTCTACAGCACTATCATCTTTTTATGACAATCCGAGCTATATAGGATTTACAGCTTTTTTTTACGGCATTTTCAGAACAGTTTTGTTTTGACAATCCGAGTCATATGAAAGTAAAAGCTTTTCTACGGCACTTTCATCACTTCTTTTTTTTTTTTTTGATAATCCAAACAATATCACTTCAATAGAAATAATCAATATTATAACCGCCTTTATAAATACAGAAATTGATACGGATATGAAATGTGATATATCGTTTAATTTTAAACAATTTCAAGTTATATTAAGGCATCAGTAGTATACCGCTGTTCAAAGGTCATAATTCGATTGAGAGAAAGCGAATCCTGGTTACAACCTTAAACCGTGGCAAACACATCAACTTTAAAAGGAAAGCAACGAAATAACAGAACACCGAAGTGCAACAAAAAATGAAACAACAATACAAAGTTCATAGAAACGAACTTTTATATAACAACTAGCATATATGTGACCTATTATGTACTATATTTTCAAATTAGATTAATTTATTTTCCGTTATAGATGTCGAATGTAACAGCTGTGTATCTACCTAACGAAGGCATACTGACAGAAGCTGAGTATATGTGCATTGGTGTTTATCTTGTAGTCTTAGGTAAGTAATGGTTGTATGCAGCTTCAATATGTGTTGTTAAATAACAGAGATATTTCAATCTACATGGTTACAGGGGGAATATAGGGCACATAGGATAATGCACTGCGCTGAACAGTAACAAATGAGCTGAGACGAATAGAAATCGCGACCTTATGCAAGTCCACGTAAACATGTACATGTATAATTGTTCGATGGATTTTGGAATATTCAGATACGAAATAAAAGATGAATATTGGTCTGTTTTGTAAGGTTCTTTTATCATTTCATTTTGGAAATAGTTACAGGCTGCCCATAGAAATTTTTCCAGCCGAAATAAGTAAACAGATGTTATGATATTAATTTGGATAAGGTCGATTTCTATCCGACGCCGCTCAAATCAAACGTGAAAGTTCCTGATAAAGGTAAATCCAGAAAAAAAATGAATAGAAACTCACCTTCAAACAATTTTTTTTGTTTATTATATCATTAACTACTTTTAACTTATCGTACATGCAATGTGAACAGAAATTGAGAATCTAATTATAATATAAGATGTGCCGTTTTCAGTAACGATTGTTACTCCACAGTATCTACAAATCCTGACGTATACTTGTATAAATAAATCGACAGAACTACATGTTACGATTTTTTAAAATCACTACTAAATGTTACATTGTATATGTACCTTGTAACTGACAGTCATACTTATCATGAGGTCAGACGAGGGGTACATTTTGTTCTTTTCGTATGTATTATTGAAAGCAAGGGCCTTCACTCAGAAACCAGCAATGCGATATCACATTCCTCGATTAATTATCGATAAAGAAAATGTGTTGTCCTGGTCAACAAGATACCAAATAAAATTAAAATTAAAAAAACCAAAAACGTAAAACTTTTATTTGTGCCTCAACTGACAAATTGAATAACCACATTACACACAAACTCTTGCATGTCACTATTTATCAATTGTTCTATTTTGTAGGAGCGTTATCTGTTTTGTTTAATATTTTTGTAATCATTGTATTGGTGAAAGGGAATCCTAAATACCATGCTGTACACAATATTCTGCTACTGAACATATCAGTGTCCGATCTATTACTGTCGGCGGTTGCCTACCCACTGTGGGCCTCTACCACATTCTATTACAGGTAATATTTTAAAGTTATGCCATTTACCTACTCAAGACATCGTCTTTGTTAAATTCAAATGCATTTCTGGTCTCAAACGCAAAACGATTGATATAATCAACGGGTTTTCCAAGTATGATTTATGTTTTGTTTGCCTTATTATTATTTCTGTTAGATATACTTTTGGAAAACTAGGATAGGAGAGGGGATACGGCTTTAACCTGATTTATAAAATTAATGCATTCAAATTGCCAGTACAAACTGTTTAATTGGGTTTATAATAATAGGAAAAAAAATGAATATCAAATTGTTTTCATTCAATGAAATCTGAATGTGTTGTCTGTAAGTGATACATAGTGGTTTATATTTGAATAAATAAGGCGTAAAATTCTTTTTTCTCAGAACTGCAAATGCAATGTATAAAAGACTGACTTAAATTAATATTGGACTAAGGAACTAATTATATATAACGGGATGTTAAATATTCATTTACTTACACCAGAACAAAAGCCATCGAAAAAAAAATCACTAAATATTTGACGGAACTTAAAAGGCAGATTGCAATATTTGAACTATAGAAGAAAATACCATATATTTAGGGTTTACTTTGCTGTTTAATTATCTTAAAGGTGGATATGGTCGGATGCATGGTGTACATTCTCTGCATTTTGGTGTTTCACATTAGCACAAAATGATATGAATACGTTGGCTGCCATTTCTATGTGTCGATACATCATTGTATGTAAACCTCAGTACGGTAAGTTTGATTATTGTGATTTTAACATATTTTATATGATTATAGGAAGATGTGGTATAAATGTCAATGGCACAACTCTCCATCCATGTAACAATTAATAAAAAGTAAACCATTATATAGGTCAAATAACGGTCTTCAACACGGAGCCTTGTCTCAAACCGAACAGCAAGCTATAAAGGGCCCAAAAAATTACTAGTGTAAAACCATTCAAACGGGAAAACCAACGGTCTAATCTATATTAAAGTCTTTGTGTCTGTTTGGGTTGCTTACCAAGTTTTGTCAATACAACGAAACTATAAATGACTCTTATACAAATGACAGTTGTAGCTAACTATACAACAAATCTTATTATAAAATGTTATATGTACGGGGCTCGTACCAAAAACCTCAGTGTTGAACTACGTTTGTACTCCTCATACAATTTTATTCAAATATGTACAATAAAAGTTGACCAGACATTAACTGTTGTCATTTACAAACTTCATGGCTATAAGAGATGTGGCATTCAATAACTGACATTGCAAGGACTGTGTAGCCATTAAAGGTCGTTAAATACTTCCTTCAACATCATAAAATAACATTTTCCAACCTCTTGACCATTTTAAGAATTCTTCAGCGTGATACTTTTAAACTCACAAACAAAGAGTTTCATGTATTGTTAAAAACAGATAGAAATAATAAAAATCTATAGATCAATCAAATACTGATACTAAAAAGTGCTAATAGAATTACAAGAAATTAACGGTAAACTGTATACGATTAGATATATAATTTTTTTCCAGAATATTATTTGATGAAACCAAGGTCTAAATATGTGATTTTAGTAGCAATATGGTCTCATTCTTTGCTGCATACCACTGCACCACTGTTTGGATGGAGTTCATACAAACAGGAAGCCTTCGGAACCTCATGCAGTATCGACTGGACCGGACACTCAGCATCAGTAATAACATATAACTGCATCATTACACTGACCTGTTATGGTGTTCATTTGTTTATATTTACCTACTGTTACTATTTTGTCATCCAAGAACTAAAAGCTGTAGCTTCTACACCTTTAAACGATCAAATAGTATCAGTCGAAAAAGTCCAATGGTATCACAGAGTGTCAACATCATTGGCAGTGACAATGGTTAGTATGACACTATTATAAATATGTTCACCAATCTTGTATTTAATTTATTGTCATATATTCGGAATACTCTTGTTTTATCCATTCATTGCTGTTAAAACTTTTACCCGCTTACCCCTTCTTTTCATTTCATAATTTCATTACATATAGTTTAAAGTGTGAACATCTTATAAAATCCGTGTTTTTTTCAAGATTTTGAATGCCAATGATAAATATATATAAAATATGAGAGAATCATTTCCCGCAATTTATAACAGTAATTTAGAAATCATGTTTTTTTGGGTTATTTTTAGCAGCGATCATCCTTATGTAATAAATTTGAACATTCTATTGCTTTATGATTATTCTTATTATATCAAGTTTTGTGGATTTTGTAGGTAAAGGTAAATTACAAATATAAATACTCAACAAAGTACAAATTTTTTATTGGCTTGTATGCAGACTTTGTCATATACACGACATCAAATATCCTCAAAAGTACAATTTTTCCATTCGTCTCAACTCGGCCGATTTCGTAACCTCATAGTAGCGGATTCTACCGAGGATTGCCGAATGCAATTTTTCCTGAATCGAATTGAATGATTTCCAGCAAAGTCAGGTTTTTGTCAAATTTCTTTTCAATCCTTTTGTTTATATTTTGACTGGATAGAAGAGATTCGAACATTGATTAATCAAGTTGTCTTTAATTCATGCTTGGAAACAAATTCGAAAACAAGCCAAATTCGGAATATTTTTTCATATATTTTTCATTAGATCAATTAACCAAAGTGATATAATTAAACTACAAATAAAGAGACGAGATGTAATTTTAAATAAGCCATAATTAAATGACAAAAAGCATTAAGAATTGTACCAACATCTCAAATTAACAAGAAAATACGATTTGAGAGTTCTGGCAGTTACTGATACTAGCTAATATCCAAAAACAATTAATGAATAGAAATCATGCTTCAGAAACTAAAATCAACTGAAACACATCCCAGGGATTTAGTATTTTAACGTCATGGACAGTCAAAGAAGACATGACTCATGCAATGCCAAAACAAAAGTATCAACAGGCAGCAGGATAGTGAGGAGTCTAGTTCTATATATGAAAAAAATGAATGTGGATGTGTATTTATTAATCCCGTATGAAAAGAATACAAATTTAGTTATGTTTTAATTTGCTGATGAAATCGATATTTTTGCTCTTAAAAATGTATTTGACACAACTGATTGTGTACACGAAACGAATATATGTCATAGTACTTTTAAACATAATCGAAGGAACAGTTCTTTTTTTTTGCTGTTCTACATCTCACAATCACAGTGAGGCCTTCAACACGGAGTGAATCAAAAATACAAATCTTACATCACTGCAATTTTAAGACGTAATCTGCATCGATTTCAGCGGAATTCTTTGCAAAACAATTCGGATTGACTATAACTATGTTAACTTTTACATGTTAAACAAACAAATAGTATTCAAATCTCTGTTGTATTTGCAGACCTCATTAGCAATGATAGCTGTGTTTCTGATAGCGTGGACCCCATATGCCATAGTATCAATTTATAGTATGTTTTCAAATGGATTACATCCATGGACGCTTGTAATACCAACTATGCTGGCAAAAAGTAGCACATTGCTTAATCCGACAGTGTGTGCCTTACTGAGTTGCAAGTTTAGAAAGGCAGCTATGAGGTTGTTTTCTAGAAAAAATAAAGTAAAACCAATTGTAGATGAATGTCAATTACAGGAATTTAAACATAGCAGCACTTCATCCGGCGTCAGGTATTGTTTATTTGTATTATGTCATATATTTTTTACAAATATCAGTGAAACTGGTTTTTATATTTACAAATGAACATTGGTTTAATAAAAAGAAAAGTCCGATATCTATTCGACGACACAGACACTGACAAGGCCATGGGACAATAACGAGAAACGACAACTCGACAAACAAAGTATACAAAACACAACATTTCAAGACAAATGAGCAAAAATAATGAAAAGAAAAAAAAGGTCAGAAATGAAAAAAAGGAGTAAAATAATAGGGTTCTTAAATAAAAGAATAAAGAAAAACAGGCAAAATTCATTGTACACCACATTTTTTATGTGAAGCTGATAACTTTCTTGTCATTACAGAATTTGTGAACAAGGACAGAATGAAAGAATTCAATACAGAGGAAATTTGGCGCACAATGACGTCTTCATTGGTGATATGACAATATCACTACCACTTGATTATAACATAGTTTGATTTAATTAACACTGCCATGACACTGTTTCCCACAATTTGAATTGACTACGTTATTCATGAAGACTATGTATATCTGAGTCTTTTATTTATGGTTCTATCGTTTCAAATCCGTATATATGAACTAGTGGTTTACTTTTATAAATTGTTATTTGGATGGAGAGTTGTCTCATTGGCACTCATACCACATCTTCCTATATCTATAGAGTGTTGCTTTAATGCATGGTATGTAGATATATCTCGATATGACGTAATTTGAATTTCAGTAATATTACCTTGGTCAGTATTGTGGAACGGCATATGATTGATTGTCTTATTTGACTAACCGCCTGTTCAGGAAACAACCGAATTCAGTCGTTCCCATCTGATGACCCGATTTTCCCGTTCTCAATCCGATTTGAATACTATTTGTATCGTTTGCAAGGTAAAAAAAAACCGAATCATTCCCGACAACGTCCCGATTCTGCCGAATGCGATCCAACTGAGATCAGACAGCGACCAGACAGTTATCTGACACTGATCGAAGATGTCCGTTAAAAAACAGTCGCCATATTGGGATGATCAGGTACTGTCGGGACGCAATAGTATCATAGTCTGTTGTACTGCATTGCAAATGGTTTTGTTTGGTCTGGATGCGATCTGGACTCCAAATTTCTCCAGATCATGTCCATTCCACTTTCCACTGTTCAGAAAATATAGAACATTGTCACAATTTTGTTATGTTACAACAGAAACTGTCATGATATAGTCACGGGTATAATCTAACTTTCTGGGTGCTTGGCCGACCTATCCACACCATTCTCGATCCGTAGAAAGCCGAAATGAATGTAAGCTATTGGGTTCAGACAATGATAGGAGATCATAGGTCATTCCAGATTATTGGGGATAGTAATTCGACTTTTTCACTCTTCGTGTCTTAGTGCTATCTGATCTTAAACGGGAGACATAATTGACAATAAGTGAACGCCACATTGAAGAAATAGTAATATTTTTTCTTATGTCTTGCGGTCAGTATAACGAGTCGAATTTGGCCGATTGAAGAAGGAATTTATGCACTTAGATCTCAAACAGATGACAAAAGTGAAGTAACTATTGTTCACCTTGTGTCTAACATATCTATACCACTTTAGACAAAATTGGTGTATTGTATGAATTATGTGCTCTGAAGTCTTAAATGATAAATACAAAATCGGTACGTCATTCAACCATGCAATGTGCAACAATGATTAAGAAATCGTTTCAAAGATCTTGAGTGTCGTTAACGTAATATGGACCTAATTCAACATGTTTTATATCAGTTATCACGAGTTTATGATCGTTATTATCAGCAGAAAAGGGGTAAAACTGATTTAAAATTTTGCAAATGTGAATGAAGAAATTGTAAATAGACACTGCATTAAATGTCGGCGTTATTTTTAATAATACATTAAACATCATAATAGTACGTTTTTAAGTTGTTATTATGCGTTAAATATGGCAAATATTAGTTTCAATGTCGTAAATTGGAATGATTTTGTCGATAACGTATATATTTGAAAATGTTGTAATCATTATTATTTGTGTAATATAGTAAATAAAAGTAATAAACATGAGTTATGAAATTGGAATAATTTAAAGTTATCATTCTTTGGAAAAAGAATGTCTGACCAAAAGAAAGATTTCTACTGTCTAATATATATTATTTTTTTAAAGGAAATTTTATATACATATCCTATTTCATAGAGATCCATTTTGTTACACCTTGTGATCAATTTATTTGGCAATCGTCAATGGCAGTCAGCAGGGTTTAAGAACATCAGTTGTTCGACTTAATAGTCAAATGTGTTTTGTTAAAATATATTTTTTCGCTCTTTTGGTATATTGGAAAATGTGGTTTGTGCTGTATTTAGAACCATCTACAACGAAATTTGTTACATGCGCATGTATAAAAAAATGCTGTTTTTATCAAACGCAATCATAGGTTTGAACGTTGTTTTCAATTTAAACTTGTTACATCATTTTATGTATATAGATGATTTCCTCTCACTATATATTTCAATGTTGATGACTATGTTGAATGCATCTATCTCATCAAACAAGAAATAAAGGTTACAACAGATATATTTAAGTCTGCCTTATATCTTGAATTTACATCCAAAATTGAGAATTGTGGTCGGTTAAGAACAAAGCTTTACGAGAAAAGAGATAATTTCATCTTCCCAATAATGGGTGGTGAAGATTAAAATTTTAACGGACATTATCACTGAACTAGTATATATTTGTTTAGGGGCCAGTTGAAGGACGCCTGCGGGTACGGGAATTTCTCGCTACATTAAAGACCTGTTGGTGACCTTCTGCTGTTGTTTTTTTCTATGGTCGGGTTGTTGTCTCTTTGGCACATTCCCCATTTCCATTCTCAATTTTATTTATCAGTTTTGTCTTGTCGTTGTTGTTTTTTCCCATGGCATTGTCAGTTTGTTTTCTACTTATGAGTTTGAATATTCCTAAAGTATCTTCTTTCGCCTCTTTTTAAAATACTAATTAAACTTAAAAAAGAAAATGAGAAAAACATCGTGTTACCATATCATTTTATTCTTTTGATTTAAATCCTAATCATTGATATTAAGTATGAAGCTATCGTCTAATCTCAAAATTATATATTGGAGAAAAAATTGCAATGTTTTTGGTACTGGAAACTAGTTATCAAAGGTACCAGGCTTACAAATTGAAACGCCAGAAGCACGTTTCGTCTACATGAGACTCATCAGTGACGCTCAGTTAAAAATAGTTAAAAAGCCAAACAAGTGCAAAGTTGAAGAGCATGGAGGACCCAAAATTAAAAAAAGGTTGTGCCAAATACGGCTAAGGTAACTTATGTTTGGGATAAAAAAAAAATCCTTAGTATTTCGAATACAAACAACTTAACCAAATCATATACAAGTAGTTGCAGACCAAAGACGATAATTACGGGGTTAAAGAATTCCATATTGGAAGAAAGCTACCGAAAATTTGTTGCCATTAGTTATGAAACTGTTCATAGTTTTTTTTCTTAGCTTTGTATCATTTTCGTCGTCCGATCTTTTTAATACACAGCAGAACCAAAGTTGTCCTATTTAAGTGGGTTCATATGAACTCTATAAGAAAACGTTTTCACGATAACTTTTTTTAGAGAAACAAAGAGACAGTCCTGCACTAAATTCAGTACAATAAGTTCGCTTTATACACAGCTAAAAGTTTTATGAAGTATGAGGTTTTTTTTTTTGGTTTATAGTTTTTTTTATCAAATAACTCATAATATGTATACTTCAAATGAAACCTTCATTGATAAAGCATGAATTTTAAAATGTTGGTAGGCTCCTTTTTTCTGCTTTTTGCAGCGTTTCTGTTATAGTATCTCTCTTTGTTAGGGCGAGGGTCTGCTCATTGTGGAAGTAGTTAAGACTACTGTTAAAAATATAAACTTTTCCATTGTTCTCAGTGGTCTGGAATGATATCAATCTTAATATAATTTGACCCAACGGTGATGTGAAAATCTGTTATACTTTTCATTAATACGTCAACTTCTCGTACTCTATGCATAACCAGTATTCAAACTATTTAGTGGGTAAATATACTCATCATAGATACCAGGACTAAAATTGTGTACGCCAGGCGCGTGTTAAAAAATACAAAGACACAATAACATAACAATGTGAAGAGTATTCACAATTCCTGAAAGTACGTTGACCTATAATAGTTTGCTATAACAAATTTTGACTTGGATGGAGAGTTGTCTCATTGCCACTCATATCATATCTTCGAATATCTACAGCTACGGTAATATAATATTTTCCTGGGGTAGAAAATGATACGTATTTCAAAAAATTCAGTTTTATTGACAGTTAATTGATGTAATTATGGCCATATCAATGATACCTCATAGCTTAGGTAATATATTCCCACGCATAGGAAGCGAGGTGGTGAATCAAATATGTGTAATACAAATATCAAAGTTGTCTTATGTCGGAGCCTTCTATAGCTTATTTCACGGCATTTTGACAAATAAATGCTAAAAACTACGTCATTTGGTCTGTGGTAGATATTTGTCTCATAGACAATAATACCAAATTTTATTTCGTTTTTAAAGCTGGAAGAATTTTACAATAATGGCTGCTAAGAACAATACAACAATTTTATAAAGACAAGTGAGAAAAACTCGATACCAAAAATGAAAAACCAATTACAATTTGTAATGTTGTATGATATACTTAAATATTTGTTTTGAATAGAGATATATCGTATTACACACGATTCAGTGTTAGAATCTCTATATATACAACGCATTAGCAACATATATGACTTGTGGGTATGACATCATATGAGTGGGAAAAAGAACAAACTTCTAGCATAATTGAAGTATTGGTATTAATTTGATTGGATAATCCCAGTAGTGCATTACAGCTATGTAATATTTAACAGTAATTGTTATTAAACGTATCTTATCACATATGTATGGACAGGATCTTTTGTGCGTATATTGAATATCTTAAACATGGTAACTTTTTTCTTCAAAATTTGACTTTCATACCTCAAGGCGTCATGTTGAAGGCCGAACCTTGACCTATAGTGGTTTACTTTTACAAATTCTTACTTGGATAAAGAGTTGTTTCATTGGCACTCATTCCACTTCTTCCTATATCTATCAAAGTTAAAAGAATTATCTTCTTTATTTTGAACAAACAGTACAGGTTAAGAACGCATTATTCTTATACGGTGGACACCTCAGTGTCCCACAAACAGCTTTTACAGGAACAAATAACTTTCCATCTTCGTTGGCTTGCCCACCTTCTAAGGCGATAGGACTGTAATCAACGCAGACATATTCGGAAGCTGCAACAATCCCATGCCCGTCATCGCCTCCAGCCGCGAGTCTTCCATAATATTCTCGTTTCCATGTCCAAGGGCATTCCGATTTCCCTGGTATCATCATAATAGAGGATGCTTTGGTAGCTCTACATACAGCGCATGGGACATCCTTCTGAAACATGTTGGGACCGAAATAATTATCTTCGTACTCTGCGCCATACATAGTACTCATATGACCATATGGACTCATAGATACGTCTCCAGTATAAAAGTCTGGATCGTGTGGTAGGCATACATAATTAACCGCTGCTCCATCCTGAGCATATGGTCCTCCTCCAGCAAACCCTGAGAACATACGAGTTATGTGAAACAGAATTTAAAGTCAGTTTATTTAGAAATAAACCTTAAAAAACATGTGACATAATTATGTGTGACAATATATAACGTCAGTTTAAAAAAAATAAAAAATCGTGAAAACAATGATCTCTTTAATATTATTAATAAAAATACAACTAGACGATTGCACCATTGAATTTTAATTTACACAACACTTTCATGATCAAAGTAATATATAGTTTTGACGAAAAAGAACGTCGGCCTACATTTATAAATGATTTTTTTTCTCTTTTTTCACCACCATGTTACAGCTTATGATACTGTTAAAATGATACGTAAGTTATAAAATACAAAAATGTTTTAACGTTAATTATGTCTGTCTGTTACCGGATCATAAAGATTTGATGTACCTTAGTTATACCTCCTTTATATCAAAACGTGTTTCCTTTACTGTGATACATTTCATGTGTGTTTGAAAGGGAACATAGTTATTCAAAAAAACCACACAAACTACTCTTATTCATGGTCAGTTTATAATTTTTCGGGGCACTGACCTTCTTAAATTAAATATTTCTCATTCTGAGTTAACGTAAATAAAAGTCTATAGTTTATTTTTAAAAATTTAGTAGAGACACAATTAGTCTTATTACCTTCATATACTAATTCCGTGCCATTTCCTGTACAGTCCTTTCTCCCCCATCGTGTATAAATCGCACCAGCTGCTTCTGAAAATACAGATACAACAGATATCAACATTTTTCATTCAAAAACGAGTTTGACATAATTGATGACGGCTAGTAATACAAGTCAATGAATGATTACTTATACATGATCACTATTAGTATCTTTCTACTTGTGAAATTGGCCTCTAAGTTAATGATAAAAAAACAGACGGCTTATGTGGCAAAAATTTCATGAAAAAGCACAACATTCGTGTTATCGTGCTGTAAATATCCACATACCTTAATTATTAAGATTCTATTGGCTCTTTTATACTCAAAATTATCAGTCAAAAAGTGTTCTACCGTGATAACCAGCCATTCGGCTTGCATGTGAAACCCAAATTATCAAATGCATACTGAATGGGTTTTTGTCAATGTGCAACAATGATTAAGAAATCGTTTCAAAGATCTTGAGTGTCGTTAACGTAATATGGACCTAATTCAACATGTTTTATATCAGTTATCACGAGTTTATGATCGTTATTATCAGCAGAAAAGGGGTAAAACTGATTTAAAATTTTGCAAATGTGAATGAAGAAATTGTAAATAGACACTGCATTAAATGTCGGCGTTATTTTTAATAATACATTAAACATCATAATAGTACGTTTTTAAGTTGTTATTATGCGTTAAATATGGCAAATATTAGTTTCAATGTCGTAAATTGGAATGATTTTGTCGATAACGTATATATTTGAAAATGTTGTAATCATTATTATTTGTGTAATATAGTAAATAAAAGTAATAAACATGAGTTATGAAATTGGAATAATTTAAAGTTATCATTCTTTGGAAAAAGAATGTCTGACCAAAAGAAAGATTTCTACTGTCTAATATATATTATTTTTTTAAAGGAAATTTTATATACATATCCTATTTCATAGAGATCCATTTTGTTACACCTTGTGATCAATTTATTTGGCAATCGTCAATGGCAGTCAGCAGGGTTTAAGAACATCAGTTGTTCGACTTAATAGTCAAATGTGTTTTGTTAAAATATATTTTTTCGCTCTTTTGGTATATTGGAAAATGTGGTTTGTGCTGTATTTAGAACCATCTACAACGAAATTTGTTACATGCGCATGTATAAAAAAATGCTGTTTTTATCAAACGCAATCATAGGTTTGAACGTTGTTTTCAATTTAAACTTGTTACATCATTTTATGTATATAGATGATTTCCTCTCACTATATATTTCAATGTTGATGACTATGTTGAATGCATCTATCTCATCAAACAAGAAATAAAGGTTACAACAGATATATTTAAGTCTGCCTTATATCTTGAATTTACATCCAAAATTGAGAATTGTGGTCGGTTAAGAACAAAGCTTTACGAGAAAAGAGATAATTTCATCTTCCCAATAATGGGTGGTGAAGATTAAAATTTTAACGGACATTATCACTGAACTAGTATATATTTGTTTAGGGGCCAGTTGAAGGACGCCTGCGGGTACGGGAATTTCTCGCTACATTAAAGACCTGTTGGTGACCTTCTGCTGTTGTTTTTTTCTATGGTCGGGTTGTTGTCTCTTTGGCACATTCCCCATTTCCATTCTCAATTTTATTTATCAGTTTTGTCTTGTCGTTGTTGTTTTTTCCCATGGCATTGTCAGTTTGTTTTCTACTTATGAGTTTGAATATTCCTAAAGTATCTTCTTTCGCCTCTTTTTAAAATACTAATTAAACTTAAAAAAGAAAATGAGAAAAACATCGTGTTACCATATCATTTTATTCTTTTGATTTAAATCCTAATCATTGATATTAAGTATGAAGCTATCGTCTAATCTCAAAATTATATATTGGAGAAAAAATTGCAATGTTTTTGGTACTGGAAACTAGTTATCAAAGGTACCAGGCTTACAAATTGAAACGCCAGAAGCACGTTTCGTCTACATGAGACTCATCAGTGACGCTCAGATAAAAATAGTTAAAAAGCCAAACAAGTGCAAAGTTGAAGAGCATGGAGGACCCAAAATTAAAAAAAGGTTGTGCCAAATACGGCTAAGGTAACTTATGTTTGGGATAAAAAAAAAATCCTTAGTATTTCGAATACAAACAACTTAACCAAATCATATACAAGTACTTGCAGACCAAAGACGATAATTACGGGGTTAAAGAATTCCATATTGGAAGAAAGCTACCGAAAATTTGTTGCCATTAGTTATGAAACTGTTCATAGTTTTTTTTCTTAGCTTTGTATCATTTTCGTCGTCCGATCTTTTTAATACACAGCAGAACCAAAGTTGTCCTATTTAAGTGGGTTCATATGAACTCTATAAGAAAACGTTTTCACGATAACTTTTTTTAGAGAAACAAAGAGACAGTCCTGCACTAAATTCAGTACAATAAGTTCGCTTTATACACAGCTAAAAGTTTTATGAAGTATGAGGTTTTTTTTTTTGGTTTATAGTTTTTTTTATCAAATAACTCATAATATGTATACTTCAAATGAAACCTTCATTGATAAAGCATGAATTTTAAAATGTTGGTAGGCTCCTTTTTTCTGCTTTTTGCAGCGTTTCTGTTATAGTATCTCTCTTTGTTAGGGCGAGGGTCTGCTCATTGTGGAAGTAGTTAAGACTACTGTTAAAAATATAAACTTTTCCATTGTTCTCAGTGGTCTGGAATGATATCAATCTTAATATAATTTGACCCAACGGTGATGTGAAAATCTGTTATACTTTTCATTAATACGTCAACTTCTCGTACTCTATGCATAACCAGTATTCAAACTATTTAGTGGGTAAATATACTCATCATAGATACCAGGACTAAAATTGTGTACGCCAGGCGCGTGTTAAAAAATACAAAGACACAATAACATAACAATGTGAAGAGTATTCACAATTCCTGAAAGTACGTTGACCTATAATAGTTTGCTATAACAAATTTTGACTTGGATGGAGAGTTGTCTCATTGCCACTCATATCATATCTTCGAATATCTACAGCTACGGTAATATAATATTTTCCTGGGGTAGAAAATGATACGTATTTCAAAAAATTCAGTTTTATTGACAGTTAATTGATGTAATTATGGCCATATCAATGATACCTCATAGCTTAGGTAATATATTCCCACGCATAGGAAGCGAGGTGGTGAATCAAATATGTGTAATACAAATATCAAAGTTGTCTTATGTCGGAGCCTTCTATAGCTTATTTCACGGCATTTTGACAAATAAATGCTAAAAACTACGTCATTTGGTCTGTGGTAGATATTTGTCTCATAGACAATAATACCAAATTTTATTTCGTTTTTAAAGCTGGAAGAATTTTACAATAATGGCTGCTAAGAACAATACAACAATTTTATAAAGACAAGTGAGAAAAACTCGATACCAAAAATGAAAAACCAATTACAATTTGTAATGTTGTATGATATACTTAAATATTTGTTTTGAATAGAGATATATCGTATTACACACGATTCAGTGTTAGAATCTCTATATATACAACGCATTAGCAACATATATGACTTGTGGGTATGACATCATATGAGTGGGAAAAAGAACAAACTTCTAGCATAATTGAAGTATTGGTATTAATTTGATTGGATAATCCCAGTAGTGCATTACAGCTATGTAATATTTAACAGTAATTGTTATTGAACGTATCTTATCACATATGTATGGACAGGATCTTTTGTGCGTATATTGAATATCTTAAACATGGTAACTTTTTTCTTCAAAATTTGACTTTCATACCTCAAGGCGTCATGTTGAAGGCCGAACCTTGACCTATAGTGGTTTACTTTTACAAATTCTTACTTGGATAAAGAGTTGTTTCATTGGCACTCATTCCACTTCTTCCTATATCTATCAAAGTTAAAAGAATTATCTTCTTTATTTTGAACAAACAGTACAGGTTAAGAACGCATTATTCTTATACGGTGGACACCTCAGTGTCCCACAAACAGCTTTTACAGGAACAAATAACTTTCCATCTTCGTTGGCTTGCCCACCTTCTAAGGCGATAGGACTGTAATCAACGCAGACATATTCGGAAGCTGCAACAATCCCATGCCCGTCATCGCCTCCAGCCGCGAGTCTTCCATAATATTCTCGTTTCCATGTCCAAGGGCATTCCGATTTCCCTGGTATCATCATAATAGAGGATGCTTTGGTAGCTCTACATACAGCGCATGGGACATCCTTCTGAAACATGTTGGGACCGAAATAATTATCTTCGTACTCTGCGCCATACATAGTACTCATATGACCATATGGACTCATAGATACGTCTCCAGTATAAAAGTCTGGATCGTGTGGTAGGCATACATAATTAACCGCTGCTCCATCCTGAGCATATGGTCCTCCTCCAGCAAACCCTGAGAACATACGAGTTATGTGAAACAGAATTTAAAGTCAGTTTATTTAGAAATAAACCTTAAAAAACATGTGACATAATTATGTGTGACAATATATAACGTCAGTTTAAAAAAAATAAAAAATCGTGAAAACAATGATCTCTTTAATATTATTAATAAAAATACAACTAGACGATTGCACCATTGAATTTTAATTTACACAACACTTTCATGATCAAAGTAATATATAGTTTTGACGAAAAAGAACGTCGGCCTACATTTATAAATGATTTTTTTTCTCTTTTTTCACCACCATGTTACAGCTTATGATACTGTTAAAATGATACGTAAGTTATAAAATACAAAAATGTTTTAACGTTAATTATGTCTGTCTGTTACCGGATCATAAAGATTTGATGTACCTTAGTTATACCTCCTTTATATCAAAACGTGTTTCCTTTACTGTGATACATTTCATGTGTGTTTGAAAGGGAACATAGTTATTCAAAAAAACCACACAAACTACTCTTATTCATGGTCAGTTTATAATTTTTCGGGGCACTGACCTTCTTAAATTAAATATTTCTCATTCTGAGTTAACGTAAATAAAAGTCTATAGTTTATTTTTAAAAATTTAGTAGAGACACAATTAGTCTTATTACCTTCATATACTAATTCCGTGCCATTTCCTGTACAGTCCTTTCTCCCCCATCGTGTATAAATCGCACCAGCTGCTTCTGAAAATACAGATACAACAGATATCAACATTTTTCATTCAAAAACGAGTTTGACATAATTGATGACGGCTAGTAATACAAGTCAATGAATGATTACTTATACATGATCACTATTAGTATCTTTCTACTTGTGAAATTGGCCTCTAAGTTAATGATAAAAAAACAGACGGCTTATGTGGCAAAAATTTCATGAAAAAGCACAACATTCGTGTTATCGTGCTGTAAATATCCACATACCTTAATTATTAAGATTCTATTGGCTCTTTTATACTCAAAATTATCAGTCAAAAAGTGTTCTACCGTGATAACCAGCCATTCGGCTTGCATGTGAAACCCAAATTATCAAATGCATACTGAATGGGTTTTTGTCATTGTTGGAGGTCGTACTGTTGCCTATAATTGCTTACAGCCACTTCATGTGCACTTTGGGAATAGTTGTATGTCTCATTGGCAATCATACTACTTATCCTTATTTGTGTAATGTATAAATGTTGAAAGCTTTACTTATACGTCGGAACTATTTTGTTGTGAATGTGTACTTTCTGACCGGGGCAGTATTAGTGGTGATACCCCCTTTTACCAATTGTTCTTTGAAATACTTAAATTGAATTCATACAAAAGTTGGTAAACCGTTTAATATACAGATGATTTAATTAGAATTCCATTTTACACACACACACACAAACAAACAAACAAACAAAAGTCTATCACCACTATACCTTTGGCAGATAACAAAGACAACAGCGATTGAATCTGGTTATGTTGTCCTTGAACAGTCTGCTTCAGAGTGTCAACATCATTTGCCAGTTGTTGAATGTCAATGTCATCAACTAGGAGTCTTTTGCTCTTTGTATTTCCATAACAAGTCACAGTGACACAGGACAAAATTATACAAATGTAGACGATACTCTTACTTTGGAACATTTTAATCTTATGAATTATTATGATCAGACAAAGGTCAAATATAAACGTGATAAGATTGTAAAACTGCACGATTTTATTACTGTTCTTACATCATGTGTTCTTAGCGGTAGCTCGAGACCAAAGACTGAACCCTTAAAATATAAATATTCCCGTACTGAAGAAACAAATAAAACGCCAAAATCAAGTATAAACATAAAAAAGATGTCGGGTATACGTCAATATGACGGAAATCAACAAAACAAATTTATTCGACACAACTATATACAGCAGTTGTGAATAAATTAAACATAAGCCATCATAAAGCTGCAATTGCCAATTGTCTAATAATAAATTTAAAAAACGTAGGACAACCACTGACGTCAAAAATAAAAATTAAACATTATAAAGTGTATGCGTTCGAAGAACATTTTGGATCAACGTTCATCAAATCTTAAGGCTTTAAACCAAAGACATATAAGTACTGAAGCACGTTGAGGGACTTTTTTTGTCCTAAAAGGACTTAAAATGATGCCAACTCCATATAAAGTTAACCTTGCCTGGCTGATTAAAAGCCGGTTTCTCTGGGCTTTTAGTAATAAATAACTAAAACTTCTGACTAGGGTTCTGTGACTTTTATTCAGACTAACGAAGTTCTATAATGGATATGTAAATAAAGCCCTGCAAAATATAAATGTACTTATAAGTTACAGATAGATAAATCTGTTAACTAAGTAATAATAATTAAAACTAATGTTCGTAATTCATTATCATGCAAACTTATTTAGCTGCATACATATGTATCTGATCCCAAAAATATATAATGTGGATACCATAGCAATTACTTGCCTCAATTACAGTTATACCAATTTGCGTGCTTGTTAAATCAAAAAGCAAATAATCACAAAAAGTAACAATAAAAGCAAAGCAAATTTTAAAAACTAAAGCTAAGCGAAACAAGAATACAAATACACTTAGCTTACCTCACATATCGTGCAATTGGCACATTTCCATATAAACCATTATATTACAAACACTACATCTTTGGTAACTAAGGTTTAAATATACCTGTATAACAAAAATGATTATTATATATCTTTGTTAAGCAATGTTTATTGTTTATATTAAAAATCAATATTAAACCTAGATATCTATTTTTAGTTCTTATATCGATTTACTTTAATTCGATTAACCTTTAAACATTACAAGATTCTTTCGGTCCACTCGACACTCGCAATCATTCAATTTATATGTAAACTTTATCTTCAAATTATTATACCAGATTTAATAGGTTGTTGAAGTATTATTTGGTATGATCGTAAAATTCAACTCTTCTTATGTTTTAATATACATTTACGATCTCCTTTGTTATGAAATATAACTCTCTTTCTCGACATTCAATCTAAACATGCATACGCGTAAAATATGAACTATTGGACAGTTATTGCAAAATTAATAAAGAAAGATATAGGACTGACCTTATATAAGAAACTCCAATCACAGAATTGTTATTGCATATATTAATTTGTAAAGTTTTTAATTTGCAGACAGGTAAAATATATGTGTTGACTACAAAATGTCTTCCCATAAGATATAGAACAAAAGAATTAAACCACCAAAAGTACTGACCAATAGTAGAAGTGTCCGAAAGCGCTCAAATCAACCGTGAAAATAAAGTAATAACTACAGTGAAATCAGACTTAACCAAACCATAAGAATAGAATTCGTCCGTCAATAGTCCATGTCAATAAGTTAAAATAGAATAACATATAATAACATTTATTTAATCACGACAACAATCAGATATTGTTAAGGAAACGTCCGAATTAAGTCGTTTCTTTCCGAATGTGTCCCGATTTTCCCGTTCTCAATCCGATTCGAATTCAATTTGTATCTTTCGCTAGGTAAAAAATCGACGCATATGTCAACAGCATCCTGATTTTGACGAATGCGATCCAACTGAGATCAAACAGTGATCAGACAGTGAACTGACGCTGATCGACGACCGCCATATTCGGGTTTATCAGGTAATGTCGGAACCAATCATATCATAATCTGCTGTACTGCATTGAAACGGAACGGCTTTGTTTAAACTCAGTGCTATCGTTGTCGGTAATTGTCGAAACTCTGTCGTTGTAATTATTGCCGTATTCCGTATTAATGACGAGACTGATGCAGACCGGTTTCGGTAAAGATTATTAGCATTCGGCAAGATCTTGATGCGCTCTGGATTCAATCGGCAAAAAAACAGATATGACAAATTTCTCCAGATCATGCCCATTCTATATGATACCGTCCAGGAAACGCAGCACATTGTCACGATTTTGTTATGTTGCAGCACAAACTGTCACGATATAGTCACGATTTTGTTATGTTGCAGCAGAAACTGTCACGACATAGTCACGGGTGTAATCTAACTGTCTGGGTGCTTGGCCGACATATCTTCACCATTCTTGAAAGCTGTAATGAATGTGAGCTACTGCGTTCAGACAATGATAGGAGATCATAGTCATACCGGATCATTGCGGATAGTTATCCGACTTTTTCTCCCTTCGTGTCTTAGAACTATCTGATCTCAAACGAGGGTCATAATTGACACTGTGTTAACGCCACATTTAAGAAATACTATTTTTTTCTTAAGTCTAGCGGTCAGTATAACGAGTTGAAATGGCCGATTTATGACGGAAATTGTGCACTAAGACCTCCAGCAGATGACCAAAGGAAATTAACTATTGTTCACGTTGTGTCTAACATATCTATACCACTTTAGACAAAATTGATGTACTGTATGAACTGTATGTTCTGAAGTCTTAAATGACAAATACAAAATCGGTACGTCATTCAACAGTGCAAAGTGCAACACTGATTTGGAAATCGTTTCTAGTGTCGTAAACGTAATATGGAACTAATTCAACATGTTTTATCAGTAATTACGAGTTCATGGTCGTTACTATCAGTAGTTAATCTGATTTGAACATTTGCAAATATGTATGAAGAAATTGTAAATAGGAACTGATTGCTATGTCGGCGTTATTTGTATCAATACCTTAAACATCGTAAAAGTACGTTTTAAAGTTGTAATTATGCGTTAAATAGGGCAAATATTACCTTTAATGGCGTAAATTGGAATGATATTGTCTCTTACGTATATATTTGAAAATGTTCTAATCATTATTGTTTGTGTAAAATAGTCAATAAAATTGATAAAAATGAGTTATGAAATTGTAATAATTTAAAGATACCATAATTTGGAAAAAGAATGTCTGACCAAAAGAATGATTTCTACTGTCTAATATATATTATTTTTTAAAAGGAAATTGTATATACATATCCTATTTTATAGAGATCCATTTTGTTACACCTTGTGATCAATTTATTTGGCAATCGTCAATGGCAGTCAGCAGGGTTTAAGAACATCAGTTGTTCGACCTGATAGTCAAATGTGTTTTGTTAAAATATATTTTTTCGCTCTTTTGGTCTATTGGAAAATGTGGTTTGTGCTGTATTTAGAACCATCTACAACGAAATTTGTTACATGCGCATGTATAAAAAATGCTGTTTTTATCAAACGCAATCATAGGTTTGAACGTTGTTTTCAATTAAGACTTGTTTATATCATTTTATGTATATAGATGATTTCCTCTCACTATATATTTCAATGTTGATGACTATGTTGAATGCATCTATCTCATCAAACAAGAAATAAAGGTTACAACAGATACATTTAAGTCTGCCTTAAGCTTATATCTTGAATTAAACCTCAAAATTGAGAATTATGGTCGGTTAAGAACAAAGCTTTACGTGAAAAGAGATAATGTCATCTTCCCAATAATGGGTGGTGAAGATTAAAATTTGAACGGACTTTATCAGTTTTGTGTGTCGTTGTTGTTTTTTTCCCATGGCATTGTCAGTTTGTTTTCTATTTATGAGTTTGAATATTCCTAAAGTATCTTCTTTCGCCTCTTTTTAAAATACAAATTAAACTTATAAAAGAAAATAAGAAAAACATCGTGATACCATATCATTTTATTCTTTTGATTTAAATCCTAATCATTGATATTAAGTATGGAGCTATCGTCTAACCTCAAAATTATATATTGGAGAAAAAATTGCAATGTTTTTTCTTCTTCAAAATAACAGTGTAGAAGCTAGTTATGTCTTGAGTATCAATATCGTCCACGTAGAGAACGTAACAAATCATAGTTCCTCTGTACGCGTTTGCACTGGAAGAAATAATTTGCCACGACATTATCCACTGAATGGTACTGGAAACTAGTTATCAAAGGTACCAGGCTTACAAATTGAAACGCCAGAAGCGCGTTTCGTCTACATAAGACTCATCAGTGACGCTCAGATAAAAATAGTTAGAAAGCCAATTACAAACAAGTACAAAGTTGAAGAGCATGGAGTACCCAAAATTAAAAAAAGGTTGTGCCAAATACGGCTAAGGTAACTTATGTTTGGGATAAAAAAAAAAATCCTTAGTATTTCGAATACAAACAACTTAACCAAATCATAGCATTATTCATTGCTATGTGTTTATTGTCAACATTGCTCTAAAATTATAGAACAGCTAATTTAATTCAAACTTATTCATCATTATATAATTAACTTCTGTTTGAATATACAAATTTGAGTGTGTTGAATCGAACCAAATATATTGAAAGTCGGAGAAAAGCCAAAATTTCTTATTTATAGAGATTTTACAAAATTAGCAGTATACACTCAACTTGCAAGTACAGATGCAACAAGCCGATAATCGTCAATATATTTTGGACGGTATTTGCATTTGCATCTAGTCCACGCGGACCAGGATGATTTTTCTTGTATGGACAATAAGTTTGTTTTTCTGTCGTGAAGAGGCAAATTTTATTAACTTTGATATGGACTACAATTAAGCAGAAGGAAAAGGTGTATCATCATTAATACCAAATCTTTAAATTCAAACGCACCGCTTATAGTTATTTGAGGTTGTCATTTAGTCATTTAGGTTTGTCATCTACGAATATAGGGCTAGCAGTAATAGAAAGAATTACGTGCTTCATAATGATATACGGGTCGTGATGAAAATCCGTCAATATTTTAGATAGAAATTGAGAAAATATTTTTATTAATTTAATTCAATTTTAAATGGTCTAATAAAATAATAGAAATTTATTTGAATAAAATCTAAAATATGCAGTCTTATTGAAACTGGAAAGATAATTTTAGATGCAAAATGAAATAACACATTTTGTGATAATGAAACACCCATGTAACCACGCATCCCATATTGCATGATAGGACCCAACACTACTAATTTCGTGTTTCGGTAGTTAAGCTTGGGATAATCATTTTAAGATGCATTATTTGAATATAATCAAATATGAAAATTATTCATGATTATATTGATATATTTATATTTTAATTCTTCTTCAATAGATCTAGTTATTATGACAGATCTGTCAGCATCAGGGGTCCAACTGTCAATTTTATGTTACAGTCTTTAACTTTGATCTACTAAGCATATCTCCAATACTTTTATGTTTGCTTTCCGCAACTATTGGTGCTGTATTGAATATTTGTACACAATCTTCGTCGAACTGTAATAAATGACAGTGTTTTAGTACACGTTTCTTTATTTTACGTATATATGGATTATATTTAGTTATTAAAACTAACGGAATACTTTGCTTCTCTTTAGATTTGTTTTGTTGTAATAAATCAGTACGGTCAATTGATAAAGCATCAGTAATACTATCATCTATTTCAATGTTATCATAACCCCTATCTAAGAATTTCACTTTGAAATTAGTTAGATTGTTTATTAATTTGTTATGGTCACTTGTATTTCTAATTTGCCGTATTGCTTCACCTTTAATAAATCATCTGAATGCATGCTGTGAGTGACAGCTATTTCTGTGCAGAAACAGATAAGAATTTGTTTCTTTAAAATGTATTTCGAGGTCAAGAATGCCATATGTTGTAAATCTTTGACCTTTAATTACATCAACATCCAAGATTGACATTTTAGCGTTTTTGATTTCATAGGTGAACTTTAATAAGGGGTTATAATCATTTGCTAGACGAAAAAAAATCTATAATTTCATCTGATGTTCCATCATATATTATGAATCCATCGTCTCTATATCTGCCATGATAGAAATATATATTATTAATTCGTATATTTTAACAAATTTGATTCGTTTAGGGAGAGTCACATGTTAAACTATATTTTCGAAGGTAGAGAGAAATTTCAAAACGGCGGATAGCAAAAAGCATATTGACCGGCAAAAAGCATATTGCACGGTTATTTTTAGAATATCTAAATACCGATATACTTTGTGACGTCATGTAATGAATTTCAGAATAATGTTTAACGTTTTGAAACAAATGATATCTGTGATCGATTATTTGACGAAAAAAAAATCTCTCAAATACATAAGATGTCAAAAAAAGGTAAATGAAATAACAACTAATATGTTGTTATTGTCAAGGAGACATTGTAATATCTATAAAGTTCCAACAAACCTAAATGACGATTTTGATGCAAACATGGTCGGAAATTAATAATATAACAAATATAGCCTTTGTATGAGGTCAATACAGGATATATCGACCCAAAGAAGTATATCGACCTCGGACTTCGTCCTCAGTATATATGCTTCTTTCAGGTCAATATATCCTTTTATTAAATGATATGAGTAAATAAGCCCTAATACGGATAAATCAGCATGTGCAATACTAAAAACGTTCCACTGTCGATATAAATCAAGATTTAATATTGCTCTTCGAACAGGGCCAATACGGAAAAAAACCGGGCCAATACAGAAAAAAGCGGGAAAAAAGCCCTAGGGCTAATACAGGACGTTCACTTCCGGTTTTCAATTTTCTTACGCCATTACTTAACTTTGAAAGTATCGTTATGCATAAAAACATTTGTATAATATTTTTTACATTAAAGTCATAAAATAAACAGGTTAAATGATGTGCAATGTTTTGTAACGTCTTAAAGTTTTGAAACGGAAAAAACAGGGCCAATACAGAAAAAAGCGGGGTTTTTAATTCTCTTATTATCATTATACGGGTCTCGAGGCCAATACAGCAAACCTTGAATCTATACCAATGCCAATACAGAAACAGCCAGTTAATAACACTATAGTATCGACCTCATACAAAGGCTATATTTGTATAATATATGATAGCAATTATGTTGATATTTCACTGTTTGAGACTTATAAATGATCACATTGTCGTTAAATGTTATTACATAAAAAAAACATCTTTCTATTTACTTCAGTTATTACAGTGTTCAACGCTCGGACGGACGGACAGACGGACAGACGGTATACCATAATACGTCCCGTCTAAAAGACGCCGGGCGTATAAAAATAAACATTGTGTTATAATTATAATCACCACAAAACAAACAATTATGTAACAAAAAAAACACGAAAACATAAAAGCAATACACATTATCCAGACTCAAATTTCCTCTAAAAAGGACACAACCAGGTCACTCAAATCCAAGGAGATGAACTGTTAATTGAATAAACTAAATTTGCATACAATTGATAACTAGGGGGAGGGTTGGATACCCGCTAACATATTTTACCCTCCACATTATCTATGTGTGTGCCTAACTCAAGTTCAGGTATTGTCGTTATTACAGGTATATTTAAACCTTAGTTACCAAAGATGTAGTGTTTGTAATATAATGGTTTATATGGAAATGTGCCACTTGCACGATATGTGAGGTAAGCTAAGTGTATTTGTATTCTTGTTTCGCTTAGCTTTAGTTTTTAAAATTTGCTTTGCTTTTATTGTTACTTTTTGTGATTAGTTGCTTCTTGATTTAACAAGCACGCAGCTTACGTTTTGTGTAGTTTATATTATCAACACAAGTATTGTTCATTAGACTTTGGTAAGAGACAGCATATGAGAACATGTACTATAATAACTTAAACTGTAATTGAGGCAAGTAATTGCTATGGTATCCACATTATATATTTTTGGGATCAGATACATATGTACGCAGCTAAATAAGTTTGCATGATAATGAATTACGAACATTAGTTTTAATTATTATTACTTAGTAAACAGATTTATCTATCTGTAACTTATAAGTACATTTATATTTTGCAGGGCTTTATTTACATATCCATTATAGAACTTCGTTAGTATGAATAGAAGTCACAGAACCCTAGTCAGAAGTTTTAGTTATTTATTACTAAAAGCCCAGAGAAACCGGCTTTTAATCAGCCAGGCAAGGTTAACTTTATATGGAGTTGGCATCATTTTAAGTCCTTTTAGGACAAAAAAGTCCCTCGACGTGCTTTAGTACTTATATGTCTTTGGTTTAAAGCTTAAAGATTTGATGAACGTTGATCCAAAAAGTTCTTCGAACGCATACACTTTATAATGTTTAATTTTCATTTTTGACGTCAGTGGTTGTCCTTCGTCTTTCAAATTTATTATTGGACAATTGGAAATTGCAGCCTTATGATGGCTTATGTTCTATGTTTAAATTATTCACAACTGCTATATATAGTTGTGTCGAATAAATTTGTTTTGTTGGTTTTCCGTCATATTGACGTATACCCGACATCTTTTTTCTATTTATACTTGATTTTGGGGTTTTATTTGTTTCTTCAGCACGGGAATATTTATATTTTACGGTTTCAGTCTTTGGTCTCGAGCTACCGCTAAGAACACATGATGTAAGAACAGTAATAACATCGTGCGGTTTTACAATCTTATCACGATAATATTAGACCTTTGTCTGTTCATAATAATTGATAAGATTAAAATGTTCCAAAGTAAGAGTATCGTCTACATTTGTATAATTTTGTCCTGTGTCACTGTGACTTGTTATGGAAATACAAAGAGCAAAAGACTCCTAGTTGATGACATTGACATTCAACAACTGGCAAATGATGTTGACACTCTGAAGCAGACTGTTCAAGGACAGCATAACCAGATTCAATCGTTGTTGTCTTTATTATCTGCCAAAGGTATAGTGGTGATAGACTTTTTGTTCGTTTGTTTGTTTGTGTGTGTGATAAATGGAATCCTATATTTAAATCTTCTGTACATTAAACGGTTTACCAACTTTTGTATGAATTCAATTTAAGTATTACAAAGAACAATTGGGAAAAGGGGGTATCACCACTAATACTGCCCCGGTCAGAAAGTACACATTCACAACACAATAGTTCCGACGTATAAGTAAAACTTTCAAAATTTATACATTATACAAATAAGGATAAGTAGTATGATTGCCAATGAGACATACAACTATTCCCAAAGTGCACATGAAGTGGCTGTAAGCAATTATAGGCAACAGTACGACCTCCAACAATGACAAAAACCCATTCAGTATGCATTTGATAATTTGGGTTTCAAATGCAAGCTGAATGACTGGTTATCACGGTAGAACACTTTTTGACTGATAATTTTGAGTACAAAAGAGCCAATAGAATCTTAATAATTAAGGTATGTGGATATTTACAGCACGATAACACGTATGTTGTGCTTTTTCATGAAATTGATGCCACATAGGCCGTCTGGTTTTTTTTATCATTAACTTAGAAGCCAATTTTACAAGTAGAAAGATACTAATAGTGATCATGTATAAGTTATCTTTCATTGACTTGTATCACTAGCCGTCATCAATTGTGTCAAACTCGTTTTTGAATGAAAAATGTTGATATCTGTTGTATCTGTATTTTCAGAAGCAGCTGGTGCGATTTATACACGATGGGGGAGAAAGGACTGTACAGGAAATGGCACGGAATTAGTATATGAAGGTATTAAGACTAATTGTGTCTCTACTAAATTTTAAAGAATAAACTAAAGACTTTTATTTACGTTAACTCAGAATGAGAAATATTTAGTTTATTAAGGTCAGTGCCCCGAAAAATTATAAACTGACCTTGAATAAGAGTAGTTCGTGTGGTTTGGTGATTAACTATGTTCCCTTTCAAACAAACATGAAATGTATCACAGTAAAGGAAACACGTTTTGATATAAAGGAGGTATAACTAAGGTACATCAAATCTTTATGATCCGGTAACAGACAGACATAATTAACGTTAAAACATTTTTATATTTTATTACTTACGTATCATTAAAACAGTATTATAAGCTGTAAAATGGTGGTGAAAAAAAAAAGAGGACAAAAATCATTTATAAATGTAGGCCGACGTTCTTTTTCGTCAAAACTATATCTTACTTTAATCATTAAAGTGTTGTGTAAATTAAAATTCAATGGTGAAATCGACTAGTTGTATTTTTATTAATAATATTAAAGAGATCGTTGTTTTCAAGATTTTTTTTTTTTTAAACTGAAGTTATATATTGTCACACATATGCCACATGTTTTTTTTTTTAAGGTTTATTTCTAAATAAACTGACTTTAAATTCTGTTTCACATATCTCGTATGTTCTCAGGGTTTGCTGGAGGAGGTCCATTTGCCCAGGACGGAGCAGCAGTAAATTATGTATGCCTACCACACGACCCAGACTTTTATAATGGAGACGTATCTATGAGTCCATATGGTCATATGAGTACTATGTATGGCGCAGAGTACGAAGATAATTATTTCGGTCAAAACATGTTTCAGAAGGATGTCCCATGCGCTGTATGTAGAGCTACCAAAGCATCCTCTATTATGATGATACCAGGGAAATCGGAATGCCCTTGGACATGGAAACGAGAATATTATGGAAGACTCGCTGCTGGAGGCGATGACGGGCATGGAATTGTTGCAGCTTCCGAATATGTTTGCGTTGATTACAGTCCTATCGCCTTAGAAGGTGGACAAGCCAACGAAGATGGAAAGTTATTTGTTCCTGTAAAAGCTGTTTGTGGGACACTGAGGTGTCCACCGTATAAGAATAATGCATTCTTAACCTGTACTGTTTGTTCAAAATAAAGAAGATATTTCTTTTAACTTTGATAGATATAGGAAGAAGTGGAATGAGTGCCAATGAGACAACTCTCTATCCAAGTAAGAATTTGTAAAAGTAAACCACTGTAGGTCAAGGGTTCGGCCTTCAACATGACGCCTTTAGGTATGAAAGTCAAATTTTGAAGAAAAAAGTTACCATGTTTAAGATATTCAAGATACGCACAAAAGATCCTGTCCATACATATGTGACTAAGATACGTTCAATTACTTTTAAATATTACATAGCTGTAATGCACTACTGGGATTATCCAATCAAATTAATACCAATATTTCAATCATGCTAGAAGTTTGTTCTTTTTCCCTTTTATATGATTTCATACACACAAGTAATATATGTTGCTAATGCGTTGTATATATAAAGATTCTAACACTGAATCGTGTGTAATACGATATATCTCTATTCAAAACAAATATTTAAGTATATTATATAACATTACAAATTGTAATTGGTTTTTTCTTTTTGGTATCGAGTTTTTCTCACTTGTCTTTATAAAATTGTTGTATTGTACTTAGCAGCCATGATTGTAAAATTCTTCCAGCTATAAAAACGAAATAAAATTAGGTATTATTGTCTATGAGACAAATATCTACCACAGACCAAATGACGTAGTTTTTGGCATTTATTTGTCAAAATGCCGTGAAATAAGCTATAGAAGGCAGTGGCGGATCCAGAAATTTTCATAAGTGGGGGCCCACTGGCTGCGCTAAGAGGGGGCCCGATCTCGTCACGCTTCAGTGATTCCCTATATAAGCAACCAAATTTTTTCTCAAAAAGGGGGGGGGGGCCGGGCCCCCTGGCCCCCCCCCTAAATCCGCCTCTGGAAGGCTCCGATATAAGACAACTTTGATATTTGTATTACAAATATTTGATTCACCACCTCGCTTCCTATGCGTGGGAATATATTACCTAAGCAATGAGGTATCATTGATATGGCCGTAATAACATGAATCAACTGTCAACTAAACTGATTTTTTTCGAAATACTTATCATTTTCTACCCCAGGAAAATATTATATTACCGTGGCTGTAGATATTAGAAGATATGGTATGAGTGGCAATGAGACAACTCTCCATCCAAGTCAAAATTTGTTAAAGCAAACTATTATAGGTCAACGTACTTTTAGGAATTGCGAATAGTCTTCACATTGTTATGTTATTGTGTCTTTGTATGTTTTTAACACCCATCTGGCGTACACAATTTTAGTCCTGGTATCTATGATGAGTATATTAACCCACTAAATAGTTTGAATACTGAATATGCATAGAGTACGAGAAGTTGACTTATAAATGAAAAGTATAACTGATTGTCACATCACCGTTGGGTCAAATTATATTAAGATTGATATTATTCCAGACCACTGAGGACAATGGAAAAGTTTATATTTTTAACAGTAGTCTTAACTTCTTCCACATCGAGCAGACCCTCGCCCTAACAAAGAGTGATACTATAACAGAAACGCTGCAAAATCAGAAAAAAGTAGCCTATCAACAGTTTAAAATCCATGCTTTATCAATGAAGGTTTCATTTGAAGTATACATATTATGAGTTATTTGATAATAAAACTATAAACCAAAAAAACTCTCATTCTTCATAAAACTTTTAGTTGTGTATAAAGCGAACTTATTGTACTGAATTTAGTGCAGGACTGTCTTTTTGTTTCTCTAAAAAAGGTTTTCGTGGAAACGTCTTCTTAAAGAGTTCATATGAACCCATTTAAATAGGACAACTTTGGTTCTGCTGTGTATTAAAAAGATCGGACGACGAAAATGATACAAACCTAAGGAAACAAACTCTGAACAGTTTCATGACTTTTTGTGCTGACATGAATTATCATTGATATTGTTATATTTATAAATTAACTGTTTACAAAATTTTAAAACTTTTTTGAAATAATAAGGCTTTTCTACCTCAGGCATAGATTACCTTAGCTGTATTTTGCAACACTTTTAGGAATTTTGGATCTCAATGCTCTTCAACTTTGTACTTTATTTGGCTTTTTTTTTTTTTTTTTTTTTTAACTTTTTTGGATTCGAGCGTCACTGATGAGTCTTTTGTAGACATAACGCGCGTCTGGCGTATATACAAAATGTAGTCCTGGTATCTATGATGAGTTTATTTTCATAACTAATGGCAACAAATTTTCGGTAGCTTTCTTCCAATATGGAATTTTTTAACCCCGTAATTATCGTTTTTGATCTGCAAGTACTTGTATAAAACTTATTTAAAACGCAATAGCAGATCTTACATTTTAAAATGATTCTGTAAACCGAGCCCGGAAATTAACATACCATCCGCGTAAACATACGATCCTTTAAATAAAATTATTCGTATAGGTTACCGATTCAACACTGAAATCAAATCTTTGAATAATGTTTTTGTTGGTATACTGATTTTGTTACCAGTAAATTGAAACCGTACTAATTATCATTGTTACAAACAAATGCACAATCACGGTTCAACGATATGTCGATGCCAATGTTTTGGATATTGCAGAAGATCATGTTTTTTATATAACGTCTCTATACTAAATCCATTGGATGTTGGATGTGTGTTATCTTAGATGTATATTTTTTATTACGTTTTTAATGGCTTTGAACTAGCTTCAATAACTGCGAGTACTATAAGATCTCTACTTTCTGATTTCTAATATACGTCCTTGGTCAGTCCAAACAAAAAGGTTTAAAATGGTAAGGTAATGAACTACCAGTATTCAACATTTTGTTCCAAAAATGTGAATGTAAGGAGCAATGAAGCTACCATAGTAAAACAATAAAGGGTTATTTTCTAAAATAGATCTCATTTGTTCTTCACTTTACGTTTTGAAAACTCTTGTCTTTTCTAAAATTTTACCATAAAATTGATACCCGATGAATTTTATTCTAGAAACAGTAGTACTTGTCTTGCGCTATGTAATGATATTGATCTTTATACCTCCATATAGTTGCCCCGCTTCCATAAAAGGAAAGTATATGAAATTCCTATAGATTGAATGACTGTTAGTATTCAAGATCACACTGGAACATCACGTTCATATAATTATATCATTATACTCAATGTTCTGTGTGATGTCTTAGTAGAGAATTTTAAGTTTTTGACGTACTTAAACGTAACAAACCTTAACATTTCAAAAATATGTTCATTGTTATCTCCCGTTGACCATTCAACTTCTGAATTAAACAAAAATCGTATAGTTTGACTTACGTAATATACCTTAACTTGGTCGTTATAAAATTGTGTTTGTCTCCCTTTCTCCGTTTAGTTCAAATTTATTTGATATAACGTATTACACGAGCGAGACTCGGAGTATACACTTGTCCGTTTAGTTTAAATTTATTTGATATAGCGTATCTGGAGCGAGACTCGGAGTATACACTTGTCTTATACAAAAAGGCCAAATTGTGTTCGCATGGGCCACAGGTATATACTTTGAAATTTTCTGGCTGGAATAATGATAATTTGCGGGCGAGAATTTGAAGGACGTCGAATAATTATTTTTAATGCATTTCTTATGGGAAAATTGAAAGGGGGTGACACTGCGGTTCTCAATATATACAGTTACAAATGATTCATGTTTTCGTGCTAAACGAGTTTCTGTGGTCAACCAAATTGTTAACATGGCGTTCAAAGAGTATACGGGAAAATGAGCTTTTTTAACATATATATTCTAAAAAGGATAAATTTTATCAAAGATAAAGGACCTTGTACAAGTTCAGTAAATTAGGTGAATATATATACATGAAGGCTGTAATGTTTTTCTAATATTTGGGCATATTAAAATACCCGGATTATTTGATCATCAGATCGTTTTGGGAGTTATTTTATTTGATTGCCTTTAAAATGAGTAAGGGCTTTACTTTTCTTTTGTCTTATTGATAACCCAGCTTTTCCTTTTTTTCAATGAATGATCTGTGTCGTGTGTGCCATAACCTATCAAGAAAAGTAGTTTGAAAACTTGGCCAGCTGAAGGACGCCTCCGTTTGGGGGAGTTTCTCGCTGCATTGAAGACCAATTGATGGCATTTGGCTGTTGTCTGCTCTATGGTTGGGTTGTTTTCTCTTTGGCACATTTTCCATTTCAATTCTCAATTTCATTTTCTTTGGAAAGTTCATTATGGAAAAAAAAAAAAACAACAACATATCGCTGTGTTATACATTTGCCATGTTTCATGTTTATAATTCCTTAAAGGATCCACAAATGTAGGTTCAAGAGTGCCAACAGGAGTGTTACGAACGGACAGACAGAGGAATTGAAGGTATCATTGTGTTACTATTACCCCCTCGAAGCATCGCTGGGGATAGGTAATTACTCTGAAAAAAGAAGGATGTCTCTTGAAGGGAAAAGTTCGGCGTTTCGACAAAAAAATCCAAGCCGACATGTAAGTTATCAAATACAATGTACGGTATCAAATTACGCTGAATGGGTTATAATATCTCTAACATTTATGTTAACGAAGCATGGCTTTATTCTAAGATTGTTGGACCCTTTTACCACGATCAGCGCATAAACTTTAGAAATTGACTGTCACATGGCACTGATGAACAAGCTAAGCTGTCAATCAAACCGATACATTACCATGACAGGTGAACCATGCCGAGTAAGATTTTTGGAAATAATAATCTTAATATTTTTTTCCTGTTTCATTGCCTTTTAAAAATATTGAAACTAAGTTATGCATGAGTGACAATCAAAGCTGCATAAAGCAGCATATTTGATTTGTTTAAAATTTCTGTTGTTTTAATTCGGGTAGCTATCAAACTAGTCTTATATGCATGATTATTTTATTAGTTGTTAGTGGCCTTGAACTAGCCGTCAGTACTCTTAGATCTGTTCCTAGTGTCTTTTTGTTGTTGGGATGTACAATTACCCGGCCACATCCACTTGTATTTTTGTCCATCTGATGAGTTTATATTTTTTCAAGTGATTTTTATAGTTCGTTCTTATGTTGTACTGTTATACCACTGTCCCAGGTTAGGGGAGGGTTGGAATCCCGCTAAAAATTAATTTAATTGTTTAACCCCGCCACATTATGTATGTATGAACGCGTACTGTGCCTGTTCTTAGCCAGGAGCCTGTTATTCAGTGGTTGTCGTTTGTTTATATGTTTCATATTTGTTTTCGTTTGTTTATATGTTTCATATTTGTTTTCGTTCATTTTCTATTATATGAATAAGACCGTAAGTTTTCGCGTTTGGATTGCTTTACATTTTCGGGGCCTTTTATAGCTGACTATGCGGTACGCGCTTTGTTCATTTTTGAAGGCTGTACAGTGACCTATAGTTGTTAATTTCTGTGTCATTTGGGTCTTTTGTGGAGAGTTGTCTCATTTGGAATCATACCACATCTTCTTTTTCATAAATCTGCTTCATGATCATGCAGATTACAAGAAACTTGGATATATAGCAAAATCGTGGTTCTATGGCGGTAGATAAGTAAAAGGGGCGGATCCAGACATTTCAAAAAGAGGGGTTCCAGAATAAAAAGGAAAAAAAAAAACAGTTGTTGTCTCCTTTTCTGTAATCTTCTCGTAATCTTTCGAATTTTCCGAAGAAAAAAAATATCCAATCACAGACCCGCCCCGCTTGTACAACCAATGAGTAAATTATTTGTAACTTTTTATCTGTTGTACATAGTAAGCTTGGATGGTCTGCATGAGTATGACATACGATGTTTGACTTTCTTCTGTTCAACTGAAATTGATGCGCAGAATTCCATGACCCTGACCTTTGACATTTTTAGGTTTTAAGTTTATCTTCTTTTCTGAGTCATATTTTTTTTTATAGGTAATACATAATGTTCTGTATAAATTTTTCTCGATGTATCTAACAATTATTGTGTTTCAAGTCATATAATCATGAGACAAAGGTTTAAGTTGTAACTTGTTTATTCTAAATTAAACCTGATGCTCATAAATGTTTTCGTAGTGACGACGTGAAACTTGCCACTAATTATTAAAAATCAGACTGAAACGACCAAATCGATCTGAAAAGTTTAGATTTTTCAGTTTATACAGTTCAATTTTCAGATCACAGTCCTTGCTGTTATGTGTATAAGTTAAGTCTGTTTAAGTCTCACTCACCTACACGAGTTGGTATAAAAAATAAACAGATGCGCCATGAGCGCATGATACGCCCGACGTCTTGTGTGGAAGTTTTATGCAATAATCATAAATAGTTTCTGAGAAAGTTTTATGCAATAACCATATATTGTTTTTTTTTAGACACGGCTGGACATGTGAAACCCCAAACCTGTTTTTTGGTGTTTTTTTTTAACAAAGAACTAAATATCACTAAAATAAAATTTTGAATCAAAACCAAAAAGTATACAGATCTTTAGATTAATCGTACAGAGTGTTAATTTTAAGTAAAAATCATGAATTATTTTTGAGATACGGCATGACATGTACAAAAAATCTCCCCTGTTTAACAAAATACGCAATAACTCAAAAATATAAATTTTGAATCATCACCAAAAAGTATACAGATCTTTAGATTTATATAACAAAGAAGTGTGTAAAGTGTTAAGCAATAATCCTAAATTGTTTTTTGAGAAACGGCACAACATGTAAAAAAAAACCCTCCCCCTTTTTTACAAAATACTCAATAACTCAAAAATGAAATTTTGAATCATCACCAAAAGTATACAGATCTATTATATACAGATATTTAAATTAGATTAATTTAACAAAGAAGTGTGTAAAGTTTTAAGCAATAATCATAAATCGTTCTTGAGATATGGCGCGACATGCATGTAAAAAAAAACTTCCCCTTTTTTACAAAATACTCAAAAACTCAAAAATGAAATTTTGAATCATCACCAAAAAGTATACAGATATTAAAATTGATATAACTAAGAAGTCTTTAAAGTTTTAACCCATATTCAAGAATCGTTTTTGAGATACGGTGCGACATGTGAAAAAAACACACCCCTGTTTTAGTTACAAATTGCCGTAACTCAAAAAGTTTAAATCTTATTTTTACCAAAAGCTATACAGATCATTTGGCCATCATAAGAAACAACTATGTTAACATTATTTATGGAGGTGCCTGTCCCAGTCAAGAGCCTGTATTTAAGTGGTTGTCGTTTGTTTATGTGTTACATATTTGTTTTTCGTTAATTTCTTTACATAAATAAGGACGTTAGTTTTCTCGTTTGAATTGTTTTACATTGTCTTATCGGGGTCTTTTATAGCTGACTTTGCGGTATGGGCTTTGCTCATTGTTGAAGGCCGTACGACGACCTATAGTTGTTAATGTCTGTGTCATTTTGGTCTTTTGTGGATAGTTGTCTCATTGGCAATCATACCACATCTTCTTTTTTATAAGTTTCATGAAATTTGGATAAGTCGTTCTCAAGTTACGGTGCGACATGTTTACGCCGGACAGACAGACGGACGGACACCGGACATTTGTATACCATAATACGTCCCGTCAAAATTTTGACGGACGTATAAAAATGAAAAGGACCCGTCCTTACTTAATTAACCACAAGGACTGTAATTTGAAAAAATGGACAACAAAGGTTTTATCTATTAAGAACGAAATTTAAACAAATCTCGACTTTATTCTGCAACCGTAGGAACATCTTGTTCTTCATCAGGATCATTTATAAATCCAGCCCTTAATTCTCTTTGCAAGTCAAACACATAACTCAACTTCACACGACTTTTAACCTTTACACTTGTCAACTGTCGACCTATGCATTTATCGAATTTTAAACATTGTCGACCTGTCAACTTGTCGACCTTAACACTTGTCAACATTGTGGACCTTTTTAGAGTCAACCTCTCAACCTTTCTAGTGTCAACCTGTCGGCCTGTTACTTTGTCAACTTATGAACTGTAACATATAAACCGATTTACTCCTCCGATTTCCCGATGGAACTGCAGTAACGTTTATCTTACTTGACCTGACCTTATGAGGTATAGTCAGATAGTTGAACAGTTTTCTGCACATTTCGAAGCAGACCTATAAATTTTGTATAGTGAGGTCGATAATTCCCTCAGTCCCGAGAAAACGGAAGACGGATAAAAAAAGAATGGAAAATATTGACTTTCAAAAACAAAGAATACCAAAAAAACTTTGTGGTAAACCTTTTTTCTGTAAATGTGTTATATTCTTACTTTTGTACACATTTTACTTTCGTTCAGCTAAATGCCAGTCCATGTTTTTGATAAGGAAGCAACCCTTTTATTTTTAGGGGAGGGGGTACATGGATAAATTTGTTTTATTTCTAACATTTTTGGAGAAATTTCGATTGAGTCTATTTTGTCATTGCTTGACTGCGTGATTTTTTCTATATTCCAAACAACATGTTTTGCAGCCATTTTTGATTTTGTTAATCGATCATTTAATTTTTCGGGGGAGGGGGAGAGATATTGATTCGGAAATTTTGTTTTGAAAATTATCTAATCTAATATTTTCTTTTTAAATTCACAGCACGACCCCCTCCCCCCAATATCGAACGGTCCTTGCTTCGTACATGAATGTTATTTAGAATTAAAAGAATATTATCCGACTGAAATTTGACATGCTGAAACCGGCGAAGGGAGACAACCACAAAATAATTTATGTCTTATAAGTCCGTATAATTGTAAGCCTAAGTCACTTGCGTTTACGTACGTAAGTTTCGTTTGAAACGTAAAATGAGTGGTATAAAAATTGGGCCAAAGTGTGAACACGTCAACTACATAACAATTGGCCTAATTTCTTATGTAGTGGAAATTTGTGTTATGTACTTGACATGTTTGTTATGTCGTTGACAGTTCGTTTTGAAGGTGACAATATCGTTATATAAGTGACAGATTCTAAATGTCGAAATCGTCTGTCCGTCCGTCCGTCCGTCGTCCACACTTCGGACAATAACTCAAAAACACTTTCACCAATTTCCATGAAACTTAAGTGAATTGTTTTTTATCTATTGACGTAAGCTCCCTTTCGTTTTTTTTTAATTTCAGATTTTAAGTTTTGAATTTATGGGGCTTTATTCATAAAAAAGGGGGAATTTTCAACACTTCGGACAATAACTCAAAAAGGCTTTCACCAATGTCCATGAAACTTTAGTGAATTGTTTATATCTATCGATGTAAGCTCCCTTTCAATTTTTATAAATTTCAGATTTTAAGTTTTGGATTTATGGGGCTTTATTCATAAAAAAAGGGGGGATTTTCAACACTTCGGACAATAACTCAAAAAGGCTTTCACCAATGTCCATGAAACTTTGGTGAATTGTTTATATCTATTGATGTAAGCTCCCTTTCAATTTTTATAAATTTCAGATATTACATTTCCGTGTTATGAATTTTTATGCTTAAAAAAGGGGGGATTTTCCAATTTTGGGACAATAACTAACACTTTCACAAAATTTTATGCAACTTTGATAAATTGTTTATATCTATTGACATAAGCTCCCTTTCCATTTTTATAAATTTTAGATTTTACGTTTTCTTAAGTAATGAATTTTTATACTTAAAAAAGGGGGATTTTATGAAACTTTGGTGAATATATTAATGTAACATCCCTTTTGATTTGTATATATATTTCTAGTTGATCATATAAATTCATTTAAAGCATAAAAGACTAGTTTAAAGAGCAACAGGCGTATCATGCGCTAAAGCGCAGCCCTTTATTGTATCCTATTTTCATTTTTGCCTGTTGTGTCTGTTTTTTTGTTCGAACATCGTTGTCAAAGCGATTTGATAAGATGCGACTGTGATACAATTGAAAGGTTTAGCTAGTTATAAAACCAGGCTTAATCCATCATTTCCTTAAATACAAAATGCCTCTTCTAAGTCACGAATATGAGAGTTGTTCTCCTGTTGTCTGATGTGCTTGAGCTTTTGAATTTGTCATTTGATTAGAGCCTTTCCATTGATTTTCCTCTGATTTCAGATTTTTTTTTATTTTATTATTTGCTGATTAAAATACAATATCAATAAAGAAATAAAAGATTTGATTATAAACAGTTGAAGACAGTAACACGTTTAACAATATTTGCTTATTCAGTCATTATCAAGACAGACAAACAACATGTGTCACTAATTGATATTATTCACCATGCAGATCATTCACTTTGTAGTTTTATTTAACTCAGTATAAAAGTAGCCACTATATTTCAAAAATCATCCTGCTATCTCAGGCTCTGCTATTACCCATATTGGTAAGTCTTAATTTATTTTCGTAAAAACAATATTTTAGCTGTTTAAATTTATTCAATACAATTAAAAAGGTTGCAACAAATTATTCAATCATAAATTTTGGCTTATCTTGCTTGATTATAGCTTTAGTGTTTCAAATGGTAAAGTTAAAATCATCCCTTCGTAAATTTTACAGCCGCCATCTTGTTTGCTGAGAGATAATGACACTCACAAAAAAACGTCAGTGTGCAAGTAAAATTTAATTTAAAGACAAAAATATTAGTTCATTGTGTACTTTACTCGAGGAAGTAGACATAAGTTAAGGGAAACAGCTCAGTTATCTTTACATTTGTGTCAACCATTTTCATGAATATATTCTAAGCTTAAAGGTAACATAGATCCAATCTGTTTCAAGTAAATACTTGAGATATATTGATGAAACTTGAGTTTTACAAATGTACGTCCGTCCGTCCGTCGTCCATACTTCGGACAATAACTCAAAAACACTTTCACCAATTTCCATGAAACTTAAGTGAATTGTTTTTTATCTATTGACGTAAGCTCCCTTTCGTTTTTTTTTAATTTCAATTTTTTAAGTTTGGGATTTATGGGGCTTTATTCATTAAAAAGGGGGATTTTCAACACTTCGGACAATAACTCAAAAAGGCTTTCACCAATGTCCATGAAACTTTGGTGAATTGTTTATATCTATCGATGTAAGCTCCCTTTCAATTTTTATAAATTTCAGATTTTAAGTTTTGGATTTATGGGGCTTTATTCGTAAAAAAAGGGGGATTTTCAACACTTCGGACAATAACTCAAAAAGGCTTTCATCAATGTCCATGAAACTTTGGTGAATTGTTTATATCTATCGATGTAAGCTCCCTTTCAATTTTTATAAATTTCAGATTTTAAGTTTTGGATTTATGGGGCTTTATTCGTAAAAAAAGGGGGATTTTCAACACTTCGGACAATAACTCAAAAAGGCTTTCACCAATGTCCATGAAACTTTGGTGAATTGTTTATATCTATTGATGTAAGCTCCCTTTCAATTTTTATAAATTTCAGATATTACATTTCCGTGTTATGAATTTTTTATGCTTAAAAAAGGGGGATTTTCCAATTTTGGGACAATAACTAACACTTTCACAAAATTTTATGCAACTTTGATAAATTGTTTATATCTATTGACATAAGCTCCCTTTCCATTTTTATAAATTTTAGATTTTACGTTTTCTTAAGTAATGAATTTTTATACTTAAAAAAGGGGGATTTTATGAAACTTTGGTGAATATATTAATGTAACATCCCTTTTGATTTGTATATATATTTCTAGTTGATCATATAAATTCATTTAAAGCATAAAAGACTAGTTTAAAGAGCAACGGGCGTATCATGCGCTAAAGCGCAGCCCTTTATTGTATCCTATTTTCATTTTTGCCTGTTGTGTCTGTTTATTTTGTTCGAACATCGTTGTCAAAGCGATTTGATAAGATGCGACTGTGATACAATTGAAAGGTTTAGCTAGTTATAAAACCAGGCTTAATCCATCATTTCCTTAAATACAAAATGCCTCTTCTAAGTCACGAATATGAGAGTTGTTCTCCTGTTGTCTGATGTGCTTGAGCTTTTGAATTTGTCATTTGATTAGAGCCTTTCCATTGATTTTCCTCTGATTTCAGAATTTTTTTGATTTTATTATTTGCTGATTAAAATACAATATCAATAAAGAAATAAAAAGATTTGATTAACAGTTGAAGACAGTAACACGTTTAACAATATTTGCTTATTCAGTCAATATCAAAACAGACAAACAACATGTGTCACTAATTACAGGTTATTGACTTGAGTTAGGCACACACATAGATAATGTTAGGTGTCACTTTTATACAAGGATACACAAAAAAAAACCTATTAAGGTGGTACCTAACACTACAGGGAGATAACTCTGTAAAGTCAGCTAAACGTTTTAATAATGTTGTGTTGTAAAAGAAATATTAAGCTTCTCAATGATCAAAATTGATGTTTGTCAAACTGCTTTATAACCAGTGTAACTTTTCTGACAAAACAGTTGGTTCAAAATTTTCAATTTTTTTTATGTTTTTGTTTAAGGGTCAAAGTAAATATTTTGACAAAGTTTTATGAAAATTAAACGAGCCAAATTAATTTTAGTGAAAGTGTTTGGTACCACCTTAATAGGCGGAAAGCATTGTAGAACAACCCTCAAACAGTAATTTCAAAATTAAAAAGAGGTTGACATGACAGACAGACACCGTACAGACTAAACATATAATTTTTTCTGGCAATGAAAAGTCATATTTAAGTGTACTGAAAGTTGAAATCAACTACATAAGACTACGACATATGGCATTATCGTTTACAGCCTAGTAACAAACATCTATTCTGAATGAGTTAGTCCATTAAGCTCTATTCGGATTCTGTTTTATTTCCGTTACAGAACAACTTATTTGAAATATTATTTGTTGATATTGCACAACACATACTTTTCTTGATATTACATTTGATTTATAAGAAAAAAAGTAATTAAGATTTATCTAATTATAATTCATACCAAATTTGTAAATTTTCTAATGTTTTCTCACCCTTAAACTTGACTGAATATAAAATGATTAATTTCAAACACGTTTTTGATAAATAGGACTGTAATACTTATAAACAACAATGACATTCAAAAAAGAAAATCACAAAAAACAAAATTTAAAACCAAAAAATCTATACAAATCCCTCACACAAATAATTCCAATTACTTTTTTTTTACAGTCCGATTACCCATTTCTGATTTTAACACATAAAAAGTGAATTACAGTACTAGTGTTGAAAAGTAATGCTCGTTATTAACATATTTTGATATCAAAACCATAAAGGTAGACATAAGTTAAGGGAAATAACTCTTAAAATTATCAGTGCGTTTGTTTCAACCATTTCAGAAATATATATTCTAAGCTTCTATGTTACAAAGGTCCCATCTGTTTCAGGTTAATGCTTAAAATATATTGATGAAACTTGACTTTTACAAACGAACCACCGATTTAAGGAGTTATCACCCTTAAATAAGCTATACACCCTTTTTCTTTTTGATAGTCCGATTACCTACTTCCGATTTTATCACATGAACAGTGAACTACTGTGGTCTTGATAAGTTTTGCTCGTTATCAAAATATTTTGAAAGCATAACTATAAACACTTCAATGCTTACAACCTGAAAGTACTTTCATACATCTTCCAAACCTTTTATTGGTCAGTTGGGACTTTGGTTTAAAAACTGTTACATGTTTTTGGAACTTGAAATTAGCGATCAAAATATAACATTTAAGGGGGCTCCTGGGTATAAATAATTTTTTTTCTAATATAGGATTTCGCTATATTTTTTTATAAATGAACTTTATCATATACTTTAAAGAAAAATGAAATAAAAAAATGGGGTCATCGTTCATTTACGCTCACAATCTGCCTCAGAAAGAAGCATACATTTTTGTTAATGTCCTTTTTTTCTGTTGAACTAATAGGAGAAATAGAGGTAATATCGAAATAAAAAAATAACCTAATTACAGAAATCGCTTAAATTTTACAATTATTTAGTTTATGTACAGCTTATTTGAAAACAATAATAAAAAATATAGGTCACCGATGAGTTAAAAAAGATATTTCAAATTTAATGCCAAAAAATGGCATTTTTGCACCAAAGGGAGATAATTTGGAGCTTTTTCAATGATATAAACATTTTAAAAGTCATCTGAGGCCAAACCGAATCGATTGTTTGGGTTGATTTTTGTACCATATCATAAAGTAATAACTAATAGTGTAATAAATAAAATTTGTAATGAAAAAATAAAGGTTTAATTTTTTGCTGAAATTTTTGTACCCCCGAGCCACCTTAATGCATACAGACTCACTGCGCTTACTTCTGGTTTACGGTTCTTTCAAAATGATTCCACATGTGTAGACTCAGTCGCGTCTGGCGCATATATAAAATTTCAATCCTGTAGCGATAATGAGTTTATCTCTAAATTACTCGGAATATAGGATTGATATAGACGAGTTTTTATTTCAGAATTATGATGAAGTGTTGTTGTTTGATTGTTTTCATCTTTTGCACAATTGACGTGACAAATGGCGGCAGTAAGTATCCCTTATGTTTAAAAAGCTGTAGTATAGATTACAGATAAAGCTGCTTAACTCTCTGATAATAAGGTACGATCCTTTCACTCTGATCAAACGTTCTGCATTCGAGAGCCAAATGAGACTGACATAGTTAGAACCTTTGTATGTTACAGATATTCAATCATGTTATTAAAGTTATGTACAATTTGTTTTTTTATAGTAATTAGGGGATACACACTTTTAGTTTACAACGATATAGCTGTACAAAACTGTTCAACACTACTTTCATAGGTTGACGTAAGAACAATAAAAAAATCTGCATTTAAGACAAACTAATTTCAAATCTTTGAAGCAGAGTTACGATCATCTCGAGCAAATTTAGTAAATTTTATTCATGAGAAATCATACCGAAACAACAATATATATAATTTTTTTCATTCTTCTTTGTGTCCTATATTCAATATGGTTAAGCAAATCCATTTGAGAAATAAGCAATGACTTAATATCTATATTTCTATTAGGTAATGTTAATGTATATATATATCAAAGTAAATCATGCTATATTTTATCGGAGTAATGTACTATTCAGTTCTTTCTCGACTATGCCTCGCCTCCAATGGTACCTGTGGACAGAAAGGGTGACATGTAATGAGACGTTCGGGCCTGAATGGACATATAACGGAAAATGCTGCAATGAACGACCATGTTGCAAATGTATGTAGACAAATGAATCATGCAATATTTTTGTCACTTTTTATCAAATCGAATTGAAAGTGGGCACTCACTTTAACAGTATCACAGTAGATTATTCAAAAAATAATATTGGAATGTTTTGTATTAAAAAATATATACAAACGTCATTGTCTATACTGAGTCAGGTGTACGACAGTTGTTATCATTTCGTTTGATGTGTTTAGGCTTTTGATTTGGCCATTTGACTTTCTCTGTAGAATTTTCCTCGCAATTCAGTATTTTTGTGATTTTTTGTTAGCTTAGATGACAAATGCCCTTTAAAATTCTTTTAGTTTATTACATAGTACTTGCATTTCTCTCTTTAATTTGATTATTTACTTATATAATTTGTACACTTATTGTTATTATGTTTTAATTTCAATTTTTATATTTAATATCTTTATGGAAAAAAAGCATAAAACATCGTTTCGAACTTTGCAAGAAACAATTTTTTGTACACCACCAAGAAGAATGGTTTCTATTATATTTTGTAAAAATGCAAGAAGTAATAACCCCTCCAAAATCAAAATAAAAAAAATCCATTTGTATCCTTTTTTTAAATCAAGTTTAAAAATATCGTTATCACCAATTTATAAATCAACATAAAGGTCAAATTTAAGCAACTGTATTTCTTCCCTTATATTCGCTATGTGTTTCGCTTGCAATATACAAAATTAAACAGAACATCAAAATTAAGGTATTCTGTTCCTTTACAAATAATTATAACGACGAAAGAGTATTCCACTGCAATAAGTGTACCTTTTAAAAACTTACACTTTTACTCATACATCTAATATTTACTTGCAACGTAAGTATTGCCCTTCCGTCTTTCTTTCCTTTCTGTTTTAACAGTTGTTCTTATATTCATTTTATTCATTTATATCTCTCATTTTTGGGGTTTCTGTTTATAAACTGATGTGTAAAAATAAAAATGTCTACGCATTAAATGCACAACTTTGTCTGTGGTGGAGCGTTGTTTTATTGGCAATCATTTCAAATCTTCTTAAACAAAGAAATACATGTATCTTCTGTATTTCTATATGCGTTCGGTTTTCAAATATTTTGGCCTTGAGCAACACTGACGAGACATTGATTGTCGAAATACGCAGCTGGTGTAGACATTTGGTACCGTTTAATTTTGCAACGGTACCAAATGTCTACAAAACCGGTTTGATGATGTTCTGCAAAAATTGAACATAGTGCTTCTTTTATAACGTTATTGTAATTACGCAATCGCTTTATCTACTTAATATGTTTGAATTGCGATTGTCGATAGAATTGTAATTGTTTTTTTTTTGTTTTAAAAGCGCCTTGTGTTCCGGAAAGTTGCCCACACGGGTACAAGCTGTTATCAAACCAAGCAAGTAGTGCTGATTGTTATTTTTATGGTAATTATCTAACACATTGGGATGCAGCCCAGGTGAGTATGTTATGTGAGTTTGACCTTCCCTTTCGTATCTTTCGTCCCTCTTTTTATCTGTAGACACAAAATAAGATAAATAAAGGTAATTTTGATGTATTTATCAAGTGATATGCCAGAATTCTTAATCCCTGACTTAAGTAATTTACTACGTCATCATTACATCATTCGCGTATTGAAAGGTTACCCGATTTATTATACGAAAAATGACAACTTTCATTGTTCAAACCCAATTTTATATCTTAGTGAAATAATAGTATAAAAAAGCGTTGAATGGTCTTTGGCGTAATTCTGACTGCAAATATACCATTTTCATATTACCGGCTTTAACCTGTGTGTTTGCACCTGTCCTAAGTCAGGAATCTAATGTTCAGTAGTTGTCTTTTGTTAATGTGGTTCATGAATGTTTCTCGTTTTTCGTTTTTTATATACATATATAGATTTGATCGTTGGATTTCCCGTTTAAGCCCTGGTCACAACGAACCCACGACACATATAAGCAGCGCCACGACATGCAAATTGGTCAAATCGTGGGTCATTTGTGACCAACGTACGACAGTCGCACGATTTTTTTTAGCATCGTGGTGCTGTCGTGTGTCGTGGGACGAAAATTGACCAGGCAGAAGCTAGCGAACAATAGCTAGCGAACAATAAGCCAGCGAACAATAAGGCGATGTATCGAGAAACCAAAAAATGAATAAGACAGCAACGGCCGTTAAATCAAAAAATGTTTAAAAAGGCAGAAAATCAGTCCAAATATTGCAATTTAAACTCAAGCTTGAAATAGTTTTTATCCCATCTATTGATAAAACAAGTCACATCTCTTTTAAGGCTAATATTCAGTACCATAGTAAATCTGCATCTATCAACAGATTATTTGTAGGTGTAGGGCCACCAATGTACCAAATCAATTTAGAACGTATGTAAAAGTAGTCCTACCCTGTAAATTATCGCACCTGTGATGTCATTGTTTAATTAAACTAACATACACATTTGAAGAAATGGGGGTTGCCCTATTCCAGGGCTCCTAGAGAAAAATAATGAGGGGTGTCACGGGGTATGACTATATAGGTCTTGTAGAAGAGAAACAGGCGCTTCTTTTGCGCAAGGTATCGAAGGGCGCTATGTTCAAAAATCTGAAACTAGAGCCCAAAATTTGAAAAAAAATGGTCCAAAATAGGGGGGTCGACCTATTCCACGGCTCCTAGAGAAAAAAAATGAGGGGTGTCACGGGGTATGACTAAAAGGTCTTGTAGAAGAGAAACAGGCGCTTCTTTTGCGCAAGGTATCGAAGGGCGCTATGTTCAAAAATCTGAAACTAGAGCCCAAAATTTGAAAAAAAATGGTCCAAAATAGGGGGGTCGACCTATTCCACGGCTCCTAGAGAAAAATAATGAGGGGTGTCACGGGGTATGACTATATAGGTCTTGTAGAAGAGAAACAGGCGCTTCTTTTGCGCAAGGTATCGAAGGGCGCTATGTTCAAAAATCTGAAACTAGAGCCCAAAATTTGAAAAAAATGGTCCAAAATAGGGGGGTCGACCTATTCCACGGCTCCTAGAGAAAAATAATGAGGGGTGTCACGGGGTATGACTATATAGGTCTTGTAGAAGAGAAACAGGCGCTTTTTTTGCGCAAGGTATCGAAGGGCGCTATGTTCAAAAATCTGAAACTAGAGCCCAAAATTTGAAAAAAAATGGTCCAAAATAGGGGGGTCGACCTATTCCACGGCTCCTAGAGAAAAAAAATGAGGGGTGTCACGGGGTATGACTAATAGGTCTTGTAGAAGAGAAACAGGCGCTTCTTTTGCGCAAGGTATCGAAGGGCGCTATGTTCAAAAATCTGAAACTAGAGCCCAAAATTTGAAAAAAAATGGTCCAAAATAGGGGGGTCGACCTATTCCACGGCTCCTAGAGAAAAATAATGAGGGGTGTCACGGGGTATGACTATATAGGTCTTGTAGAAGAGAAACAGGCGCTTCTTTTGCGCAAGGTATCGAAGGGCGCTATGTTCAAAATCTGAAACTAGAGCCCAAAATTTGAAAAAAATGGTCCAAAATAGGGGGGTCGACCTATTCCACGGCTCCTAGAGAAAAATAATGAGGGGTGTCACGGGGTATGACTATATAGGTCTTGTAGAAGAGAAACAGGCGCTTTTTTTGCGCAAGGTATCGAAGGGCGCTATGTTCAAAAATCTGAAACTAGAGCCCAAAATTTGAAAAAAAATGGTCCAAAATAGGGGGGTCGACCTATTCCACGGCTCCTAGAGAAAAAAAATGAGGGGTGTCACGGGGTATGACTAATAGGTCTTGTAGAAGAGAAACAGGCGCTTCTTTTGCGCAAGGTATCGAAGGGCGCTATGTTCAAAAATCTGAAACTAGAGCCCAAAATTTGAAAAAAAATGGTCCAAAATAGGGGGGTCGACCTATTCCACGGCTCCTAGAGAAAAATAATGAGGGGTGTCACGGGGTATGACTATATAGGTCTTGTAGAAGAGAAACAGGCGCTTCTTTTGCGCAAGGTATCGAAGGGTGCTATGTTCAAAAATCTGAAACTAGAGCCCAAAATTTGAAAAAAATGGTCCAAAATAGGGGGTCGACCTATTCCACGGCTCCTAGAGAAAAATAATGAGGGGTGTCACGGGGTATGACTATATAGGTCTTGTAGAAGAGAAACAGGCGCTTCTTTTGCGCAAGGTATCGAAGGGTGCTATGTTCAAAAATCTGAAACTAGAGCCCAAAATTTGAAAAAAAATGGTCCAAAATAGGGGGGTCGACCTATTCCACGGCTCCTAGAGAAAAATAATGAGGGGTGTCACGGGGTATGACTATATAGGTCTTGTAGAAGAGAAACAGGCGCTTCTTTTGCGCAAGGTATCGAAGGGCGCTATGTTCAAAAATCTGAAACTAGAGCCCAAAATTTGAAAAAAATGGTCCAAAATAGGGGGGTCGACCTATTCCACGGCTCCTAGAGAAAAATAATGAGGGGTGTCACGGGGTATGACTATATAGGTCTTGTAGAAGAGAAACAGGCGCTTCTTTTGCGCAAGGTATCGAAGGGCGCTATGTTCAAAAATCTGAAACTAGAGCCCAAAATTTGAAAAAAATGGTCCAAAATAGGGGGGTCGACTTATTCCACGGCTCCTAGAGAAAAATAATGAGGGGTGTCACGGGTATGACTATATAGGTCTTGTAGAGGAGAAACAGGCGCTTCTTTTGCGCAAGGTATCGAAGGGAGCTTTGTTCAAAAATCTGAAACTAGAGCCCAAAATTTGAAAAAAAGGTAAAAAAAAAAGGGGGGTCGAATGAGGGGTGTCATGGGGTATGACTTTAATAAGTCATATAGAAGAGAAACAGGCGCATCTTTTGCGTAAGTATTTTAGTGGCGCTATGTTCGAAAATCTGAAACTTAATTGTTCAAAACTAGATATTAAGGATTAACAGATACAGTTAAGTCTGCCTCATATCTTAACTTTCATCTAGAAATTGACAATGAGGGTCGGTTGAAAAAATTACCGACAAAAGAGATGATTTCAGCTTCCCAATTTTGAACTTTCCATTTCTATGTAGCAACATTCCAACAGCGCCTACATACTGAGTACATATCTCCAAATCGATACTATTGCCCAGGCTTGTATTTCCTATCATGATTTCCTTGAAAGAGTGTTGGTGATCACAACGAAGCTATTAAATCAAGAGTTCGAAAATATAAAGTTGAAATTATCCTATCGTAATGTTAACGGACGTCCCGAGTTGGTTGACAGTTATGGAATAACCGTTTCACAGATGAAATCGGATATGTTACTTACGTCGTAACTTCAACCCATTCCCCCATAAACAACGAATGTGACCTTCCGAATTAGACTATTTACGGGGTTTGTAATAACACTATCAACACGACGGGTGCCGCATGTGGAGCATATCTGCTTCCCCTTCCGAATCACCTGAGATCAACCAGATTTTTTGGTGGTGTTCGTGTTGGTTAGTCATTAGTTTTCTATGTTGTGTTCAAAGTTAAAGGGTGCATATCCGATGTATTTATCATTGTTTTCAGATCGTTGTCCGAAGGTTAAGTCTACATCATTAGATATATTTAAATGTAGATACTCCTGTTCACGATGTCTGAGGATAGCATGTTCAGCTGATTTGATAGGTTATGCATCTGCAAATCAGATGTTGGAGAAGCCAATGCATGTAGCGGTAAGATCGCAAAGAGGTCGTCATTCGTGTTGGTGGTCTGAGAAGCAGTTGTTTTCTCTGGACAAGCTACGAATGGTTGGAAGACTTGTTGAGTTCTTTACTCAACCTTGTTTGCTAAGTCTTTATTGTAAGTTACTAGACTTGATGGTGTGCTTTTATCCGGGACTTCTTGCAATTAAAGAGTTTCATGCTGTTTGGGATCGACAATTACTAGTATTACAAACATCATTTTATGTAAATCGTTTGTAAAAACTCCCTTAAACGTTTGAAAATGTTTTAGAAAACATCCTTAGTGTTTGATAGCATTTGAAAAAAAAAATCGATGCAACTGACTGTCTCTGTTTCATGTCAAATGCTAAATATGTTTCGAAGCTTTTAAACACATACCCCATAATGTAGTTGAATATAAGTGAAGGTAATTTAAAGTTCGATTCTCTCTTATTCGGTTGCTGTGGTAGTCTGTAGATTTCTTGAACTCTACAGATCGGTCTACATGATGATATCATCACCAATGTTGATGTTGAAACTATCGCGGGAACATACCGTCTAAACTATTGTACTTTCTCATGATCGACGTCGTTTTGTCAGTGACGTCGCCTTTGGTGGAAATAAGTACTTGTAGATTTAATGTAATGGCTGTTGTTGTAGTACACATTGACTTAACTATCATCTATATGTATGGTGCCGTGACCGATGGATCTCGAAAAATTGAAATCATTCATATCGGGGAACAGGAGTGCTGTTACCAGATTATTCAGAAGATTAGATAAAGCAAAAGAGAATTCAAATTTCAATTAAATAGAAATCATTGCAACGCTTGCAAAACTGATGCAAAAACAAACATTGTTTGAGGACTTAAACGAACAAATTTTAAAGTTAACAGAACCGGAAAATGTGGAAAATGAGGTAATAGATTCAGTGACTATGGAAACGAAGATTCGACACATACGTAAGTTCATAAAAAATGTCCAAACCCCGCAGTCCAGTCATATTGAATTACATACAACAACCCACACTATTTTAATCCAGAAACTATAACGTTTGTTCCAACGCACAACATAGCTAACCCGAACAACGCATAGTCGTTTGAAAACCCATCTGTAAAACCCAGTTACACATTCAACATGCAGCAAAGTACGTTTTCGTCAGCTAGTAATCAGAGTCACCGCCTACCAAAGCTTTCGCCTCCAACATTCTCAGGTAACATTTTAGAATGGCAACCTTCTGGGACTCAAATGAGTCGGCCGTACATCTTAACCTGTCACTTACAAATATACAAAAATTGAAATACTTGAAAGCACAGCTAGAACATGAAGCCCTAGCATCAATAGCAGGTTTTGCACTCACAAATGTAAACTACGATGACGCCGTAATTTTTTTAAAGAGAGGTTCTGTCAACAAGACAAAATAATAAATGCATACATGTACAGTGCCATTATTAGAAATCCCTTTGCTCAGAAATCAACTAACAAGCTTACAAAGTTTTTACGATAAAATGGAAGGTTACGTCAGGGGATTAGAAGCTTTGGGTCAGACACAGGAAACATACGGCCCTCTACTTGTTCCCATTATCATGAACAAATTACCCGGGAAGTCAGACACCATCTCGCATGAGAACACAGAACAAAACATGGCTATTACGGGTCCTCCGTAAAAGCGTATTAGATGAGATCAATATAATTGACGCAGGACAAGAGATGGAGTCGACATACGATTTGCCCGCAACACTGTCTTTCTTTTGCCGGAATATTACAAGAATATTGAGACTAGACCTTGCGCTTTCTGTCATGAAATACACGCACCTACTCATTGCAGTTAAATAACCGACGCAGAATCCCATATGATCATAGTGAAACGTGATAAGTTATGCTTTAACTGCGTTGGTAAACACAGAATAAATGAATGTTAATCTAAACACACATGAAAACATTGTAATAAGAAACACCATACAAGCTTGTGTAATGCACGTCCAACAAACAACATAAAACCAGCGAATGAGGTAAGCCATAGAAACGGGAATAGCAGCTCGTCAGGAATATGGCCATTGTCTTTTCTGTGTGTGATACATTATAACGTTGTGTTTATGTTGTGTCGTTTGTTACCTCATATATTTGAGTGTGCATTCACATTACTATTAGACGTGTCACGGTACTTTTCTATCCAAAATTCATGTATTTAGTTTTGATGTTATATTTGTTATTCTCATTGAATTTTGTCTAATACTTAGTTCGTTTCTCTGTGTGTTGCATTTTAATGTTGTGTCGTTGTTCTCCTCTTACAATTAATGAGTTTCCCTCAGTTTTAGTTTGTAACTCGGATTTTTTTTCTATCGATCTACGAGTTTCGAACAGCGGTATACTACTGTTGACTTTATTTATTCAGCGCATATGAATTTTCGCGAAAAAGATAACCAGACCAGCAACCCGCCTAACGTTCACCTTGTAAATGACATTCATGATACGGAAGAAGATACTACCATTTTGTATTCTCAATCGATACTTTTGAAAACCGCCGTAGCTCAAGTAGGCTCGAATCAGCACTTTATCGATATGAATATTCTTTTTGACGAAGGAGCTCAAAGATCGTTTTTGACGCAGAACTTTGCGAAAAAACTCAATTTATAGATAGAAGGAACAGAGGTAAAACATTTACCGACATTTGGAGGTGAAGAGAAAAACATGAGAAAAGATAACAATCTATCTGAAAACCGATGCAGAACACGTATTGCCAAAGTACTGATAGTTCCGATGATCGCCACGCCTCTACAGAATCACATACGTAATAATGATACACAGAACAGTTATTTGCGTGGTTTAAACTTAGCGTACACGATGACACAGCAAGATTCATTCGAGATATCGTTGCTTGTAGGCGCAGATCACTACAGGGATATTGCAGAAGACCATATTCTACGGAGAAACGGTCCAACCGCCGTGAAATATCCAATATCGGATATTTGCTTTCGGGACATACAAACGGTAAGAAAACTCACACGTCGGAAACTAGCATGTTTAATGTTTTAATATCACACAAAGATGAATAAAACAATCTAGAGATATTTTGGAAATTAGAATCATTAGGTATAAATAGTAAGGAGTTATATAAAGACGACGATGCCTAAATTAAAGCATATCAAGACAGATCAATTGAGTTCAGAAAAAAATAAATATTTCGCTTAGTAACCATGGAAACAGGATCATGATGAATTGCCTTCAAAAGCAGTCATGAAAAGAAGGACAGAAAACACCATTAAAAAGCATACTCTAAAATCTGATATATTAAAGAAGTATGGGAACATAATACAAGAACAGGAACGAACTGGATTCATAGAGAGAGTGGATGAAACAGCTTACACTCAAGAAAAAAAACTATATTCCTCATCATCCAGTACAGAAGGAATCAAGCATTACGCCTATCAGAATTGTTAATGACTGCAGTTGTCGCCAGTTGCCTAATTCACCAAGTTGTATGGCTGCCTCTTTGATACGCCGTCGAAGCTAAATGACCTGACAAAAATTCTAATGAGATTTAGAGCCAACCCTGTCGTCATAACAACGGATATTGAAAAAGCCTTATTGCATGAAGGATTAAACGAGGATGACCCATACGCTACACGTTTCTTGTGGCTCAGTAACCCATCCGACCAAACACGTTATCTACAAACTTATATATATATAGCCAAGACCGAAAATGTACGGAAAAAAGATACGGACATGAACACAAAAGTGCTTGGTATGTTATGGAACAGCAAATCCGATGATCTGATGTACCAGAAATGTGAGATTCTATTACGAGACATTGTAAGGGAGATTTTGAAACATTCTTCGAAAATATGTGAATCACTAGGACTATTGAGTCCGTTAATAATACGAGCAAAGACGCTCATACAGGATCTATGGAAAAGTAAACTTGATTGGGATGAACAAGTTCCGGAAAATTCGAAGGCTACTTGGATTAATGTTGCAAGCGACTTACAGAAAGGGACACAAATCGTATTTCCGAGATATAATTTTCAAGTAATTCTACTTCGGAACGACTTGAACTACACGAATTTTGCGATGCGAGTCTAAAAGCGTATGAAGCGACTGCATATCTGAACAACGGAAACGAAAAAACCTAACACTACAGCAACTAGAACTTATGGTCGCAGCTTTCGGAACTAGACAATCGTCACATGTAAAATCAACTTTTGAATGTAAAAAAGTATTTTCGGGTCGGATAGCATATTATTACACTGGTTCAAATCGTCGAAACCGTTGAAACGATTTAAATGCGATTTGAGTGCGAGAAATTACGGAATCTACAAATCAATATGAATGGAGATATTGTCCAAAAGAATGCAATCCAACAGATCTCTTAACACGAAGAATAGACGCCGATCAATACATCAATAGCGTCATTTTGTAAAAAAGACCGAATTGGTTAACGAATCGGACAAAATGACCAGAAATAACTCCTACAAGTAAAACAGTATTGACAATTACAAGAAAAAACGACGACGATGAGTTTAAAACAATGACGTTCATACTGGTTACTATGGTATTAGTAACATTGTATTATTTCCGAACTTCCGATGATTGCATTGATGTCCTTGTATCGCTACAGAATGGTTGTTCAGCTTTCGATTAACTTACGAAGTTTTCGAATTACTAAGGAATCAATACCATTTAAGCCTCGGTCACACCTAACGCATGAACGGACGCCTAACGGATGAACATAAAAGTTGTCCGTTGACAAAATTGTTATCCGTTGGGAGTCCGTTGATGTACTGACCGAATAAAACGGACGTTTAACGAATGCATAACGGACTAACATTAGATATGCAACGTACGAGAAATGGAAACGTTCCGGACAGAACGGCTGTCGAACGTACATCCAACGGACGAGTACCGCATAAAACGGACACCTAACGGAAGCGAACCGATTAAAACGGATGAACAAGATATACGGAAAAATTAAAGGCGACAATAATAAATGTAAATCTCATAACTATTCCAAATGATTCTGTGTAACTGGTTTTGGTTTGCTCTTCAAAATGCCACCAAAGTGCAGTGTCTGGCCTGAATAAGAGCTGCTTGATTGTGAAGGCGTCCCCATACTCTAAGATCGATTATGAATAAAAAGAATTCATGAACCTTAAGAAATCTGATAAACCAATAATTGGCATTTCTGACACGAATTTTTCAATTGGCATTTATCCGTTTCAGATCCGTTCATCATCCGTTTTATCCGTTATACGTCCGATAGAAGTTCGTTTCTCATTCGTTCAATATCCGTTTTATCCGTTAAACGACCAGTATAAGTCCGTTGGTAAAGCCTCGGTCACATCTTACCGGATAGCTCGAACGGACGCCTAACGGATAACTTTTTTTCAATCCGTTCATGTCCGTTAGACGTCCGTTCTTATCCGTTAGACGTCCGTCCATGTCCGTTAAGCGTACGTTTTATCCGTCGACGTCCGTTCTGTCCGGTGGAACATTTTGAGCATGTTCAAAACTTTGAACGGACGTCCAACGGATAAAATGTCCGTTGAACGTCCGTTAGGCGTGCGTTTTGTACGGTACTCGTCCGTTTCGTTTCCGTTTTGAATCCGTTACGTATACGTGTCCGTTATACATCCGTTGGAGGTCTGGAAGATAAATTCACCAACGGACTTCTACCGGACGTGTAACGGATAAAACGGATGTTGAACGAATGAGAAACGGACTTCTACCGGACGTATAACGGATAAAACGGATTATGAACGGATCTGAAACGGATAAATGCCTATTGAAAATTTCGCGTCAGAAATGCCAATTATTGGTATGTCAGATTTCTTAAGGTTCATGAATTCATATTATTCATAATCGACCTTAGAGTAAGGGCGATTCTTCACAATCAAGCAGCTCTTATTCAGGTCAGACACTGACCTTTTGCGGTATTTTGAAGAATAAACCGAAACCAGTTACACCTAAACATTTTTATGCGATGTACATGTACTATTATTGTCGCCTTTAATTTTTCCGTATATAATGTTCATCCCTTTTATCCGGTACGCTTCTGTTAGGTGTCCGTTTTATGCAGTACTCGTCCGTTGGATGTACGTTCGGCATCCGTTCTGTCCGGTATGTTTCCGTTTCTCGTACGTTGCATATCCGGTGTGTGTCCGTTAGGCATCAGTTACACGTCCGTTTTATTCGGTCAGTACATCAACGGACTCCCAACGGATAACAATTTTGTCAACGGACAACCTTTATTTTCATCCGTTAGGCGTCCGTTAGTGCTATCCGGTAAGGTGTGACAGATGCTTTAGTTATCCTCAAGACCTTCAACGGATGTATAACGGACACGTAACGGATACAAAACAGGAAACGAAACGGACGAGTACCGTACAAAACGGAAGCCTAACGGACGTTCAACGAACATTTTATCCGTTGGCCTCCGTTCAAAGTTTTAAACATGTTCAAAATTTTCCACCGGACAGAACGGACGTCGACGGATAAAACGTACGCTTAACGGACATGCAACGGTATTGGACGGACGTCTAACGGATAAGAACAGACGTCTAACGGACATGAACGGATTGAAAAAAAGTTATCCGTTAGGCATCCGTTCGACCTACCCGTTTAGGTGTGACCAAGGCTTAAGGAATGAATTACCCTATCTATTTTTGGTAAAACCTTTATGAATTTCGAATTTCCAATGCTTTTCAACTTTATACTTAATTTGGTTATTTAAGACTACCCGTGTGATCTTTCCAGCATTGTAGTATATACTACAAATTTAAAACCTGGGACAACCCCATGAAGGGATCGAACTCACATACGAACATACATTTGGAGGACCACCTATCGTTCGACCATCACTGGTTTTCTACGAAGAAGTATTTGTATAGATACTTTCTTTATAAAAGATAACATCTGGTTCTATTTTTTAGCTCTCTGTATATCCAAATATCCTTGGTTCTAATAAATTGAAGGTAACAATACGTAAGGCTAACACTAACAGCTGTTGCATGAGGTTTTGAACTCTTTGAAGGCTATGTCCGAACAATGATCACCGTGAATGTGTTGGATATTCGTGTTGTCTTCCTAAAAGCTAAATTGACAAACAAAGTTGGATCGACTTGCGCGAGAGTGTGGGGTAGAATTGACAGAGACAGAATCATTCAGCGTTGTTACATCCAACTCGGACGTAACAGTCTTTGCACTGAATCTGTCTACTCATCACCAAGTCATCATAGATTTTACAGTGGATGTGAATGCCCTTGGGGGTCTAGCATATAACATTCTCCTAATAGTGTTCGTAGACGAAAGCCTCGACGCTGCCATACTGCTATTGTTGGGAAAATACATCAATGAGAATGATCAGTGATGGGGGACACTCATCCCTTCGTAAGTTTTTCGCACCCCATCACGAGTTGGTTGAACGTTATGGAATAAGCGTTTCACAGATAATATCGGATATGTTCCTTACATCGTAACTACAATCCCCTTCCCTTTTATGAATGTAACCTACCAAATTAGACTATTTTTCCGGATTTGTTATAAGATGAGCAACACGACGGGTGCCACATGTGGAACAGGATCTGCTTACCCTTCCGGAGCACCTGAGATCAACCCTAGTTTTTGGTGGGGTTCGTATTGCTTATTCTTTAGTTTTCTTTGATGTGTCATGCATGTCATGTGAACTATTGTTTGCCTGTTAGTCTTTTTCATTTTCAGCCATGGCATTGTCAGTTTATTTTCGATTTATGAGTTTGACTATATCCCTCTGGTATCTTTTGTCCCTCTTTTAGTTTTATCAAACAGGAGGTTGCGTGTGTCTCCCTCTTTTAAGAATATCTTCCCCAGTGTTGTTTCTAGGAGTTGATACATAGGTGGAGGAAGATATTTACCAAAGACGTACAAACTATCGTGACATAAACAATCCAATCGGAGCAGTAAAAATTTAGCAACGTCGTTTTACGGCAGTCTGAAGTATAAGAGAAGTACAGAGACAATTAGTTTTTTTTTACATTTAAATCTTTCAACGCGCGACGACGGAGGGTGGATCGAGGAAATTCCACCTTATGGGTACTACCCGTTGATGGTTGATAAACAAACTAAATAAAAACTCCCCGGTAGATGCATCGATTGAAGCAAAACTTTGCGGGACCTGGTACTACGTCGAACAAACGATTACTACAAAATCCTAAAACTTTGGACCATACCAATACGTGGTTCAAGCTGCATATCTTCGTGAATTCTGCTGTTTGTACACTCACTTCTTTGGTCCACTGAAAGGTGTGTTTACATTCTCAAAATACGGTTGCCAGGTTTCGCCGCCAAAGAATAAGACAGGTGTGACGATCAAGGATGCTTTTTAAACGGTATTTAAGTCACGCATTCCCACAAAACTATGGACGGTTAAAATACACAACAAAGAGGTCAAGGTGATATTAAAAAAAAAACGACGTTGTTGTCTACTCTACCTATCCCAATGTAGCTCGGAAAGTCGAGTGTAGCCGACCGTCATAACCACATCATGAAGGAGAATTCGAAGTAGTACACAAAGCATGATTGGTCCTTTGGGTTATCACGTTGGCCAACAAAAACACTACCAACCAGACTTTGAAATGAATCTATTATAATCTGTTTATCGCTATTTTACCTATAACAACATTGTTAATTTCTTGGTTTCTATGGCTTATTTTTCATATCATTTTACTGTACTGAGAATGGAAATCATGTAAAAATTTCAAAATGTGAGTTTAAATTATAGCGCCACTCAAAACCTTTGCGCAACATATGCATCTGTATCTCCTCTACCTATATAGTCATACCCCGTGACACCCCTCATTATTTTTCTCTAGGAGCCCTGGAATAGGTCGACCCCCCTATTTTGGACCATTTTTTTCAAATTTTGGGCTCTAGTTTTAGATTTTTGAACATAGCGCCCTTCGATACCTTGCGCAAAAGAAGCGCCTGTTTCTCCTCTACAAGACCTATATAGTCATACCCCGTGACACCCCTCATTATTTTTCTCTAGGAGCCGTGGAATAGGTCGACTCCCCTATTTTGGACCATTTTTTTTCAAATTTTGGGCTCTAGTTTCAGATTTTTTAACATAGCTCCCTTCGATACCTTGCGCAAAAGAAGCGCCTTTTTCTCTTCTACAAGACCTATATAGTCATACCCCGTGACACCCCTCATTATTTTTCTCTAGGAGCCCTGGAATAGGTCGACCCCCCTATTTTGGACCATTTTTTTCAAATTTTGGGCTCTAGTTTCAGATTTTTGAACATAGCGCCCTTCGATACCTTGCGCAAAAGAAGCGCCTGTTTCTCCTCTACAAGACCTATATAGTCATACCCCGTGACACCCCTCATTATTTTTCTCTAGGAGCCGTGGAATAGGTCGACTCCCCTATTTTGGACCATTTTTTTTCAAATTTTGGGCTCTAGTTTTAGATTTTTGAACATAGCTCCCTTCGATACCTTGCGCAAAAGAAGCGCCTGTTTCTCTTCTACAAGACCTATATAGTCATACCCCGTGACACCCCTCATTATTTTTCTCTAGGAGCCCTGGAATAGGGCAACCCTTATTTCTTCAAATGTGTATGTTAGTTTAATTAAACAATGACATCACAGGTGCGATAATTTACAGGGTAGGACTACTTTTACATACGTTCTAAATTGATTTGGTACATTGGTGGCCCTACACCTACAAATAATCCGTTGATAGATGCAGATTTACTATGGTACTGAATATTAGCCTTAAAAGAGATGTGACTTGTTTTATCAATAGATGGGATAAAAACCATTTCAAGCTTGAGTTTAAATTGCAATATTTGGACTGATTTTCTGCCTTTTTAAACATTTTTTGATTTAACGGCCGTTGCTGTCTTATTCATTTTTTTTGGTTTCTCGATATATCGCCTTATTGTTCGCTGGCTTATTGTTCGCTAGCTATTGTTCGCTAGCTTCTGCCTGGTCGAAAATTGGACATGAACCTTTTTTGCTCTATGATATTTTGTCGTGTCACTGTCTGGTGGCTGTGGTGATAGTGTCTTATTACAGTCGAGCGACTGCCGTGCGATAAATGGGCGTCAAGTTGGTTACCTATTCCCTATTCCCTATTCGTTACCTATTCCCTATTCCCTATTCGTTGCCTATTCGTTACCTATTCCCTATTCCCTATTCGTTACCTATTCGTTACCTATTCCCTATTCCCTATTCGTTGCCTATTCGTTACCTATTCCCTATTCCCTATTCGTTGCCTATTCGTTACCTATTCCCTATTCCCTATTCGTTACCTATTCCCTATTCCCTATTCGTTGCCTATTCGTTACCTATTCCCTATTCCCTATTCGTTACCTATTCGTTACCTATTCCCTATTCCCTATTCGTTACCTATTCGTTACTTATTTGATTTTTAATATCCTTCCCCCTTTTTAATTATGGCATGGAATAGTTTAATATGGCTGCCGTTACCATGGAAACGGCACAATTGTGAAAAAAATGAGCTTTTGGTTTTTGGTGAACTGTTTGGATATGCTTCAACTCGGAATCATCATATTTTAAAACAATGTAGGTGCCCACTATATACAGGTGTTGGATGATTTTGGCGATCATTGGAACTACTATGTTGCCATGGAAACTACACCAAAATTTTCAAAATTCTAAAAATGCTCAAAACTTCATGAAACTTCACAGTAATGATGAGCAACATTGGAGTTGGAATTTCCAAAATAGGTCTTGTTACCATGGAAACAATGCAAAAAGGTCAAAAATTTCAAAAATAAGAATTTTCCGCAAACTGGATGAAACTTTACAGGAATGGTAACTGGCATAGGCAGAGTTGGATTTTGAAGTTAGAATTTTCAAAATGGCCGCCGTAACCATGGAAACAGCAAAAATATCAAAAATTCAAAATGTTCAAACTTAATGAAACTTTGCAAAAATGTTACTAGACATCTGTAGATGCTCTCTTTGACTTTGGAATTGTCAAAATGGCTGCCGCTCACCTGGTAATAGGGGGAAGGGGTGCCTTCCGTTATTGCTAGCAATTACAAATCTAGTTGTTAATAGTCTTACATATGGTAATAGTTCTGAATTGGTTGAGGTAAAATGATCTTTTTATGACCTATTTATATGTGTTTGTGCTCAACCGATCCTTTTACTTCATGTTCGATACGCATTTGTTCCTTACTTGTTTTTTATACGTTCTACCTTGCGTAAAAACGAAGATGTGGTATGATTGCCAATGAGACAACACTCCACATTAGACCAAAATGACACAGAAATTATCAACTATAGTTCACTGTACGGCCTTCAACAATGAGCATAGCCCAAACCGTGTAGTCACCTATAAAAGGCCCAGACATGACAACCTCATACAATTCAAACAACAAAACTGACGGCCGTATTTCATATACAAAAAAATAAACGGAAATATGTAACACAAAAACAAACGATAACTACTTAATTTCAGGCTCTTGTCTAGGCAAAGGCACATCCTTACATAATGTGGTAGAGTTAAACATGTAAGCAGGATGTACATCGTTTCGGAGCATGCTATTACCTTGTTTAATTCGTGCCATCACTCGCTTATAATTCGCTTATAATACGTGTATCTTACGTTGCACCTTTTAAAACATGATTTTCAATTGTTTTGTTGTCTCTGGTGGAAGATTTGGGCTCTTAGAGGTGATATAACTCTATAAGTGCATTTGTATCCGTTCCAGCGGTCGGATAATACCCTGTTAAATATTCGTTACTAATTCGCTTTTAAAAAGTTTGTTGTACGTTGCACCTTTTAGAAAAGGATTTCCAATTGTGTTCATATCTCTGGTGGTAACAATGTGTTCTTATAGATGAAATACCCCTATAAGCGCATATGTACTCGTTCCATCGATCGGTTAATACCCTGTTACCTATTCGTTACCTATTCGTTACCTATTCACTTATAGTACGTTTGTTGTACGTTGCACCTTTTAGAAAAGGATTTTCAATTAAATTCATATCTCTGGTGGTAACAATGTGTTCTTAGAGATGAAATGATCCCATTAGAGCGCATGTACCCGTTCCAGCGCTCGGTAAATAACCTGTTACATATTCGTTACTTATTCGCTTTTAATGCGCGGAGTATACGGTGCACCTTGAAATAAATCGTTTTTTAATTGTGTTCAGGTCTCTGGTGGTAAGAATGTGTTCTTAGAGATGAAATTACCCTATTAGCGCGCATGTACCCGTTCCAGCGCTCGGTTAATACCCTGTTACCTATTCGTTACCTATTCGCTTATAATACATTTTTTTATACGTTGCACCTGTTAGAAAAGGATTTTCAATTATGTCCATGTCTCAGGTGGTAACAATGTGTTCTTAGAGATGAAATTACCCTATTAGCGCTCATGTACCCGTTCCAGTGCTCGGTAAATAATCTTGTTACCTATTCGTTACCTATTCGCTTTTAATGCGCGGGGTATACGCTGCAACTTGAAATAAATCGTGTTTTAATTGTGTTCATGTCTGGTGGTAACAATGTGTTCTTAGAGATGAATGACCCCATTAGAGCGCATGTACCCGTTCCAGCGCTCGGTAAATAACCTGTTACCTATTCGTTACTTATTCGCTTTTAATGCGCGGGGTATACGGTGCACCTTGAAATAAAGCGTTTTTTAATTGTGTTCAGGTCTCTGGTGGTAAGAATGTGTTTATAGAGATGAAATTACCCTATTAGCGCGCATGTACCCGTTCCAGCGCTCGGTTAATACCCTGTTACCTATTCGATACCTATTCGTTACCTATTCGCTTATAATACATTTTTTTTTATACGTTGCACCTGTTAGAAAAGGATTTTCAATTATGTCCAGGTCTCAGACGGTAACAATGTGTTCTTAGAGATGAAATGACCCCATTTGAGCGCATGTACCCGTTCCAGCGCTCGGTAAATAACCTGTTACCTATTCGTTACCTATTCGCTTTTAATGCGCGGGGTATACGGTGCACCTTGAAATTTATCGTTTTTTAATTGTGTTCAGGTCTTTGGTAGTAAGAATGTGTTCTTAGAGATGAAATGACCCTATTAGCGCGCATGTACCCGTTCCAGCGCTCGGTTAATACCCTGTTACCTATTCGTTACCTATTCGTTACCTATTCGCTTATAATACATTTTTTTATACGTTTCACCTGTTAGAAAAGGATTTTCAATTATGTCCATGTCTCAGGTGGTAACAATGTGTTCTTAGTGATGAAATTACCCTATTAGCGCTCATGTACCCGTTCCTGTGCTCGGTAAATAATCTTGTTACCTATTCGTTACCTATTCGCTTTTAATGCGCGGGGTATACGCTGCAACTTGAAATAAATCGTGTTTTAATTGTGTTCATGTCTGGTGGTAACAATGTGTTCTTAGAGATGAAATGATCCCATTAGAGCGCATGTACCCGTTCCAGCGCTCGGTAAATAACCTGTTACCTATTCGTTACTTATTCGCTTTTAATGCCGGGGTATACGGTGCACCTTGAAATAAATCGTTTTTTAATTGTGTTCAGGTCTCTGGTGGTAAGAATGTGTTCTTAGAGATGAAATGACCCTATTAGCGCGCATGTACCCGTTCCAGCGCTCGGTTAATACCCTGTTACCTATTCGATACCTATTCGTTACCTATTCGCTTATAATACATTTTTTTTTATACGTTGCACCTGTTAGAAAAGGATTTTCAATTATGTCCAGGTCTCAGACGGTAACAATGTGTTCTTAGAGATGAAATGACCCCATTTGAGCGCATGTACCCGTTCCAGCGCTCGGTAAATAACCTGTTACCTATTCGTTACCTATTCGCTTTTAATGCGCGGGGTATACGGTGCACCTTGAAATAAATCGTTTTTTAATTGTGTTCAGGTCTTTGGTAGTAAGAATGTGTTCTTAGAGATGAAATGACCCTATTAGCGCGCATGTACCCGTTCCAGCGCTCGGTTAATACCCTGTTACCTATTCGTTACCTATTCGTTACCTATTCGCTTATAATACATTTTTTTATACGTTTCACCTGTTAGAAAAGGATTTTCAATTATGTCCATGTCTCAGGTGGTAACAATGTGTTCTTAGTGATGAAATTACCCTATTAGCGCTCATGTACCCGTTCCTGTGCTCGGTAAATAATCTTGTTACCTATTCGTTACCTATTCGCTTTTAATGCGCGGGGTATACGCTGCAACTTGAAATAAATCGTGTTTTAATTGTGTTCATGTCTGGTGGTAACAATGTGTTCTTAGAGATGAAATGATCCCATTAGAGCGCATGTACCCGTTCCAGCGCTCGGTAAATAACCTGTTACCTATTCGTTACTTATTCGCTTTTAATGCGCGGGGTATACGGTGCACCTTGAAATAAATCGTTTTTTAATTGTGTTCAGGTCTCTGGTGGTAAGAATGTGTTCTTAGAGATGAAATGACCCTATTAGCGCGCATGTACCCGTTCCAGCGCTCGGTTAATACCCTGTTACCTATTCGTTACCTATTCGTTACCTATTCGCTTATAATACATTTTTTTATACGTTTCACCTGTTAGAAAAGGATTTTCAATTATGTCCATGTCTCAGGTGGTAACAATGTGTTCTTAGAGATGAAATTACCCTATTAGCGCTCATGTACCCGTTCCAGTGCTCGGTAAATAATCTTGTTACCTATTCGTTACCTATTCGCTTTTAATGCGCGGGGTATACGCTGCAACTTGAAATAAATCGTGTTTTAATTGTGTTCATGTCTGGTGGTAACAATGTGTTCTTAGAGATGAAATGACCCCATTAGAGCGCATGTACCCGTTCCAGCGCTCGGTAAATAACCTGTTACCTATTCGTTACTTATTCGCTTTTAATGTGCGGGGTGCACCTTGAAATAAATCGTTTTTTAATTGTGTTCAGGTCTCTGGTGGTAAGAATGTGTTCTTAGAGATGAAATGACCCTATTAGCGCGCATGTACCCGTTCCAGCGCTCGGTTAATACCCTGTTACCTATTCGTTACCTATTCGCTGAATTAAAAATCCTTTTCTAAAAGATGCAACGTACAACAAACGTAATATAAGTGAATAGGTAACGAATAGGTAACAGGGTATTTATCGAGCGCTGGAACGGGTACATGCACGCTAATAGGGTCATTTCATCTCTAAGAACACATTGTTACCACAAGAGACATGGAGACAATTAAAAATCCTTTTCTAAAAGGTGCAACATACAACAAACGTATTATAAGTGAATAGGTAACGAATAGGTAACGAATAGGTAACAGGGTATTTACCGAGCGCTGGAACGGGTACATGCGCGCTAATAGGGTAATGTCATCTCTCAGAACACATTGTTACCACAAGAGACATGGAGACAATTAAAAATCCTTTTCTAAAAGGTGCAACATACAACAAACGTATTATAAGTGAATAGGTAACGAATAGGTAATAGGGTATTAAACGAGCGCTGGAACGGGTTCATGCGCTCTAATAGGGTCATTTCATCTCTAAGAACACATTGTTACCACCAGAGACATGAACACAATTAAAAAACGATTTATTTCAAGGTGCAACGTATACCTCGTGCATTAAAAGCAAATAAGGAACGAATAAGAAGCAGGGTATTAACTGAGCGCTGGAACGAGTACATACGCGCTAATAGGGGTATTTCATCTAAAAGAACACATCATTACCACCAGAGATATGAACTGAATTAAAAATCCTTTTCTAAAAGATGCAACGTACAACAAACGTAATATAAGTGAATAGGTAACGAATAGGTAACAGGGTATTTATCGAGCGCTGGAACGGGTACATGCACGCTAATAGGGTCATTTCATCTCTAAGAACACATTGTTACCACCAGAGACATGAAGACAATTAAAAATCCTTTTCTAAAAGGTGCAACATACAACAAAATTATTATATGTGAATAGGTAACAAATAGGTAACGAATAGGTAACAGGGTATTTACCGAGCGCTGGAACGGGTACATGCGCGTTAATAGGATAATTTCATCTCTAAGAACACATTGTTACCACAAAAGACATGGAGACAATTAAAAATCCTTTTCTAAAAGGTGCAACATACAACAAACGTATTATAAGTGAATAGGTAACGAATAGGTAACAGGGTATTAAGCGAGCGCTGGAACGGGTTCATGCGCTCTAATAGGGTCATTTCATCTCTAAGAACACATTGTTACCACCAGAGACATGAACACAATTAAAAAAACGATTTATTTCAAGGTGCAACGTATACCTCGTGCATTAAAAGCAAATAAGGAACGAATAAGTAGCAGGGTATTAACTGAGCGCTGGAACGAGTACATACGCGCTAATAGGGGTATTTCATCTAAAAGAACACATTATTACCACCAGAGATATGAACTGAATTAAAAATCCTTTTCTAAAAGGTGCAACGTACAACAAACGTATTATAAGTGAATAGGTAACGAATAGGTAACAGGGTATTTATCGAGCGCTGGAACGGGTACATGTGCGCCAATAGGGTCATTTCATCTCTAAGAACACATTGTTACCACCAGAGACACGGACACCATTGAAAATCCTTTTCTGAAAGGTGCAACGTACAACAAACGTATTATAAGTGAATAGGTAACGAATAGGTAACAGGGTATTTATCGAGCGCTGGAACGGGTACATACGCGCTAATAGGATCATTTCATCTCTAAGAACACATTGTTACCACCAGAGACACGGACACCATTGAAAATCCTTTTTCTGAAAGGTGCAACGTACAACAAACGTATTATAAGTGAATAGGTAACGAATAGGTAACAGGGTATAAAGCGAGCGCTGGAACGGGTACATGCGTGCTAATAGAGTCATTTCATCTCTAAGAACACATTGTTGCCACCAGAGACATGGGCACAATTGAAAAACGATTTATTTCAAGGTGCAGCGTATAACCCGCGCATTAAAAGCGAATAGGGAACGAATCAGTAACAGGGTATTATCAGAGCGCTGGAACGAGTACATACGCGCTAATAGGGGTATTTCATCTAAAAGAACACATTATTACCACCAGAGATATGAATTTAATTAAAAATCCTTTTCTAAAAGGTGCAACGTACAACAAACGTATTATAAGTGAATAGGTAACGAATAGGTAACAGGGTATTAACCGAGCGCTGGAACGGGTACATGCGTGCTAATAGGGTCATTTCATCTCTAAGAACACATTATTACCACCAGAGACATAAACACAATTAAAAAACGATTTATTTCAATGTGCAACGTATACCCCGCGCATTAAAAGCGAATCAGGAACGAAAAAGTAACAGGGTATTATCCGAGCGCTGGAACAGGTACAAATGCGCTTATAGAGTTATATCACCTGTAAGAACCCAAATCTACCACCAGAGACAACAAAACAATTAAAAATCATGTTTTAAAAGGTGCAACGTATGATACACGTATTACAAGCGAATTATAAGCGAGTTATGGAACGAATTCAACAAGGTAATAGCATGCTCCGAAACGATGTAGACCCTGCTTACATGTTTAACCCCACCACATTATGTAAGGATGTGCCTGTCCCTAGACAAGAGCCTGAAATTAAGTAGTTATCGTTTGTTTTTGTGTTACATATATCCGTTTATTTTTTGGTATATGAAATACGGCCGCCAGTTTTGTTGTTTGAATTGTGTGAGGTTGTCATGTCTGGGCCTTTTATAGGTGACTACACGGTTTAGGCTATGCTCATTGTGGAAGGCCGTACAGTGACCTATAGTTGATAATTTCTGTGTCATGTTGGTCTATTGTGGAGTGTTGTCTCATTGGCAATCATACCACATCTTCTTTTTTTTGCAAGCGCTAACACGGTGATTTCATCCCGTCGAACCAAGATCCATCTTCAAACATACGGACATAAAGCAGTTAAAAGGTAGAACGTATAAAAAAACAAGTAAGGAACAAATGCGTATCGAACATGAAGTAAAAGGATCGGTTGAGCACAAACACATATAAATAGGTCATAAAAAGATCATTTTACCTCAACCAATTCAGAACTATTACCATATGTAAGACTATTAACAACTAGATTTGTAATTGCTAGCAATAACGGAAGGCACCCCTTCCCCCTATTACCAGGTGAGCGGCAGCCATTTTGACAATTCCAAAGTCAAAGACAGCATCTACAGATGTCTAGTAACATTTTTGCAAAGTTTCATTAAGTTTGAACATTTTGAATTTTTGATATTTTTGCTGTTTCCATGGTTACGGCGGCCATTTTGAAAATTCTAACTTCAAAATCCAACTCTGCCTATGCCAGTTACCATTCCTGTAAAGTTTCATCCAGTTTGCGGAAAATTCTTATTTTTGAAATTTTTGACCTTTTTGCATTGTTTCCATGGTAACAAGACCTATTTTGGAAATTCCAACTCCAATGTTGCTCATCATTACTGTGAAGTTTCATGAAGTTTTGAGCATTTTTAGAATTTTGAAAATTTTGGTGTAGTTTCCATGGCAACATAGTAGTTCCAATGATCGCCAAAATCATCCAACACCTGTATATAGTGGGCACCTACATTGTTTTAAAATATGATGATTCTGAGTTGAAGCATATCCAAACAGTTCACCAAAAACCAAAAACTCATTTTTTTCACATTTGTGCCGTTTCCATGGTAACGGCAGCCATATTAAACTATTCCATGCCATAATTAAAAAGGGGGAAGGATATTAAAAATCAAATAAGTAACGAATAGGTAACGAATAGGGAATAGGTAACGAATAGGTAACGAATAGGGAATAGGGAATAGGTAACGAATAGGCAACGAATAGGGAATAGGGAATAGGTAACGAATAGGTAACGAATAGGGAATAGGGAATAGGTAACGAATAGGTAACGAATAGGGAATAGGGAATAGGTAACGAATAGGCAACGAATAGGGAATAGGGAATAGGTAACGAATAGGCAACGAATAGGGAATAGGGAATAGGTAACGAATAGGGAATAGGGAATAGGTAACCAACTTGACGCCCATGTGCGATAAACACATTGTCGTGGGAACCAACATAAACCCATTTTAATAAAAAAAAAAAAAAAGAAAAAAACAATCGTACGACTGTTGTACGACTGTCGTACGACAATCCTACGACTGTCGCAAGACACTCGTGATACAGTCGCACGATTTTCTCACGAATACCAAATTTCGTACGATGCTTGCACATTATTGAGTGTTTATCGCACAACAGTTGTACGTTCGTCGTGCAAGACATTTTTTTTTTATTTAGAAGAATACAATTAGCCGAGAATGAATGCTGGGAAAAATAAACCGTCTGCCGTTTATTATTTATAAAGCTGATGGCTATTCCACAAGAACGATAACGTTTGGCCCTGCTGAATAGACGCCATGCCGGACTTCAACAAGAGCAAAATATGGTCCTATTAGCGTTGATCCGAACCCGTTTTTAACGGTATAGGGTCAAGCGAAACGCCCGACGTTGGTGGAATAGGCTATGGATAGAACGGCGCATGATGTTTGGGCAGTATAGTATACACTGATGAAAGAGTTGGAGCGGGAATCTGCCGGTGATTTCGTTGGATTCATGCGGATAGAGCCGGTGCGTGTTTCAAAACAGTCGCACAACAGTCGTACGACAGTGGCACGACAGTGGAACGACCGTGACACGATAGTAACACGCATCCCATGATATTAAAACCTGAAAAATAGCCCCAAACAACTCACGATTGTCGTACGACTGTCTCACGATCAACTTGCGACTTATCTACGACGGTATAATTAGACTGTTTTCCTCTGTCGTGTTCCCATCGTGGACATGTCGTAGCTGATGTGAGCACACGAAATATATTTTTGACATTTTGCAGGACAGTGCCACGAAAACTGTTTTATAGATCTTCCACGACAAAATATCGTAAGATCTGTTGTGACCGAGGCTTTAGATGGTTGTACACTTATAATATATGGGCCCTTTATAGCTTGTTGTTCGATGTTAGCCAAGGCTCTGCGTTGAAGATCGTATTTTAACCTATAATAATGGTTTACATTTTAAAAAAATGTTTTTGACTAGGATTGAGTGTTGTCTCAATGGCACTCATACTATATCTTATTATATTTTGACTCCAGAATTTTTATTTTTTCTACAGGTTACCTTCTCTGTGGTAGAACATCCTGGTACTCGATCAAACAAGAGCAAAACTATCAATCTGCACAATTTTGAGGGAATGTTTTCTGTCAAATGCTTTCTATACACGACTTTATTCGATGAAAACAGTAAACTCTCCCCCAACATTGCACCAATTACATATTTGAGTTTGCTTCTTTTGGCTGCTCGTTATTGCCTGAGTACCAGGATAACATACAACAGTGGAAACTTGTCGAAAATTATAAACCTGGAGTTAAAATTTGGTAACATGATAACAATCTTCTGCTGTCACAATATGAGAGACATATGTAGATAAAACAGTGTGTTTACCAAAAATAAATCAGTCTACTTACCAAAACAAAACAATCTAAATAACATATATAAAGTATATGTTAAAACTTTAAACAATATTAGGTGGGCATAAAACGATGACTAGTATTGACACTATAATGACATTTTTCTGCTAAAACACATTGTATATAAACTCATCATAGATACCAGGACTACATTTTGTATATTCGTTTATTTTCGTGGTTACCGATTTTTGTGGGGTGAGGAAGACTTGTATGTTGGTGGATACTTAAGTTCGTATTATGTTCCCTTATGTTGAGTCAATGCTAAACATATGGAAATTTTTATAGAAAATCCACAGCCTTTATCCTTGTACTCTCATATTTGGCAATTTTATGACTGATAGATATAGGATTATTGCATGCAGTGCTAGCATTGATTTCTTTAAAACAAGTTTATTTATGCAGTTATTGGTTCAAACAAATACAAATATGGACCAAATCAAGTACACCTTCTTTTAGGGTGCGCTCGACTTTAGTGACTCAGCACGAGATATTTTGGAATTTATTGGTTGATTAGAACTTTTGGAAAAGAATAAACACTAGCACATCATAGAAAAGCAAGAGAGTAATCTATGTTTCAAATTTTATAACAAAAATCTCTGTATTAAAGGCTGTGGATTTTCTATAAAAATCTTGATTTATTGGCCACAAGGTAATCTGTTTCTATTCAATGAAACAGTAAAAAATAATGCTTTCATCAAGTTTCCCCATGGTATATGTACAAAATGGCCTATCTCTATTTTTCATTATATCTGTAGTTTTGATACAATTGAAGTTAAAAAAGTTAGATCAAAAATGGCTACAGAAGGTGTCATAAACCTTAAGTTATCATGAAGCATATAAAGAAATGTGTCACTGGTTGAATATGCAATTTCGTGGTTCATCTTTACCCACAAAATCAACGAAACTTGGTATTCAATAAATTTTAATGAATCCACGGTACTATGAACAAATGAATGTCATCTTATTAAAATTTCAGTCGAGTTGTGCCAGTACACGTGGTGCTTATCTGTGGAGACCGAACACTGCACAAGAAACAAATGATGTTCGAAATACAATTGGTAAGTTGAGATTATAACATTAATTGTATTTAAATGACGTTATTCAGTAATTACGAATGACAAAAAATCAACAAATCAATACAATTCTTGTGAACTAGCTAAATCCGTTATAATCCGTTATCACGTATTTGAAAAAATATGAAAACCAATATAATCCGTTATAAAGATATACGAAAAACTGTTATAACTAGTCCCACAATTTGTGATGACAAATTTAATCTGTGATAAGAAATTTTACATGTAGTGATAACGATTTTGATTCGTGATTTTGACCTTATCGAAGATTAGGGAAGTTTTTATAATGTCGTAACCTTTACAGAACAGCAAATTCAGCTAAAGACGCATATTTGACTAATTAAATGTTCACTGTAGTTCAATAACTTTCGTGGGTATCGATTTTTTTGAATTTAGGAAAACTTACATTTTCGTGAATATTTAATTTCGTGGTTTTGCTGGATTATGCATTCCAGCATATAGGAAATATGTCATTTGTTGAACTTTTAATTCCGTGGTTCCCCTTTACACGCGTTATCAACGAAAATTGGGATTCAACGAATAATTATGAATCCAAATTAATTTCAATTGTCTCATTTTAGGTTCTTCTTATCAATGAAGCAAATATTAATATAAAATAGAATATGTGGTATGATTGCCAATGAGACAATTATTCAAAAGAGACCAAATGACACATAAATTAATAATGAAGTTGACTTAATAAAAAACTTGCAAAAGATGAGATAACTTCTTTAATTAAAATTTGTTAAATATATATTTGTATGTGTATCTGTGTAAGTCATAAAATTATAGCCATTTCATTCCCCGATTTCGTACCCTCACAGAAACCATTACGTACCATGATTATTTCGTCCGATGACCAGTTCATACCTCAAGGAATATTTATATGTAAATAACTTTGTACCATTTAGAAGATTTATAAAAATAATTTTTTTTAGTTCATTAAATATTTATATGCATACCATTTCGTGTTTCATGAAAGAGACCTATGTTTGTTATTTCGTGCGCAATGGAATATAAATATATTTAACATTTCCTGCCACAGTTCAGATTTATATGTGTGCCATTTCGTAAAAGACGGAAGATTTACATGTATATGTATGACAATAGTCATATGTATGTATGTTCCGTATCTCCCTCCTTTAGTAGGAGCACCACCATGGGTTATGGTGTAAAAAGGAAGCAAATTATTATTCAAACATTTTAATTCATTGCTTTCGTCTTTGATTTATATCTGAATTAACTGCATTTCATGACATTGCATTTGACGATAAAGCAGCTGTATACAACTGTAAAAATTGTTCAGAAAATAGACCCTTTGTTAATTAACCTCATATTCAAAAATGTGAGTTGAAAAGTTGGTTAAGGATGAAGGGTTTCCCTTCAATTAAAACAAAGTACAATACAAAATATCCAAGTTTCTATGTATTGTCTATTTCAACCAATTATAGCTTTTTAGAAATTTTATAATGCTAAGAAGTATTTCATCTGTGTTAAATATATTTTATTTGAAATAAAAATGATCTCAAAAGATTTACTTCATACATGTATTCTACATGTTTATTTATATTTCAGTTATATATTTTTTTCCATTACCGATGTATGGACACAATGTCATTGATTTAAAAATATATATAATAAGCGAAAGTCTACATGTATTTATCAATGAGGTACGGAATGATTTTGAACATGGGTACAAAATGATAATTTTGGGTAGGAAATTGCAAAGGTATGAAATGGTCAAGTTACGAAATGACTTGCTTCCAAGTATTTAAGATATAAATTAATAAGGAAAGAGCAGTAAATAAAAAAAAAATCCACTTGCTGGCTCTAATAAATTCTCACTCAAGAAAAAACTTATATTTGATTATAAAGAATCGGTACGTATTTTACATTGAATATGAAGTTTAAACAATATTTGTATTTTCGTCCGGGTGTCAAAAACAGGTTATACTCGTGAGCTACGAAGGCGATTTTAGAAACATAAATGTAACTTCGTCAATGATGAAAAAGCATCGCATTTGATATGTTTATTTTCTATATTTACAAAACTAACTTTTATACAGACAAAAATCTTTACCCATATGGTAACGCGTCATAACAGTTTACATCGAGGTAACTAATGTTTTTTGTTCCCTTCAACAGTATTAATATATCTTGTTTCTTTGAAAAATTCCAGCAGGATTAAGAGAGCTATTTCCCATCAATTTCGCTAAGTATTAAGTTTATCAAGTTTTAAGATTGTTTTTTAAAAAAATCATCGGAGTTGGTATTTATGTTCATACTTTATTTTTATTGCACTGATTTTCAATTTTACATTGATTTCTTTCTACAGCTAATGATTCTTTTGCATTCTGGACTGGTGCAAATGATAGGGACAAGGATGGAAAGTTTACATTTATCATAGAAAATGGTCCATTTTCATTAAATTCTCTACCATTTGGATCAGGTAAAATTGACTGCTTTAGGATAATTCATCAAAGTGTATATGCAACATAAAATATTGTCCCCTATGTAATATTATCTGTTGGTCATAATTTCATATAAAATATTGTCTACTGACATTATTTCATAATCATGAAATTTCGTCTTGGACAATATTTCATTATAAAATAGTGTCCTTGTCCACGAAATTTTGTCACCTCCTTTTGGACAATATTTCACTTTGAAATTCTGTTCATGACAATACTTCATTATAAAATACTGGCTTTGAAAATATTTTTCAATCAAATTACACAATATGAAATAGTACACCAGCATGCAGCATACATAATATTAGATTCATAACTGGAATGGTTTTGTCTTGTAAGGAATTTATATTATTACTAGTAGTGAGTTTCTAATTTGCATAAATACATTACAAAATTCATTATATAAGTAATGCACGGAAAATCACTTATTTTATAATAAAATTGAGAATGGAAATGGGGAATGTGCCAAAGAGACAACAACCCGACCATAGAAAAAAAACAACAGCAGAAGGTCACCAACAGGTCTTCAATGTAGCGAGAAATTCTCGCACCCGGAGGCGTCCTTCAGCTGGCCCCTAAACAAATATATAATAGTTCAGTGATAATGAACGCCATACTAATTTCCAAATTGTACACAAGAAACTAAAATTAAAATAATACAAGACTAACAAAGGCCAGAGGCTCCTGACTTGGGACAGGCGCAAAAATGCGGCGGGGTTAAACATGTTTGTGAGATCTCAACCCTCCCCCTATACCTCTAGCCAATGTAGAAAAGTAAACGCATAACAATACGCACATTAAAATTCAGTCCAAGAGAAGTCCGAGTCTGATGTCAGAAGATGTAACCAAAGAAAATAAACAAAATGACAATAATACATAAATAACAACAGACTACTAACAGTTAACTGACATGCCAGCTTCAGACTTCAAATAAACTGACTGAAAGATTATGATTTCATCATATGAACATCAGGCACAATCCTTCCCGTTAGGGGTTTAGTATCATACCATCATAACATATATGAGAAGAACATAACCCGTGTCATGCCAACAACTGGTTTTTGAATAAATGTGTTTAGTTCCGATGCAAAGACCCTATAAGTGAATCAATATTAACGCCAAAATATGCAATCTTTAATGACCTGACAACAGTATCGTAACTATATCCCTTCTTAATAAGTCTATTCAAAGGTTTTGTTAGTTTTTGAGGTGAATACTGACACTTTTGTGCTTTATAAAGAATATTTCCATAAAAAATTGGATGTGAAATACCTGAACGTATAAGAAGTCTGCATATACATTAAAAATTTTCTGAACTATTAGTATTTTGTAAATACTAGATTGACGAATATTTTTTCAGTATAGTTTTGGAAGTACATGGAAATATTTAATAGCAAACATGAATAAATCTTGATTAACTCCCCTTCATGAGACAACATTCCATGACAATCTGACTGTGAAATATTGTCTCAATAATTACAAAATATGACCAAAACATAACTTCCTTTTCACAGGACATAATTTTAGTAATCATCTGTGAAATATTGTCTCAATTCACCCAAAATATAACCTCCTTTTAATAAGACACAATTCCATAGTATTCACCTGTGAAATATTTTCATGATACATAATTATGAAATATTGACAATATTTCACAGGACAAAATTTTGCTTTACATATACACCATACGTCGATGAGACAGTAAACAAACAACAACAAAAACAAAAGCGTCATATATAGGTCATTACGTGGAACTAACAACAGATGTGTATAAAAAAGGTAGAACAAAATTAATAGACTAAGGATCACCACTTTAACATTAAACGATAAAAGATTAAAACATTATTTTTTAATGTGACCTTCCGAATTGGACTGAACAAATAACATTTACTACCCGACGGTGGCCACTATTTTAGCAAAATGTTCGGATACACTTCAAGAGTACCTGATTTAATGGCTATTTTGTATATGTTGTGTTTCGTTTACAGCTGTTTTCTTTTAGTTGAATTTTTTTTTTCATGGCGTTGTCAATAAAAATAAGAAGATGTGGTATAAGTGCCAATGATACAATTCTCGATCGAAGTCAAAACTTAAAAGATAAATTGTTATAGGTCAAAGTACGGTCTTCAACACGGAGCCTTTGCGCACACCGAACAGCAAGCAATATAGTTTGTTTTCGACTATTGGGTTTAAAATTCGATCGCTTTTGTATATTTCGCATGTTTTTTTTTATACAATCTGAATATGATTTAACTCTAAAAATGGTATCGAAGAAGACAATTTTTAGGACTATTGCAAACAATTGCAGCATTTACACTGATGTCCATATACTAGTAGTCCAATCTATCGATGTGTCGCTTTAGAATACACTACGTCGTAATACAACCATTAGTTCATTTAAAAATAAATAAAATAATATACCAAAGACAAAAAGTCATTATTTTTAATAAGATGGGTACTTTTCAATGACATAACATTTCAGAATATGTTTCCAAATAAAAATTTTAAAAAAAATATCGAAGTTAAACATCACAAACCATATATTATCCTTTCATTTTCCGTTTCAGATTCTAATACATTCTTGGTAATATTTTCAAAAGTGTACACAAAAGAGTCTTGATTAATTATAAACGTCCTAAAAATTGAAATTCAACGACGTTATTTCCATGTAAAAAATTAATACAATTATTCTTTTTTAAATTCGGAAGATAGGTTATAGGAGAAAGCATCGGAATGTCACTTGAAAAGATATCGGTTACTATTAGGTACAGAGATATTCTTCAATCTAAGAGTAAGGAACAATTTATTTATGAGAATATGAATCTAATAGCAGACATCTTTTCCAAAAGACGAGGCAGCGTATCAATGAAGCTGGGTTTTTTCTTGGAAAGGAGGATTTAGCAAGATTGTCTATTACATTCGAATTGTCCTTTTTTAAGTTATTTTTGAAATACGAAATAAATATTTGGTTAATTATTTCAGGATCTTTTGCTCATTTTCCTGATGCAGTCCATGTGGCAATAGCTCTTGACACGGTATCAAGCACATGGATTTGGTTGACTCAACCATCTACTCTACTTTTTGATTACATATGCGAGTATCAACGAGTAAGCATACTCCTTCGTTTAGCCTTTAATTGGAAATATAATTCGAAATAACTACAACATCACCATGAATCATGAAAACTTCAGTAAAGTTCACAAACAGGTTACTATCGCCTTGCATTCGGTAGTATGTCTTTTTTTAGAAATAAAGTAATCATACTCGCATTCGTACAAGGATAACTTGCCAAAAACCCTGGTTAAGAGCAAAGTTCTGTAGCAGTTCGTTCAAGGGGAAAATGTTAACCTCGAAGCCGGTATGTTTGGCTCATGCCACTTGTAAGCATGGTATAATTATTTCAATTCTAACGCATGTTCTTTGTATCCATCTTGACCTCGGAATGTTTATTATAATCAGGTATCATTTGAAAAGTTTAACCGAGGTCTTCAGATGTCATGTTATTTTAAGACATGGTACTTCCCATATGCCGTTGTATTTGCTAGCCAATACTTCAGCACATGGAAGTACCTTGTTAAAAATACACTAACAAAGAAAAGAATATCTCAATATATAAATTGGTGAAAAATATCATAAAATACAGCATTATTACATAAGATAGAACTGTTTGCAATAAAAGACTCATATCTTAAATTTGTTTTTCTACATTTGAACAAATATCTTAACCTCATTTGTATTGTAAACTCTGTAGATAACATGTAGTACAGTCAATGTCGAGTGTTGTTCATTAGTAACACCTGTGTGCGAAAATATCACCATTGCCCGACGTGGTCAATAATCGTGGATTGCGTACCAATTTTAAGAATATCATTCTAGTCTTGTGTTGGCTAAATGGAATTAATTTCCTTCAAAATATTAATAAAAAATGTTCTAATTTAAAATCAAACGCTGTGCTGCTCTTAAAAAAAATGCAAATTGCTGATTTCAAGTCAGACACGTTCATAGTATATAAACACCACTTTTAAGAATCACTTTTGGGCTATTTCGTGGTAGCTAGTTTTTATTGTGAAGGAAGCAGGAGTGTTCGGAGAATACAACCGACCTTCGATAGGACAATTGACAATCCTTGAGATCGGGTGCACCCCCACGAGCGGGATTCAAAGTCACAACATCAGTGCTGACTGGGTAGTGATTACAATAGTAACTAATTAGAAACTCGACCCAATACGCAATAGAAGAACAATTGTAAATTTAATAAATATTTTTGTAACATTTTTTAGAAAAATTAACATTTTGATTAATATCAATCTTTCAATTATATAATAACTGACAAATCGTCAGGTTTGACTTTCTGAAACTGACAATTGACCGTCAATTTTCTTGTCACCTTTGAGAAAAATTTGAGGCAATAAAACTGTTAGATTTCATTTTTTACCTTACAATAACGTATAGAAGAAGACAAACATAAAAGAACAAAATATGCCAACTATTCAAACATTATCTCATCTATAAAATAAAGAATGTCAGGCTTCACTGGTTTCATAGAATTTACAGGCTTCACTAGTTTCACAGAATTCCAATTACATTGATATGATTTTAATGTATATTTATAAAGTAATAATGCTATGTTTTTCAGTTTAAAATTAATATAATGATAGATCTAGCTAAAAAAATACCATATGTCTATATTTATTACTTCTTTCCACTTTTCTGTGGAAAGACCTATTGTTTTTCTTCAGATTGTTTTTTTTCTTCCGTCTAATTTTGTTTTTGCGATAAATATTTGATTCCCAATATGTCGCTTAGATATTTCTCATATGGTATCGTATGGTATGCGCTTTTAAATTTCACCTTGTTAAAACGAGAAATTTTCTTTATTAGAGTAATCGCCTCGAACACTGTTTTCCATTTGAGTATATCTCTTTCGTAACCGCAGATAAAAACGACAAATGTTTTTTATAAAATTGCTCGTTATATCCTTAGCATGATTTGTCCTATTTTAACCGAAGCGATATGAACACTCCATATGAGAGTTATTTCCCCTTATGCATGTGATAGTAGTTAAATGCGTTTCTAAGTGGTAAACCATAAGTGATAGAGACTTACTGTCTTTTGATTTAAGTCCTTGGTCCAAAACAATTAATTAAGGTTAAGGTAAAAGGTCAAAATCATATTATAAATTTTGGTTTTGGCCTATTTTCATTTATCTTCAAAAACATATCAACAAATTATTTTTAATTAATTGTAAGTTGCGACAAGTCATCACTTATAAATTTTGGTTGAAAGGGTGCGTAAAATATAAATGAGAGTTTTGGCCAATCTTATATTTTATAGTTATGCGTATAGTGATAAAACTCTATATACATATTAAAGACCTCACGTCTTTTGATTTGAGGTCCTTGGATAGTGACCTTTAAGTTGAGGTCAAGGTTATTGGTTAATAGGACGTTCTAGATTTTGAACTTTGCTTTAAATTCATATTTATACATCATAAAGCCATAAGAACTGACATTTTAGACTGATTTTTGATATTTAAAATAGATCTCTGCTGGTGGAAAGACCTTCAATTTTTCTCTGAACAATTGGTTTTTAATTTGATCTTTTTGTGTTCTTTTATCTTATGTTTCCGTTTTCTTATAAGTTCATAATTTGTTTCCGAAGATACTAGTTTATGTTATACATTTAAAGAATTTCAAATGATGCATAATCATAATATAGTTTTTGAATATAGTTCAATATTTTTTCTTCATCATCAACCATATAAAATTATTGTAGTCTATTAGATTTTTGTTTGATTTTTGTGATATCTTGTATTTTAATTTAATGATATTTGAAACAATCAAATCAAAATTATATTCTAGGTTATTTATTATCTCATATGGAAGCAAGTGTGGCTGTTCTACTTGCATCTTTTGTTATGATACATACTTGATTTCTCATTTCGTTGACGTGAACCATTTAAATTTCTTGACAATTTCAATGCAAACGAAATGAACAGTTTTATTCGATCAGAGAATCAGCAGACAAGGTTTGCAGATAATACTAGTTTATCTTCATATATATGTAATTACCCCCGTTTGAAAAAAAGTGGAGTATACATCTGTATGTTCGCCCGACCATCCATCCATCCGTCAGTTCATCCGACCAATGAATATCTTTTTCAGGAACTACAATACCAGTATTTTTACAATTTGGATTCAGGGTTTATATAAGTCAGCTATATCGTGTGATTGATATTAAGATTCACCCCTGAACACTTTCCTGTTTACCGAACACTTGTAATATTATACACCCGGTTGCCAAATTGAAAATTTTCATCTCACTATTCTCAGGAACGACAATACAAGGATTTCTGAAATTTGGTTTCAGGGTTTATATAAGTCAGTTGTACTGTGTAGTGCGTTTTCAGATTCATGTTTATCAACTTTCTGGACGTATATTTTTAGTGGGCAGTAGCTCTCAAAATCACTTGTTGACAAATATTTTCTATTTCTAACCAATACAAATATATATCATGTGATCTCAATATTTAATTCTGTTATCAGTTATTTTTTATGTGTCTGTTGATTTAAAGTATTGTGTTTTTCAGAGAGTTTGTCCGTAGAGAGGATGTCTGCCATTGGGATGTATGCCATCGCAGTACTTGATGTAATAAAATTTTTCAAGCAGATTTTTCTTTTCTTTGAAAAATAAAATAGAAAGTATATATCAATGTTGCACCAAACACGGTTTGACGACCTCCACCCCCTTCCCGAAAGAAAGCCAAAAACAAACAATACAAAAATAATCAACAATTAGAGTGATCATATAAAAAAGAAGATCAGTTTGTTTTCCACTATGGCATTACTTGGTATGGTCATGCCATGTATTCAGATATGAGTGTTTCATTTGTACATGGAAGTGGAAGAGCATTGAGGACCACAATTCCTAAAGGTTTTGCCAAATACAGCTAAGATAATCTATACCAGATGTCTGTCCTTTGGGGATAGGCTCTCCACAGCAGAAGAGTGCATTAGAATGTAACACACACACACCACACACAGAGAGAGAAACGGACTAAGCATTAGACAAAATCCTATGAGAATAACAAATTTAACATCAAAACCAAATACATGAATTTGGGATAGATAAGTATCGTGACACGTCTTATAGTAATGTGAATTCACACTCAAAAATAAGAGAAAACAAACGACAAAACGGAAACACAAACGTTGAAATGTAACACACACAGAAACGAACTATAATATAACAGTGGCCATATTCCTGACTTGGTACAGGACATTTTTAAAGGAAAAAAAAGTGGGTTGAATCTGGATTTGTGGCATGCCAAACCTCCCTCTTTTATGGCCATGTGAAATATAACATTAAAATGACAACACAACATTACAGGACTACAATATAAATAAATAAGAGAACACAATTGACAAAGAAACACACGAATAATAGCTAACAAAAGGCAACTCGTTTAAAATTTAAAAAAAATGATATTTGCATTTCTCTCTGAATTTATAAATTTATAAGCGATAGCTTATGTTTAAAAAGAGATAAACAACAAACTAACAACCAAATTGATAAAAAATGACGTCTAGAGAGAAAAAAAAACATATTGTGCAAAGTTCACAATATTTCAATCTCTCTTAACCGCCCTAACAATTTTGATGTTCTTGTGGTAAAATGCTCGTCTCTGGTCTATTCATTGTCGGGTTGAAGCAAAGATATGAATTGTTATTTCTGCTTCTCCTCAAAGCACACGCACAAAGGGTAAAAACAAAACAGGTCGGACCAACGTCAGAATTATATGCCAAAATCGGAGAGGTTGTTTATTTTATTTATGAAACTGGGTTGATGTAATTTTGTTCATTTTGTAGTACTATGTTTTTGATCTGAATATGCAACCAATTTGGCACTGGACAGAAAACAGCTACTCTCATGAAAACGTTTTAGAGTTTGTAAATGACACTGGGGCTATTAATGATCTGTTATCGTTTATCTTGCATGTGCAATACAAGGCTTTTTATCCAAACGACAAAATGTGAAATATGTAGATATCAATTATCTTCATTCGTTTATCACAAAGTCATATATCATAGGGTCTATAGTCAGACAAGTAATTGTACAGTAAGGATTATTTCTGCTATGTCTTTTATTCTGAAAAAAAAATCCAATTACAAAAATAGTGAACTCCAAGGAAAAGTCCCTAATCAAAAAGCAAAATCAAAAAGTTCAAACACATGAAAAGAATAGATAACAACTGTCTTAACTCTGACTTAGTTGCTATTTTTGTCATATGTTCTTGTCCTGAAAATGCATTCAATTTGCCACTGGACGTTTAACAGCCAACCATCACCAAAAACGTCCCAGGGTCAATAATTGTAACCAGGACTATTAAAAATCTACTAACATTTTTATCTTATATGTGCACTATAAAGCTTTTTATCTAGACGACATCGTTCAAAGATCAATCTTTACAAATGTATGTGAAAAGATATAGAACATTGATATTATTGATCTTAGTGTGTTTCTCACTTATGGATTAGGGTCTATGGTCAAGACAAGTAATTGTATATTTAGGACTATTTCTGGTTTTTCATACAAAAGGATTGCTCTCTTCACCATCATTGTCTGTTTTGCTGTAAACTCTGTATTTATGAAAGGTATTTACAACATAATCTACTAATTAACGTACACAGAAAATTACTTTTTGGGAAGATTTAAAATGTTGATACATGTGATATCTCTCCTTGTTGTTTATTACCCAGTGTTGAACTGAATGCACTTTCGTGATACCCTACATAGTATTGCAAAAACAACAAATAAAAAAGGGGCAACAGATACCAAAGGGATATTCAATCTCTTAAGTAGAAAGCAAACTGACAATGTCATGGAAAAAATATAGAAAAGTCGTTATGTTTTTTACACATGCCAAGTCGATTTAAAGACGTCACGGAATTTCAGATATATCAACGAATTGTCTATGTTTCGTGAAATTCGTGTATGGTTAATTTCTTAAATTCATGGATCGGTACATATACTTCTTCCCATTGTTTTATTATGTTATGGTCAATTTTGAATTATTGTCTTCCACTTTAACTTAATTGTGTACTGTGTTTATATGCCATTTTGTGTTTTTTGTTGAAATATTTATTTTATTGATAATAATTGACATTATATTACAATGTTGACTGTTCTACACCATTTTTTGACTTTTAAACATATACTTTCTGTTTATTATTCTCACACGTTGTTGACGGTATGATGGAATTCAGTTCGACTGTGCGCAGACGGAAGGTTTAACTAGTTATACATGTTATAGAGCCGCCAAGTTTTCTCCGCTATTTACTACACAATTAAATGCCTGTACAGTCAAGAATATGACAGTTGTTTTTCAATTTCCCTTAGAGTTTGGTATTTTTTGTCATCTAATTTTTATAATTATACAAAAGTGAGATTTTGAATGGGTGTCAATGTAAAAAAATATCAAAATAACATTGACATCCGAATCAATGGAAAATACGAGGTTGTTTTTTTTACTGATCCTCAATAACAGTCAAATGTCTTTCAAAATACTAAGTTTTCAATCTTCCGACGAGTCCAAGCCAATATAAAACAGTTCTGAAAGACATTACTGGGATTGTGGACTATTATTACCAAAACCCAATGATGTTATGTAAATAACGAACAGGATGTAGGCATTTGACAACGGACCTGTTTTCGGGCAGACAAAGAATCATTTTTTTTAAATCTTTTTTAACATCTTCATGCCTTCTATATCATGTACTGTAGTACGCCGCTAGATTAAAACTGACGAGGAAAGGTAACACACGGCCGGCGAAAGCTTTTTTATTTGAGAGCCCATGTGGTCGTGTGGTCTAGCGGGACGGCTGCAGTGCAGGCGATTTGGTGTCATAATATCACAGTAGCATGGGTTCGAATCCCGGCGAGGGAAGAACCAAAAATTTGCGAAAGCAAATTTACAGATCTAACATTGTTGGGTTGATGTTTAGACGAGTTGTATATACATTATGTACACAGCCATGTATCACCATCATTGATGACGATTCGATGGATACATCTGTTGTAGAGTTATCACTGACTCAGACGTACATATATATATATATGTGTGTGTGTGTGTGTGTGTGTGTGTGTGTGTCAGACCAGATGATTTCCCAATTAGCAGAGGCGGATTAAGGTTTTTTCAAGCCCCCCTAGCTTGGAAAAATTATAGATTATATAGGGAAACACTGAAGCATGACTGGATGGGACCCCTCTTAGTCAGTCAATGGGTCCTTACTTATGAAAATTTCTTTATCAACCACTGCTTAGTTCTAGTTATCTTAGGTCCTAGTGTGAAATAAAGCAAATTGGAATTGGTCTTTTTTAACACATCTACATGCATGTATATGTTTTCTCAAGGGTTGGTACATGCAATTTTGAAATTATGTTTACTCAATGCACAGTTACTGAAGTTTATATTTGCTACTTTTCTTCTTTATCTCATATATATGATATTTTGATTTTTTTTCTTCTAAAAAATTGAAAAAGGGAAAGGTCACGAATACCGAAGCACATTTAACAAAAGAAATTTTGTGTAATGTCATCGATCTGTATTACACGTAGACAGGATGTTCTCTAGAAAACTATACATTATACACACTCGAAGGTACACGCACTGTCGTAATGGAAAATTACTATATGTTATAATTACCTGTAATCAGCTCTGTAACGAATCAGTTGACTGACCGAGTCATTACAGTTCGAGAACATTTTCCTCAAATCAAAATGGAATATTCATTTATCTTTAAAATTTAAAACTTTAAAAAGTACGTTTTGACAAAATTATGAAATAGAAAGAATTGAAAAATTCAAAATCGTATTTTAACCGGGATTCAGTTATAATACTTTTACAACGATCCTAAAAATACATCTAAACGATGAATCAAACGATATGAACCCACGCAGTTTCCTATTATAAGACTAGTCTAGTGTCAAGTGATTTATACAATATGGATTGGTATTTTCGCTTTGCCAAAATTCAAAGATTTAGGATAGTTTTTGTTATGCTATGGAATTAACATTTCGCAAACGTGAATATTATTATCATAACTTACTGATGCTATGAAAAGTTTGATCATTAGAAGCTCGAAATTCCACTTTATTAACTTTAAAAGTTAAGAACTAAACAAAGAAATTTCAAATTTCGTTCATTGAGACCTGTCCTGACTATACCCTTAGGCAGATATACCCATAGGAAAGAACTCACAACACTTCGAATGGAGTTGGACTTTGTACCTTTACCTTTGTGTATTTCTAGAGGGCATTTCACCTATTATTGATCGATTTTATATCCGTAAACAACAGTATATGTCTTATTTAACAGAGCTTCAATCTAGTGACTTATTAATCCATCCAAGTTTTGACGGGCGCCAACATGAACAGTATTACAATTTACATTTATCCCAACCATGTTCGTACACAGAGAATGACTCTAATACATTAGAAAATATTTCCAGCGAATTTGTGTTTAATATACAAAAGTTGGGTTGGCTTCGTAGAGACACGTTCATTCAAGAATTAATACAAAACTGCAAATCATCAAACAAAACATCAAAACAGTTAGACATAAACTTTTTGACGTCGTGAAACGTCAATAGAATTTTCCATATCCAAATGCAATATTAAAGAAAAGATTATGTCCTAGAAAATTAACGGGAGATTCGGTTGAAAGTAAACTTGGAAATGATTGTTATGCATTCTATTTAGCCTCAGTCGGGGAATTTGGAGACGATTTGAAAAATACGCTTTGTGTAAAATCTTCACAAGGAATCGTTTCAAGAACCTACAAAATCAAATCAATGTGATAAAAACATGTACAGAAACATTTCAAACGGACATGAAAACAATTAAAGTTCAATTACAACAAAACTGTGAACAGAATAGTAAAACAAACAGTAATCTAAAATCTTTGGTTTCTAATTTTTGGAGAGTGTCAAAACAGTAACAGAGATGAAACCAGACATTGCTAAAATTCATGAACATATAACGAAACACACTGTGAACATGAAACTAATAGACAAAACTGTGAAGGCAGAGTCCCAGCGATTAAACCGAATGTCCGATACCTGCGCTATAGGAGTAAGCAGTCTGAAATGCCTCAGGCATAGAATACCTTAGCTGGATTTGGCAAAACTTTTAGGAATTTTGGTCCTCAGTGCTCTTCAACTTCGTACTTTATTTGGACTTTTAATTTTTTTTGGGTTGGAGCGTCACTGGTGAGTCTTTTGTAGACGAAACGCGCATCTGACGTATGTACAAAATTTAGTCCTGGTATCTATGATAAGTTTTTTTATAACCACTGGGTCGATGCCACTGCTGGTGGAGATTCATTTCCCCGAGGGTATCACCAGCCCAGTTGTCAGCACTATATGTGCTGACATGAATTAACATTGATATGGTTATGTTTATAAATAAACTGTTTAAAAAATTTAGAATTTTTGAAATACTAAGGCTTTTCTACTTCAGGCATAGAATACCTTAGCTGGATTTTGCAAAACTTTTAGGAATTTTTGTCCTCAATGCTCATCAACTTCGTACTTTATTTGGAATTTTTAACTTTTTTTGGATTCGAGCGTCACTGATGAGTCTTTTGAAGACGAAACGCGCGTCTGGCGTATGTACAAAATTTAGTCCTAGTATCTATGATGAGTTTATTTAGATACTTTGTAGGACTCAATGTCTGTAAATTGTGTCCTTTTTGTATATATTTCGTGTGTATCAATTATGTACATTTGTGGTACACAATGTCTGTTTATTGTGTTCTTTTAGTATATATTTTGTTTGTATCAATTAGATACATTCGTAGGCCACAATGTGTGTAAATTGTGTCCTTTTTGTATATATTTCGTTTGTATCAATTAAATACATCCGTAGGACACAATGTCTGTAAATTGTGCCCTTTTTGTATATATTTCGTTTGTATCACTTAGATACATTTGTGGGACACACTGGCTGTAAATTGTGTCTTTATATTATTCAATTTCATTGTACAGTATCATTTGAAAACATTTGTTGAATACAAGGAACTTAAATCGTATCATTTCAATATGTTTTGGTATATTTTAAGCAATAGTATGTTACTCAGATCAATGTTGATAAATTGTATCAGATGAGTTTTTGGTGAGGCATACAACAGCCCTTACTAGTATCAGGGACAGTCTATTGTTAGGATAGAAAGTCCCTGCTAGTATCGTTTTGCTATGATCTTCGTTGAAATGATATTATGATAGATATATAGTTGTTTTCTGGAGCTTAAAATCCTTTCATGAGTCACAAAAGTTCCTTGTTAGTACTTTTGTATCAGGTCAATTGTACAAAGTTTCATTACTTCTATAATTAGATTCAAAACAAACCGGACATAGTTTTATAATATAGTTAAGTGCCAGTCTTTGTAAGAATCAGGCAATTTAGGTAAAAATCAAAACATGATCAGAAAAAACCCACCGAGCTAATCATGCTATTTAATACTAATCATCATTCTGAGTTAAAAATAATTGGTCTTTCGTTTGTGTGTGTCTGGTAATATCAAATAACTTGGTTAGAAAATTGGTTAGAATGATAGCAAATTACAGAGTTATCTCCCCTTATTCGTGTATTTCTAGTGCATTTCAACCAAATTGTATCTTCTATTACCAGAACAGAAAACAGAAATTAATGTTATTTTTGTGCATAACTACATTTTATGAACTGAAATCAATGTCAAATGGGTGGGTTTTTTTGGTCATGTTTTCACCACTGCCTGATTCTTAGGCAGACTGGCACTTAATTGCTACCTTAGTTTGATATTAATAAGTATTAAAATGTGCTTTGTTATTAAATGCAATATCAGTATTTAGTTCAAATATATAATCTTAAATCAATCCTAATTCTATCTTATTCATTCTTATGTGACGTCATTTTTCATTTTTTGATGATCTGTTTTACAAATTCAAATGACGTCATTTTTTCGTCATTTTTCAGTTTCAAATAGGACGTCACTTGGCGTAGAGGTTTAAACTTATTCGGATGTGTCTACTTTTGTGTTTCAAATGTCTGGTTATGTAAATGTATTTCAGTTGTTTCCTGTAATTAGTTAATACTTCAGTTTTATCATGTACATCTTTTGAATATTCATTTTATAAAAGTTACTGTTTGCAAAAGTATAAATTATTCTAAATTATAGGGATTTTCTGGTAACTAACAGAAAACCCTTGCCGTTTTTGGCACAACCTTTTTGATTTTTTGGTCCTCGATGCTGTTCAACTTTGTACTCGTTTCGGCTTTCAAACTTTTGTATCTGGGCGTCACACGTAGGTCTTGTGTGGCTGGCGTATTAAAATTTTGAACTTGTTGCCTTTTGTTGGCTGTTGTTCGTGTGATTCTTTGTCAATTGTGTTCTCCAATTTATTTATATTGTAGTCCTGTGTTGTCATTTTGATGTTATATTTCACATGGCCATAAAACTGCGAGGGTTGGCATGCCACAAAACCAGGTTCAACCCACCGTTTTTTCCTTTAAAAATGCCCTGTACCAAGTCAGGAATATGGCCATTGTTATATTATAGTTACTTTCTGTGTGTATTACATTATAACGTTGTGTCGTTTGTTTTCTCTTATTTTTTAGTGTAAATTCACATTGCGATAAGACGTGTCACGGTACTTGTCTATCCCAAATTCATGTATTTGGTTTTGATGTTATATATATATGTTATATTTGTTATTCTCGTGGGATTTTGTCTATGTGTGTTACATTTTAGTGTTATGTCGTTGTTCTCCTCTTATATTTAATGCGTTTCTCTCGGTTTTAGTTTGTTGCCCGGATTTGGTGTTTGTCCATGGATTTATGAGTTTAGAACAGCGGTATACTACTGTTGCCTTTATTTATATAATAGTTCTTGAAAAACTGGTCACTATCGTGATATATGGACTGCCCACAGGACAGTGGTATTGACTAAGATAGTGTTCGGCTCAGTCATTATCGCTGTCGCAGTCAATACCACTTTCCTATGGGCAGTCCATGTATCACGATAATGACCAGTTTTTCAAGAACTATTATGTTTATTTCATTGAGAAACCATGTTTTGGAAAATTCTCATAAATTCAAAATGCCTTAAGCGAACTTGAGTAGTTGTACGATTTCTATGGCAAAGAGTGAAGACCAGTCGTAGTAATACTGCTATTCATTTAAAAGCAATTTTTCAGTATATAAATACTTAATCTAGTTCTCTTTAATTTAATAATTAACGAACACATATAAAAAACAATTCAACAACTTAAATATAATATTAAAAACAGGAACATGTTTTATAAAAGGTACATCTCTCTAAACAAGAGAAACCACTCCCACCGGTCATTAACAGAGAACCACGCTCCAACGGTCATTATCAGACGGAAACCACGCCCCAACGGTCATTATCATACGGACACCACGCCCCATTGGTCATTTTCATGTAAAAGTTCGTTAACGACCGGTTTTCTGATCCGTTTTGTTCTGTTAATGACCGATGAAATTCATTACTGAAGAATAATGAATGTCATGTGACCCCTTTTTATCCAATAAGTGAATCTTATTCTCAATCGATATGAAATAAAATAACTTAATGTATATTATATATTGTGTATAATACCTTGGAACTCTTTTGCATCGGCATCATAATGTCTAATTTTAAAAATTTGGGATCTTAGTTAGATATCAAATTGTAGACGGGCAATGACTTGTTATATATGTTCCTTAAAGTATGCTTTGTTTAAATGACGGTTGATACAGGTTCTCTTTGGGGCAGTGTTTTCAGCTCCAAAAGAGATTTCATACGCTATGGCGGTATCTTCTCCAAAAAGTTGAGATTAGCAAATTTTAACATTTTTACCTATTATGTCTGTTTGTTTTGTTCACACATCGTTGTCAATATAATAGAATTTTATACGACTGTCATTCAAGTGAGAGGTTTAGCTAGCTATAAAACCAGGTTAAATCCATATTTTTCTACTTAAGAAAATGCCTGTAACAAGTCAGGAATATGACAGTGGTTTATCCATTCGTTTGATGTGTTTGAGCGTTTGATTTTGCCATTTGATTAGGGACTTTCCGTTTTGAATTTTCCACGGAGTTCAGTATTTTTGTAATTTTTACTTTTTATAGTTATAGGGAAGATAACTCTAATGATTTGACTTTTCAAAATTTAAGATTGTAATAATTGATGACATTTGTCTGTAACTTATAACAAACTATGTTCTATGGGTTGAGATTGAACTAAAAGTATTATATATTAAAATTAACAATTGTTGTTAAAATTGTAGTGTATGTTGATATACATGTATATTTGCATATGAAATTTGAATAATAACTGTCACATGTGTGGCCTGCATCATCATAACTTTTGTTAGTTGTTATTTGCCTTCAGCGAACCATAAAGCACGATATATATTGAAAGCTCGTCTAAATGCGTCTTTTTTTTAACAAACTAGTGTAGGGATGACATTCTGCACACGGAACTGTAATTTGTCCTGTGTAGGGATGACATCCTGCACACGGCACGCAGATTTGTCTTATATTATCGTTTTGTTGCAGTGATCATGTGACATTTGTTACAAGCACGTCATGGTGTGAACATCGCTTGGACACTCGAAATTTGTTGAATGAAATTATAAACATGACCAGTAATATACAGTTGAAAGGATAAATCATACTTTGTAAAGAATCACTCTGATTCAAACAAAAAATTCTCTGAAACCGATATTATCAAGATGCTTGATTTCTTGATTGACAACATATTTGTAACGTTCGGAGGACGTGTTTTTCAACAGACTGTCGGCATCCCAATGGGAACAAACTGTGCCCCTCTACTCGCCGACTTATTTCTTTATTATTATGAGGCTGACTTCATGCAGGAACTTTTTAGGAAGAAAGATAAGAAAGATAAGAAGTTAGCTATATCCTATAACTCTACTTCACTAAACAATTCAAAATTTGGTGACTTTATGGAACTCATTTATCCCAATTGGAGATAAAGGATACTACAGATACAGTTAAGTCGGCTTCATATCTTGACTTACATCTAGAAATTGACAATGAGGGTCGGTTGAAAACAAAACTTTACGACAAAAGAGATGATTTCAGCTTTCCAATTGCGAACTTTCCATTTCTAAGTAGCAACATTCCAGCAGCACCTGCATACGGGGTATTGACTCCCAATTGATATGATATTCCCGTGCTTGCATTTCCTATCATGATTTGCTTGATAGAGGGTTACTGCTCACAAGGAAGCTATTAAACCAAGAGTTCCAAATGGTGAAGTTGAAATCATCCCTTCGTAAATTTTACGGACGCCATCACGAGTTGGTTGACCGTTATGGAATAACCGTTTTACAAATGATATCGGATATGTTCCTTACGTCGTAACTACAATCCCCTTCCCTTTCATGAATGTGACCTACCGAATTAAACTATTTACCGGATTTGTAATCACATAAGCAACACGACGGGTGACACATATGGAGCAGGATCTGCTTACCCTTCCGGAGCACCTGAGATCACCCCTAGTTTTTGGTGGGGTTCGTGTTATTTATTCTTTAGTTTTCTATGTTGTGTCATGTGTACTATTGTTTTTCTGTTTGTCTTTTTCATTTCTAGCCATGGCGTTGTCAGTTTGTTTTAGATTTATGAGTTTGACTGTCCCTTTGGTATCTTTCGTCCCTCTTTTTTTATACAACCTTCCAACATGTATTAAACGAATTTTGTAATTGTCATTTTTTGCTGGGAATAAACATATGTATCCCGTTGTCAAACTGCTAAATCCGGTGGACTTATTTAGTACGACATTAACATAAATTGAATACTCGTTTATTGAATTCATTTAATTGATTTTCAGTTTTTATTCGGGACAAAATTATATTAATACGAAATTTTCAATATTGGAATTTTTTCATTGTAAAGTACCAACAAAAACAACCCCCAAAAATGAGAAACTGTGACACAATACACAAAGGAATATAAAACATTATTATGTCCTGGAGCCGAGCGATACACAAAAATACAAAATAAAAAAAATGAAAAGCTATTTTACATGGTTTTTCTATTAAAAGTTTTCATTTGGTCAATAATATAATTAAAAAAAACACAAAGCAATGGTTTTTGTGTCCGAGGTGTTACGGCCAGATATCGCCTTTAAATTGTATCCAACAAAAGACACAAATCAATAATAAAATTTAACAATATTTATTATACAAAAGTTTACAAGAATTATTACACAAATATTAATGTCAACTTAACTGTCAAAAATATGAGTCCAATCTTTTATCTTTATCTGTATCCGGATATCTTTCCGAATCCAATCTGAATATTACGGTCACAATCCAGTATGATGTTGTTTGTAGAATAAAAGTGTCAATCCAAAGGCTATGAATATTAATGTCTATCGATGTCTAAGTCCAAATTCAAAAGTGTGTGTTTAACTTTAGTGTCTGTATATATATATATAGTTGTCATGGAAGATTCTAGAACAGTCTATAATGGAACATCCTAGAAAGATCCAACAGAAGTTTCTAGTAAAATGTAGAAGTTTATATAACGCATCTTTTATTAGGATCATTCTGGAAAGTTTCAATCATTCTGTAATTGTTCCAGTGAGTTCTAAGATTATTCTGTAAACAACTATCAGGCCACACAACACAAATCAGGCCAACATAACTAAATACAATAGTTACAATATCGTAACACCTCCCCCTTAAAAGAAGTTTTAGTGTAACAAAAACTTATCATGAATAAAATGAACAAAAATACATAGTATATACAAAGTGTTTTAATAAGCTCTAGATAAAGCATCTGCTATTACATTATCTTTACCCTTAATATGTTTTACAATTACATCATATTCCTGTAACAATAAACTCCACCTAGTCAACCTCTGATTCTTATTTCTCATTTTATGTATGAAGGTGAGAGGATTATGATCAGTACAAACAAGAATAGGATATACAGTGGGATTCAAATATACATCAAAATGTCGAAGTGCTGACAACATTGCAAAACACTCTTTTTCAATAGTTGAATAATTTTTCTGGTGTTTATCTAATTTCTTGGAAAAATATGATGTAGGTTTCTCAACATTATCATCTGTCTCTTGATATAAAACAGCTCCAATTCCTACATCGCTTGCATCAACGGCAAGTTTAAATTGTTTTTCAAAGTCTGGAGTAATCAGAACTGGACTATTAATTAAAAGTGATTTGCTATTTTCAAAAGCGTTTTGACAAGTTTCACTCCAGATAAATTTAGAATCTTTTCGTAAAAGATGAGTCAGTGGTTGAACCACAGTAGCAAAATTTGAACAAAATTTTCTGTAAAATCCAATCATGCCTTAATATCTCATAAGTTGTTTTCTATTTGTAGGAGGAGGAAATTTGGAAATAGCTTCCACTTTAGCCATAATAGGTTTCACTTGACCTTGGACAACTGTATGCCCTAAATATTCAACAGTGGCCTGACAAAATTCACGTTTACCAAGATTAACAGTCAAATTTGATTGTGACAATCTATCAAAATTATCATACAAATGTGTTAAATGCTGTTCCCAGCTATCACTACATACAATTAGATCATCAATATAAGCATAACAACAGTTTAAATCTTTTATAACATTATTGATCATTCTTTGAAATGTAGCTGGTGCACTTTTCATGCCAAACGGCATTACAGTATATTGAAATAAGCCATCTGGTGTAACAAAAGCTGATATTTCACGAGCTCTCTGTGTCAATGGAACTTACCAATAACCTTTCAACAAATCAAATTTGCTCACAAATTTTGCTTGACCAATGTTGTCAATACAATCGTCTATCCTTGGAATCGGATAGGAATCAGATTTTGAGACTGAATTTACTTTTCTGAAATCAGTCACGAAACGAAAGGTTTTATCTGGTTTTGGCACAAGGAGACAAGGAGAGCTCCATTCACTGTTACTCGGCTCAATAATATCATTGTCAAGCATATATTTAATTTCTTTTCTCATAACTTCAAGTTTGAGTGGATTGAGCCGGTAAGGATGTTGCCTAATTGGAGAAGCATCTCTTATATCAAATTCATGACAAACAGCAGTGGTTTTGTTTGTCACATCTGGAAAAAGATTTTTAAAAGAAAATACCAAAGTTTTTATTTCTTCTCTACGATCAAAAGACAGATGTGCAAGTTTTGAGTCTAAATTTGACAAAATTTTTGAATTTTTCAATCTAACTGTCTCTTCCAGAGTTTTAGAACTAAAAGGTGGTTCAATTACATCTGGTTTGTCATGATTGTTCTCAAATTTAACCATGCCTAAAGTGGCAACTGGTTTACTCTCACATTCATTAGTACGCTCAAAGTATGGTTTTAACATATTTTAATATGACACACTCTATTTTGTTTGCGCCGACCTGGAGTTTTTACAATATAATTCAAATCATTGATTTTACTCTCTATAAAGGACCACAATATTTAGCCTGTAAAGGATGTCCAGGGACTGGCAAAAATACAAGTACCTTATCACCAGGCTCAAAAACTCTGTCCCTGGCATCTTTATCATACCATATTTTCATCTTGTTCTGTACATGTTTTAAGTTTTTCTGAGCAATTTGACAAGCAGTATACAATTTTTCTTTAAATCTAAATACATAGTCTAAAAAATTCAAGTCAGTATGTTCAGTAAGCCACTTTTCCTTAATCAATTTTAACGGTCCCCTTACAGTATGGCCAAATACCAACACAAAGGGACTAAATCCAAGGGATTCTTGAACAGCCTTTAGGACTGCAAAAAGTAGAAAGTGAACTCCATCATCCCAGTCTCTGTCAAATTGAAGACAAAAAGTTCTAATCAAGTTCTTTAATGTTTGATGAAAACGTTCTATGGCACCTTGAGATTCTGGATGGTACGCACTTGATCTATACTGAGCAATCCCTAACTGGTACACGACTTGCTGAAATAAACCTGACATGAAATTTGATCCCTGGTCGGACTGTATAGACTTAGGAAGTCCTACTAACGTGAAAAATTTGATGAGTGCTTTGACAATAGTAGGTGTCTTGATATTTCTTAGCTGAATAGCCTCAGGAAAGCGAGTGGATGTACACATGATTGTCAATAAATAGGCATTTCCAGTTTTGGTCTTTGGTAAAGGTCCAACGTAGTCAATTATAACTCTGCTGAAAGGTTCGTCAAAGGCTGGAATAGGCAGAAGTGGTGCTGGTGGTATTTTCTGGTTAGGCTTACCAACAACCTGGCATATATGACAGGATTTGTAGTATTCTGCATCATCATTTCTAAGTCTTGGCCAGTAGAAATGCTGCAAGATCTTAAGGCAAGTCTTTCTTATACCTAAGTGTCCAGCCAAGGGGGTGTCATGGGCAAGACCAATAATTTCTTGCCTATAAACTTTAGGCACCACCACTTGGTATACCACTCTCCATTCCTCTTCTGGGGTAGCATCAGGAGGCCTCCACTTCCTCATTAAAATACCGTCCTGATGGAAATAGCATTCAGCCACTTTGTCTGCTTCCTCCTGTGGTTGAGCCCTCTTGCAGAGCTGAAGAACCTCAGGGTCTTTATTTTGTTCTTCCAAAAGGTTCTTTCTGTTTAATGAATGGCTGTTTATGTCTGGCCATGGCATAATAACATTGTAGTTAACATTAGGTTGTCTTATTATGGCCTTTTCTGAGCTACCAGGACCTTCAATGTCGGCTAGGAAAGTGTCAGAAAGGTTCATGTAATCAAACTGGTTTTCTTGCAAATCCTCATCTTGTTGTTTTCTAGCCATCGCCCTAGTGACAACACAAGCTGGATACAATTCAGTATCATCTTCAGGTAATTTAACATCCACCACCGGTTCACTGGTAACAATTGGTTCAGCAACCACTTTGTTCCTAGCTAGATTATTTCCTAGCAATAACGTAACACCCTCAATGGGGAGATTAGGACGAACACCCACAATAACTGGTCCAGTTATCAAATCTGACTTTAGATAAATACGATGGAGAGGAACATCTATACAACCTAACTCTACACCTTGTAACAAAACGGAGGCACCAACAGAAGTCTTCTCGGACAAAGGCAACACACCTTCTAACAATAAAGACTGAGAAGCTCCAGTGTCCCGTAAAATCTTAATAGGCTGAAGAGTGGTATCATCAACAATAGAAATAAACCCATCAGACATAAAGGGTTTATATTCCTCCATGTAATCACAAAAACTGGACTTAAAAGCCTGACTCGCAGGAAATTCCAACGTACTGGTAATATAAGGTGTAGTACAAGCACTGGACTTCGGCTTATTATCTCGTTCATTCTTCTTCTGGAGTCTAAAACAATCAGCCATCGGGTGACCATTTTTCTTACAATAAGCACAAATCAGTGACTTCTTCTCAAAAGTATCAAATTTTGGACTAAACATATTATAACTGGACTGACTCTTATTCTGTGCAACAGGCTTACTATCAGTACGCTCAGTGCTTTGATTTTTGTAATTTCCACTTGAAGTATTGACATTTTGACCCTTGAAACTTCTTTTATGTGAAAGGGTATAATTATCTGAAATTACAGCTGCATCATGTATTGTCCCAACAGTTTTGTCGTCTAAATGTGTTTTTAAGTCTAAATGAACACATTGTTTGAACTCTTCTAATAACATCAATTGTCTTAGGTTATCAAAATTGTTATCTTTTTTCTTTGAAGTAAGCCATTTATCGAATAGATCTTCTTTTTCCCGAGCAAATTCCACATAGGTTTGTGAATCAAACTTTTTATAAGATCTAAATTTCTGTCCATATGCTTCTGGTACTAGCTCATAAGCTTTCAAAACTTCCTGTTTTACCGTGTCATAATCGGAACTTTTTTCTGATGAAAGTGCGGAGTATATTTCAGCGGCCTTACCCTCAAAAACACTTTGTAGCATTGTAGTCCAATATGGCTTTGGCCAATTCAAATTATGAGTAATTTTCTCAAACTGTGGAAAATATTTATCGACTGTTTTTTCACAAAATCTGGGAACCAAACGTATATTTTTTGCTGCATCAAAATATTCTGATTTTGACTGGACTTTAGTGTTGCTTTCTTCTTTGACCATTTCAAGTTTTAGCTTCTCCATCTCTAGCCTTTCCTTCATTTCAAGTTCTTTTAACTTCATTTCAAGTTCCTTTAATTTAAATTCATCTTCTTTTTCCTTTTTATCCATTTCCAACCTTTCCTTCATTTCAAGTTCTTTTATTTTCTCTGTCTCCTTCATTTCCAGTTCTTTTAATTTAAGTTTATGCTCTAATTCAAGCTGTTTTAATTTAAAGGCGTCAACGTTTTCAACCTTAAGACCAAGAGCCTCCTCACCTAAAATTTCTGAGTCCACTAATTTGTCTATAACCAAATTTTTTATAATTTGTTTTCTCATAGATACTCTAAAATCTAATTTCAGATGTTTATCAAGCAACACTAATTCCTCCTTCTTTAAATTATCAAACCCCTCCAGGTCTGGCGTTTTCAAAAATTTACCGGCATCAAATGCCATTTTGTAGAATTTTGTTGGCTAGTTATAATAAAAATTACTAAACAAATTTTGAATAAGATATTTTCAGTATCCCGGACGAGCCCCCAATTTCTGTTACGGCCAGAAATCGCCTTTAAATTGTAGCCAACAAAAGACACAAATCAATAATAAAATTTAACAATATTTATTATACAAAAGACAAGAAGTATTACACAAATATTACTGTCAACTTAACTGTCAAAAATATCAGTCCAATCTTTTATCTTTATCTGTATCCGGATATCTTTCGGAATCCAATCTGAATATTACGGTCACAATCCAGTATGATGTTGTTTGTAGAATAAAAGTGTCAATCCAAAGGCTATGAATATTAATGTCTATCGATGTCTAAGTCCAAATTCAAAAGTGTGTGTTTAACTTTAGTGTCTGTATATATATAGTTGTCATGGAAGATTCTAGAACAGTCTATAATGGAACATCCTAGAAAGTTCCAATAGAAGTTTCTAGTAAAATGTAGAAGTTTATATAACGCATCTTTTATTAGGATCATTCTGGAAAGTTCCAATAATTCTGTAATTGTTCCAGTGATTTCTAAACTGCACAGTTCTAAGATTATTCTGTAAACAACTATCAGGCCACACAACAGAAATCAGGCCAACATAAATAAATACAATAGTTACAATATCGTAACAGAGGTTTACGTATTTATTCACAGATTTTACAACTATATTTGGACATCCTATTTAAAAATCATCGTTTTTATCGACTTACTATGCAGCAACGGATGGAGACGCAAGGAGACATTTTATGCTCAAGGTTGTATAAACAATATTCTTTACCTAGTATAAATTTCAATGATTTTTACACGAAAACTAACGAAATATTAGCAAAAATGTGTGCCTTGTATTTTTACAGTGATCGAATACAAATTCCCGGCATTATGGGACATAATCTTTAATGATATAGTTTACCAAAAAGACGTAAAACATCTTTAAATATTTTATGTAAAAGTTATTTCGATCATCAATAAATCTATCTATGAGAAACCTTGCTATATTTTTCATGATTGCATTTGATATTAAAATGAACTAATCGATCTTTTTCAGTACTCAAAATAGCCAAACCGAAGCTGAAACCGTAGAACGAGACCTGAAAAACTTTGCACACAGCACCTAAGCTGTTGTCCCTCCTCTGTTAACAAACCATGAATCAATTAAACTTGTGTAATATATATTGTTCATGTAGTCATAGAAAATTTCATCTAAGCAATTTGAATAGAAAAAAAGAAACTTGCTTTAAAGATTAATAAAAACTTTAAGGTCGTATGACACATTCATTTTACAATCAACTATCTATTTAAAATATAGGCCTATCCAATTTATTGAAAACAATGTATTTATGCAAATTCACAATCCATTAATCATTTGGAACTTTAACTTCAAGCGTTTCACGGCAGGTTGTAGCGTAACACTGAAGACATGACAAAACTATTTAAAGTCAGATTAGGGTGTTTGATAATTTTTAGTATAGTTTGGGATATTTACATTGCAAATGGTATGTATTCACTAAATAATAACCTTCATTTATTTTTTTTTATAAATTTTAAAGTATGATAAATTAAACGTTTTGATTTCATATTAAAATAATATAAATTTAATTGAAAATGATTTCGCATTTCTTATTTTTGTAGTTGAGATATTTTATTTGACAATGGTCATGTTGTTATTTTTCGTAACTGTGTTGTGTATCTGTTGTCTAGAAATCATAGTGTTAAGATTTCAAACTTATATATCTTTATTCTGTCATGTATTAAGGTAGGAATATTTACGTTGACTGATGGTTTAAAAACAAGAAATAGCTTCTTTTTTTTTTTTTTTTTTTTTTTTTTTTAAAGTTTGCCGTTTTATAGCTTATTTTTTTGAATTGGTTTTTTTTTTTTTGCGTTTTGTTTTGTTTTGTTTTCTAGTTTTATTCATTCAAAAGGAGGTCATTATACATATATATATATAAATATATTTGTGTGTCCTCAACACTTACCCCTGTCAACTGATTATAAATTAATGAATGCGTGAAACATGTGAAAGCTGAAATGTAACTTAAGACATAAATATACCAATCAAGTAAAGACACATTTACAGAATTGTTAACCAAAGGTATTGGAATTTCCAGAGAGTCTGGTAATACCACTGTAACACAATCATCTTTTACGATTGGAGAGACTTTAGAAAATAACGATTTCGGTCTCTTTTACTTTTTTTTTAACATAGAAAAAGAACATTGAAAAGCTCCCATCTTGATATTGGATACACATACTGCACAGAAATCCTTATAAACAGCGAAGTATATAGAAAGCTCGTATAAATGTCATATTAAACTTTTCTAAGATCCTGACTATAACAATTCAAAATGGCATAATCAAAGTTTGTGTTGTAAACAAACCATGGATGTGTTAAAGTTGTCGGGAAGATATTATGCATGTTGTTATTGGTGAAGCAAAGTATTCATGAAAGGAATTGTTCTGAAAATATAGATAACTGTCTTAAAGATTTATAAAATCGTCTTGATCGTATGAAAAATTCGTTTTCGAATTAAATATCTATTTAGGAGCTTGTCAATTTCTCAATTACAAATGTATTTAGGAATATTCTTAATGTATCAATCAGTCGGAATTGTAAATTCGAGAATTTTACTAAAGATTAATATGATACATGATTTGAAGACATAACGAAACTTTAAAATCAGATAATGTTGTTTAATACGTTTTTGTATATTTTGGTTATTTACATTGCAGATGGTATATATTCACTAATGAATGTATTTTCTGTGTTATAAATCCTCCATGTTTCAAGGCGCTTACATAACTCAACTGAACATTACGCGTGACCATATTCACAATATACACGGACTTCATAACGCAAGAACTGCGTTAGTAGGATTCAGTGGTAGATCTTTAAAGTCGATGAAACAAAACAATTTAAGACCCCATACTTATAGGAAGACCGATTCAAAATATGTGTTCTGTTCTATTAACAAAAGACATATTTTCACAGTTTGTGATAGCACCTTAATTAGTCGTCCGATTTATGTCTGTGGTTTGTGTTTCATATGTTATCAGTGTAGTTCTTTCTAAAAAGCCCCGAAATGACAAACGTAAAACAATTCAAACGAGAAAACAGTTATGCTACACAGCAACACACCACGACAACCACTGAATTACAGTCATCTGACTTTGAACTGTCGCGGGGTTAAATATGTTTGCGGGTGCCCAACAAACACAGAAGTGTAACAGCAGAACATTAGTGCAAAATATAAACATCAGTCGCAAAAGACTCGACTCATCAAGTCGACACAAAACAAACATAAATCCTCTAACAAAAGGACTTAAGACAAAAAGTACAGATCTAATAGTACTGCCAGTTACTGAAAGCTAGGTCAAAGCCAGTAACAACTAATACAAAATCAAGTATCTAAGACAAGAATAGTAATCAGTACATATCCAATGCATTAAGTGTAAAGACCTCATAAACAGCTCGAGAAAAAGTATCGACAGAATGTAGGACCGTAAATGTTCATAGCGTATTTTTTTATGATTTTTATTAATCAAAAATGTGATTTCCCACAGAGAGGGTATGATCATAGAATCTACTGTATTACAAACCGTTTTAGGTAAAGTTGATACGCACTTCATAATTTATCAAAATGTTTCTAAAATAAGCTCACAGGTTTTGGCTAGAATTTGGAAAAAAATCCCAATCTATGGGGTCTCGTTAAAGAGTCAAAGTCGAAGAGTGTCATCAGGCCGCTACCAAATTCCGATAATATGTTAGGAGAGCTGTTTTTGAAGATGAGATAAACCACGTTTTCATGAAATTCTACATTTTCATTTTATTAATTTATTTTTTTACAGGATACCAATACCAAATCGAGTTAAACACACCTGATTCTGGTATTGTCTCAATGAAATTCAATGGATCCAATGTTATAGATCATATCAAATGCTTGAATAAGTATGGGCAATCTGGAAATTCCCTCATATTCAAATATAGTTGTGACGGTGCTCGAATATACTTACTAGAAACCACCAGCAAGTCGACAGATCAAGGAATATATGAAATTCTTTTGTATCCTAAATCATTTCAAGAAACGATTATTGTTCGCCGTAACAAAGATGGTGTTTTAAAGACATTGCAAACAGCTTCATTCCAGGAGGACTTCTTGAACGTGTTGATTGTCCTAACTTTCATCCAATCTGGATGGCATGGGAAAATGTTTTTTTTAGTCTTGGTAAGGGGCTTTCTCTTTATGAGGATGAAGTCTACAATTGGGCAGATCCGGAGCCCTTTGTATAACGTCAACTGGGATTATGACTTCATATGGTGCTTCTAGGAACTGGATAATTTACATTGAAGGTAGATTTGCTAATTTTGCTAATTTTGCAAGATTAATATATGTATTTTTTTAAACATCTTGTTTGATTCAAATAAAATAAAATACCGAAAAAGATACTATAACACCTGTTTCACGTTTTCTCGTTTTTAGATCATTGTTTCAATCCATTTGCCTCGTCAATTAAATATCAAATGATTCTAGCACTCCTTTAAATGTTTAGACTTAATGAAACATCTTTTTTATAAACTTTCCTTTTCGCTGAACCTAGGTTTTTTTTACAGGTTGGCAAATGGTGGACATACCTGTCTGTTGTTGGATACAACATGTAGTCGCTTAGATCACTTCAAGTTAACAAAATACAAGCATTTTTTTCTTCTATCATGACTTCACACTTCATGAAGCAGTTTTTGGTATTGCTTTCGAAACCGAATTCAAAATTTACGAGTTCAAGGTTTTTTTTATATAGTCTTCAAAAAAAAAATCTACCTTGAAAATTTTTGACATTATTTCATAGAATATTAATCTAGAAATTCATCTTTTATTTCACCCTGATTTAAAATTTTTGGTCATTTCAAATGATTTTTTTAAATTTAAATCTGTTATCTATATCTAAATCAGATATTCAGATCATGAGGAACCGCCTATTTCTCATTCCAAGATATAACTTTAACCTCACTTTCTATATCTTGAAACGTGCTTCTATTATCAAATATCAATTATTAATTATCCACCTAACGAAGCTGAACGCATACCTTGTTTTGGGATTTTGCCTACATGTACTATGTGTTTCTCTCTCAAGTAGCGGATACCTTATGCACATCAACATAGTAATTGGTATTTCTGACAGATTTGTGAGTTTTGTAGTAGTGAACATGCACAAGAGTAACATATATATTAAGATTCGTTAACCCCATAAAATGATGCAAAGGATATGACACAACTAAGAAATAAAAAGTTGACAGTGGAGACACTAAAATCATCATGTGTGTCAAAGAGTCTAGCTTGGTGAAGTCCGTTTCGAGAAAAATAACAAGACACGAAGTAGACCTTCTAATGTCAGTGATATCTTTGATAGCAAGTTCACTGGGATATTTGAGATGCTAGTTATCATATGAACATAAATACTCCTCAAGTTATAGCAGAAAATATGAAACTACAACTATCATAAAGGTTTTTTCTTATTGTTTGTTGCGGTTTTTTCTTTGTTATTTTTTTGTTTTTGTAAATTGTTTTCGTGCCGGAAGAGTATTTGCAATCAATCTTAGGAAAATCAATCACTGGATATGTGCCTTCGATCTTTTGTAATGGCGAATCTGTCATATTCACAACTTACAATACAAAAGACAACGCAGGACTGCACATACTGAATAGTCCTTAGTTTACGTGGTATATAGTAGAAGATCGTGTGTTGAAATTATTTTTGTGTTGCAGGATACATTTCCCATAGACTTATATATGGCGTTTCATTTCATTCCTATTTAATTTGTAATTACAAATGTGTCAAATAAGTTTAAAATGAAGAGTTAAAAATGTATGTTTTTGTATGTAATATTCATCTTTGTTGTTTAACATATGTTAAACTTATTAACTTAATTTCAGCACCGTTTCCTGGCAAGTTTGGAACATGCGGTACGTTCGATACACGAGCAATGATGACTATTTTGGAAGAGTACAAATTAATCAATGAACGACGTTGTGGACATATATGCTCGAATAGAGAAAACTGTATGGGGTTCAATTATAATATCGTCAGCAAATCGTGTGCCCTTGTATCATCAGGAGAGGTAATACACACAGCTATTATACCTCATTCGGTTTTCTACACACGTGACCTACCTGTACAAAATGCTGACCTCTATTTGGCTTGCTGCTAATGTATATTCTAGTTTTATTGTATTGGTGGGTTTCTGTAACTATTTTTCATATTCTTATTCCCAATGTTCCAGATATATAAAACACGTTTGTTTCTGGAAGTCTGATGACTACTGTTACATGACAGAAAGCTGATAACAACCTGAGCGAGAGTTAAGTTACTGAAGAAGTTCGAATGTTTAAAGAGATGCATTTTCATTGAATAATATTTTATTTTTATTACATATTGCTTTATTAATATTGCATAAGTGTTCATTTGTATTCTATTAAATGTTTCCAATTTCCTTAAAATGACTTTTGGATTTATTTCAGTTTATTATTTCTGACTAAATGTGACTAAATGTGAAAACGTGACATAATTTGGCAAACAAACAGAATGAAATCATTAAAATATTTACATCTCACTACATACAAAGAACAATTTCCAGGAACAAAAACCTGCATTGCTTACACCCTATTCATTTGAACTTTGGTTGTGTCATTGGCAATCATACCACATCTTCCTATTTTTATAATTCATTTTGGAATTAAGACAACCAAAATTAGCAGGTTAAAAAGATTCCTCGATATTTGTTGTCAACAAAAGTTCTGATTAGTAGTGCACTAAATATTACATAGTTTTCTATTGAGTTGAAATAGCTGTTTCAATAAGACCTATTGGATGTCTCCGACAAACGAACCGTTGGAAAAACAACAAAGGACTTGATGATACACCAACACTTTCACTTTAATAAGGTACCAATCATTTCTAATTTGTTGGATTTCCCCTTTGGCATCTGATAGACTAAACACAGTAGTCGAATTCAGATTTTTTACTTTAACCCATTTAATGATAAAATTGGAAGTTTTATTTTGTACCAGTACAACACTGAAACTGAGTTGTGTTCTTTATAAAGGAGATACAATATATCTGCGTTGGTTTGTTAAAAAAATACAACGAGCTCATGGTCGATAATTTCAAATAACCATCTAATTATCTTGAAAGATGCACAAGAAACAACAATCAATCTAAAAGTTTACATGCAAAGCGTTTAAACATAAATACATAGAAAAACAGAATTGCATGCTATTTCAGTATACTGTACTGTAATTTCCTTTATAAATACATAGAAAAACATGACTGCATGCTATTTCAGTATACTCTACTGTAATTCCATTTTTGATGATTGTGAATCTAGACCATGGATAAATTAAACTTGTGTAATAATTATATGAGCTACATCGGTTAGAAATAAAACTTATGCTAATAATATTAATACATCTGTTAACTTATTTCGGGCTGAAAAATCTCTATGTAAAGTCTGTAACTGTTTGATAATTGAGTTGATATAAGAACCCTACAAAACAGACCACAATTTATCTTTTACTTTGTATTTGAAGGTTCCAAAAATCAATCAAAGTATTATACATATACACGTAAACGTGCAATTGCATAAGATCGATTTCTATCCGACGCAGCTAATAATACGATGACAAATAAGGTCAATTGAAACATTTAATTGACCGAAATACCTCACGGCTAATTTTGGTCTTATTTAAAAGATAAATGTCATACCCTATGATTGAGGTATATCGTAGAGTGCCAACGTGGTGTAGATTATTGAAAACTGTGGCCAAGGGTCAAAAGGGGGATTTGCAATATTTGGGCATTTTAGACAATTTCTCGGTTGTCCATCATGATAAATGAGACTTTTTCTTTGGAACCCTGCTCTAGGAATACTCTACGAATTCTGCTTGTCATGTTAATGTCTGATGTCCAGATATTAGTCATGTATACCCTCGCTTCCAACATGTAAGAAAAAAAATTCTTTATCTATGGAAGTTATCAAGAAGAAAAAAATAGGCATACTTAATATTTAGCTATGCAATAATATATGAATGCATATAAAGATATTTTTGAAAAAGTTTTGTTAAAATGCCTTAAGGAACTGAAGAGAAATAAGTTCTGTAAAGTTAACACTCAGTCCATGATTTAATGATAACATTACTGATTATTCAAACCCAAAAAAATGTTGGAACTATAAAAAAAATTGTCTTCGTGCATAAATGTCAGTATGAACATTTTATAGTATATGAAGTTTTTGTTATGTTAATTTGTCAATCAGTACAAGATCAATAGCATTTTGAGAACTTTTGTCCCCCCTTTTTTTTTTATAAAACAAGACAAACAATGGCATATATAGCAGACTTAACTAAAACGGATTTGAAAGCCCGATATATACATGATCTGATTTAAATGAACTACAAACAAGCACGATTCACAGGGATATAGCGCTACAAAAGAAGTAAAATTACAAAAATACTGAACTCCGAGGAAAACTCAATCAGAAAGGTACATGGCAAAATAATACTCTTACACTAGACATCGATAAGAACGTTCATTTGAAAAGCTAACGGAATACTAAGTAAAACATATGGTAGGATGCATGGCATGTCATACTTCCGATAAAAATATCATGAATATTCGATACAAAATCGATTTTTTTTATCTCCAGTTGATTTGAAAGCGCACCAACCACTTCCAGGTCCGAGATCACTGGCAGGTTTGTTTGTTTTGGTTTGGTTTGTTTTGGTGTTGTTGTTTATTTGTTTTTGGAGAGAGCGAGACCAGACCATATCAAATTGGAGGCCACTGACAGCAGAAAACTTGAAATATTCGGCATTGAGATTAATAGTTCAATCATCTTCTTTATCGTAGCAATCTTCTAAACCAATCTAATGAGTAACCGGTTTCTACAATAACGACTGCCCTGACAACAACAAATGTTTGTGCACGACATATTCTGTATGAAGCATACGGCAGATTTGCTACAAACAGTTTCGCCTTCACATATCAAACAAGGTCTAGTGAAAAGTCAAAGGAAATTGGGTTCAACATACTAGCATTTTGAAAAAATTTGGATCTATTCTCACTATCCCTATTTCAAAGGAGATCTAGGTGGTGGTTTGGCAATCTATGCATTCATCCGGAGGTTTCTCTCGAATAATGTGCTGTCTGAATGATGTTTCTGAAGGAGGTAGTCTCATAAAGTAAGCACCCTAAGAAAACGCCGACTTTAATTATGAGTTAATGTACTGATTGAGCATTGCTTCTGAGATCATATTGATCCTGGATGAATTGACTTTTCACTGCAACAGATATTTCAATAATAAAACCAGTTAGATTGACACATTTTGATACATGCTTGGGTTTGGTTTCGGTGCCTTGTAATTGTCTTTTTTGCCATTTCCTATTAACGAAGACGTGTCGCATCCTGTAAGAGCGTGCGTAGCTGGTGATGTGCAACACATCAGTGTTCTAATAACTAAAAAAAAGATGCATATGTCGTGTACAGGTAAAACCGTCTTGAGTCTTTGGTTGAAGAAACGCTTCCAGTCTGAAACCACAATTCATCATGTTTGACATCTTACGAAAAGACCTTATTAGAAATAAAACAAAAGTGTCTTCATTTTAATATAATGCAACCCATGGAATAACTTTTTACCATCTGTGCATTATCAAACAGAGGCGGCAGAATTATTCTTATATCTGCCTCTTCAGTCACTTACAGATCCTGCACAAAACTGCTTTACAGTCTATAGATTTGGAAAATATCTCGCTAAGAATATTTCGTCATGTTCTTGCAAATCAAAATCGTTGTAGTGCGAGAGTACATAGTCATCTACAAATCTGATCAACCCCTGTTTATTTTCAGGTGCACAAAGAAATTTCTTAAAATCTCCAATTGATCTGCACTTAACTTTGACGCATTCACGGTTTCCATTCTCAATTTTACTCCTTATTCTTTCTGCTGATTTTGTAGAACGTTCCACATCATATCGATCAAACACGTCTATAACACACCCAAAGTTTTCAAAACAAGTTATTATAGTTTTAAAGGCGTCCTCGACCAAATCTCAATATGTTGTACCTTTTTACATAAAGACTTTGTACAATACCCATACCATCTCTAACCAGGAATGAATTGGATTTTATTACAGGGATATCACACACTCAGCTAAAGGTAAATAATTCCGTACAGTATCACATAAGAGTGCATTCTTATCATTATCCATATGAAAATAATTGTCATCTTCTAACTAAGCAAAACATTATCAAAGAGGTAGGAATAAATTGTAAAGCAGTGAACTACTATATTTCAACGGAAATTGATACGGAAATAGATAGAAATAATTTGAAATTTCGAACGTTCGTAAACTGCTTTTCACAATTTTGTCCGCATCATGAAGGATCTGGAAGAAAGGAACAAAATGTAACTAGCACACTTTACGACAAAATAATGTTTTTTTAAACAAACAGATCATCATGTAGACTTTGTATTAGTTTTTGGAAAGCACCATTATGTTCCGACTGATTTGAAGCATCAGAAGAAAGTTATTATTTTTATTTATTTCACCCAGTTGTTAACAATGCATGCTGAATGATGCATCACCTTGTCCTTTCAGTGTTTTATGGAGATTAAACTCACCACTGGACAGCCTGCCTTGAAATTTGCTTCATTTAAAACATAATCGGCACGCTCAAATGACTGGACATGCCTTAATTTCTTAGCTCGTTGTATTACTTTTGTCTACAGAATAAACATTTGGACCAGTATAATGATAATGTCGTGCATCGTGTTTTAACGAAAGCTGATTCATGATCACACGCATTGGTTTTTCCTTAATTCAAATGTATCGAAATGTATTCTTCTTATACATGTAAAGGCTTTATATTACAACCTAAGCTACTTAACTTGTTCTTATTAAATGGAATTAGCACTGCCAATAATTTTCAGGATTTATTCGAAATGTTGCAATGTGGTATAAAACTAGTCTATTCGAAAAACTCAACAAGAATAAAAACACCTCAAAAGTTATTAAACCTGAACATCTGTACTTATTCAAACACCTAGACACAAACATTGATACAAATCTATATTCTTATTTAAAAAATAAAGAAAATGCACATTTAATTCATTGTGAAAAACACAGCAATTCATAATTCAGGGGGAAATAGGAAAAGGGAGCGTTTCATGACTTATTGTGGTGAATATTGAATAGGAAAACTTGTATATGATGAGTATTATAAAAAGGCTTGTAAAAGTTGATTTGCATGTTCTATCAAACTTTGATATATTACGACTTTTTACGTATTTTTTGTTATTCCACTATTTTTTGGTAAAAATTGACTACGGTTGATGTATGTAAGAAATTAAGTATACTTTGACAGACGGTAAAATTGCGAGAAAAAAAATGTCACATACAATTGAAATTCTTCAAATTCACTCAATGTGTATTTTCAAATGATAATCAAGTTTAATATAAGATGAAAGCTGACACGTAATTCTATCATTTCATAGCAAAGATTTGCTGATATCTTTATTTAGGAAAGAATTATAAGCGTTCCCGTGTTTGATAATGAAAAAAAAAAAATCAGTAAATCAAGCATTACTGCGACTTTACAAAACACTCTAAGACAGGGCTAACATGATAGTACAATGTATTCTCTATCATCTTGTGGATTTTCAGCCTTGAGGTATTCTACTAAACTCTTAAAATAAGCGACTTTTTCTTGATTTGTCATTCACCATAATATATTGTTCATATTGTTGTCATTAAAGATTTCATCAAAGCAATTCAAATGAAAAGACAGAAACTTGCATTAAAGATTAATGAAAACTTAAAGGTCGTATGACTCATTCATTTTACAATCAACTATCTATTTGAAATCTAGTCCTATCCAATTTATTTAAAACAATGTAGTTATGCAATTTCTCAATCCATCATTCATTTGGAACTTTAATGTCAAGCGTTTAACTGCAGGTTGTAGCGTTACACTAAAGACATGACACAACTATTTAACGTCAGATTAGGGTGTTTGATACTTTTTGGTATAGTTTGGGTTATTTACATTGCAAATGGTATGTATTCACTAAATAATGATCTTCATCTATTATTTTTGAAATAAATTTTAAAGTATGATAAATTAAACTTTTTGATTTCATATTAAAGTAATATAAACTTGATTGAAAATGATTCCGTATTTCTCATTTTTGTATTTCAGCTATTTTATTTGACAATGGTCATGTTGTTATTTTCCGTAACTGTGTTGTGAATCTGTTGTTTAGAAATCATAGTGTTTTAATTTCAAACTTAGATATCTGTATTCTGTCATGTATAAAGGTAGGGAAATTTTGGATAATTGATGGTTTAGAAACAAGTAATAGCTTTTCTAAAAAGCTTGCCGTTTTATAGCTTATTATGTTGGACTGTTTTTTGGCCTTTTGTTTTGTTTTGTAGTTTCATCCATTCAAAATATTGCTCTGCATATAAATTTTAATTGGGAGAAAAAGTGTAATTGAGTGAAGGCCACTATAGTATTTTAAGGGTTACTATTTTCATTTTGACAATGTACGTGGTGATTTGTAATGCCTGGAAAGAGCTTATTTTTTATATCACTTGCGTTTTTGCTTCTTTTTATTTCGGTAGACTTTTTTATGAATCAAATTTTCAGTAGATAGGTCTTTACTCTTTGGGTTTTTTGGTTGTGTTTGAGAAAAGTGTAAGAAAAGTGTGATCTATATTTTTCATAAATTGTTCCGATAATCCAACTCACAAACGTTTAAGATTCCAAAAAATCTTTATTAAGCAGTAGGGTACATAGTTCCTGCGGGAAAAATTTTTAAGGAGTAATTTGGTTTAAAGTCGGTTCTGAAAAAGTTGACAAATTGACATGTTATGAAGTAAAGTAAATACATGTGTGACTCTCTAACTCTCTGACTGTTACTTTCTGTCTTTATATTGGTCTTCTTGTTATTTTTATTTTAGCTTTGTATCAATCCGATGAGACAACCGCTTTTCAACTGTTTTTTTTTACAGTTAGTTTCATAATAGAAAAGAAATGATATTTGGTTATCCATCTAGGACACAAAATCAGTACATGCACAGCAAAAACAAAAAAAAAGCGAAGGAACAGCTCTTTTATTGATATATGTTGCGCTTAAATACCACTGTCCTAGGTAAGGGGTGGGTAGGGCGCTCGTTATATAGTTAACGCCGCCAAATTTGCTGTATGTCTGTATCAAAATCATGATCCTAAATTCAATTGTGTCCGTTTTTGCTGTCTATAATACATAAATCAACGACAAGCCGTTGGTTTTATCGTTGTATTTTTTTTTTCCTTTTGTCATGTAGGATCCTATTGGAGGTTGCAATGCGGTGTCAGTTTGTTCATTGTTAAATACCGTAGAGTGACGTATAAATGCTAACATGTATGCCATTTTGTCATTGATGGATAATTCACTCACGTAATCATACGGCATCTTCTTGTTTTTATGTTATAAATATCTGACTGGATAATTTTCTGACCGTTGAAAAACATATTTAATAAAAGTTATTGTTTTAATCATTTGCCAGCACTATTCATATGCATCGATCAAGGTTCAGCTACATACCATTTGTTATCAGAACATTATAATACAAACATGTACATGGAGCTGTAATTGTTGTTTTCTCAGTTCGTTCTTGTTTTTTTAACTTGAGTTCTCCTCATTTGTGTGTTTTATTTTGCTATTTAAGGGAATTTGTTTTTATTACAAAAATATTTCAATTATCCACAATGGTCTTTTTTTCCTGAAAATTAAAGGCTTGAAGTATTGTAAAGACATGCATCCATTGAAGAACCCTGAGTGCCTTGTTAAGCTTTGGCGTTTCTTTGGTTGTTGTCTTATTTATGATACCTTTCAACTTCTTTTATTTACACAAATAAATCTGGAAACGCTTTAAATATTTTTACATACATGTATACCTGTTTTCAAAACACCTTATGGGACTGAATAAAAACAAGCCACTGGACCTTTACCAACGCCTATATGTTACCCCTTCTCGAAAAAGTTTCCTGTATAAGCTAAACTTAGAAATAGACCGTTTTGTAATTGGAACTTCACTGTTCCGTGATGGATGTTGGCGTGAAATGAAATAAGACACATGTTTACATCAACCCTTCCCTCTTCTATACTATTCATAGATCCGGGATAAATGAACCGAAAATAAGTCATTTGAAAATACATGTTTTCATATTTTTTTTTTACTTTTGAATTATGTCAATAAGTAGATACTTATGTTTAATTTGTGTCAACTGCAGACAGAACCATACGCTATCCTTCCTATAAATATTGTTATCAATGTATCATGTATAAATGGCTCTGGAAAATCGCGACAGTGTGACACGACGGGCGCCACATGTGGATAGTTATCAAAGGTACCAGGATTATAATTTAGTACGCCGGATCTGCTTACCCTTCCCGAGTACCTGAGATCACCTCTAGTTTTTGATGGGGTTCGTGTTGCTTAGTCTTTAGTTTTCTATGCTGTGTGTTGTGTACTATTATTTGTCTGTTTGTCTTTTTATTTTTTAGCCATGTCAGTTTATTTTCGATCTACGAGTTTGAGTGTCCCTCTGGAATCTTTCGCCCCTCTTTGATATAACGTAACTTAGTTAAATCACTACGTGTGCATTTTATACAAAACAAATTCGCTGATGTTTCGGCTATTTATAGATAAGTGTGTAATATTATTATCCTGTATAACGATACGCATGAGCTAACTGTAACTTTATTGATGCTTTGTAACCCAGGAACTGATCTAAAATACACTAAAAAGTTAATTTTGAATACGAAAGGTTAAGATAATTATCTGATCATACACTAATGAATAATAAAGAAAGAACAAAACTCAACTAATTTGAATAACTTTTGCGTGTGACCTTGCCATGCTTGCGTCATTAATATATCGATTGAACACTTTACAATCGACTTGATTGAACACTTTATTATCATTTCATGACCTTTTATCATAATTTTTTCTGGCTTTCCTACGTATAGGCTCACATATGATAGATGCATCCCAATATTACCCAACCAGATGTTAAGAAGGGCCTAACTTCATACGGTTTAACCTAATATTTACCAATTAGAATCCTTTGATAGATTAACCCCATTGTGACGTGCTGCGTCTGAATATTGAGACGTGACCCGGTAATTATATAACAACAGGCACATTTTACTATACGGTTTGGTGAATGAATTATCAAAATCATTATTTTGTATCAGCATGGTTGCAGACAGATATCACTATAGTAGAGTTACAAGTCCTGGGGGCATCTGATTTTAAAGGCCAAACGTTGACCAATAGTTGCGTACATCCACAGTATTTGATTTAGTGGAACATTGTTTAATGTGGAATCAAACCATATTTTTTTGTCAATAGTCATCCTTCACATCTTTAGTAGTTATGATTTAGATTTCGGAAGTGATGCACAATAAAACTAACATGTTTATTGTTTTTAACTTTTCACTAAGAAATAAAGATGACCGAGTATTTAGTTGGCATATTATGGTTATTGTCTAATAGTCTATAACAATTTAAAAACGAATTAAACCGTTTTAATCACTTACTTTTTTGTGTTATATGTTTTCGTTCTGGTTGTCTGTCGTCATCTTTTCTCAGACTCTTCATTATACTCGAAAGATGTTCCATAATCAGTTATTTTCGCAATTGTTTTTGCTTCTAAATGTTTTTAGAAAAAATTTCAAGATCTTTTTCTTCCAAAATATTGAACAAATTCGTTTTCCGATTAATTATCTATTAAGGAGCTTTTCAATTTCATGATTACGATGTATTGGTGAATATTTTTGATGCATTAATAAGTTGGATTCTTAAATTCAAAAATTCGACTGAAGATAAATGTGATACATAAATTGAAGACATGACAAAACTTTAAAATCAGATAAGAGTGTTAAAAGATTTTGGTATAGTTGGGTTATATACATTGCAGATGGTATGTATACACTAAAGATGTATTTTCTGTGGGTTTTTTTATACCTATATGGAGTTATGTCCTTTCAGAACTATGGGTCATTCTTTTGAAGAATCAACCCGGACGTTACCAAGTTTCAATGAATTAAACTTCAAGCCATAAAATAATGACCTGTGTCAGGTCATTATTTTTCCTGATTAAAATCCAAACTGCAGATTGTTAAAACATATTATTTATTTGATAGTTATTTTGTTTTGTTACCAATTGCGGTCTTAATATACAATTTTCCATCTTCAATAGTCATTACAGGTTTTAGGAATAAACGATCCTTTCCTCTGTTTAGTAGACTGAAAAACCAACAAAAAAACATCGTTAACGAACGCCTAAATAAATTTTCGAAATAAGGTCACTCTTAGTCTTCTTCCGATCTATCGGCAGTAAAACTTTTGACAGAGTGGAGCGTTCGTTTGTCTGTGCGGGATGTATAAGTATGCAGCCATGTACAGGCAGAATGGGGTTGTTAGATCGATGCCTTGTGTAGATAGATGGCAACCTTTCTTGTTAAAACCCTTGCAGCAACTCTGAGGGGTTCAGTGTAGTTGGCCTATTCGTGCGATGCAAAATCTCTGTCTATTTAATATATCCTCATGGCGTTCCAAATTTCACCGACCTTCATCCTGTACGGCATCCATTACATGTCCTACCTATTGTAATTATTGTTAATTTGTTCGTTCTGATGCATGAAATATTTGCCATTCGATGTTATACAACCAATAAATAATCAATCAATCAATCAATCGAAACAATTAATCTGAAGGATTGTTAATTTATCGCTACAAAAAAAGGATGTTATGCGAGATAAATTGAATAATGCAAAACCTTTAATAAAACTTTTAAAACAAGCCAAATTGTATCAAATTTAGTTGTCGGATTATATAAAAAAAAAACACTACCTTGTTGATCCACACTGTACTAGAAATCGGACTCTCACCTATAAATTTCGTTTTGTTTACGTGTACATAACCATTTTGTGCTCTTCATGTCATTTCGGATTTGTTTACAATTAAATTTACTCTTTTCTTATATCTCATTCAAATATTCTTATTTCTAAAGATGAGCGACCACATAATTTATTTTTTTTTTGGGGTGGGGTGGGGGGGGGGGGGAGAGTTTAACATTATTTTGATTCGCATTTTAATTTAATACTACAAAGGGGGGAAAAACTGTTTTTCTGTATAATCCATATTCAGCTGTTAAAAAAATATCTGATTTTCGGTAATAAAACTGTTAGGAAACAAAAGAAAAAATATAACATCTAATTAAGGTATGACATAATAAGTTACTTACCAAGTGGCTTGTATTTTTCATACACCGTAACAATTCATTCATTTCTTACTTCTTGCATTTACAGTAACATTTTTAATATAACTGGACAGTGATTACTTACGTTTATATCTAGAGTAATGAGTAGTATTTAACCTTATAATTGAGCCCGTAGTCGCAGTTATACCTACTAGCTATAGAAAAGAATATCCCATTATGATTTGACAGGTAAAATGAGATACATATCTTCCAAACCTTAAAATATGCATTATCTATAACATAGATCTTCCATGTTTTAAGGCGCTTACATAACTCAACTGAACCTTACGCGCGACCATATACACAAATATACGCGGACTTCATTACTCAAGAAATGCGTCAGTAGGATTAAGTGGTACACCGAATACAGTAAATGATATACAAATATTTGAGACCCCATACTTTTAGGAAGATCGATTCGAAATATCTGTTATGTCCTATTAATAATAGACATATTTTCGCAGGTCTTAATCTTAATAGCACCTTAATTCATTGTCCAATTTATTTCTGGAGTGTGTGTTGCATAAGTTGCAGTTTTTGCTGGAGCTCTTTCTAAAATGACTCGAAACTACAAATGTAAAACAATTATGCTACACAGCAACACACCACGACAACCACTGAATTGCACGCTCCTGACTTTAGACAGCCGTATACAGAATGTAGAAAGGTGTTTGCAGGGTGCCCAACACATACTCTACATTGAAGAGTGGTGTAACAGCACAACATAAGTACAAAATATAAACACCAGTTGAAAAAAGCTCGCTTCATCAAGTCGACACAAAACAAACATAAATCATCTAACAAAAGGACTTAAGACACAAAGTACAGATCTAATAGTACTTGCAGTTACTGACAGCTAGTTCAAAGCCGCTAACAACTAATAAAAAAGCAAGTATCTCAGACTAGAATGTCAATCAGTACATACCCAATGCATTTCTTGCAAAGACCCCATAAACAGTCCGAGAAAAAAACATGACCTTGTGCAAGGCAAAAATATAGTTATCGACAGAATGTAGGACCGTAAATGTCCATAGCGTCTTTTGATGATTTTTGTTTAATCAAAATGTGATATCCCACAGAAAGAGTATGATGATAGAATCTACTGTATGGCAAAACGTTTTTAACTAAGTTGATACGCGCTTGATAATTTATCAAAATGTTTCTGAATTCAGCTTACATGTTTATGATGTTTGGACTAGAACTTTGAAAAATCAATTCTATGGGGTCTCGTAAAAGAGTCCAAGTCAAAGAGTGTCATCATGCCGCTACCAAATTCCGATAACATGTTATGATAGCCTTTTTAAATATGAGATAAACCACATTTTCACCATTTTCTTTTTATTATTTTTTTTTACAGGATACCAATACCAAATCGAGTTAAACACATCAGATTCTGGTCAAGCCTCAATGAAACCTGGATCCAATTATATAGATCATATCAAGTTCTTGAATAAGTATGGGCACTCTGGAAATTCCCTAATATTCAAATATAGTTGTGACGGTGCTCGAATATACTTACTAGAAACCACCAGCAAGTCTACAGATCAAGGAATATATGAAATTGTCTTGTATCCTAGGCCTAGATCACTTCAAGAAAAAATTGTTGTGCGCCGTAACAAAGATGGCGTTATTGAAGACCTTGAAGACAGCTTCTTTTCAGGAGGACTACTTGAACGTGTAAAATGTCCTAACTTTCATCCAATCTGGATGGCATGGGAAAATGGTTTTTTTAGGCTTGGAAAGGGTCTTTCTCTGTATGTGAATGAAGTCTACAATTGGACAGATCCGGAGCCCTTTGTCATAATGTCAACCGGGATAATGACGTCATTTGGTGCTTCTGGGAACTGGATAATTTACATTGAAGGTAAATTTGCTAATTTTGCTCGATTTAGTATATGTATTTTTTTTAAAAAGCTTGTTTCATTCAAATAAAATAAATCCCTGGAAAGGATACTATAACACTTGTTTGACGTTTTCTCGTTTTGAGATAATTGTTTCAATCCAGAAGCTTCGTTAATTAAATATCAAGGAATTCTAGCAGTCCTTTGAATGTTTTGAGTTTTTATATTAATTTTCCTTTTTCGCAGAACATTCGGGTTTTTTTACTGGTAGAAAAATGGTGAATGTATCTGTCTGTTGTTGGAGACACCATGTAGTCGCTTAGATCTCTTCGTATTTATAAAAAAACAGGGATAAAATTCTTCTATTATGACTTCACACTTCGTGAAGCAGTTTTTGATATTGTTTTCGGAACCGAATTTAAAATTTACGAATTCAATTTTTTTTTATATAAAGTCTTATCTTGAACAGTGTTGACATTATTTCATTGAATATTAATCTAGAAATCCGTCTTTTATTCCCCCTGATTTAAAGTTTTTGTTCATTTCAAATATTTTTTTTTCTTTTAAATCTGTTATCTAAATCTAAATTAGATATTCAGATCATTATAATTAGGAACCGTCAGTTTCTCATTCTAAGATAGAATTGTAACCTCGTTTTGTATATTCTGGAATGTGCTTCAATTATCAATTATCAATTATGAATTTTCAACCTAGCGAACATAACGCAATCCTTGTTTTGGGATTTTGCCTGTATGTACCAAATGTTTCTCTCTCAAGCAACGGCTACCTTATGCACATCTACATATTATTTTTTATTTCTGACAATTTTGTTTGTTTTGTAGTAGTGGCTTGGGTTGTTTAAAGTCCGTAAAGTGCAAACATGCACAAGAGTAACATATATATTGCGATTTGTTAATGCCATAAAATGTTGCAAAGTATATGTAACAACTAAGAAATAAGAAGTTACCAGTGGTGAATCTAAAATCATCATGTTTGTCAAAGAGTCTAGCTTGGTGAAATCCATCTATGCTAATTTCAATAAAAAGATCAAGATACGAAGCAGACCTTCTAAACTTAGTGATATCTTTAAGAACAAGCTCACCGGGATATTTGAGATGCTAGTTATCATATGAACATAAATACTTCTAGTGTAATCGCAGTAAAAATGAAACTACAACTATCATAAAGGTTTTTTCTTATTGTTTGTTGCGGTTTTTTTCTTTGTTATCTTTTTGTTTCTTTTTCGTTTTCGTGCCGGTAGAGTATTTGCAATCAATCTTTGGAAACATCAATCACTGGATGTGTACCTTCGATCTTTTGTAATGGCGAATATGTCATATTCACAAATTACAAGACAAAAGACAATGAAGGACTGGGAATAATGAATAGTACTTAGTCTATAGTTGAAGATCGTATGTTGAAATTATTTTTGTGTTGGAGAATAAATGTCCCATCAACTTATATATGGTGTTTCATTTTATTCATATTTGTAATTACAAAGTGGTCAAATAAGTTAGAAATGAAGAGTTAAAAATGTGTGTATTTGTATTTGTATGTAATTTTCATATTTGTTGTTTAACATAAGTTAAACCTACTACCATAATTTCAGCACCGTTTACTGGAAAGTTTGGAACATGCGGTCTGGTTGATAAACAAGCAATGATGAAAATTTTGGAAGAGTACACATTGATCAATGAACAACGTTGTGGATTTATATGCTCGAATAGAGAAAACTGTATGGGGTTCAATTATAATATCGCCAGCAAATCTTGTGCCCTTGTTTCATCAGGAGAGGTAATGCACACAGCTACTATTCCTTATTTGGTTTTCTACACACGTGGTCTACCTGTACAAAATGCAGACCTATATTTGGGTTGCTACTAATGTATATTCTAGTTTTATTGTATTGGTGGATTTCAGTAACCTTTTTTTTTATATTCTTATTCCCAATGTTCCAGAATATAAAACACGTTTGTTTCCGGAAGTCTGATGACTACTGTTACATGACAGAATGCTGATTACAACCCTAGCGAGAGTTAAGTAACTGAAGAAGTTCGAATGTTTATATAGACATGCATATTTATTGAATAATATTTTATTTTTATTACATATTTCTTTATTCATATTGCATGAGTGTTCATTTGTTTTCTATTAAATGTTTCCAATTTCCTTAAAATGATTTTTTGGATTTATTTCAGTTTATTATGTCTGACTAAAAATGACATAATTTGGCAAACGAACAGAATGAAATCATTAAAACATTTACATCTCACTACATATAAAAAACAATTTCCATGAACAAAAACCTGCATTGCTTACACCCAATTCGTTTGAATTTTGGTTGTCTCATTGGCAATCATAGCACATCTTCTTATTTTTATATTTCTAACCGTTGTAAAAAACAGTTTAAAAAGGTACCAATCATTTCTCAATTGATGGATTTCTCCTTTAGCATCCGATAGACTAAACACAGTAGTCGAGTTCAGAGGTTGGACTTTAACCAATGTAATGATAAAATTGGAGGTTTTATTTTGTACCAGAACAACACTGAAATTGAGCTGTGTTCTTTATAAAGGAGATACAATATATATGCGTTGGTTCGTTAAGAAAATACAACGAGTTCATGATAGATAATTTCAAATAACCACCTAATTGTCTTGAAAGATGCATAGAAACAACAATCAATAAAAAAAGTATACATGCAGTGGATTTAAATCATAATTACATAGAAAAACAGAATTGCATGCTATTTCACTATACTGTACTGTAATTTCCATTATAGATACATAGAAAAACAAAACTGTATGCTATTTCAGTATACTCTACTGTCATTTCCATTTGATGATTGTGAATCATGAATGGATGAATTAAACTTGTGTAATAGTTATATGAGCTACATCGGTTAGAAATCATACTTATGCTAATAAATATCAATACATCTGTTAATTTATTTCGGGCGTAAACCATCTCAATGCAAAGTCTGTAACTGTTTGATAATTGAGTTGATATAAGAACCCTACAAAACAGACCACAATTTATCTTTTACTTTGTATTTGAAGGTTCCAAAAATCAATCAAAGTATTATACATATACACGTAAACGTGCAATTGCATAAGATCGATTTCTATCCGACGCATCTAATAATACGATGACAAATAAGGCCAATTTAAACATTTAATTGACCGAAATACCTCACGGCTAATTTTGGTCTTATTTCGAAGATAAATATAACACCCTATGATTGAGGCATGTCTCAGAGTGCCAACGTGGTGTAGATTATTGAAAACTGTGGCCAAGGGTCGAAAGGGGGGATTTGCAATATTTGGGCATTTTAGACAATTTCTCGGTTGTCCATCATGATAAATGAGACTTTTTTCTTTGGAACCCTACTCTAGGAGTACTCTACGAATTCTGCTTGTCATGTTAATGTCTGATTTCCAGAGATTAGTGATGTATACCCTCGCTTCCAACATGTAAGAAAAAAAAATCTTTATCTATGGAAGTTATCAAGAAAAAAAAATAGGCATACTTAATATTTAGCTATGCAATAATATATGAGATATTTTTGAAAAAGTTTTGTTAAAATGCCCTAAAGAACTGAGGAGAAATAAGTACTGTTAAGTTAACACCCAGTTTATGATTTAATGATAACATTATGTAATTCATTACTGATTATTTAAACCCAAACAAATGTTGGAACTATAAAACAATTGTCTTCGTGCATAAATGTCAGTATGAACATTTTATAGTATATGAAGTTTTTGTTATGTTAATTTGTCAATCAGTACAAGAGCAATAGCATTATGAGAACTTTTGTCCCCTTTTTTTTATAAAACAAGACAAACAATGGCATATATAGCAGACTTAACTAAAACCGATTTGAAAGCCCGATATATACATGATCTGATATAAGTGAACTACAAACAAGCACGATTCACAGGGATATAACGCTACAACAGAAGCTGTCTAGGTATATAAAAAAAAAGTAAAATCACAAAAATACTGAACTCCGAGGAAAACTCAATCAGAAAGTCACATGGCAAAATAATACTCTTACACTAGACATCGATAAGAACGTTCATTTGAAAAGGTAACGGAATACTAAGTAAAACATATGGGTGGATGCATGGCATGTCATACTTCCGATACAAATATATGAATATTCGATACAATATCTCCAGTTGATTTGAAAGCGCACCAACCGCTTCCAGGTCAGAGACCACTGGCAGGTTAGTTTGTTTTGTTTTGGTTTATTTGGTGTTGTTGTTTATTTTGTTTTTGGAGAGAGCGAGACCTGACCATATCAAATCGGAGGCCACTAACAGCAGAAAACTTGAAATATTTGGCATTGAGATTAATAGTTCAATCATCTTCTTTATCGTAGCAATCTTCTAAACCAATCTAATGAGTTGGCTTGTTTCTACAATAACCACTGCCCTGACAACAACAAATGTTTGTGCACGACAAATTCTGTATGTAGCATACGGCAGATTTGCTACAAACAGTTTCGCCTTCACATATCAAACAAGGTCCTGTGAAAAGTCAAAGGAAATTGGGTTCAACATACTAGCATTCTGAAAAATTTTGGAGCTTTTCTCACTATCCATATTTCAAAGAAGATCTAGATGGTGGTTTGGCGATCTAAGCATTCATCCGGAGGTACACTCGAATAATGTGCTGTCTGAATGATGTTTCTGAAGGAGGTAGTCTCATAAAGTAAGCACCCTGAGAAAACGCCGACTTCAATTTTGAGTTAATGTGCTGATTGAGCATTGCTTCTGGGATCATATTGATCCTGGATGAATTGACTTTTCACTGCAACAGATATTTCAATAATAAAACCAGTTAGATTGACACATTTTGATACATGCTTGGGTTTTGTTTCGGTGCCTTGTAATTGTCTTTTTTGCCATTTCCTATTAACGAAGACGTGTCGCATCCTGTAAGAGCGTGCGTAGCTGGTGATGTGCAACACATCAGTGTTCCAATAACTAAAAAAAAGATGCATATGTCGTGTACAGGTAAAACCGTCTTGAGTCTTTGGTTGAAGAAACGCTTCCAGTCTGAAACCACAATTCATCATGTTTGACATCTGACGAAAAGACCTTATTAGAAATAAAACAAAAGTGTCTTCATTTTAATATAATGCAACCCAGGGAATAACTTTTTACCATCTGTGCATTATCAAACAGAGGCGGCAGAATTATTCTTTTATCTGCCTCTTCAGTCACTTACAGATCCTGCACAAAACTGCTTTACAGTCTATAGATTTTGAAAAGATATCGCTGAGAATATTTCGTCATGTTCTTGCAAATCAAAATCGTTGTAGTGCGAGAGTGCATAGTCATCTACAAATCTGATCAACCCCTGTTTATTTTCAGGTGCACAAAGAAATTTCTTAAAATCTCCAATTGATCTGCATTTAACTTTGAAGCATTCACGGTTTCCATTCTCAATTTTACTCCTTATTCTTTCTGCTGATTTTGTAGAACGTTCCACATCATATCGATCGAACACGTCTATAACACACCCAAAGTTTTCAAAACAAGTTATTATAGTTTTAAAGGCGTCCTCGACCAAATCTCAATATGTTGTACCTTTTTACATAAAGACTTTGTACAATACCCATACCATCTCTAACCAGGAATGAATTGGATTTTATTACAGGGATATCACACACTCAGCTAAAGGTAAACATTTCCGTACAGTATCACACAAGAGTGCATTCTTATCATTATCCATATGAAAATAATTGTCATCTTCTAACTAAGCAAAACATTATCAAAGATGTAGGAATAAATTGTAAAGCAGTGAACTACTATATTTCGACGGAAATTGATACGGAAATAGATAGAAATAATTTGAAATTTCGAACGTTCGTAAACTGCTTTTCACAATTTTGTCCGCATCATGAAGGATCTGGAAGAAAGGAACAAAATGTAACTAGCACACTTTACGACAAAAATAATGTTTTTTTAAACAAACAGATCATCATGTAGACTTTGTATTAGTTTTTGGAAAACACCATTATGTTCCGACTGATTTGAAGCATCAGAAGAAAGTTATTATTTTTATTTATTTCACCCAGTTGTTAACAATGCATGCTGAATGATGCATCACCTTGTCCTTTCAGTGTTTTATGGAGATTAAACTCACCACTGGACAGCCTGCCTTGAAATTTGCTTCATTTAAAACATAATCGGCACGCTCAAATGACTCGACATGCCTTAATTTCTTAGCTCGTTGTATTACTTTTGTCTACAGAATAAACATTTGGACCAGTATAATGATAATGTCGTGCATCGTGTTTTAACGAAAGCTGATTCATGATCACACGCATTGGTTTTTCCTTAATTCAAATGTATCGAAATGTATTCTTCTTATACATGTAAAGGCTTTATATTACAACCTAAGCTACTTAACTTGTTCTTATTAAATGGAATTAGCACTGCCAATAATTTTCAGGATTTATTCGAAATGATCCAATGTGGTATAAAACTAGTCTATTCGAAAAACTCAACAAGAATAAAAACACCTCAAAAGTTATTAAACCTTAACATCTGTACTTATTCAAACACCTAGACACAAACATTGATACAAATCTATATTCTTATTTACAAAAATAAAGAAAATGCACATTTAATTCATTGTGAAAAACACAGCAATTCATAATTCGGGGGGAAATAGGAAAAGGGAGCGTGTCATGACTTACTGAGTTGAATATTGAATAGTACAACTGCTATATGATGAGTATTATAAAAAGGCTTGTAAAAGTTGATTTGTATGTTCTATCAAACTTTGATATATTAAGACTTTTAAAGTATTTGTTATTCCACTATTTTTTGTCAAAACTGACTACGGTTGATGTATGTAAGAAATTTAATATACTTTGACAGACGGTAAAATTGAAAGAAAATGTCGCATACAATTGAAATTCTTCAAATTCACTCCATGTGTATTTGCAAATAATATTCATTTGTAATATTAAATGAAATCTGATACAGTATTCTATCATTTCATAGCAAATATTTCCTGATATCTTCATTCAGGAATTAATTATAAGCGTTGGCGTGTTTGATAATGAAAAAGAACAAAATCGGAAAATTACGCATTACTGCGATTTTACAAAAAAAACTGCACCGTGTGAAAACTCTACGACAGTGCTAACATGATAGTAACAATGGTTTTGCTGTCAAATGTTTTTTAGAAAAAGTTCAAGATCTGTTTCATCCATAATATATGTGAAGTTAACAATTGTACAAATAGTTTTTTTAGAACAGATATCAATATCGCAATGATTTGCGAAAGAAATACGTCAATCATTTTTGTCGTCTTTAACTTTAAGTCAGGCTAAGATGCATTTCTTGAGATTTAATTGGATGAACAATGATTTATTACAAACGCCCTTATAACGAAGTCATTATACAAATATATGTGTGTCTTCTACACACACCAATGTCAACTGATTATGAATTAATACAATGTGTGAAAGCTGAAATGTCGCTTAAGACATATATATTTCGACCAAGTAAAGAAACATACACATTGTTATACGGAGAAAAAAAACATGTTATTTTAGTGCTTAATATTGAAAAGAAGTTCACTTAAGGATTCGGAAAGGTATTCCAAACTATTATGAAATATACTATGATCACAAATGTTTCTTATGTTATGAGGGAATTTCTGAATGTGGGTGCCTTGTCCGATCTTCACGGCTAAAATGTTGATGTTCCAGCAGCTAAAGCATAAAAAACATTGTTCTGATGTGCAGAATTGTTAACCAAAGATATTGGAATTTACAGAGAGTCTGATAATATCACTGTAACACAATCATCTTTTACGATAGGAGAGACTTTATAAAATAACGATTACAGTCTCTTTAACTTTTTGTTTTAACATAGAAATTTTTTTTTTGAAAAGCTCCCATCTTAATATTAGATACAAATACTGCACAAAAATCCGTATAAACAGCGAAGTATATAGAAAGCTCGTATAGATGTCATATTAAACTTTCTAAAATCTTGACTATAAACAACAAAATCACATATTCAAAGTTTGTTTTGTAAACAAACCATTGATGAGTTAAAGTTGTCGGGAATATATTGTGCATGTTGTTATTGATTCACCAAAGAATTCATGAAAGATTTTATAATAAAAGATAGATAACTGTCTCAAAGATTAATGAAAACCTCTTGATCGTATGAAAAATTCGTTTTCCAGTTAATTATCTATTTAGGAGCTTGTCAATTTCTTGATTACAATGTATTGGTGAATATTCTTGATGTATTATTCAGTTGGATTCTTAAATTCAAGAATTCGACTGAATATAAATGTGATACATCAATTGAAGACCTGACAAAATTTTAAATCAGATAATGGTGTTAAATGCTTTTTGGTACAGTTGGGTTATATACAATGCAGACGGTATGTATACACTAATGAATGTAATTTCTATGTTACAGATCCTTCATTTTTCAAGAAACTTACATAAATTAACTGAGTATTACGCGCGACCATATACACAATATACACGGACCTCATTACGCAAGAACTGAGTCAGTAGGATTGAGTGGTAGACCGACTAAAGTCGATGATTAAAAATATTAAAGACCCCCATACTTTTAGGAAGATCGATTCGAAATATATGTGTTCTGTCCTATTAACAATATACATATTTTAGCAGACCCTACATTGGAGAGTGATGTATCAGCACAAAATAAGTACAAAATATAAACATCAATTTAACACAAAACAAACATCTAACAAAATGACTTAAGACAGAAGGTACAGATGTAATAGAACTTGCAGTTACTGAAAGCTAGTTCAAAGCCAATTAAAACTAATAAAAAAGCAAATATCTAAGGCTAGAATTTCAATCAGTACATACACAATGCATTAAGTGTAAAGACATGACCTTGTGCAAAACCAAAATAAAGGTATCGACAGAATGTAGGACCGTAAATGTTCATAGTTTTTTTTTGATGATTTTAGTTTAATCAAAAATGTGATATCACACAGAAAGGGTATGATAATACAATCTACTGTATGGCAAAACGTTTTTGGTGAAGTTTATGCGATTGATAATTTATCAAACTGTTTCTGAAATAAGCTTACATGTGTGGGCTAGAATTTGGAAAAATCCATTCTGTAGGTCTCGTTAAAGAAGTCAAAGAGTGTCATCATGCCTTACCAAATTCCGATAACAAGATAAACCGCATTTTCACGATTTTCTACATTTTCGTTTTGTCATTTCTTTTTAGGATACCAATATCAAATCGAGTTACATACATCAGATTCTGGTTATATCTCAATGACAGAAGGTTTCGGTTATACAGAGCGTATCAAATACTTGAATCAGTGGGGTTCATTGCATCCTCGCAATTTACAAGCGAAATATGTATGAGGGTTTGGTTTCCAGAATTTTTTTGGGATAAATGTTCAATAAAGATTCAGCGTATATTACTTTTCAAATCTTTTTGCATGGATTTGCTTGTTTAAACATTTAATCGACGATTGATTATACTGATTGTTATTACAACTCTCTCTCTCTCTCTCTCTCTCTCTCTCTCTCTCACACTGGACAAACGTCATCTCACACACACACACACATACTGGACAAACATCACAAGATTATCTCTCTCTCTCTCTCTCTCTCTCTCTCTCTCTCTCTCTCTCTCTCTCTCTCTCTCTCTCTCTCTCTCTCTCTCTCTCTCTCTCTCACACACACACACACACTGGACAAACATCACAAGACAATCTCTCTCTCTCTCAAACACACACACACACACACTGGACAAACATCACAAGACAATCTCTCTCTCTCTCACTCTCTCTCTCTCTCTCTCTCTCTCTCTCTCTCTCTCTCTCTCTCTCTCTCTCTCTCTCTCTCTCTCTCTCTCTCTCTCTCTCTCTCTCTCTCAAACACACACACACACTGGACAAACATCACAAGACAATCTCTCTCTCTCTCTCTCTCTCTCTCTCTCTCTCTCTCTCTCTCTCTCTCTCTCTCTCTCTCCTCTCACACACACACACACACACACACACTGGACAAACATCACAAGACAATAGATTATTTCCGACCTTGCATATTAGGAATCTATGTGATTCAAACGGGATTTAATGGTAGTTATGATTTTATTTTCCTACGTGATGCATAATAAAACTAGAAGGTTTAATGAAGCATATTTTACTATTCGGTAAGAAATAAAGATCATCAAATATTTAGTTGGAAATTATGATACCTTTAAAAGAAAGCCATTTGAAAACTAATTAAACCGTTTTATTACTAAGTGAGTTGTGTTCTATATAAAGGAGATACAATATATCTGCGTTGGTTCGTTAAAAACATACAACGGTCGGTGATTTCAAATAACCACTTAATTATCTTGAAAGATGCACAAGTAACAACCATCAATACAAAGGTATACATATAGTTGATTTAAATCATAAATACACATAGATAAACAAAGTGCACGCTATTACCAGTATACTGTACTGAAATTTGAGATGATTGTGAATCTGAAAACTATCCGTAATTTACCAAATAAGGTATATTCGAACTAAATGTAAAGTATAAAAAGATGTATTTTACTGATTCTCAGAAGAAAAATAATTCGAGTCACATCAAGATTCATACACTTAGAAAGATATGTATCCAAACAGATGAAATCGCACCGTAATTAACAAAAAATTCAAATTAATGTAATCAATTTCTTTTGAAATATATAAAAGGTAGTTATTTGGTAAATTACGAATACATTTCAGGATCACAATCATTCAATAGAAATATCAGTACAGTATACTGAAATAGCGTGCAATTTTGTTTTTTTATGAATATGTTTATAAGGCCGGCTTTTAAGGAGATAAAGCATTTAGAACGCCGAGATTTTAAAAGCTGTCATGTCATGATTTCTGAAGCGCATTCCTGAAGTAAAACGTACAATGTGCACACCTGAGAATGTGGGCGCTTTGTGAATGTTCACGACAAAAAAGTTGCTGTTCTAGCAGATAAATCCTACACAATATTGTTTTTATATGCAGAAATAATTATTTGGATTGTCTAGCGCAAGATCTTGAAATTTACAACATATCTGAGAATGCGTCTAATATGAAAAAGAGATTTTAAAAAATCACGAATCCGTACTCCTCCCCTTTGGTGTTAATATTGAATAGGATGATGAAACGCACCCGCCTTAATATTGACTACCAAAAGCCTTCTCAACGATCCTTATAAAGAACGATATATATTGAAAGGTCGTCTAGATGTGTTTTTTATTTTGGTTAACAAACCATGGATGAATTAAACCTGTGTAATATATATTATCCATGTAGTCATCAAAGAAATCATGAAAGCAATTCGAATAAAAAGAAAAAACACTTGCATTTAAGATTAATGAAAACTTAAAGGTCGTATGACACATTCATTTTACAATCAACTGTCTATTTGAAATCTAGTCCTATCCGAATAATTGATAACAATGTATTCATGCAAGCTCTTAATCCATCAATCAGTAGGAACTTTAATTTCAAGCGTTTCACTGCAGGTTGTAGTGTTACACTGAAAACATGACACAACTATTTAACGTCAGATTAAGGTGTTTGATACTTTTTGGTATAGTTTGGGTTATTTACATTGCAAATGGTATGTATTCACTAAATAATAACCTTCATTTATTTTTTTTTATAAATTTTAAAGTATGATAAATTAAACTTTTTGATTTCATATCGAAATAATATAAATTTGATTGAAAATGATTCCACATTTCCTATTTTTGTATTTGAGCTATTTTATTTGACAATGGTCCTGTTGTTATTTTCCGTAACTGTGTTGTGTATCTGTTGTCATAGTGTTTTTATTTTAAACTTATATATCTTAATTATTTCATGTATTTTTTTTTGTTGGACTGATGGTTTAGAAACAAGTAATAGCTTTTCTAAAAAGCTTGCCGTTTTAAAGCTGATTATGTTGAATTGTTTTTCGGCCTTTTGTTATTTTTTATAGTTTCATGCATTCAAAATATTGATCTGCATATACATTTTAATTGGGGGAAAAAGTGGAATAGAGTGAAGGCAACAATAGTATTTTCAGGGTTACAATATTAATTTTAACAATGTGAGTGGTGATTTTTAACCCCTGAACAGAGCTAGCTTATTTTTTATTTCACTTGCATTTTTGCTGTACTTATTTCAGTAGACTTTTTTATAAATCAAATTTTCAGTAGATAGGTCACTCTTACTCTTTTCCTTTTTCTTTTCGGTTGTGTTTGAAAAGTGTGATCAATATCTTTCATAAATTGTTCCGATAAACCAACTCACAAACGTTTTAGATCCCAATGAATCTTCATTATATAGGAACTAGTTGTCCCTATATCCTACTTAAGCAGGTTCCAGAAGTGTATAAGGCTACACAGTTCCTGCGGGAAAACTTTTAAGGAGTAAATCGGTTTATAGTCGGTTCTGAAACAAGTTGATAAAATGGCATGTTATGAAGTAAACTAAATATATGTGTGATTCTCTGACTGTTACTTTCTGTCTTTATAATGTTCTTCTTGTTTTGATTATTCTAGCTTTGTATCAATTCGATGACACAACCCCTTTTCTAGTGGTTTTTACAGTTAGTTCTTACATTATAGAAAAGAAAGGATATGTGGTTATCCATTAAGGACACAAAACCAGTATATGCACAGCAAAAACAAAAAAAGCAAAGGAACAGCGCTTTTATTGCTGTTGCATTTAAATACCACTGTCCCAGGTAATGGGTGGGTTGGGCGCTTGCAATATAGTTAACACCGCCAATTTTGCTGTATGCCTGTATCAAAAGTATGATCCCGAATTTCATTGTAGCCGTGTGTTGCTGTGTATTATAAATAAATCAATTATCTGCTGTTGGTTCTGTCGTTTGATATTTTTTACTTTTGTCATGTAGGATCCTGTTAGAGGTTTTTCATTGTTAAATAACGTAGAGTGACGTATATATGCTAAAATCTATGTCATTTTGCCATTATGAATAATTCACTCATTAGTAATCATACCACATCTTCTTATTTTTATGTTATGAATATCTAACTGGCTAGTTTTCTGACCGTTGCAATACATATTTAATAAAATTATGGTTTTAAGCATTTGCCAGCACTATTCAAATGCATCGATTAAGGTTCAACTATATGCCATTTGTTATCAGAACATTAAAATACAAACATGTACATGAAGCTGTAATTGTTGTCTTCTCATTTCGTTTTTATTTATTAACTTGAGTTCTCCTCATTTGTGTGTTTAATGTTGCTATTTAAGGGATTTTGTTCTATTGCAATTTGTTTTTTAAATTATCCACAATTATCTATTTTTTCTGAAAATTTAGGGCTTGAAATATTGTAAAGATATGTATCCATTGAAGAAACCTGAGTGCTGGTCTTGTTAAGCTTTGGCGTTTATTTGGTTGTTGTCTTTTTTTTATATACTCTTCAACTCCTTTTATTTACACAAATCAATCTGGCAACGCTTTAAATATTTTACATACATGTATACCTGCTTTCAAAACACCTTACGGGACTGAACAAAAACCACCAAGCCACTGGACCTTTACCAACGGCTATATGTTACCTCTTTTCGAAAAAGTTTCCTGTATAAATCGAATTAAGTTTAATTATTTCCCTTTTGGAAGCTAAACTTAAAAGTAGACCATTTTGTCATCAGAACTTCACTGTTCCGTGATGGACGTTTGCGTGATAAGTAATTAGACACATGTTTACATCAATCCACCCCTCTTGTTTACTATTGTATAGACCCGGGAGAAATAAACATTAAAATTAATCGAAAATAGGTCATTTGAACATACCTGTTTTCATATTTTTTTTTATACTTTTGAATAATATCAGTTAATAGATTCTTATCTTTAATTTTTGTCAACTACAGACAGAATTTCTTCCTTTATATATATTATCAACGTAACATCTGTTAATGTCTCTGAAAAATCACGATAGTGAGATTATTGATTATGCGTAACTTAGTTAAATCACTACGTGAATTTCTTAAACAAAACAAAATCACTAATGTTTCAGCTATTTATAGGTATGTGTAATATTTCTATCCTGTATAACAATACGCATGAGTGCTAACTGTAACTTTATTGATGCTTTGTAACTCCGGAACTGATCTAAAATACACTAAAAAGTTAATTATGAATACGAAAGTTTAAATAATGATCTGATGCAAACACAAACGAATAATGAAGACAGAACAAAACTCAATTAATTTGAATAACTTTTGCGTTTGCCTTTCTTACAGATACGCTCACATATAATAGATGCATCCCAATATTACCCAATCAGACGTTAAGTAACCCTTAACTGCATACGGTATAAGCTAATATATTCCAATAAGAATTCTTTGACATATTAACCCCATTGTGACGTGCCGCATATGACTATTTAGATCGGGTCTCATGTGACCCGGTAATTAGATAACAACATGGATTTAACTATACGGTTTGGTGGGATGAATTATCAAAATTATTATTTATCGACCTATTTTACCAGCATGGTTGCAGACATATATCACTAGGAGAGCTGAGAGTCCTGTGGGCATCTTATTTCTAAGGATGTACGTTAACCAATAAATGCGTTCATTCACAGCACTTTGCTTAAGTGGAAAATTGTTTTATTTTGAATCAAACCATATTTATTAAGATTTTTATGTCAATAGCCATTATTAACATCTTCATGCAATCAATCTTAGCAAAAAAAAAATTCTAGAACTTATTTAGTTTTCGGGGGTGATGTACAATAAAACTAACATGTTTATTGTTTTTAACTTTTCACTAAGAAAAAAAGATGAACAAACATTTAGTTGGCATATTATGGTAATTTTTAATAGATTATAACTATTTTAAAACTAATAAAACCGTTTTAATAACTATCTTTGTTGTGTTATAATTATGTTTTCGTTCTGGCTGTCTGTCGTCATCTTTTCTCGGACTCTATATTATGCACGAAAGCTGTTTCATAATCAGTTATTTTTGCAATTGTTTTTGCTGCAAAATATTTTTTTTTAAAAACGTTCAAGATCTTTCTCTTCCCAAATATCTTTGAAGTTAACAATTGTACAAATAGTGTTTTTAGAACAGATACCAATATCGCAATGATTTGCGAAAGGAATATGTCAATCATTTTTGTGCATGCTGTTATTGATTCACCAAAGAATTCATGAATGCATTTATAACAAATATAGATACCTGTCTTAAAAACTATTGAAAACTTCTTGATGGTATGACAAATTCGTTTTCCAATTAATTATATATCTAGAATCTTGTCAACTGCTTGATTACAATGTATTGATGAATATTCTTGATGTATTAATCAGTTGGATTCTTCAATTCTAGAATTCGACTGAAAGTAAATGTGATACATAATTTAAAGACATGACAAAACTTTAAAATCAGATAAGGGTGTTAAAAGATTTTGGTATAGTTTAATAAAATTGAGAATGGAAATGGGGAATGTGTCAAAGAGACAACAACCCGACCATAGAAAAAACAACAGCAGAAGGTCACTAACAGGTCTTCAATGTAGCGAGACATTCCCGCACCCGGAGGCGTCCTTCAGCTGGCCCCATAACAAATATATACTAGTTCAGTGATAATGAACGCCATACTAATTTCCGAATTGTACACAAGAAACTAAAATTTAAAAAAATACAAGACTAACAAAGGCCAGAGGCTCCTGACTTGGGACAGGCGCAAAAATGCGGCAGGGTTAAACATGTTTATGAGATCTCAAACTTCCCCCTATACCTCTAGCCAATGTAGAAAAGTAAATGCATAACAATACGCACATTTAAAATTCAATTCAAGAGAAGTCCGAGTCTGATGTCAAAAGATGTAACCAAAGAAAATAAACAAAATGACAATAATACATAAATAACAACAGACTACTAGCAGTTAACTGACATGCCAGCTCCAGACTTCAATTAAACTGATTGAAAGATTATGATTTCATCATATGAATATCAGGCACAATCCTTCCCGTTAGGGGTTTAGTATCATACCATCATAACATATATGAGAAGAACATAACCCGTGTCATGCCAACAACTGGTTTTTTAATAAATGTGTTTAGTTCCGATGCAAAGACCCTATAAGTGAATCAATATTAACCCCAAAATAAGCAATCTTTAGTGACCTAACAACAGTATCGTAACTATATCCCTTCTTGATAAGTTGGTTATATACATTGCAGATGGTATGTATACACTAAAGATGTATTTTCTGGGTTATAGATCCTCCATGTTTTAAGGCGCTTACATAACTCAACTTAACCTTACGCGCGACCATATACACAATATACGCGGACTTCATTACGCAAGAACTGCGTCAGTAGGATTGAGTGGTACACCGTATAAAGTAAATGATATACAAATATTTGAGACCCTATACTTTTAGGAAGATCGATTTGAAATATGTGTTATGTCCTATTAACAATACACATATTTTCGCAGGTCTTAATCTTAATAGCACCTTAATTCATCGTCCGAATTATTTCTGGAGTGTGTGTTGCATAAGGTGCAGTTTTCGGTGGAGCTCTTTCTAAAATGACTCGAAACTACAAATGTAAAACAATTTAAAAAAAAAAAGAGACAACAAATATGCTACACAGCAAAACACCACGACAACCACTGAATTTTCAGGCTCCTGACTTTAGACAGTCGTATACAGAATGTAGAAAGGTGTTTGCAGGGTGCCCAACACATACTCTACATTGGAGAGTGGTGTAACAGCACAACATAAGTACAAAATATAAACATCAGTCGACACAAAACAAACATAAATCATCTAACACAAGGACTTAAGACACAAAGTACAGATCTAATAGTACTTGCAGTTACTGAAAGCTAGTTCAAAGCCAATAACAGCTAATAAAAAAGCAAGTATTTTAGACTAGAATGTCAATCAGTACATACCCAATGCATTTCGTGTAAAGAAACCATAAACATTCCGAGAAAAAAAATGACCTTGTGCAAGGGAAAAATATAGGTATCGACAGAATTTAGGAGCGTATACGTACATAGCGTCTTTTGATGATTTTTGTTTAATCAAAATGTGATATCCCACAAAAAGAGTATGATGATAGTATCTACTGTATGGCAAAATGTTTTAATTAAGTTTATACGCGCTTGATAATTTATCAAAATGTTTCTGAATTAAGCTTACATGTTTGGGCTAGAACTTTGAAAAATCAATTCTATGGGGTCTCGTTAAAGAGTCAAAGTCAAAGAGTGTCATCATGCCGCTACCAAATTCCGATAACATGTTATGATAGCCTTTTTTGAAGATGAGATAAACCACACTTTCACCATTTTCACCATTTTCATTTTATTAATTAATTTTTTTACAGGATACCAATACCAAATCGAGTTAAACACACCAGATTCTGATCTGGTCTCAATGAAACCCGGTTTCAATTATATAGATCATATCAAGTTCTTGAATAAGTATGGGCACTCTGGAAATTCCCTCATATTCAAATATAGTTGTGACGGTGCTCGAATATATTTACTAGAAACCACCAGCAAGTCTACAGATCAAGGAATATATGAAATTGTCTTGTATCCTAGGCCTAAATCACTCCAAGAAAAAATTGTTGTGCGCCGTAACAAAGATGGCGTTATTGAAGACCTTGAAAACAGCTTCCTTCCAGGAGGACTACTTGAACGTGTAAAATGTCCTAACTATCATCCAATCTGGATGGCATGGGACAATGGTTTCTTTAGTCTTGGAAAGGGTCTTTCTTTGTATGTGAATGAAATCTACAATTGGACAGATCCGGAGCCCTTTCTCATATTGTCAACCGGGATAATGACGTCATATGGTGCTTCTGGGAACTGGATAATTTACATTGAAGGTAAATTTGCTAATTTTGCTCGATTTGGTATATGTATTTTTTTTAAACAGCTTGTTTAATTCAAATAAAATAAATCCCTGGAAAGGATACTATAACACTTGTTTGACGTTTTCTCGTTTGAGATCATTGTTTCAATCCAGAAGCTTCGTTAATTAAATATCAAGGAATTCTAGCAGTCCTTTGAATGTTTTGAGTTTTTATACTAACTTTCCTTTTTCGCAGAACATTGGGTTTTTTTTACAGGTAGAAAAATGGTGAATGTATCTGTCTGTTGTTGGAGACACCATGTAGTCGCTTAGATCTCTTCGTATTTATAAAAAACAGAGATAAAATTCTTCTATTATGACTTCACACTTCGTGAAGCAGTTTTTGATATTGTGTTCGGAACCGAATTTAAAATTTACGAATTCAATTTTTTTTTTATATGAAATCTTATCTTGAACAGTGTTGACATTATTTCATAGAATATTAATCTAGAAATCCGTCTTTTCTGCCCCCTGATTTAAAGTTTTTGTTCATTTCAAATCATTTTTTTTCTTTTAAATCTGTTATCTAAATCTAAATTAGATATTCAGATCATTATAATTAGGAACCGTCATTTTCTCATTCTAAGATAGAATTGTAACCTCGTTTTGTATATTCTGGAATGTGCTTCAATTATCAATTATCAATTATGAATTTTCAACCTAGCGAACATAACACAATCCTTGTTTTGGGATTTTGCCTGTATGTACCAAATGTTTCTCTCTCAAGCAACGGCTACCTTATGCACATCTACATATTATTTTTTATTTCTGACAATTTTGTTTGTTTTGTAGTAGTGGCTTTGGTTGTTTAAAGTCCGTAAAGTGCAAACATGCACAAGAGTAACATATATATTGCGATTTGTTAATGCCATAAAATGTTGCAAAGTATATGTAACAACTAAGAAATAAGAAGTTACCAGTGGTGAATCTAAAATCATCATGTTTGTCAAAGAGTCTAGCTTGGTGAAATCCATCTATGCTAATTTCAATAAAAAGATCAAGATACGAAGCAGACCTTCTAAACTTAGTGATATCTTTAAGAACAAGCTCACCGGGATATTTGAGATGCTAGTTATCATATGAATATAAATACTTCTCGTGTAATAGCAGTAAAAATGGAACTACAACTATCATAAAGGTTTTTTCTTATTGTTTGTTGTGGTTTTTTCTTTGTTATCTTTTTGTTTCTTTTTTTCGTTTTCGTGCCGGTAGAGTATTTGCAATCAATCTTTGGAAACATCAATCACTGGATGTGTACCTTCGATCTTTTGTAATGGCGAATATGTCATATTCACAAATTACAAGACAAAAGACAATAAAGGACTGGGAATAATGAATAGTCCTTAGTCTATAGTTGAAGATCGTATGTTGAAATTATTTTTGTGTTGGAGGATAAATGTCCCATCAACTTATATATGGTGTTTCATTTTATTCATATTTGTAATTACAAAGTGGTCAAATAAGTTAGAAACGAAGAGTTAAAAATGTGTGTATTTGTATTTGTATGTAATTTTCATATTTGTTGTTTAACATAAGTTAAACCTACTACCATAATTTCAGCACCGTTTCCTGGAAAGTTTGGAACATGCGGTATGGTTGATAAACAAGCAATGATGACTATTTTGGAAGAGTACACATTGATCAATGAACAACGTTGTGGATTTATATGCTCGAATAGAGAAAACTGTATGGGGTTCAATTATAATATCGCCAGCAAATCTTGTGCCCTTGTTTCATCAGGAGAGGTAATGCACACAGCTACTATTCCTTATTTGGTTTTCTACACACGTGGTCTACCTGTACAAAATGCAGACCTATATTTGGGTTGCTACTAATGTATATTCTAGTTTTATTGTATTGGTGGATTTCAGTAACCTTTTTTTTATATTCTTATTCCCAATGTTCCAGATATATAAAACACGTTTGTTTCCGGAAGTCTGATGACTACTGTTACATGACAGAATGCTGATTACAACCCTACCGAGAGTTAAGTAACTGAAGAAGTTCGAATGTTTATATAGACATGCATATTTATTGAATAATATTTTATTTTTATTACATATTTCTTTATTCATATTGCATGAGTGTTCATTTGTTTTCTATTAAATGTTTCCAATTTCCTTAAAATGATTTTTTGGATTTATTTCAGTTTATTATGTCTGACTAAAAATGACATAATTTGGCAAACGGACAGAATGAAATCATTAAAACATTTACATCTCACTACATATAAAAAACAATTTCCATGAACAAAAACCTGCATTGCTTACACCCAATTCGTTTGAATTTTGGTTGTCTCATTGGCAATCATAGCACATCTTCTTATTTTTATATTTCTAACCGTTGTAAAAAACAAAACAAGGACGTAATGATGCAACAACAGTTTAAAAAGGTACCAATCATTTCTCAATTGATGGATTTCTCCTTTAGCATCCGATAGACTAAACACAGTAGTCGAGTTCAGAGGTTGGACTTTAACCCATGTAATGATAAAATTGGAGGTTTTATTTTGTACCAGAACAACACTGAAATTGAGCTGTGTTCTTTATAAAGGAGATACAATATATATGCGTTGGTTCGTTAAGAAAATACAACGAGTTCATGATAGATAATTTCAAATAACCACCTAATTGTCTTGAAAGATGCATAGAAACAACAATCAATAAAAAAAAGTATACATGCAGTGGATTTAAATCATAATTACATAGAAAAACAGAATTGCATGCTATTTCACTATACTGTACTGTAATTTCCATTATAGATACATAGAAAAACAAAACTGTATGCTATTTCAGTATACTCTACTGTCATTTCCATTTGATGATTGTGAATCATGAATGGATGAATTAAACTTGTGTAATAGTTATATGAGCTACATCGGTTAGAAATCAAACTTATGCTAATAAATATCAATACATCTGTTAATTTATTTCGGGCGTAAACCATCTCAATGTAAAGTTTGTAACTGTTTGATAATTGAGTTGATATAAGAACCCTACAAAACAGACCACAATTTATCTTTTACTTTGTATTTGAAGGTTCCAAAAATCAATCAAAGTATTATACATATACACGTATACGTGCAATTGCATAAGATCGATTTCTATCCGACGCATCTAATAATACGATGACAAATAAGGTCAATTTAAACATTTAATTGACCGAAATACCTCACGGCTAATTTTGGTCTTATTTCGAAGATAAATATAACACCCTATGATTGAGGCATGTCTCAGAGTGCCAACGTGGTGTAGATTATTGAAAACTGTGGCCAAGGGTCAAAAGGGGGGATTTGCAATATTTGGGCATTTTAGACAATTTCTCGGTTGTCCATCATGATAAATGAGACTTTTTTCTTTGGAACCCTGCTCTAGGAATACTCTACGAATTCTGCTTGTCATGTTAATGTCTGATGTCCAGATATTAGTCATGTATACCCTCGCTTCCAACATGTAAGAAAAAAAAATTCTTTATCTATGGAAGTTATCAAGAAGAAAAAAATAGGCATACTTAATATTTAGCTATGCAATAATATATGAATGCATATAAAGATATTTTTGAAAAAGTTTTGTTAAAATGCCTTAAGGAACTGAAGAGAAATAAGTTCTGTAAAGTTAACACTCAGTCCATGATTTAATGATAACATTACTGATTATTCAAACCCAAAAAAATGTTGGAACTATAAAAAAAATTGTCTTCGTGCATAAATGTCAGTATGAACATTTTATAGTATATGAAGTTTTTGTTATGTTAATTTGTCAATCAGTACAAGATCAATAGCATTTTGAGAACTTTTGTCCCCCCTTTTTTTTTTATAAAACAAGACAAACAATGGCATATATAGCAGACTTAACTAAAACCGATTTGAAAGCCCGATATATACATGATCTGATATAAATGAACTACAAACAAGCACGATTCACAGGGATATAGCGCTACAAAAGAAGTAAAATTACAAAAATACTGAACTCCGAGGAAAACTCAATCAGAAAGGTACATGGCAAAATAATACTCTTACACTAGACATCGATAAGAACGTTCATTTGAAAAGCTAACGGAATACTAAGTAAAACATATGGTAGGATGCATGGCATGTCATACTTCCGATAAAAATATCATGAATATTCGATACAAAATCGATTTTTTTTTTATCTCCAGTTGATTTGAAAGCGCACCAACCACTTCCAGGTCCGAGATCACTGGCAGGTTTGTTTGTTTTGGTTTGGTTTGTTTTGGTGTTGTTGTTTATTTTGTTTTTGGAGAGAGCGAGACCCGACCATATCAAATCGGAGGCCACTGACAGCAGAAAACTTGAAATATTCGGCATTGAGATTAATAGTTCAATCATCTTCTTTATCGTTGCAATCTTCTAAACCAATCTAATGAGTAACCGGTTTCTACAATAACGACTGCCCTGACAACAACAAATGTTTGTGCACGACATATTCTGTATGAAGCATACAGCAGATTTGCTACAAACAGTTTCGCCTTCACATATCAAACAAGGTCCTGTGAAAAGTCAAAGGAAATTGGGTTCAACATACTAGCATTTTGAAAACATTTGGATCTATTCTCACTATCCCTATTTCAAAGGAGATCTAGGTGGTGGTTTGGCAATCTATGCATTCATCCGGAGGTACACTCGAATAATGTGCTGTCTGAATGATGTTTCTGAAGGAGGTAGTCTCATAAAGTAAGCACCCTAAGAAAACGCCGACTTTAATTATGAGTTAATGTACTGATTGAGCATTGCTTCTGAGATCATATTGATCCTGGATGAATTGACTTTTCACTGCAACAGATATAACAATAATAAAACCAGTTAGATTGACAAATTTTGATACATGCTTGGGTTTTGTTTCGGTGCCTTGTAATTGTCTTTTTTGCCATTTCCGATTTAAGAAGACATGTCGCATCCTGTAAGAGCGTGAGCAGCTGGTGATGTGCAAGACATCAGTGTTCTAATAACTAAAAACAAGTTGCATATGTCGGTTACAGGTAAAACCGTCTTGAGTCTTTGGTTGAAGAAACGCTTCCAGTCTGAAACCACAATTCATCATGTTTGACATCTGACAAAAAGACCTTATTATAAATAAGAAAAGTGTCTTCATTTTAATATAATGCAACCCCTGGAATAACTTTTTACCATCTGTGCATTATCAAACAGAGGCGGCAGAATTATTCTTATATCTGCCTCTTCAGTCACTTACAGATCCTGCACAAAACTGCTTTACAGTCTATAGATTTTGAAAAGATCTCGCTAGGAATATTTCGTCACGTTCTTGCAAATCAAAATCGTTGTAGTGCGAGAGTGCAAAGTCATCTACAAATCTTATCAACCCCTGTTTATTTTAAGGTGCACAAAGAAATTTCTTAAAATCTCCAATTGATCTGCATTCAACTTTGACGCATTCACGGTTTCCATTCTCAATTTTACTCCTTATTCTTTCTGCTGATTTTGTTGAACGTTCCACATCATATCGATCAAACACGTCTATAACACCACCGAGGCGATAAAAACAAGTTATTATGGTTTTACAGGCGTCTACGACCAAATCTCAATATGTTGTACCGTTTTACATAAAGACTTTGTACAATACCCATACCATCTCTAACCAGGAATGAATTGGATTTTATTACAGGGATATCACACACTCAGCTAAAGGTAAACTTTACCGTACAGTATCACATAAGAGTGCATTCTTATCATTATCCATATGAAAATAATTGTCATCTTCTAACTAAGCAAAACATTATCAAATAGGTAGGAATAAATTGTAAAGCAGTGAACTACTATATTTCGACTGAAATTGATACGGAAATAGATAGAAATAATTTGAAATTTCTAACGATCGTAAACTGCTTCTCACCGTTTTGTCCGCATCATGAAGGATCTGGAAGTAAGGAACAAAATGTAACTAGCACACTATACGACAAAAATAATGTTTTTTAAAAAACACATCATCATGTAGACTTTGTATTAGTTTTTTGAAAGCACCATTATGTTCCGACTGATTTAAAGCATCAGAAGAAAGTTACTATTTTTATTTATTTCACCCAGTAGTTAACAATGCATGCTGAATGATGCATCACCTTGTCCTTGAAGTCTTTTATGGAGATTAAACTCACCACTGGACAGCCTGCCTTGAAATTTGCTTTATTTGAAACATAATCGACACGCTCAAATGCCTTAATTTTTTAGCTCGTTGTATGACTTTTGTCTACAGAATAAACATTTGGACCAGTATAATGATAATGTCATGCATCATGTTTTAACGAAAGCTGATTCATGTTCACACGCATTGGTTTTTCCTTAATTCAAATGTATCGAAATGTATTCTTCTTCTACATGTAATGGCTTTATATTACAACCTAAGCTACTTAACTTTTTCTTATTAAATGGAATAAACACTGCCAATAATTTTCAGGATTTATTCGAAATGTTCCAAAGTGGTATAAAACTAGTCTATTCGAAAAACTCAACAAGAATAAAAACACCTCAAAAGTTATTAAACCTTAACATCTGTACTTATTCAAACACCTAGACACAAACATTGATACAAATCTATATTCTTATTTACAAAAATACTATATTATATTGTTCATGTTGTTGTCATCAATGATTTCATCAAAGCAATTCGAATAAAAAGAAAAAAAAACTTGCATTAAAGATTAATGAAAACTTAAAGGTCGTATGACTCATTCATTTTACAATCAACTATCTATTTGAAATCTTGTCCTATCCAATTTATGTAAAACAATGTAGTTATGTAATTTCTCAATCAATTATTCATTTGGAACTTTAATGTCAAGCGTTTAACTGCAGGTTGTAGCGTTACACTGAAGACATGACACAACTATTTAACGTCAGATTAGGGTGTTTGATACTTTTTGGTATATTTTGGGTTATTTACATTGCAAATGGTATGTATTCACTAAATAATAATCTTCATCTATTATTTTTGAAATGAATTTTAAAGTATGATAAATTAAACTTTTTGATTTCATATTAAAGTAATATAAATTTGATTCAAAATGATTCCGCATTTCTCATTTTTGTATTTCAGCTATTTTTTTTGACAATGGTCATGTTGTTATTTTCCGTAACTGTGTTGTGTATCTGTTGTCTAGAAATCATAGTGTTTTAATTTCAAACTTAGATATCTGTATTCTGTCATGTATAAGAAAATTTTGGAAAATTGAAGGTTTAGAAACAAGTAATAGCTTTTCTAAAAAGCTTGCCGTTTTATAGCTTATTATGTTGAATTGTTTTTTGGGCTTTTGTTTTGTTTTGTAGTTTCATCCATTCAAAATATTGCTTTGCATATAAATTTTAATTGGGAGAAAAAGTGGAATAGAGTGAAGGCCACTATAGTATTTTAAGGGTTACTATTTTCATTTTGACAATGTACGTGGTGATTTATAATGCCTGGAAAGATCTTATTTTTTATATCACTTGCGTTTTTGCTTCTTTTTATTTCGGTAGACTTTTTTATGAATCAAATTTTCAGTAGACAGGTCTTTACTCTTTGGTTTTTTTGAGTTTGAGAAAAGTGTAAGAAAAGTGTGATCAATATTTTTCATAAATTGTTCCGACAATCCAACTCACAAACGTTTAAGATTCCAATAAATCTTTATTAAGCAGTAACTTATTGTCCCTATATCCTATTTATGCCGTAGGGTACATAGTTCCTGCGGGAAAAAATTTTAAGAAGTAAATTGGTTTGAAGTCGGTTCTGAAAAAGTTGACAAATTGACATGTTATGAAGTAAAGTTAATACATGTGTGACTCTATAACTCTCTGACTGATACTTTCTATCTTGATATTGGTCTTTTTGTTATTTTTATTTTAGCTTTGTATCAATCCGATGAGACAACCGCTTTTCAACTGTTTTTTACAGTTAGTTTCATAATAGAAAAGAAATGATATTTCGATATCCATCTAGGACACAAAATCAGTACATGCACAGCAAAAACAAAAAAAGCGAAGTAACAGCTCTTTTATTGATAAATGTTGCGCTTAAATACCACTGTCCCAGGCAAGGGGTGGGTAGGGAGCTCGTTATATAGTTAACGCCGCCAAGTTTGCTGTATGTCTGTATCAATATCATGATCCTAAATTCCATTGTGTCCGTTTTTGCTGTCTATAATACATAAATCAACGACAAGCCGTTGGTTTTATCGTTGTATTTTTTTTCCTTTTGTCATGTAGGATCATATTGGAGGTTGCAATGCGGTGTCAGTTTGTTCACTGTTAAATACCGTAGTGTGACGTATATATGCTAACATGTATGCCATTTTGTCATTGATGGACAATTCACTCACGTAATCATACGGCATCTTCTTATTTTTATGTTATAAATATCTGACTGGCTAATTTTCTGACCGTTGCAAAACATATTTAATAAAAGTTATTGTTTTAAACATTTGCCAGCACTATTCATATACATCGATCAAGGTTCAGCTATATACCATTTGTTATCAGAACATTACAATACAAGCATGTACATGAAGCTGTAATTGTTGTTTTCTCAGTTCGTTCTTGAATGTTCTTGTTTTATTAACTTGAGTTCTCCTCATCTATGTGTTTAATTTTACTACTTAAGGGAATTTGTGTAATTGCATTTTTTTTTTTAATTATCCACAATTATCAATTTTGCCGGAAAATTTAGGGCTTGAAATATATTTAAGACATGTATCCATTAAAGAACCCTGAGTGCTAGCCATGTTAAGCTTTGGCGTTGTTTTTTTTTGGTTGTTGTTTTATTTATGATACCTTTCAACTCCTTTTCTTAACTCAAATAAATCTGGCAACGCTTTAAATATTTTTACATACATGTATACCTGCTTTCAAAACACCTTACGGGACTGAATAAAAACAATTTGCTGGACTTTTACCAACGCCTATCTCTTCCCGAAAAACTTTCCTGTATAAGCTAAACTTAGAAGTAGACAGTTTTTAATAAGAACTTCACTGTTCCGTGTTGGATGTTGGCGTGATAAAAAATTAGACACATGTTTACATCAACCCATCCTCTCTTCTATACTATTCTATAGACCCGGAATAAATGAACCGAAAATAACATGAATAAGTCATTTGAAAATACATGTTTTTCTAAAAAAAATTTGAATAATGTCAACAAGTAGATTCCTAAATTTAATTTGTGTCAACTACAGACAGAATCATACGCTATCCTTCCTATAAATATTGTTACCAACGTACATTTGTAACTTCTGTAAATGGCTCTGCAAAATCGCGACAGTGTGACTTAGTTTAATCACTACGTGTGCATTTTATACCAAAAAAAATCGCTGATGTTTCGGCTATTTATAGATAAGTGTGTAATATTATTATCCTGTAAAGCGATACGAATTAGCTAACTATAACTTTATTGATGTTTTGTAACTCCGGAACTGATCTTAAATACACTAAAAAGTTAATTATGAATACGAAAGTTTAAATAATTATCTGATGCATACACTAATGAATAATTAAGAAAGAACAAAACTCAATTAATTTGAATAACTTTTGCGTGTGACCTTGCTATGCTTGCATCAATGAAATATCGATTCAACACTTCACTATCGACTTGATTGAACACTTTACTATAATTTCATGACCTTTTTCTGGCTTTTCTTACGGAAAGGCTCACATATAATAGATGCACCCCATTATTACCCAATGAGACGTCAAGAAAGCCTTAACTTCATACGGTATAAGCTAATATTTACTAATAAGAATCCGTTGACAGATTTATCCCATTGTCACATGCCGCTTATAAAAATGAGTATGGAGATGGGGAATGTGTCAAAGAGACAACAACCCGACTAAAGAACAGAAAACAGCCGAAGGCCACCGATGGGTCTTTAATACAGCGAGAAAATCTCGCACCCGGAGACGTACTTCAGCTGGCCCCTAAACAAAAATGTGTACTAGTTCAGTGATAATGGACGTCATACTAAACTCCGAAATATATAAATAAACTAAAATTAAAAATCATACAAGACTAACAAAGGCCAGATGCTATTTAGACTGGGTCTCATGTGACCTGGTAATTAGATAACAACAGTGAAATTTTGCTATACGGTTTGGTGGGATTAATTATCAAAAATAATAGTTATCGACCTATTTAAACAGCATGGTTGCAGACAAATATCACTAGTAGAGCTGAAGAACCTGGGACATCTTATTACAAAGACCAAAAGTTGCGTACATCCACAGCATTTGTTTTAGTAGAAAATTGTTTAATTTGGAATCAAACCATATTTATAAAGATTTTTATGTCAATAAACTCATCATAGATACCAGGATTAAATTTTGTAATTACGCCAGACGCGCGTTTCGTCTTTATAAGACTCATCAGTGACGCTCGAATCCAAAAAAGTTAAAAAGGCCAAATATAGTACGAAGTTGAAGAGCATTGAGGACCAAAATTCCTAAAAGTTGTGCCAAATACAGCTACGGTAATCTATTCCTGAGGTAGAAAAACCTTAGTATTTCAAAAATTCAAAAGTTTTGTTAACAGTTAATTTATAAATATGACCATATCAATGATAATTCCTGTCAGCACAGAAGTGCTGACTACTAGGGTGGTGATACCCTCGGGGAATTAAAACTCAACCAGCAGTGGCATCGACCCAGTTCTTGTAACTAAACTCATCATAGATACCAGGATTAAATTTTGTAATTACTCCAGACGCGTGTATGATTTTCAAAAGTCATCCTTAACATCTTCATGCAATCAATCTCAGCCAACAAAATATATTAGTAGTGATGATTTAGTTTTCTGAGGTGATGCCCAATAAAACTAACATGTTTATTGTTTTTAACTTTTCACTAAGAAATAAAGATAGATGTTTCATAATCAGTTATTTTCGCAATAGTTTTTGATACAAAATATGTTTTAGAAAAATTTTCAAGATCTTTTTTTTCCAAATTATCTGTGAAGTTAACAATTATACAAATGGTGTTTTTAGAACAGATATCAATATCGCAATTATTTGCGAAAGGCAGAGGTCAATCATTTAGCCGTCTTTAACTTTAAGTCAGGCTAAGATGCATTTCTGGAGATTTAATTGGATAAACAATGATTTCTTACAAAATCCCTTATAACGAGGTCATTATACATATATATGTGTGTCTTCCACACACACCCCTTTTCAGCTGATTATGAATTAATACAGTGCGTGAAAGCTGAAATGTGACTTAAGAAATGCATAGATCAATTAAGTAAGGAAACATACACGCTGTTATAGGAAGAAAAGCATGTAACACTGAAAAGTAGTTCACTTAGGGATTCGGAAAGGTATGCCAAACTATTATGAAATATACTATGATCACAAAGGTTTCTTATCCTAGGAAATCTCTGAATGTGGGTGCTTTGTCCAATCTTCATGGCAAAAATGTTACTGTTCCAGCAGCTAAAGCATAAACAAACATTGTTCTGATGTGCAGAATTGTTTATCAAAGATATTGGAATTTACAGAGAGTCTGATAATACCACTGTAACACAATCATCTTTGACGATAGAGGGGCTTTAGAAAATAACGATTTCGGCTCTTTAACTTTTGTTTTAACATAGAAAAAAACATTGAAAAGCTCCCATCTTAATATAAGATACAAATACTACACAAAAATCCGTATAAACAGCGAAGTATATAGAAAGCTCGTACATATGTCATTTTAAACTTTCTAAAATCCTGACTATAAAAAACAAAATCACATATTCAAAGTATGTTTTGCAAACAAACCATTGATGAGTTAAAAATGTCAGAAAGATATTGTGCATGTTGTTATTGATTCACAAAAGAATTCATGAAAAAATTTATAATAAAAGATAGATAACTGTCTCAAAAATTAATGAAAACCTCTTGATCGTATGACAAATTCGTTTTCCAATTAATTATCTATTTAGGAGCTTGTAAATTTCTTGATTACAATGTATTGGTGAATATTATTGATGTATTAATCAGTTGGATTCTTAAATTCAAGAATTCGACTGAAGATAAATGTCATACATAAGTTGAAGACCTGACAAAAATTTTAATCAGAGAAGGGTGTTAAATACATTTTGGTATAGTTGGGTTATATACATTGCAGACGGGATGTATACAGTAATGAATGTAATTTCTGTATTACAGATCCTTCATTTTTCAAGACCATATACACAATATACGCGGATTTCATTTCGTAAGAACTGCATCCGTAGGACTTAGTGGTAGACCGACTAAAGTCGATGATATACAAATACTAAAGACCCCCATACCTTTAGGAAGATCGATTCGAAATATGTGTTCTGTCCTATTAACAATAGACATATTTTAGCAGGCCCTACATTGGAGAGTGGTGTATCAGCACAACATAAGTACAAAATATAAACATCAAGTCAACAGTTTCACAAAACAAACATAAATCATCTTACAAAATGACTTAAGACAGAAGGTACAGATGTAATAGTACTTGCAGTTACTGAAAGCTAGTTCAAAGCTAATAACAACTTATAAAAAAGCAAGTATTTAAGGCTAGAATTTCAATCAGTACATACACAATGCATTAAGTGTAAAGACATAACCTTGTGCAATGCCAAAATATAGGTATCGACAGAATGTAGGACCGTAAATGTTCATAGTGTTTTTTTATGATTTTAGTTTGATAAAAAATGTGATATCACACAGAAATGGTATGATGATACAATCTACTGTATGGCAAAACGTTTTTGGTAAAGTTTTTGCGCTTGGTAATTTATCAAACTGTTTCTGAAATAAGGTTACATGTGTGGGCTAGAATTTGGAAAAAATCATTATGTGTGTCTCGTTAGAAAAGTAAAAGAGTGTCATCATGACGCTACCAAATTCCGATAACAAGATAAACCACATTTTCACGATTTTCTACATTTTCTTTTCGTCATTTCTTTTTAGGATACCAATACCAAATCGAGTTATATACACCAGATTCTGGGCCTGTCTCAATGACAGAAGGTTCCGGTTATACCGATCGTATTAAATACTTGAATAAGTATGGGCACTCTGGAAATTCGCTCGTATTCAAATATAGTTGTGACTATGCTCGAATATATTTACTAGAAACCACCAGGAAGTCGTCAGATCAAGGAATATATGAAATAGTCTTGTATCCTCAAACACATCCAGAAAAAGTTATAGTGCGTCGTAGCAAAGATATTGTTATTAAACACCTTGCAAGCACCTCCATTCCAGGACTTCTTGAACGTGTTGATTGTCCTAACTTTCATCCAATCTGGATAGCATGGGAAAATGGTTTTTTTAGCCTTGGAAAGGGTCTTTCTCTGTATGAGAATGAAGTCTACAATTGGACAGATCCGGAGCCCTTTGTCATTACGTCAACTGGTATTATGACGGCATATGGTGCTTCTGGGAATTGGATAATTTACATTGAAGGTAAATTGGCTAATTTTGCTAGATTTAGTATATGTATTTTTTTTAAACAGCTTGTTTTATTCGAATAAAATAAAATCCTGAAAAGGATACTATAACACCTGTTTCACGTTTTCTCGTTTTGATTTCATTGTTCAAATTCAGAAGCCTCCTCAAGTGTTGTCTTAAATTGAATATCAAAGAATTCTATCAGCTTTTTAAATGTTTGGAGTTTATGAAACATCTTTTTTATTAACTTTCCTTTTTCGCAGAATTTTTTTTTAGAGGTTAAAAAATGGTGCATGTACCTGTCGTTGGAGACAATATATAGTCGCTTATATCTCTTCGTATTAAAAAACACAGGAATATGTTTCTTCTATTATGACTTCAAACTTCATGAACCAGTTTTTTGTATTGCTATCGAAATCGAATTAAATATTTACGAATTTAAGTTTTTTTTATATATGAAGTCTTCAATTTTTACACAAACCTACCTCGAATTTTATGACATGATTTATAGAATATTAATCTAGAGTGGCTTGGGTTGTTTTAAGTCGTTAAAATGTGAACATTCATATGAGTAACACATATATTGAGATTTTTTAATGCCATAAAATCCTGCAAAGTATATGTAACAACTAAGAAATAAGAAGTTGACAGTGGGGACACTAAAATCGTCATGTTTGTCAAAGAGTCTAGCTTGGTGAAGTCTATTTCAAGAAAAATAACAAGACACAAAGAAGACCTTCTAATGTCAGTGATATCTTTGATAGGAAGTTCACTGGGATATTTGAGATGCTAGTTATCGTATGAAATATTCCACGTGTTATAATCAGTAAAAATGAAACTACAACTATCATCAAGTTTTATTCCTATTGTTTGTTGCGGTTTTTTCTTTGTTATTCTTTTTGTTTTGTTTTTCGTTTTCGTGCCGGTAGAGTATTTGCAATCAATCTTTTTAAAAATCATCTTTTGTAGCGGCGAATCTATCCTATTCACAAATTACAAGACAAAAGGCAATGAAGGACTGGGAATAATGAATAGTTCTTAGTCTATACAGTCAAACCTGTATCAAGCAGTCACTCTTGGAAAGTATCAAAAGTGACCGCTCAAGAGAGGTGACCTTTGAAATGAGGTTCCGAAAATGTTTTGAATCCGAGATCGCCTATGGTCGAGATCGGGGCAAATTGTTTTAGTCTTTTCAATCGGTAGAGTTATGGTTTATGAAAAACAAACGCGGATTCCAGCGCTGTAAACGTAGAGAAAACATTCAATTTTTTTAATATTCGTGGAGAAATACGTCGGTGATACGGTTTAAAATGGAAACGGAAAGGAGAGGAACACGATAAATTCACCTCCTGTTGCAGAATCTCGGTTTAAAATGTGTTCCGATTTTCATTTTGACCTCGATAATGAACAAAAATATTTTCCGGCATGATTATTCCGATAGTTTAAAACATTAAAACGACCGTTGTTAACAGTCGAAATGAAGACAAAAATATGTGACCGCTGACCGCATTAGACAGGTGACCGCTGGGTTGGGTTAAATTATGTAGAGAAAACGCTTCGGATCTGAAAGTGACCGTTAGAGGCTGTTGACCGCTGATACGAGGTCACCGTTAAGGCAGGTTTGACTGTAGTTGAAGATCGTATGTTGAAATTATTGTTGTGTTGCAGGACAAATATCCCATCAACTTATGGCTTTTCATTTTATTCATATTTGTAATTACAAAGTGGTCAAATAAGTTAAAAATGAAGAGCTAAAAATGTATGTATTTGTATGTAATATTCATATTTGTTGTTTAACATATGTTAAATTTACTTACTTAATTTCAGCACCGTTTCCTGGAAAGTTCGGAACATGCGGTCTGTTCAATACACGAGCAATGATGACAATTTTGGAAAAGTACACATTGATCAATGAACAACGTTGTGGATTTATATGCTCTAATAGAGAAAACTGTATGGGGTTCAATTATAATATCGTCACCAAATCGTGTGCCCTTGTTTCATCAGGAGAGGTTATGAACACAGCTACTGATCCTCATTGGGTTTTCTACACACGTGGCCTACCTGTGCAAAGTGCTGACATATATGTGGCTTGTTACTAATGTATATTCTAGTTTTATTGTAAAAGTGGGTTTCCATAACTATTTTTCATATTCTTATCCCCAATGTTCCAGATATATAAAACACGTTTGTTTCTGGAAGTCTGATAACTACTGTTACATGACAGAAGGCTGATAACAACCTTAGGTAACTGAAAAGCTCTAATGTTTATAGACATGCATTTTCATTGAATTATATTTCATTCTTATTACATATTCCTTGATTTCAATTGCATGAATGTTCATTTGTATTCTATTAAATGATTCCAATTTCCTAAAAATTATTCATGGATTTATTTTAGTTTATTATTTTTGACTTAATGTGAAAAAAATTGACATAATTTGGCAAGCGGACGGAAAGTAATCATTAAAATATTTACATTTCACTACATACAAAGAACAATTTCCATGAACAAAATCCTGCATTGCTTACATTCAATTGATCTTAACTTTGGTGGATAGTTGTATCATTTGCAATAATAACACATCTCATTATTTTTATATCATATCATGGAAAGAAGACCACAAAAATCAGCAGGTTAAGAAGATCCCTCTGCGTCAGTTGTCCTGACTAGTATTGCTTTAAATATAACTTTGTTTACTATTGAGTTGAAATAGCTGTTTAAATATGACTTATTTGATGCCTCTGCCATACGAATCGTTATAAAAACAACACAGGACTTAATGATGCAACAACACTTAAAAGGGGTACCAATCATTTCTCAAATGCAGGATTTTAAGATATGCATCCGATAGACTAAACACAGTCGTTGAATTCAGAGGTAGGACTTTAACCCATTTTATGATGAAATTGGAGGTTTTATTTTGAACAAGAACAACACTGAAATCTATAGGACAAATTAGCAGCTCAAGTGATATCCTATCAGTGTGAACTGTAGCGGGCGGGAACCATAGAAAAGTAACTTTTCTTATCATAAAGGTAACAAAATCATTAGTTTGTTTACTTTGATAATCATATTGATCGAAACCACAATTGTGCGTTTTGAAATAATACCTGCTAGACTATGTTGTATTTGAAATATACCTGTGAATACATTTTATTTTGCTTTCTTGCTAAATCTATATAATTTCATTACATGTTTGTGCAAACAGCCTTAAAAAAAAAGAATGTTAATCTAATGATTTTATTGCTTGTGAATTTGGCTATACTTTAGGTCCTTTTTGATTTGATTCAACATTTATATTAGATTTTAGATATTCGAATATATTATGGCATCGAGCATCACTGAAGAGACATTATTTGTCGAAATACGCAACTGGTGCATCAAAATTGGTACCGTTTACGTTATTGTAACTGAATATATCACATTTACACCACGCGGTATCAGGCTTGCTACAGTCCAATGAGTTTTATAAACTCATTTTCATAAATGATATCTATCCATGAAAATCATTCCCCAACTTGTGTGCATGACGTTTTAAGAAGAAATGTTCGAAGGATCAGTTTGAATACTTCCTGACAGTTCATTTTGATGAACTTTCTAATCAAGAAACATTCTTTATAAATACGAAGATGTGGTATGGATGCCTATGAGACAACTCTCCATCCAAGTCACTTAGCCTTTAAATGCTACCTGACGAAGAATACAGATATCAGCAATTGAGCATTGGGTTGAAGTTTGGTTTTTGTTTTGTTTGAGTCTAATCAATTTTATTTTTAAAAATGCCTTGTTTTATTATGCTCTTTTTCAAGCAAAAATGTTTACTTGTCACCAAACTGACAAGACATACCTAAGGAGATATAAAGGCGTGATCGATACTATACCATGCCATGTTTGTGTCGTTTACTGAACCTCGGCAGGGACTCTCTAGCTTATATCTGATTGTTATCTAATTATTAAAACAATTGAAGGGGTCGGGCAAATCTTTTAGGTTTTGTATTTAAAACTTTCCCATCGGAGTGATTATTAACTTGCCAAATACAAACACCTGTTTAAGGTGGTATGGGAGTCTAAAATAAAAATGATAGAATTTGTTCATACTTTGCCAAAACGTTGTATCTATTGATACATGTTGAAAAATATAATAAAAATGATAGGTCACCGCGCATTTTCTCAAGCTACAGGACGGGACAAAATGACACATTTTGTATGGATTATACAGGAAAAAACACCATTTTGTGATTAGAAACTAAACAAAATGATAGAATTGTTAAATACTTCAGGAAAAGATAGCTTTCAGACACTGCTTTGAGAATATCAAAAGAAAAGATAGGGTCACCGTACGTTTTTCCGGCTAAAATACAAAATAGGAAAATTCCATACAGAATCCTTCAGAAAATGCACTTGTTTAGAGTTACCTCCCCTTAAAATGCCAATTTAAAAAAAGAAAAAAACCAACCCAAAATAATTAACATTTGCAAAAATATCAATATTTAGAAGTTATATTCTTATAAATTGGTACTTTTAAATGAAAATGTACATTAAACATTTGCATTCCTGCATCAAATTTTGCTAACTTGATGGAAAATCTGGACCTTTGATTCTCTGTTTTTTACAATCCAAGATGGAGGAAGACACCCATACCACCTGAATATTGAAGACTGCATATAGATCTCTGAATTTCTATTTTGATTTGAACATGTTATTGATTCACTCTCACCATATGTCACATGTGGATAATAGCAACCTTTTTAAATGAAAGAAAATGTACTTTCATCCAAATAAACTGATAGTGAATCGATATTATTATTTTCTATCATTTTTGTAATCTTTAATGTATAAATAAACTACTATTGTGTTGCTGCACGGCTAGTGACAATAAGTTTGGAAAGCAAAAACACAAAAGATTTAACTCCTAAAGGGTCTCAATATAATAGCCAGTAATAGTATGTGTCCGTATTGCCTGAAGGAATAGGAACGTTTGTTTTCATTTTTTACAGCACTGGGACGATACCGCTGCTGTAGGACTATCTTTCAGTTCAATAGTCAGAACTTCGGTACTGACCTGATTTATAACCAAAAAAAATTGAAATTATTTATTATAGTTCAGTGAAAATGACGTTATACTAAATTCCAAGGAAGATAAATGAACTAAAATTAAAAACCATACAAGACTTACAATGGCCAGAGGATTCGGACTTGTGACAGGCGCAAAAATGCGGCTATGAGTTTCAGTAAATATTCCCAAAGTAATAAACCTAGAGACGTTCTCGCTCGGACACACATTCCATTATAGTCTTTTTTCTGTAATTTAAAATAGTTTAAGGAATTTGATTGGAAGCAACAGCTAATACAATGTTATCATATCGTTTATACTAATATACTAATAAAGATTGGGGAAAAAATCTGATTCAATCGGATTAACTCCAAAATAAACCGAGACCTGGTCCGTAGACAGCTGCTGGAGTATCTTTCACTTAACCCATTTCTTTTATTGTTATCAAATTAGCTTTGAACAAACCATCAAATTATCAAAAGAAAACAACTGTGTTGCTTTTGCAATATTTAAAGTAACAGAGTAATCAATTCAAAAAGCAATTGAAATAAAATACACATACTAAATTAATCAACTGATAGAGAAATATTTTCAATATACGAAAGTACTACATTCCTTTCCAATCGGTAAATCTTACTTATGATATCATTTGCATTACTTTTTTTTTTATTATATATTGGCATGACAGCCATGAAATATTTTGACATTTTAAACCGCGTAATCAAATATTTTTCTCTCCAGGGAAACACTAACTGAGTAAAAATGCATTTTGAAATGGCAGATGAGGAATTTATAAACGGGATTTTTTTGTTTTTCTATGTGATGCATAATAAAACTGAAATGTTAAATTGAGTATGTTATAAAGATTCACTAAGGAATAAAGATGATTAATTATTTAGTTGTCATATTATGTTTACCTTTTATAGTAATCCATTTGAAAATCTGGAAAACCCTCTTTCTGTTGTGTTATATGTCTTCATGCGTTTTGCGTACAAAATTATAAGCATTATATAATCTGAAACCATACCTTATTTGGATATGTTTAAGGATTCCCGCTTCTGACCTTCAAATGGCCAAGGAACCAAAAATGATTATTCGTCCCAATCTATACTATCACATTAATTGTATTATGTTTTAATTCCGGAATGTGTTTATATTTGCAGTTAGAGTCAATGATATTATCAGATCTTACCTCAATGTCCAATAGTATTTAATTTGGTCCAAGGACCTGTCATTGTAAGCATGCAAGAAAAGTACCTATAATTAAAGACTATTTCGGGATTTTAAGCTATCAAGAATCGGGGAAAATCCAAAGGCAAAACGGCGAAAAGTTAATAACAGACCATAAAACCCGACACAGAAACGAATAGTTGGGAAATTACAGCACAACTTATACCTGGATTGAACTCCACTGCACCAGCTGCAGTAAGGGAAGCAATTCCGGTTCCCTGAGATAGGCAAGTTGATATTAGGTGATATTTCAAAAGTTAAAAAAAATTAACCGAAAGACTTCTTAAGATAGGAGGCATCAGTGGTTAATTGATTTTAAATATTAATTGGAAAATTTATTTCGTATACTAAAGATTATAACACAATGTTGACTGCTGTACCCCTATTTTTGACATTTTTACCTAGTGTATCTGTTTGTTTTGTTCACACATCGTTGTCAATATATAATGGAATTTTATGCGACTATCATGCAAGTGAGAGGTTTAGCTTGCTATACAACCAGGTTTAATCCACCATTTTCTACATAAGAAAATGTCTGTATCAAGTCAGGAATATGACAGTTGTTATCCATTCGTTTCATGTGTTTGAGCTTTTGATTTCGCCATTTGATTAGGAACTTTCCGTTTCGAATTTTCCTCGCAGTTCGGTATAATCTTATAATCTTAATCACTACAAAAACAAGCAAATATGTCAACAAAGACCAAGAAGAAGACATATAAACAAAAAGGCACCAAATTGTATCGGGGAATTCGGACACTTTACTTACATTCCGCAAAAAAATATTGCTTAGGAATAAAGGTACTTATTGATACACATGACTTCTTTAATTGTTAAGTTCTTAACGTTCATGGACAAATATAACAAGCCCTTAACGTTCAGTTGCAAATACTTAAGGTGATTTACATTCTGTGGCAAATAAAGTATGCATACTCAAAACTATAACAACACGTTCAAGGGATTGAATAATAATAACAGTGATAAAATTAAATCTTATTTGTACTAGTTCGCACTCTTCGGAATTTAGACGTACTAACTCACAAGTACACAGATAAACAATTCGTACTACCTAAATACATCAATCCGTCTACGGGTCTATTAGTCTTTTGTTCAATACTAAATGCTGAAAGATCGATACGGGATTTCTAGGTTGAAGTTTGTTATTTGATCCGACGATGTGTTTTCTGTTTTATTGTATTGCACAGTTACACTATTTTATTGTCTCAAATAACATGGAACGCTTCCCTTTCTGTAAAATATAACTACAGCAACTACTGTTATATAGCAAAGAGCCACCGGGTTATCGGACACTGTCTATACATTAATAAAGAGGCTCTAATTATATCAATAAGAAAATAATATAATGACATCCAAGCAGGATATTTAGCCCAGGGTAAACAGACAAACATGATAATTTGTATTGTATGTGCATCAACTCCATGACGCATTGCTAGTATAAGCATCTCCTTCTTTGCACGAATCACACGTCATGCAACTCCAGTTTCAAAGTCAAAAAGAATAGAACAGAGTTTCCGAGACAATTAAATATTTTAATAGATTGTCAAGTGTCATACATCTAAACATACGGATTATTAATTTAGTCTTAGATGCATGATTGTTTTATTAGTTGTTAGTGGCTTTAAACTAGCTGTCAGTTAACTGCGAGTACTCGCAGATCTGTACCTAGTGTCCATCTGATGAGTTAAGCCTTTTTCAACTGATTTGTATAGTTCGTTCTTATGTTGTACTGTTATATCACAATCCCAGGTTAGTGGAGGGTTGGGATCCCGCTAATATGTTTAACCCCGCCACATTCTGTATGTATGTGCCTGTCCCAAGTCAGGAGCCTGTAATGCAGTAGTTGTCGTTTGTTTATGTGTTACATATTTGTTTTTCGTTCATTTTTTGTAAACAAATAAGGCCGTTAGTTTTCTCGTTTGAATTGTTTTACATTGTCATTTCGGGGCCTTTTATAGCTCATTGTTGAAGGCCGTACTGTGACCTATAAATGTTAATTTCTGTGTCATTTTGGTCTCTTGTGGAGAGTTGTCTCATTGGCTATCATACCACATATTCTTTTTTTATAATAACTATTGAATTTCAAATAAAACATCTATTTTTTCAAGTAAATGTTTTTCTCTGACTTTCAAATGTTCAGATTTGAGCGTTCCTTGTGAAGATAACCCAGAATAGGGCTTCAGACACACCAAATTGATAACCTGTTATTTTCATTTTCCTTATATCTAACAGACTTTATTTTGTTTTGATGTGATCGATTATCCATTGATTCGTGGATGGTGAGTCGATCAACTTTAGTGATACCAAGATACCAAAGCATCGTTCAAACTAAGCAATATAAAATGAACATAACTAAGAAACTAGGAATCCTGCTCCCTTGGGCAAAGCTGACCTGAGATGAATTTTTCTGAACCAAATGTATGTCCCTTTTGTTCATATCCCCCTAAAGTTTACCTGTAGTTATATATTCCTGTGATCAGTTTCACAAGAACAAATTAAGACTAAAATTGATCGTAAGTCATGAACAATTCAGTATAATTACGATCAACTTTAGTCGTAAGATTATTTGGTGAAACTGATCACTGGATTGTAAATGTTTGAGCTTGGTCGTTCCTGTTGAGGGTAAATTCAGAAAAGCGCTAGCGCTTCATACGCATGAAATTTATAAAGTGTTAAATTCAAATACTTATCAACACTATGGATTTTTTTTTACAATTCATTCCAAGAATAATCAAGTAAATGCTGTTCAATCATTATTCGTTGGATACTTATATTCGTGAGTTTTGTGGGTATAGGTTAAATTAAACATTTACTTTAAAACTACTTTAGATGTTCATCATTTTAAACCGCGTAATCAAATATCAACGAAAATATGGCTGTTCCTTATTCTAAGAAAATTGTAACCGAAGAACGTAGACGAATCCATCATATGTTAATAGACTATTTTACATGAAAACAAACATTTTTTTAAAGACTAGGAAAATCTTACACAGTATATTTTTTTCAAAAAATGTTTTTTATACTATGTTCTTAAATTCCCTTTCACGGTTAAACTCGTGAATATAAATTACGAACAAGAAGAAAGGGTCAACAAACAAGATAATGATCAAACAACGTTAACCTAACTAAAAACTGGATGTTAACTAATCTGCCCTTAAGAAAAAGCATTTCGGTATTGCCCCACTTATAGCATCTATCTAACATTGCAAAATAAATTCTCATGAAAACGCAAAGATTTTCAGCATAATAGAATTTGATTTTTGAATCAGTAAATATAACTAAATATCAGTGTTTTCTCTCTATAATATCGTGTTTTCACTTATATTTCAATATTAATGTTTGATAATGATATGGATTCTCGGTCTGCTTTATAACAGATTTGACATTGACATTTTCAGTTTTAACATATAACATCATAATTTTTATGAGGTTTACAATAACATTCTGATGATCTTTTGAATAGTTTTTAACACATAATTTGTATTTTTGTACCTAAAGGATACAGTTTTATCTTCATCTGTATTTTCATTTTAATTTTTGATATTCTATTTTATTTGTATTTATCCATATTGAGACAGCTTTAAAAGAAATACAATCTGTTTACCTGTATTGCCTGTCAAACGTTCCAATATTTGATATATTTTGATGTTTATGCAATGAATTATAAATTATATCTGAATGTAATTTTTGTTCCTTTGATCCAATATTAGGATATTTTTATTTTTAATCAATGAATCATAAATTAAATCTGAAAGTAATTTTTGTTCCTTTGATCCGATATTAGGATATTTTTATTTCTAAGCAAAGAATTATAAATTAAATCTGAATGTAATTTTTGTTCCTTTGATCAAATATTTGATATCTTTTTATTTTATAAATATATTTGAAGGTAAAAAGTGTCGTTTCGTTTATTGAAATGTGTCCATTTTAATATAATATTTTGCTTGCTTTTTGTAGCATTTTTGCAACTTTGTTTGAAAAACACAAATAAAGTCCGTTTGAAGTGCTTTTCTGGTTTTATCTTCAACAGGAACCCCTTACACCAACAATTTGGCGGTCAATGTGTATAAATACCTGAATTGATGAGAAGCTACATGTCTAAAGTGCTTATACTATTGATATTCTTGATATAGTATTTACAGTACTGTTGTCAGGTCATTGAAGATTGAATATTTTGGCTTTAATATTGGTTCAATTATAGGGTCTTTGCATCAAAATTAAACATATTTATTCTAGAACCAGTTGTTGGAATGACACGGGTTATATTCTTCTCATATATTTCATGACACGGGTTATATTCTTCTCATATATTTCATGATTATATAATACTAAACCCCTAACAGGTGGGATTGTGCCTGGTATTCATATGATGAAGACATAATCTTTCAATCAGTTTAATTGATGTCTGGAGCTGGCATGTCAGTAACTGCTAGTAGTCTGTTGTTATTTATGTATCATTGTCATTTTGTTTATTTTCTTTTGTTACATATTCTGACATCGGACTCGGACTTCTCCTTAAACTGAGTTTTGCTGTACGTATTGTTAAAATTGAGAATGGAAATGGGGAATGTGTCAAAGAGACAACAACCCGACCATAGAAAAAACAACAGCAGAAGGTCACCAACAGGTCTTCAATGTAGCGAGAAATTCCCGCACCCGGAGGCGTCCTTCAGCTGGCCCCTAAACAAATATATACTAGTTCAGTGATAATGAAAGCCATACTAATTTGCAAATTGTACACAAGAAACTAAAATTAAAATAATAAAAGACTAACAAAGGCCAGAGGCTCCTGACTTGGCGTTTGTTTTTCTACATTGGCTAGAGGTATAGAGGGAGGGTTTAGATCTCAAAAAACATGTTTAACCCCGCCGCAATTTTGCGCCAGTCCCAAGTCAGAAGCCTCTGGCCTTTGTTAGTCTGGTATGATTTTTAATTTTAGTTTCTTTTGTATAATTCAGAGTTTAGTATGACTTCCATTATCACTGAACTAGTATGATAAATATTTGTTTAGGGGCCAGCTAAAGGACGCCTCCGGTGCGGGAGTTTCTCGCTACATTAAAGACCCATTGGTGGCCTTCGGCTGTTGTCTGCTCTATGGTCGGGTTGTTGTCGCTTTGACACATTCTCCATTTTCATTCTAAATTTTATTCATTTGTATTTCTCTGAAAGGAATTTTTAATCTCATTCTTTTCTTTTTATGAGTTTTTCCACTAGAATTCTTTAACTGTCTATCTATTTACAAAGAAGTATATTGGGTAAAAATTGAGTTAAAAAACTTAAACATACACTAAAATGGCTCATATAAAAGTAATTCAGAAAATAAGAACAAAAATCATGTCTAACGACTTCAAATAGCAATATACTATATCAAATATCAGTACATGTTTTTTAACAAAAACTTTTTTTTTTTTAAATAATAGTCTTCTTCATCTACAAAACAACATTCACGAGTTGGTTAAGCGTTATAGAAAAACCGTTTCACAGATGATATGGAATATGTTTCTTACTTCGTAACTACATTCTCCTTCCCTTTTCATGAATGTGACCTACCGAATTAGACTATTTACTGGATTTGTAATAACACGAGAAACATGACGGGTGCTATATGTGGAGCAGAATCTGCTTACACTTCCGGAGCACCTGAAATCACCAAATTTTTTTGGTGGGTTTCGTGTTGCTCAGTCTTTAATTTTCAATGTTGTTTCTGTGTACTATTATTTGTCTGTTTGTCTTTTTCGCCATGGCGTTGTCAGTTTATTTTCGATTTATGAGTTTGACTGTTCCTCTGGTATCTTTCACCCCTCTTTTCATATTTTCCATGTCTATTCGAAATAACATAAAAAATGTGGTGCACATTTTAAAATAACCCGCTACACGTGTTATTCAGTGTCCACCACATTTTTGATGTTATTTCTTCAAAGACAGAAAATAATTTCACAGTCATTCCTAAAGTAAACCAAGGTTTTCCCACAATCGATTTTAAATAATTAAAATAATAATTGATTTACACCATATGTTTCTTCGTTTGTATTTTAAGATAAATCGTTTTATTACATTGTATATTAAATGTCTAAATAATAATAGTGCAAACTCTTATTGATTTCTTGATCTGTGCCATATTGGAGTTGTGCAAAAATAAAAAAGGTAAAATCACAAAAATACTGAACTCAAAGGAAAATTCAAAACGGAAAGTCCCTAATAAGATGGAAAAAATCAAATGATAAAACACATCAAACGAATGAACAACAACTGCTATGTTTCGGACTTCGTACAGGCATTTTCAAATGTAGAAAATGGTGGATTGAACCTGGTTTTAAAGCGCTAAACCTCTCACTTGTATGACAGTCGCATCAGATTCCGTTATATTGACAACGAACTATGTACAATACAAACAGACACAATGGGTAAAATTTTATATTGTGGAATTGTTTGAGGAATGTGTTCTCATTTCCATAGGTTTCAAACATTTCCGACACATATAATACATAATTGTTTTATATGTCTTTGGTCATTATTTCATCAATATTTATAAAATGCAGTACCAATTTTGTGTTATCAACTACTACATCTTTCAATTCAGATCTTTTAAACTTCACAACATGATTGGACACATTATATTGAAATTGTACACCTACTATTGTGGAACGTAAGTGTTATTTTTCTTTCAAACATCCAATGATTTTTCAGCAACACTTTTCAAAAGCTGGCAACTAGTTTTGTTTTAACTTTTCTTTTGAGATCTTTCAAACTTAACAGAGAGTTTACAAACATATTAGCTTGTGCACCTTCCATTATGGAGCTGCTTTAAGACTTTTCCCAAATTTTGTATATTTCCATTTATTTAGTTCATTTAATTAAATGTCCCAAGTCAGCAGGCTGTTATCCAGTGGCTGCCGTCAGTTGTTGACTGTCATTATTGTTTTACGGTATGAGTTTGTCCATTGTTGATGGTCGTACGGTGACCCGAAGTTGTTTACATCCCCATTCTTCTATCTCTAGTGATACGTTTGTCTTATTAGAAATTACAAGACGTTTCCTTGGTTTGGTTTTCTTTCTAAAAAGTAAAATATCAAAAATGCTGAACTCCGAGGAAAATTCGAAAAGGAAAGTCCCTAATAAAATGGCAAAATCAAAAGCTCAAACACATCAAACGAATGGATAACAGCTGTCATGGCTTGGTACAGGCATTTTTCTATGTAGAAAATGGTGGATTGAACCTTGTTTTATAGCTAGCTAATGCTAATTCAGTTTAAAATGAAAAGAGATAAATAGTTGAATTTTCCACTGAAAAAAATGATTGTGGTTCAATCGTTTTTATCAAATACCTGATATACTACTTTATTCATGAGAACAACTGATGACGACGAGAATCAAAGCCTGCACAGATCTGACTAATTGCAGGAAGTTTGTACCACTTCACAGATGCTTTAAAAAGATGTCATGTGAATTAAAAGGAAAACTTAAGTCTGTAGCTTGACGTTCGTATCCATGCTTATCATGGTAGCTGATTCTCAGCAAAAATCTTAAAGCAATCATTTTTGTTTGTTCTTACAAAATTATGGATTTATGCGATATGAAAATAGATGAACTACTGTTGCCTATTATTTCAAATGAAACAGAGTTGAGTGTTTTTTGTATTTTATATTATATTCCCTTTATAAGTCCACTGAGGAATGGAGGTTTCATAGGGAGTGAAGATCTGCATATTATGCTTTTTTCATCGTATAAAACATAAAACGCCCATTCTTTTAACAAGATTGTACACCATGGAATAGCTCACTTGCTTTACTGATCATGATTGGAGTTATAATGAAAGTCAAGATCACGGTCTTACTGCAGGTATCAAAAAGCTTAAATAAAGGCAACAGTAGTATACCGCTGTTCAAAAGTCATAAATTGATTGAGAGAAAACAAATCCGGGTTACAAACTAAAACCGTGGGAAACACAAAACTATAAGAGGAAAACAACAGAAACACTAAAGTGCAACAAAAAAACAAACGACAATGCAACATACATAGAAAAGAACTATTAGATAACAACTGCCATATTCCTGACTCGGTACAAGACATTTTAAGAAAAAATGGTGGGTTGAACCTAGTTTTGTGGCTAGCTTAACTTAATCAATAATCCATTAAATTGAAGAAAATATCTGAGAAGCAGACCGCATCATGAAACCTAAACTTTTACCAATCAACTAGGAATTGATGTCGAGGTCAAATGAACCCTACCAGACGGACATGTACTCCTTACAATTATATTTACACCAAATAAAGTTAACATATTGTGTTTAGTATTTGAGAAACAAACCTTATCACGAAACTTAACGTTGACAAATGAAACATGAAAATTAGGTCAAGGAAAGATGAACAAAGACAGACAGCATGTGCACCTCACTATCATTCTATGCACCAAATATAATTGTCATATTTAAAGTATCTGAGAAACGAACTTTATCACAAAACAAATGAACCTTGCTAAGTGGATAAGTATGGCTGCAATGAATCAATACGAAATAAAGTTGTCCTACTACTAATAACAGAAAAAATTCAATATAAAATTATATTTTTTAAGTCGTTGATAAACCATATCATGTTAATGAGATCAAGGACTACCAGAGGAAAGCTTTAAAACAAGTGGCATCTGTATTATGCAGGTCTTCAGCCTTATGGAGTACATAGCTTTATAGAAAATTTATCCAATTGCTTGATTACCATTCCTATCTTGCATTCTGTGGCATACGTCAAGACAAATGTTCTGGATTTCTTTTGTTATATCGTAATGATTTTTTTTTGCCAATAAATTTTAAGAAACTTGGTTTTGAAGACAGACCAATGTTTATATATTTACTGCTATTCCAGAATTTGTTAGATTTATAATTTGATATTTGTATAGGTACCAGTCTATTGATAAACATTATGTTGACCTCTGTTACTTGTTTTTTTTGTGCTGATAGGTTGCTGTCTCATTGACATATGTCCCAGTATAAACAGAGATATATGGGAAGAAAAAAACTGGAATTGCATGAACTAAACAACATGCATTGACAGCATAAAATCTCCTGCTGTGCATGCATTATTTGTCATATAACTCCAAGCTGATGTCAATATTAAGTCACAAGGCCAGGAACATTACAAAATTTAAAGAAAATTTTTTTTCAATAGAAAAACTTATAATCAGCATATGGGCTTTGCTCATTGTTGAAGGCCATACAGTGACCTATATGTCATAATTTCTGTATCATTTGGTCTCTTGAGAAGAGTTGTCTCATTTGAAATCATACCACATCTTTTTTTATATTTGCCATATTCCCCGATTTTCGTTCTTCCATCAGCCCAGCATCAATTAAGAAAAAAAGCTCTGCAGACTAGCGTGTCTCTATTGTATCCTTTATTTTCAAGTTAATTGGTATATATCTTATTTCATTATTCATTGATAAGAGGGATTATTAACGCCAACACAAATCTAACTGAAATTTATATTTAAGTTTTTTAAAACAATATTTCTTCTGGTCTTATAAAAGGTTTGTGTAAAAGTTCTGCTTCATCAATCTGATTAAAATACAGTTCAGTGTCCATGCTTTGGTTACAAGGATCTGACAACACTCCATTCTATTGTCTGTTCTGGTCATTTTTACATCAGCCAATGAAATTCCTACATATAATATTTAGAAGTGTATATCATTACGACACAACTGGCCAGAGGATCTGGAAAGGTCAATAACACAGAAAGTCGATCAGAGCATTGTCAGATCCTTTTAAATGTAGCATGAACAGAGGATTTGTATTCTAATAAGATTGCTGCTTAATATAAGTATAAAAACATATCAGCTGACAGGGGCACACAATCAGTACCAAAGGTCAAATAGAATATCAAGCTGTGGTATAATTCCCAATAGACGACTATCACATTTGTTAATACATTTGTCTATGTCACAATGCTTTTTTTATAACATCACAGTAAGAGTCAATTTTTCAATGATGTTATTTACACCTGGGGTCAACCAGCGTAACTCATTCATAAAAAGAACTTGAAATTGTTCTATGATAAACCAAACACCAAAGTACTAGGATGTAAACAACAGGTTACCATGGACACAGTAAATAAAGTGTGTGTTTGGATATACACCTGAGGCATCAGGCGTATATCCAAACACCCCCAAAGTGTTCTGAATGGATCACAAGTTTAATAGTTTTATTTTTGATCATTCTACGAATTATATGTTTGTTTAGGCACCAGGCTATGGTTGAAGCCAGTAAGTTGACCTCTATTTAACATCTGTTTTTTTTGTTTTGTTTAGTTGCTGTCTCATTGACTTATATTTCACATCTCATTTTATTTAGTTAAATATCATAGTCCAAGTATAAACAGATATACATGAAGGAAACAGCTGGAATTGCATGAAATATAAAAACATGGAGAGACAATATACATGACTTTTTCTTAATTATATGTATGCTTTTAGCACAAGCAACACATAATTTCATGAAGGTTAACCTTCTAGATGATATCTGCTGTGTGCAATTTTTTTAAGAATCAGCAGACCAAGGACAAGAAATTGATATCTACATTAGAATTCATAATATACAAAATATAATTTCAAAAACAAAAACACAATTTATTAATATAATCAAACTTGGTAAACAAAGTATATTGGAAATAATAGGAATATCACCACTTAGCAATAACATGATTATTAAAAACTATGACATAACTGTACTGATTTAAAATAAATGTGTTTATATGGCATTGGACTGCAAACCTAAAATAACAGATTGATGCTGCAAAATGACAAAAGACTTTTTGTTGTGCTGTAAAAGTATCAAGGAAAACATCTCAAACAATTTTACATTTCAAAATACCATTTCTCAGTTGTAACATACCTTGTTTTAATATCTATGTTTATAAAAGTACTTCATGTAGAATGTAGATTTCCAGAAATAGGATATATATATACCACCATGTTTATAAGCTTTCAAAAACATAATATTCAAAATTTAAAAGTACCAATGCATGCCCATAAAATCCAGGACTATATACCACATTTAAGTTTCTTGTTTCTGTATGTGTACATGGTGTATAGGTATTTATAGTAGTGTCATAAACATTCTAACTTTGTACAAAGGAGCAAAGATGAAAAAACTATTATTTATTTAACATGATCTTAAAACAACTAATAAATCATGTGTTAGGTGACACACAGGTAATGCATGTATGGTTTTTGTAAAATGTATATTTACTTTTATTTAAAATTTTACCTACAACAAAATCATTGGCTTTTTATGTTTATACCAGTACATACAAATTCTCATAAAAGAGCAAAATATTTGCCTCACTTTCATTTTTTTGACACTATATTAATTATAATATAATAATTATAATAACAATTATATGCAATACATTATTTTACCTCAGAAAACAATTAAAAAACAAATGTGTCCACTACCCCTAATAACAATAAAGTCATACTGTGGATTACTTATTATGGGGGTCTCATTGGGGGGTTCTGATCCTGGATCACGCTTACTGTTTTGTCAGATTCCCGTATCCTGCTTACATTATATACGTAAGCAATTCTCATTTTTTTGTAATTTCTCGTGTCCCGCTAGACTTCATTTCCCATTTTCACGGCACAATAATTTGACTTTCACATGTCACGCTTACAAAAAAATCGGCAATCCCGCATCACGCTTAGACCACAATGAGACCCACTATTATTCGTTTGATTTTAATTTTTGTGGATTTCGATGGTACAGATATAAACCATCAAATTTAGTGTTCAACGAATTACAAATGTACTCAAGGTTATAGACTTTAGCAATACCAAGAAATGAAATAACCACGAAAAAGTAAGTTTTCTTCAATCCAAGAAAATTGGTTCCGATGAAAATAAATAAATCCATAGTAAATATTCCCCATCAATCAATGCCAAAAAACTTTTTCTGATACTGTGGATTCATTTATTTTCGTTTGAAACCAATTTTCGTTGATTTTGCGGGTGCAGATTTTGGCAATACATGAAATTAAATATCCACGAAAGTGTAAGTTTTCCTCAAAATTGGTACTAATGAAAATATATGAATCCACAGTAAATAATCATCAATGCCAAAAAACTTTTACTGATATAATCAGCTATCTCTTTTGTCTTTAATCTACGACTTTGTTGATTTCTAATGTTATTATTCGGACCTTTCAATACCACTGAATGTGGACACTTGTTGATCCATCTTTCCACTCTGGATTCTCCGCATGGATCTGAGTCCTACACATCGGGCATGTCTTTTCTCGATCAAACCAGACTGTAACACAACTCTCACAAAAGATATGCTGCAAAAAGAAAATAAGAAAATAAACAAACATGAACTCATATATGTGAATAACTATTTTTTATGTTATAAGTCTGTCACTATGTATTAAAGTTTTAATAAACAATTAATACATCAAAGTTGGTATCATATTCCAAAAATAAAGTTTTGATTTGATCAGATTTATCCTTTCCCAAACAAATGTTTTTATAATAAACATTTGGTTCTCTTGATCTTAGATTTTTGTTGGTCAAAAATCAATTACGGCATTGAAATACAATTATGATATCAACATATAAAAATTTGACATCAACTTGTGGAATCTGTTACTCTAATGATTTTTGTCCTTCCTTTCCAAAGATTTGCAGAAAGTTGTGTTCTCTATGTGTGACGTCATCAGGCTTTGTCGCCTTTTTCAGGAAGTCACAATAGGAAATTCAGAAGAAATCAAGAAAATTTAACGTCATAACCAAATTTTGACCAATCATTAGCTGAGAACAGATACTTCACTAGTGATGAGAAATATTTTTCTCACACCGCTCAAGAAATGTGAAAATAGCACAAGAAATGTGAAAATAGCACAAAAAAATTAGAAAAATATTGTATCTCAATTGTAGAATATTAATTTATGTCAACCAGGTCTGCCAGTAAATCAGGCAAATGCTGATCAAATTCTTGTATCACTATACAGTCAAATACTAATCAATGATCTGAACCAATCTGCCAGCAATCAAGGTATAATGTGATCTACCCCATGTGCCACTCTGCCAGCAATCAAGGTATAATGTGATCTACCCCATGTGCCACTCTGCCAGCAATCAAGGTATAATGTGATCTACCCCATGTGTCACTCTGCCAGCAATCAAGGTATAATGTGATCTACCCCATGTGCCACTCTGCCAGCAATCAAGGTATAATGTGATCTACCCCATGTGCCACTCTGTCAGCAATCAAGGTATAATGTGATCTACCCCATGTGCCACTCTGCCAGCAATCAAGGTATAATGTGATCTACCCCATGTGTCACTCTGCCAGCAATCAAGGTATAATGTGATCTACCCCATGTGCCACTCTGTCAGCAATCAAGGTATAATGTGATCTACCCCATGTGCCACTCTGCCAGCAATCAAGGTATAATGTGATCTACCCCATGTGCCACTCTGCCAGCAATCAAGGTATAATGTGATCTACCCCATGTGCCACTCTGCCAGCAATCAAGGTATAATGTGATCTACCCCATGTGCCACTCTGTCAGCAATCAAGGTATAATGTGATCTACCCCATGTGCCACTCTGCCAGCAATCAAGGTATAATGTGATCTACCCCATGAACCACTCTGCCAGCAATCAAGGTATAATGTGATCTACCCCATGTGCCAATCTGCCAGCAATCAAGGTATAATCAATCAAGGTATAATGTGATCTACCCCATGAACCACTCTGCCAGCAATCAAGGTATAATGTGATCTACCCCATGTGCCAATCTGCCAGCAATCAAGGTATAATGTGATCTCCCCCATGTGCCACTCTGCCAGAATTCAAGGTATAATGTGATCTACCCCATGTGCCACTCTGCCAGCAATCAAGGTATAATGTGATCTACCCCATGTGCCACTCTGCCAGCAATCAAGGTATAATGTGATCTACCCCATGTGCCACTCTGCCAGCAATCAAGGTATAATGTGATCTACCCCATGTGCCAATCTGCCAGCAATCAAGGTATAATGATATCTACCCCATGTGACACTCTTCCAGCAATCAAGGTATAATGTGATCTACCCCATGTGCCACTCTGCCAGCAATCAAGGTATAATGTGATCTACCCCATGTGTCACTCTGCCAGCAATCAAGGTATAATGTGATCTACCCCATGTGCCACTCTGTCAGCAATCAAGGTATAATGTGATCTATCCCATGTGCCACTCTGTCAGCAATCAAGGTATAATGTGATCTACCCCATGTGCCACTCTGTCAGCAATCAAGGTATAATGTGATCTACCCCATGTGCCACTCTGTCAGCAATCAAGGTATAATGATATCTACCCCATGTGCCACTCTGTCAGCAATCAAGGTATAATGTGATCTACCCCATGTGCCACTCTGCCAGCAATCAAGGTATAATGTGATCTACCCCATGTGCCACTCTGCCAGCAATCAAGGTATAATGTGATCTACCCCATGTGCCACTCTGTCAGCAATCAAGGTATAATGTGATCTACCCCATGTGCCACTCTGCCAGCAATCAAGGTATAATGTGATCTACCCCATGTGCCACTCTGCCAGCAATCAAGGTATAATGTGATCTACCCCATGTGCCACTATGCCAGCAATCAAGGTAAAATGTGATCTACCCCATGTGCCACTCTGCCAGCAATCAAGGTATAATGTGATCTACCCCATGTGCCACTCTGCCAGCAATCAAGGTATAATGTGATATACCCCATGTGCCACTCTGCCAGCAATCAAGGTATAATGTGATATACCCCATGTGCCACTCTGCCAGCCAAACCACAAATTTAACTGATTATAAAGGGGAAATACCTACTTTACAAGCCAACATCACTGGATCTTTATAATCATCTTGGCAAATGGGACAACTTTCTTCCCTGGATGTTATATCACTTTGGCTAGGTCGGGTTCCATAGGACTAAAATACAAACATTTTGTGTTCAATTCATATTCTTAGAAATTACAAGAATATAATCAAAGCACAAACAATCATTGTCAGTCAAAATATCTTTTTAGAGAAAAAAATGCTAAGTATAAATTCACATTCTAAATCTATATCATTTTAGAAAGAAATGCTTACTATAAATTCACATTTAACATTTAAGAAATCATTAGGGCTGTTCCAGAAAATAGTATGTCCCCCCCCCCCCCAAGAGATGGCACTTTTTATTAATAACCACAAACACCCCCAGAAATAAAACAAAAATTAGAACAAAATTTCCCTTGGGAGTGGGTCTCATTGGGGTCTAAGCGTGACGCGGGATTGCCGATTTTTTGTAAGCGTGACACGTGAAAGTCACATTATTGTGTCGGGAAAACGGGAAATGAAATCTAGCGGGACCCGGAAAATGACAAAAAAAAATGAGAATTGCTTACGTACATAGTGTAAGCGGTGTACGGGAATCTGACAAAACAGTAAGCGGGATCCGGGATCGGAACCCCCCAATGAGACCCCCTTGGGATTTTCATTTTAGTATTTCAATACAATCACTCATAATAAAGTTTTAAAAAGTTTGCTTACCTTTGGGGGAGGGGGTGCATAGTATGGAAAAGTCCTTTCTTGTATATTGTAAAAAAATAAACTACTTACAATATCTGTTCTGAGTCTTCCAACAGCATTGTACACATCTTGGATTTTTACCATTGTATTATTCAGCTAAAATGAAATAAAACTTCTTCAGTATTCATTTTTCTCATATACTATTTTATTTCCTAAGGAATTCTTTTTGTCAAATTGCGTGTGTATTTGAATGTAAATCCAAATGTTAAATTTCAAACATTTACTGCAGTTGCATGATAATATTTATGTAAAGACAATGTATTCAGTTTCAGTTGTTAAGTGAACAAGAGTGCACACACTAAATTGTCTCGCCTTCTTTACTAATCATTGATATTATGTTAATAGTCCTAAATATAAAGCTTTATTACAACTGTCACATAAACTTAACATAAACCAAGAAAACAAAACATTGACCTTTGAACCATGAAAATGAGGTCAAGGTCAGAGGAACCATGGTAGGCAGGCATGTACAACTAACAATTCTTCCATACAACAAATATAGTTGACCTATTGCTTATAGTTTAAGAAAAACAGACCAAAACACAACAAGAGTGCACACGCTGAAATGTCTCGCCTTCTATACTAATCATTGATATTATGTTGATAGTCCTAAGTATAAAGCTAAGCTTTAATACAACTGTCACATAAACTTAACATTAACCAAGATAACTAAACAAAGACCAAGGAACCTTGAAAATGAGGTCAAGGTCAGATGAACCATGCCAGGCGGACATGTACAGCTAACAATGCTTCTATACAACATATATAGTTGACTTATTACTTATAGTTTAAGAAAAATAGACCAAAACACAAAAACTTAACACTGTGCAATGAACCGTGAAAATGAGGTCACGGTCAAATAAAACTTGCACGACTGACATAAAGATCATAAAATATTTCCATACACCAAATATAGATGACCTATGGCATATAGTATTAGATAAAAAGACCAAAACTCAAAAACTTAACTTTGACCACTGAACCATGAAAATGAGGTCAAGGTCACATGACATCTGCCCGCTAGATAGGTACACCTTACAATCATTCCATACAACAAATATAGTAGACCTATTGCATATAGTATGAGAAAAACAGACCAAAACACAAAAATTTAACTATAACCACTGAACCATAAAAATGAGGTCAAGGTCAGATGACACCTGCCAGTTGGACATGTACACCTTACAGTCCTTCCATACACCGAATATACTAGCCCTATTGCTTGTAGTATCTGAGATATGGACTTGACCACCAAAACTTAACCTTGTTCACTGATCCATGAAATGAGGTCAAGGTCAAGTGAAAACTGTCTGACAGACATGAGGACCTTTCAAAGTACGCACATATCAAATATAGTTACCCTATTACTTATAATAAGAGAGAATTCAACATTACAAAAAATCTGAACTTTTTTTTCAAGTGGTCACTGAACCATGAAAATGAGGTCAAGGACATTGGACATGTGACTGACGGAAATTTCGTAACATGAGGCATCTATATACAAAGTATGAAGCATCCAGGTCTTCCACCTTCTAAAATATAAAGCTTTTAAGAAGTTAGCTAACACCGCCGCCGCCGCCGCCGCCGCCGCCGTAGCCGCCGCCGCCGCTGGATCACTATCCCTGTCGAGCTTTCTGCAACAAAAGTTGCAGGCTCGACAAAAACTAAACACAGAGCACAATGAACCGTGAAAATGGGGTCATGGGGTCCAGGTAAAAAACAAAAAAAACCTGTGTGACTGACATGTAGATCATAAAATATTTCCATACACCAAGTATAGTTGACCTATTTCATATAGTATTAAAAAAAAGACCAAAACCCAAAAACTTATCTTTGACCACTGAACCATGAAAATGAGGTCAAGGTCAGATGACACCTGCCAGCTAGACATGTACACCTTACAATCATTCCATACACCAAATATAGTTGACCTATTGCATACAGTATAAGAAAAACAGACCAAAACACAAAAACTTAACTATGACCACTGAACCATGAAAATGAGGTCAAGGTCAGATGACACCTGCCAGTTGGACATGTACACCTTACAGAGCTTCTATACACCGAATATACTAGACCTATTGCTTATAGTATCTCAGTTAAGGACTTGACCACCAAAACTTAACCTTGTTCACTGATCCATGAAATGAGGTCGAGGTCAAGTGAAAACTGTCTGACGGGCATGAGGACCTTGCAAGTTATGCACATACCAAATATAGTTATCCTATTACTTATAACTAGATGCTCCGCAGGATGCAGCTTTATACGACCGCAGCAGTCGAACCACGGGGCAAGTATGGACACAAAATTTAGGCTTGATACAGCTCTGAATTTGGATTGTGATTAAATAGTTGACACAACATAGGTTTCTAACACAGAATGAATGTGGTCTAAGAACTTAAACTTAAAAACTTAAAATTTTTAAATTGGACATTTACCTATTATGGTCCAATATCCAAAATCTAAATACATGGTTAGATTCAGCATATCATAGAACCCCAAGAATTCAATTTTTGATGAAATCAAATAATGTTCAATTTTAGACCCTTTAGACCTCAATGTGGACCAATTTGATAACCAGGCCCAAATATTGAAAATCTAAATACATGGTTAGATTCAGCATATTGAAGAACCCCATATATTCAATTTTTGATGAAATCAAACAAAGTTTAATTTTGGACCCCGATTTGGACCAACTTGAAAACTGGGCCCATAATCAAAAATCTAAGTACATGTTAAGATTCAGCATATCAAAGAACCCCAAGAATTCAATTTTTGTTTAAATCAAACTAAGTTTAATTTTGGACCCTTTGGACCTGAATGTACACCAATTTGAAAACAGGACCAAAAATTAAGAATCTAAATACACAGTTACATTTGGCACATCAAAGAACCCCAATAATTCATTTTTTTATGAAATCAAACAAAGTTTAATTTTGGACCCTTTTGGCCCCTAATTCCTAAACTGTTGGGACCAAAACCCCCAAAATCAATCCCAACCTTTCTTTTGTGGTCATAAACCTTGTGTTAAGATTTCATAGATTTCTGTTTACTTATACTAAAGTTATTGTGCGAAAACCAAAAAAATGCTTATTTGGGCCCTTTTTGGCCCCTAATTCCTAAACTGTTGGGACCAAAACTCCCAAAATCAATCCCAACCTTCCTTTTATGGTTATAAACCTTGTGTTTAAATTTCATAGATTTCTATTTACTTATACTTAAGTTAGAGTGCGAAAACCAAATGTCTTCGGACGACGACGACGACAACGTCATACCAATACACGACCAAAATATTTTCAATTTTTGCGGTCGTATAAGAGAGACTTTAACATTACAAAAAATCTTAACTTTTTTTTCAAGTATTCACTGAACCATGAAAAGGAGGTCCAGGACATTGGACATGTGACTGACGGAAACTTCGTAACATGAGGCATCCACATACAAAGTATGAAGCATCAAGGTCTTTCACCTCTTAAAATATTAAGTTTTTAAGAAGTGAGCTAACACCAACGCCGTCGCCGGATCACTACCCCTATGTCAAGCTTTCTGCAACAAAAGTTGCAGGCTCGACAAAAACTACAAAAAGAATTAATATAGTTCATACATGCATGTATGTATGTCCTTAGACAGGAATCTGATGTTCAGTGTTTGTCATTTAATTTGTTGATGTGGTTCATAAGTGTTTCTTGTGTCTCATTTTTTATATATATTACACTGTTGGTTTTCTCGTTTGAATGGTTATACACTAGTCATTTTTGGGGCTCTTTATAGCTGGCTGTTCCGTGTAAGCCAAGGCTCCTTGCTGAAGATCGTAGTTTGACATATAATGGTTTGCTTTTACAAAATGTGACTTGGATGAAGAGTTGTCTCATTTGCACTCATCCCAAATCTTCTCATATGTATGTGTGCTAATTCTTACCTTAAATATAAAATAAACTAATAATAAAACAGCAGCAAATATAAAAGACACATCATCTGACAGGAAGTGAAACCATGGCAACACTGTAACAACTAATCTGTATAACTGCATCACATGTTCTATGAACATATAATACTTTCCCTGGAAATAAAAAAAAATAATAATTAAAATTAACAGTAAAATTTAAGGGAGGATAGCAATATAAAATGTTTTACTGTGCATATTACTGTGTGTTTCTTTATTCTACATTGGCCAGAGGTAGAAGGGGAGGGTTGAGATCTCACAAAACATGTTTAACCTCGATGCATGTTTGCATCTGTCTAAGTCAGGAGCCTCTGTTAGTCTTGTATGTTTTTTTTATTTTAGTTTATTTATATGTTTTGGAGATTAACATGACATCCTTTTTCACATTTTTATTTATGGGCCAGATGAGGCCCACCTCAATGTGCAGGATTTTCTCTCTGTATTGAAGACATATTGGTGGCCTTTGGCTGTAATCAGCTCTTTGTCTTTTTTTTGCATATTACTCATTTCCATTCTTAATTTATCTATCCTTACAACTTGACTGTTTCACAAATATAATATTGACACTGAGGTTTTTGTACCTCTACTAACTACTGGGGTCATTATAAATTATTCTGTTTTACAGTACAAGACAGCCAAAGTGCATACCCTTTTCTTACTACTGAATGGAACAACAGATATCAGACATTTTAATATGATGGTGGCATATTTTAAAATGTAATCTGTGACAACCATCATCCACAAAAATAACCAGAAATCAGCTGTCCATCCATTAGGCATCTGGAACAACAATCTGAAAAAGAAATAAAATTTTATTATTTTTCAATTAATTTCAAAAATCTTCTATTAAGGCAAATGCATATTATCAAAATGTAAGTCACAACTGTTCCACAACATCTAGTTGCAAAATTTCTTGTATTCTCAGTTACCATGGTTACTGAACTATAAATAAGATTCTAATTATTTATTAACTTAAAATTCACAAAACACATGGTGGTTTAAAATAAATGTTTGTATTTGTATATCATGTATATTGTTGAGGACAGTATTTTGACCTCTAAATGTTCTTTTTTTTTTTATTGGGTTGCTGTCTGATTGAAGTGTACACTTCATCTCCTTTATTTTTTTCATTAAGGAATGACAAGTTATTTAAGTGTGCACCACATTTTTTATGTTATTTCGAATAGACAGAAAAAATATTACAGTCATTACTTATAATTTAATTCTAAATTCCGTTTTAAACCGTAGAAAACCTTGAAAAAACGTTGATGACGTCACGGTCACATGACTAAATTATGTCTATGGTCTGATAACAAAATAATGTCAGCCAATCAGAAGACGTGTTACATCCAAAATTAAATTATTATAGCATATCATGAATCAAATTCAAATTATATGGAGAAGAATATCATACACCTCCATATACCATAAACAACACTTGCAACCTCTTTTTCTTTCTAACATAAAAAGTATGCTATATATATTTTACGCTTACAATTTCCATAACTCTTGGTCTCTGAAGACGTAATACACAGTAGCCATATTGGCTGCCATCAATCCAGCTAATTGTAGGAAAGAGAATATATACCGAAAGTGATTCACATCCTGAAAAAGAAAGTTAATCAATTAAAGAGCATGTTTCAACAGCAAATATCAGAGGAGATTTTGCTCATCGCAAATACATTGTACAAACAGATATGGCTGTATCTTCAGACATTTGCTAAGTATAAAAAAGAAATTTTTAGAATGGAATATCTCTAAAATATTAAATGTGCCTTTTTGCCTCCGTACTGTCAAATTTAGTTTAAACATATTTATTTAAAGTGGATTGGGAAACAAGTTTTGCAACTTATATTAATCCCTTTCCACATTTTTCTTTGAATAACATAAATTATTTTCACTGGAATGACACAGAATTATTAGTCTATAATTAGATGTTTTACTTACCCTAAGTGAAGTTTGATGAACTAAGCCTTGAAGTTTGTTATTTGCATAAATAAATGTTACACCCATACATAGAAACACAACTACACCTGGAAAATATTTAAAGTGTAATCAAATTCATGTACCTTATTATTATAAACTGAGTTGAAAACAAGAATGTGTCTCAAGTACATGGATGCCCCACTCGCAATATCATTTTCTATATTCATTGAACCGTGAAAAGAGGTTAAAAACTCTAATTTGGCATTAAAATAAGAAAGATCATATCATACATTGTCATAAGGAACATGTGTACTACCTTGCAAGTTGATTGGACTTCAACTTCATCATGTTCATAAAAAACTACCTTGACCAAAAACTTTAACCTGAAGCGGGACGGACCCACAGACCTGGCCTTGTGGTCATAAAACTTTCGAGTCTGTTTTTTGTACTCATACTCCAAAATCAACCAATCAAAATGCTTGATTTCATGTTTCTAGCATGATTTTTGTGCTCCGAGCACTGAGCAAAGTTTTATGAAAACATAATGCCCCATTACTATCTTACTATCGTAGGTGGGACATGAAAACCAAATAAACTATCTTCTGAAACCCAAACTGATATGCTCATGCTATAAATTCAAATCTTAAGCAAGTTATGTTTTTGGATCTACTCAAAGCTTTGATAACTGAGAATAACAATGAATAATGCAACATAATAATGTGATAGCTGTATGTGTTGCAGTAGAACTTTACTCATGTTACTAGCAAAACAGAAACATTTGAGTTCTTATATTATTATCATGATTATTGCTGTATCTTCTTTTATATTTATGGCATTAATAAAAGCATAGTTTTAGTTTTCATTAATCAAATTCATAGAAAATATTATTTTTTTTAATAAAAATTCAAAACAAAAAAATTGTTTGTCATGTTACATATGTTAGTTACTAATTATATAACTAATTTGTTGGATCCTAAACTTTACATTTTGTTCGTAAACTTTTAAAATATTATTCCTTATTGACTTGTTGCTGTTGATATCTTATCCTACACTTACCCAAAATTTGTTTATGCCATACCCTTTCTATTCTTCATTAAGAATAATCATGATGATAATTGATCACTTACCCAAAATATGATCAGAAAGTAACTTAAACAATACTATAACAATAAAGATTATAGAGTTAGACAACAGGTGAGTCAGCGGAGGAGTCCGTCTCTCATGGGAATGTTCATGATTCTCATTCATATTTTCATCCGATCCAAAATCCTGAAGGCTCTCAGGATCAATCTGTAGTCCTTGGTGTAAAAAGTCATGTGAATGGGCATGGTCTGGATTATGCTGAAGTCTGTTTAAATCCAGTACAAAGTCATTATTAACATTGTCAGTACTAGTTTGCGTAACAGGGGTCTGTTGCGGCTGATTGGCATCAACCGAAGATGATCTAGATACAACTATTCTATGTGGATTATGTCCCATTATTGTTGGCATTATGCCAGAAACAGCATTTCCGACCTGATTTGATATTGCTCCAGTGTTATTGATGGGCAGATTTAACCTCATCCAATTCTGATTACTATTGGAGCCCATTGTAGCCTGATTGGAATTATTTTCAGTCATATTCCTTCTGTGAGACATGAAGTTAACATATTAATTTTAAACCTGGAAAAAAAGAAATTTTAACTGATATGAAAATGTTCAAAACTTTATCAACTTACAATCATAATCACTTTACATGCTATATTGTATTTTTAAAAGCATTAAATATCATTCTTGGAATCATCTTATTTTATGTCTTAAATGTCATTTAAAATAATTTTATTTTTCAACTTAGAAACTACAAATTAAGTATCTAGCAGTGTCATGACTATCTAAGAATTATTTTGTTTAATAAACATGATAAATGATAAAGAAATGATCTTTTGACAATAAACATTCATTTAGTATGTTGGGGAAAACTATTTTGCTGATGAAATTTGTTTATTCTCATTAAAAATATATATAAATTCAGCAAATTTAAGCAACTGAAAGTGAAGTTGAAATCATCCTTTCGTAAATTTTACAGACGCCATCAGGAGTTGGTTGACCGTTATGACACTACCCTTTTCACCACAAATGTGAGACTATATACTGGGTTTGAAATAACATGAGCAACATGACGGGTGTCACATGTGGAACAGGATCTGCTTACCTTTCCCAGCTTTTGATGGGGTTTGTGTTGCTTAGTCTTTAGTTTTTATGTTGTGTCTTGTGTACTATTATTTGTCTGTTTGTTTTTTTTATTTTTTAGCCATGGCGTTGTCAGTTCATTTTCAATCTTTGAGTTTGACTGTCCCTGGTATCTTTTTCCCCTCTTTTAAATCAATAAATTGAAACAATGCATATGGTAAGATATACATTTATTTAAGGGGATCAATCTAAACAACTGTCTGTTAATGAGTGTGGAATGGGTATTTTCACTTTACGATCACTATTCTCTGTCAGCTATAGTTATTATTGTGAAAAACAGATTTCAGATTTCTTGATTGATGATACATGTAATGATATGTAATTCCTTTAAATGTTTGACTAGCCATTAGGAAAGGAACATAGAGTTTTTCAATCAAAAGATGTATAAAAAAAATATAGGCATGTACAATCTATCTTTCGTTATTAATACATTCTTAATTATGGGTAGACATGATGAAGTCAGCAATAAATTGATGCATTTGTGTGATGTTTGACCTTTGGAATTTTTGCAGTCAATTTAAATATTGAGAACTTGTCTATGAATGGTCTGCAAAGTTGTAACCAGTTCATAAACGTAGTCCCCAATAACAGTAGAAAAATTTTAAAAAAAAATAGGAAAATTTTCCCGATATTTTCATTGTACTAATGAACTCAAAATCGTTCAAACTTTTTTATGTCATGTTTTAAATTCCCGCATCTGCGCAGAAATCTACAATGTACTTCCTTTTTCCGGTCTCGTTTGCATGAAACTTTGAGTAAAATATGCATTAATCAGTCTAGTATAAGATAAGAAGGAATGCAATACCAATTTCATTTTTAATAATTCCTTGATTTGAAAAAAATTTAGGTACCTGATAACAGCGTTTCTTTGTTTACATTGAATATGACGTCATAACTTAAATAATGTCACAACTAAATCCCTAACAACAGAACCAATATCGGAAACGTTACGATATTTCCGTTTCTTTTATCAACATGATTGAATTAAAAAAATATATACAGACATCGTCCCCATTTACAGTTAATGCCTGCCTCAAAAATGATGCAATTTTTTTATGGTGATCTAATAATCAAGGGGCTAAAGAAACATCATCAAGTGTACGTATTCCCCATTACCATTCTCAATTTCATTGTGTGGAAAACCTTACCGAATACTGTGTAAAAGCACTTTTCAATTAATTAAGGTATGCCATTATCTAAACCTGAGGAAACAAGTTTTTGATTGTGTGTGTGGCGTTTTTTTTTTGTGTTGTTGGTTTGCCGTCTCATAAAAATTTATCCAATAATTCGCATAGATCTCGGAAGTTTGGCATTAATTAAATCTCAAATTTTTACAATTGGTAGTATTGTACTGTCGGAATCTGACATTAACATACACAAAGTATATAAATTGCAGCATAATTACAGTGACGTCTACTTTCATTTCCTCGCACCTGTCAAAATTCATCAGAATATATTTTTGTATCCTTTTGAAAGAAGGAATTTGATTGGACAAAAATCTAAATTGGTCCAATCCAAAAGAATTTAACAAAAGTATGTAAAGCTATGTTATTATTTCATCCCATATATTTTAAATTTCGATTGTTATATTTTAGTTGTTAATTAAAAGAAGCAACTAAATATTGAAAAACAAATATTTCAGTTTGTTTTACAATGTCATTGTCGAAAATTTTTAAAATTCGAAAACATGAAGTCATCATTGTTTATCTTGTAGCCACAGTTTTGCATGCCAATGCTGAACTACAAAAGTTTTAGAAGACGTTGGATTCTTTTATTTATTTTGGTTGTAGGGTGTATTGTTTTACTCTCAAACAATTTATCAAAGGTATAAAATAGTGTTGTTTCTACTATTGTTTAGCCTTTCAGAGTTTTTGACCCAGTCCATGCAGTCTGAGTTGGTATCGGGATCGTTCGCCCTGATTACATGTTCGCCCTAGGTTCGTTCGCACTGAGTTTGTTCGCCCTTAGCTGCGGAACCGTAGCTCTTAGGTCCTTATGGTATTTTTTGACTATTTGCGGACCATCTATGGTCCGCAAATTAATAGTAAAAAATAACATAAGGACCTAAGAGCTACGGTTCCGCAGCTAGTTCGCCCTGGGTTCGTTGGCCCTATATTTATTTATGATATGTATATGTTACATCAATGAACGAAAGTAATATCTATTAAAAGTTAAATACAGAATATTTGTCAAATTTATATTAATTAAATAAAATTCTTGGCTGCATTGTTACACTTTATTTTATAATTACTTTTAACGTTTAAATACTGTTGATTGAATTTTGATTGCTGATTAGGTGTCATTTGAAACCTTTGATATCACTGATTGTTATATAAATTGTCTTTGATGGATTAATAATGAGAATAACATTTCAGTTTCTCAAATAAAATAGTCAGCTTGGATGGGTAAAAACACTGATGACAAGTGATCAATGCACAGCAGTGTGACTGTGTTTTTTTGGTATTTGTTTCACTAATAGTAATTCTATTTAGTGCTTTTAAAAATTCGTTTAGGAAATAAATGTGTGCGAAGTACAGTTCGGAATTGATCCTGTTATAACTGTACATTTGTAACTGAATATTTTTAAATTGTTAAAATGTATCAATAGAGTTAAATATATCATGTATATAAATAACTTAGTCATGTTAGTCTTTAGTTGTTTAATGTCAAATACTTTGTAGTCTTTGAATTCACAGAAACTTATCCTCGTAGCAGCAAGACAACAACTTTGTATTCAGTTGTTTTACATTTAAAAATACAATGTAGTGCTGAAATTCCGAGAAACTTATTTCCTAATAGCAGTACCACAGAATACATCATAAATAAATATTCGGTGAATGTCAACTTCAACATATTCAATTACATACAAATAATTTAGTCTTCAGTTGTTTTACATTTAAAAATACAATGTAGTGCTGAAATTCACAGAAACTTATATTTCCTAGTGAAAAATGTAACGTAATTACATACAGATACAAACTTAGTCCTCAATACCTTGAAGTCACAATATCTTGTAGTCCTGAAATGTACTTAAACTTATAACCTAGTATAGCAGCTAGCTTTAGACAAGTTAACATGATACATCGTAAATATTCGGCGAAATTGTAGACTGACTTCAACACAACCAACACTTCACTAAAAAAACTAAAATCAGGGCGAACGGACTCGGGGCAAACAGGAATTAGGGCGAACGGAAACTAGGGGGAACCAGAATCAGGACGGACGGACCCGGGTTCGTTTGAGTTGGTCCAAATAATTATCAGATTATGACGTCTTGAAAGGCTATTAGAGTGGGGTGCTCATTTTCGCCATATCTTTCCATGTTTTCTTCTGTTTATGTTCAGGTCTTTATGTTTTTGAAGTATACTGATATTTCTATATGATGATAACTTCAAATGCAAAATATTCTTAGCTTTAAAACGTGTTTGTTTTGATAAAAATCATTTGAAATGTTGGATTAAAGGGTGTTTGAAATTTCCTGATGTTTTGTCAACGGGGGACACATATATTCGCTGTTGTAACACATCTATTTAAAACCAAATAACTGCAGCTTTAAACAACATTTATCAAATAAATTTCATTATAGGTGAATAAATAAATTTGGTGTATTCACTGTCTTCTGATTGGTAAAATTATTAGTTTTATTTTCAATGTTGTCAATTATTATGGCGACACGACCACTCCGCTGACGTTGTGTATTCATACACCAACATGTGTGTACGTTGTTATTGTTAATATAAATAATATTAAAAAGTTCTTTGAGCTTTATTTTTGATAGAAATTTATTTATAATGAATGGCAATAATTTATTTTGAATTTATTGAACCATAAAATTAATTTTTGACTCTTCACATGTTACATAATTCGCTTTGCGGACATTTAAAAGGTGTAAAAAACTGAAATTTAGGGCAATCAGTCAAAGAATTACTAAAGAAATACTTCTTTGAAATCGTTTTTTCATTCAGAAATTGGCTGAAAATCGTTGTTCGTTTTTTGGTCCTTTGCAGGAAGTGCCGAAATTTCGTCTCATTTTCAAAAATAATCATATTTGTTATATAAATATAATTTACCGGCATATTTCTTCAATTTCAACCATCCTTTGAAGTTTTTACACCTCAAAATCATAAAACAGCGAAATTGTGTCAACGGCGAATATGAGCGCCCCACTCTATAATTTTTTTCTTTGACGCCTTACTTCGACGTAATAAATATTCAAAAAAATATGCAAAAGAAAACTAATTTAGCGATAAGAAAGTTAATAGCCTATCAATAGATATATAAACATGATAGATGTAATTGCTACATTTATTTGTGATATTTTATTATTCATTATATATTACACAGACGTATATACATACCCTGTTGTATTATGATAATAATTTTACTTGTGTTTTAGAACAATAATATACATGATATACATTTGTTGTATTTATCTTATAACATGTATAATATATATTTAACTTTCTTTGTACGATATAATAACTTGCAAAATGCCATGGACACATTCCTTGTTTATTTTTTTATCCAGGTCCATCATCTATCATAAGATTCTTAACCCTTTCACCGATTGCTGCCCAGACTGAAGTCACTCAGAGACGATGGCTTCCCTGGCTACTATATTACATTGTATCTAAGTGGGAGATCTTCATAATAAATGTCAATAAAAACTTGTTTGTAGTTATTTGTGTATTTATTTCATTCACTTCATCAACACTATGTTCACAGTTTTGATAATTTTTTCTTCATCATGTTCATAAAATATTCAAATGTTCAATTTTTCGGCATTATCTAGGTGAAATTCTCAAAATTCTGCTCTTTGACCCCAAAACGGCAAAATTTTGAAAAATTTTACGAGGACAAATTCCTCACACTGAACGATGTCCATTCCAAGTGTTTTGTACATAAAACGTCATTTTATGTTAAAAAAGTATACTAGTTTGGCTTCAATTCTTCGATATTCTTTCAAAAAAATGTTCCCTCATTTCAAATTCTCGTAAATTCCGTAAATTTCCTCTGATTTTGACACGGTTTTCAAGAAACGGAAGCGCCATGTTTACACTTTCATCTGGGTATTCATCAAAGAAAGATAACTCATGTTTGCACTGTTTTGAGCGGGAAATATAAAAGAGGTATTCCGATCCCAGTAAAACGGGACTCATCATCAGCTGTCTGAAGCGTATATTCCGGTAAACCGGGACTCATTGCAAAAGGGTTAAGGTATTTTTATACGACCTCAAAAATTGAAAATTTTTTGGTCGTATATTAGTATCATGTTGGCGTCGTCTGCGTCGTCGTGGTCGTGGTCGTGGTCGTCCGAAGACAATTGGTTTTCGCACCATAACTTAAGTATAAGTAAATAGAAATCTATGAAATTTAAACACAAGGTTTATGACCATAAAAGGAAGGTTGGGATTGACGTGGGTAGTTTGGTCCCAACAGTTTAGGAATTAGGGGCCAAAAAGAGCCCAAATAAGCTATTTTTGGTTTTTCGCACTATAACTTTAGTTTAAGTAAATAGAAATCTATGAAATTTTAACACAAGGTTTATGACCACAAAAGGAAGGTTATGATTGATTTTGGGAGTTTGGGTTCCAACAGTTTAGGAATTAGGGGCCAAAAAAGGGCCCAAATAAGCAATATTCTCAGTTTTCGCACAATAACTTTAGTGTAAGTAAATAGAAATCTTTGAAATTTAAACACAAGGTTTATGAACACAAAAAGAATTTTGGGATTGATTTTGGGAGTTTGGGTCCCAACAGTTTAGGAATTAGGGGCCAAAAAAGGGCCCCAATAAGCATCCCAATAAGCATTATTCTTGGTTTTCGCACAATAACTTTAGTATTATAAGTTAATAGAAATCTATGAAATTTAAACACAAGGTTTATGAACACAAAAGGAAGGTTTGGATTGATTTTGGGAGTTTCGGTCCCAACAGTTTAGGAATTAGGGGCCAAAAAAGGCCCAAAATAAGCATTATACTTAGTTTTTCGCACCATAACTTTAGTATAAGTAAATAGAAATCTATGAAATTTAAACACAAGGTTTATGACCATAAAAGGAAGGTTGGGATTGATTTTGGAAGTTTTGGTCCCAACAGTTTAGGAATAAGGGGCCCAAAGGGTCCAAAATTAAACTTTGTTTGGTTTCATCAAAATTTGAATAATTGGGGTTCTTTGATATGCCGAAGCTAACAGTGTATGTAGATTCTTAATTTTTGGTCCCGTTTTCAAATTGGTCTACATTAAGGTCCAAAGGGTCCAAAATTAAACTAAGTTTGATTTTAACAAAAATTGAATTCTTGGGGTTCTTTGATATGCTGAATCTAAAAATGTACTTAGATTTTTGATTATTGGCCCAGTTTTCAAGTTGGTCCAAACCGGGATCCAAAATATAACTTTGTTTAAATTTGATTTCAACAAAAATTGATTTCTTGGGGTTCTGTGATATGAAGAATCTAAACATGTACTTAGATTTTTTTATTATGGGCCCAGTTTTCAAGTTGGTCCAAATTGGGGTCCAAAATTAAACTTTGTTTGATTTCAACAAAAAATGAATCCTTGGGGTTCTTTGATATGCTGAATCTAAACATGTATTACAATTTTTTCTTATGGGGCCAGTATTCAAGTTGGTCCAAATCGTGGTCCAAAATTACACTTTTTTGTTTGATATCAACAAAAAATGAATCCTTGGGGTTCTTTGATATGCTGAATCTAAACATGTATTTAGATTTTTGATTATAGGCCCAGTTTTCAAGTTGGTCCAAATTGTGGTCCAAAATTAAACTTTGTTTGATATCAACAAAAATTGAATCTATGGGGTTCTTTGATATGACTAATCTAAACATGTATTTGATTATAGGCCCAGTTTTCAAGTTGGTCCAAATTTGGGTCCAAAATTAAACTTTGCTTGATTTCAACAAAAATTGAATATATGGGGTTCTTTGATATATGCTGAATCTAACCATGTATTTAGAGTTTTGATATTTGGGCCAGGTTATCAAATTGGTCCACATTGAGGTCTAAAGGGTCCAAAATTGAACTTTATTTGATTTCATCAAAAATTGAATTCTTGGGGTTCTTTGATCTGCTGAATCTAACCATGTATTTAGATTTTGGATATTGGACCATCATAGGTAATGTCCAATTAAAATTTAAAGTTTTTAAGTTTAAGTTCTTAGACCACATTCATTCTTTGTCAGAAACCTGTGTTGTGTCAACTTTTTAATCACAATCCAAATTCAGAGCTGTATCAAGATGAATGTTGTGTCCATACTTGCCCCAATGTTCAGGGTTCAACCTCTGCGGTCGTATAAAGCTGCACCTTGCGGAGCATCTGGTTATTTATTATGAAAGATATTGCTTGGTATATTTTTTGGGGCTAAATGAATTAACTCGAGCTATAGCTACTATACAAACATGACAAATCCTTGATTAACTCAACTGTTTTATTTTACTATCAAAACCTTGATGCTGAATTTCCTACAAAAAGTTTTATTTCATTTGAAGAAAAGTATTGTTGTACACACTATTTCCATGTAAGACCTCATTGTGAATTTCAGATGAAAATACTGAAAAACAGCAATAAACATAATAAAAGAGCTATTCTTATGCTTTGAGGAAAATGAGTACAGGGAAAATATGTTTTGAAATAACATCCCATGTTCCTTCTATTCTTCAACATTTGAAAGCTTTCTCTTTTTTTGCACTCCTAGAAATATATTGTACATTTTTGTACATGCGACCAGGACTTTTGAGTCTTTTAAATTATGTATATATTCTGATTTTTTTCATTTATTTCAGAATTCAAGTCTCATTGAGGATGATTATGAAACTAAACACGCCATAAGAAGACAGCCATTTCAATGGAAACCAAATCTGCCTGATGAAGTCTCAAACAATAGCACTAAAATTGTACCCTGTAGGAATTCCGTCCAAGGAAAGTTGATAATTGTTGATGAAAGAGGTATACTTTAGTTCTGATATACTCTGATTTCATATTACACACAAGAGTTACTTGATAGCATTAAACATTTATCATATGCAATATAAGGATCAATCAAACATTGTCTGCATGCTACATGTAACATGAGCTAATAAAAGTGTCACCTTCAAAACCTTATAGTTTAATCCGAGTGAAAAGAGTTTTAGACATGTTAGAAGTAGGAATTAAATATGCCAATAATGACATCTTTTCATTGCTTCAAATTCAATTTGAAAAAACTGGTAAAATGAAACAGTTTCTTTTCCAGATCTGTCATCAGTCAGGGGACTTACTTAAACAAGTGATTTTCTAAATCACTGATTCAAGTAACATTATTTCCACAAAGGTTGGAAGTTAGAGTTGTCTTTCTTTCAAAATCACCTATTTAAGTAGTACAAATTAATCACCAGAAGAAGTGATTTAATTTTATTGTACCTTTAATATAGAATACTAATGATCCAGGGACTAATTATGTTTCTAAACTTATCAGAACCAACATCTGTGTTGTCTAGGATGACCAGGTCATTTCAGGTGATGACCTTGTACTGAATCTAGGATAATGACATAAAAATCACTTGTTTAAGTATCAGACCTCAATTTCCTTCCCAAAAATCACTTCTTTAAGTATCATTCTTTTAAAGGGAAACTTCGCAAAAAAATCAAAAAATGATATTATGTTCATTCTGTATAAAAATGCTCAAATTCATAGATATTAAAGTTTTATTCTGCTAGATAAGAGATCACCATCGATTTTAAATTTAGAGTATCAATTCCCTTCGGTCAGCCATCTTGTCACCTTCCCCGATTTGCACCCGCTATATGTCTAAGGACCAAAACTACAACAACCCGATGTAGTCGTAATTGCGTGTCGATATCTTGTCAATCGTACGGTTGTTTTATCCGACTAGTTAACTAAGTTGATACGGAAAATTTTCTTATCTTCTTTTTTTTTGATAACCATGTTCAACGTCATAATCTGTTATTTATAACAATAATGATAATATTGGAATTAGTTTAAAAGTAAAAATTTCAAATCATAAATATTAAAGTGTTCCGTGAAACTTGAATTGTTTTCGGAAATCTAATTAGTTCATAATTCTTTTATGTAATAAACTTTATTCAAATAAAATCGCTCCACTGATCACCCGCATGGCTAAAGGTATTACTCCCAAAGGTATTGCAGGGGTGTGTGAGGTGACACGTCCAGGTATTCAAGCGATTTCCTGTCGAGCTTGCAAATTCATCATCGTTTCACTTCTTAGGGTATTGATCAGTGTACACGGCCGATAACTTAAAACTTTCCATTTTGAACTATTAGGTGTATAATATGCATCTCTATCTTGTGTGTCCGAAAGTGATATGATATACTAGTCATTACTAAACTCATACGGTTGTTTATGAATAACATTTCTGGTGTAAAGAAAATTATTTATAAAAATATAAATAATACCTAAAATAAACAACAGATTTGATGAAATAGAAATCTATACACATATTTTTTCCAAGGGTAAATTTGGTAAAATGTAATTTATACTCGTTGTCAATGGTGAAGGACAGATCGGACCATACCAGAAATATTGATTTAAAAAAATGTACGCACTTGTCGACCATTCGTATATACGCCTGGATAATAAGTTACGGAACTATAGCGCAAATTCAAATATATAGATGTATACATTGCACATAAGAAAGAAACATACATTTTGTTTAAATTGGGGTAAAAGTTTTGTTAATAGACTAGTCCACGTATGCCAACAGTATGTAATCATCAAATGTCGAAAGACTATTGTATACCAAAAGAAGATGAAGAAGAAGAGATTTAAATACAGGTCGATATATGACTTTCTTTGGCTCATCGAAGTTATGGACATTAATATATCAATTAGATTGTTCTCGAATAAAGGAAGAAATTCGTCATCATCACAATTGTTCCGACATGCATATAACATGTACGCAACTGGACGTACACTAATAATCCCTAAGGGATGTGAATATTTTCCAGGAAAACTATAGAGTATCAAAGTTTCAAATCAATTTCAGGATTTATTTTCTTTCTTGATATTCAATGACAGCATTTAAAGAACAAACTGCTTGTCCACTTTAGTGGTATTCTTGCCAGGTGAAACAGACTTATTACATTAAACAATAGGGAAAGATGACAAAGCAAATATGTTCGTAAATTTCCATTCCAAAAAGATTCTTAAATTTTCTGTCAATTTTTTAAAGCATCTTTTTTCAAATATCTGAAGTATTCGTGCGTTGTGAGATTTGAAATATTTTTATGAGAACATTTGTTCCTAATTAAATAGGTAATTAAAGATAACTTTGGATAGACTAAATTATATAATTGCAATTGTTAATGATCTGTTTGAAATATTTAAGGCTGACGATCCTAATCTAAAATAGTACAATTATTAGTTCATACACTCGTGATTAGAAGGCTATTTTTATTTATGAATTTATACTTCAATTAAAATAATTAAGTATTTTATCGTTACTGAATTAATCAAAAGTCATAATTCATTTAAAAGTGATCTTATCATGCTTATGCAAAATATAAAAATATACAACAGCTATCCAGTTATTGTGCGATCTTATTATTCCCGTTAATTAATTTTAATTATTTTTTTTACATTTCTGTATCTAAAACTTTGACTGACTCGAAATGTTGTTCACACCTGCAATGCCAGTAAACCGTGACGCCTAGATTTCAATGAATGAGGATCAAAGGATTAGAATTACATAATGTTATCTTTTAATTACCTTGAGTTAACCTACGCATTCAACATTCTTAAGGTGTCACAAAACAATACACATTTTATTTCCACCGTACAAGCAAGTGAAAGTGTTTGATGGAATGAAGCAAAAAGGTCAGAATACAAACATGTATTTTTAATACACTATTGATCATGTCAATTTCATATGTTTGTTTAAAGTATTTTTAGAAAAGAAATCATAAAAATGTTCTATTGTATGAATTAATTTAATAGAATATCCACACGATCTAATTTTAAAAGTTGCATGGCTATCACTTACTTTTCGTTGGTTTATAACTACACCAAAAGTCGTCGATGCGCTTTAAATCGCGTTATTAGATGGTAAACGAACAAGACTTAAATGAGATAGTTTCACTCCCGGCATGCATCAAAGACTTAAACTACGTCACATAAGTCAGGAAGTTTCAAGAAATAAAATTAATAATTCCCAATTTTCTTCTTTATTAGATTTCATATCAAAATAAAACTTGGTGAATATGTTTTTTATTGTATTATGAACATAATAAGATGAAAAGTGAAAAATCGCGAATTATCCCTTTAATAACCCCCACTAATTTCAACACCCCCGAACAGTGAAATTTTTATTGCGAACAGTAGAATTTTATTACATAATCTGAAAAATAAAACCTTGAACTTCACAGGAAAAATACTCCCACTGCTGTGAAAAATCTTTTAAGAAAGTATCAGTTCATTATGTAAAGCCATTATTATAGCATTTTTTCAACTAAAATAGAATTTTCAGCTAAATGATAGCATCAAAGGTATAAACCTTGCTACTTAAATGAAGCAAAAAGTTCATATTTTTTAATTTTACTAATTAAAAGATATTGTTTAAACCTATGTGTTTAAAATTTTGAAAAAAATACAAAATCCCAATTTGTGACAAAACCTTGAACATGTTGAATTTGCTACTCAAATAAGTGATTTAAAAATCACTTATTAGCTCACCTGGCCTAAAAGGCCATGTGAGCTTTTCTCATCACTTGGCGTCCGTCGTCGTCTGTCGTCGTTAACAATTTTTCAAACATCTTCTCCTCTGAAACTACTGAATGGATTTGAATGAAACTTAAAATGATTGTTCCTTAGATTATCCTGCACAAAGTGTGTGCTTCGATTTTTGATCCGTCAAAAAACATGGCCACCGTTACTTAAAATAGAACATAGGGGTCAAATGCAGTTTTTGGCTTATATCTCAAAAACGGAAGCATTTAGAGCAAATCTTACATGGGGTAAAAATGTTCATTAGGTCAAGATCTATCAGCCCAGAAATTTTCAGATGAATCAAACAAACCATTGTTGGGTTGCTGCCACTTAATTGGTAATTTTAAGGAAATTTTGCAGTTTTTGGTCATTATCTTGAATATTATTATAGATGAAGATAAACTGTAAACAGCAAAAATGATCAACAAAGTAAGATCTACAAATAGGTTAATATGACCAAAATTGTCAATTGACCCCTTAAGGGGTAAATGTCCTTTAATGACAATTTTTCACAATTTGTTCATCGTATTTGCTAACTTTAAAAAATCTTCTCCTCTGAAACTACTGAATGGATTTGGATGAAACTTAGCATGATAGTTCCTTAGATTATCCTGCACAAAGTGTGTGCTTCGATTTTTGATCCGTCAAAAAACATGGCCGCCCTTACTTTAAATAGAACATAGGGGTCAAATGCAGTTTTTGGCTTATATCTCAAAAACGAAAGCATTTAGAGCAAATCTGACATGGGGTAAAAATGTTCATTAGGTCAAGATCTATCAGCCCTGAAATTTTCAGACGAATCAAACAAACCATTGTTGGGTTGCTGCCACTTAATTGGTAATTTTAAGGAAATTTTGCAGTTTTTGGTCATTATCTTGAATATTATTATAGATAAAGATAAACTGTAAACAGCAAAAATGATCAGCAAAGTAAGATCTACAAATAGGTTAATATGACCAAAATTGTCAATTGACCCCTTAAGGGGTAAATGTCCTTTAATGACAATTTTTCACAATTTGTTCATCATATTTGCTAACTTTAAAAAATCTTCTCCTCTGAAACTACTGAATGGATTTGGATGAAACTTAGCATGATAGTTCCTTAGATTATCCTGCACAAAGTGTGTGCTTCGATTTTTGATCCGTCAAAAAACATGGCCGCCCTTACTTTAAATAGAACATAGGGGTCAAATGCAGTTTTTGGCTTATATCTCAAAAACGAAAGCATTTAGAGCAAATCTGACATGGGGTAAAAATGTTCATTAGGTCAAGATCTATCAGCCCTGAAATTTTCAGACGAATCAAACAAACCATTGTTGGGTTGCTGCCACTTAATTGGTAATTTTAAGGAAATTTTGCAGTTTTTGGTCATTATCATGATTATCTTGAATATCATTATAGATAAAGATAAACTGTAAACAGCAAAAATGATCAGCAAAGTAAGATCTACAAATAAGTTAAATATGACCAAAATTGTCAATTGACCCCTTAAGGGGTTATTGTCCTTTAATGACAATTTTTTTCACAATTTGTTCATCATATTTGCTAACTTTAATTGGTGTATAGAATGGTGTATAGAATGATTGTAAGGTGTACATGTCTAGCTGACAGGTGTCATCTAACCTTGACCTCATTTTCATAATTCAGTGGTCAAAGTTCACTTTTTTAGTTTTGGTCTATTTTTTTAATACTTTATGCATTAGGTCAACTATATTTGGTGTATGAAAATATTTTATGATCTATATGTCGGTTACGCAGGTTTTATTTGAACTTGACCTCATTTTCACAGTCCATTTCTAAGTTTTAAGTGTTTGTGTTTTGGTCTCATTTTCTTTATTTATAAACAGTAAGTCATATATATTTGTAATATTGAAGAATTGTTAGCTGTACATGTTTGCCTGGCATGGTTCAATATGTTCAATAAGGCATTGTTTACCAGGTGAGCGATTCAGGCTCTTGAGAGCCTCTTGTTTCAGTAAGTCCCCTGACTGGTCATATACATGTATATCATGTTAATAGCACAATTTTATCTTTGAGTCCTCTCACTGTAGCTTTAAAAATTCTTTTATTCTGATTTTACAGGGTATATCTGCAACAGAACCGAATTGGACAACAGAGGATGTTGTGATGTAACTCTTCAGCATATATCAAAGCATCGCTGTGATAAGTGTAGTAGTAATGGCTGCTGTGAACAGTTTGAATTCTGTGTTTCTTGTTGTTTAAATCCAGAAAAGGTAATGAATATAGATTTTATGATAAATTTTGAATATAATGCTGTTGAATTATGTACTTGTCTATGTACATATAGCCATTTAAATTAGCCTTTGTCAGTCCCAATCGAACACAGAAAACATTCATGAGATATCTTCATTACCCTAAAATTAGGGAACACTCAAATAATTGTTTACAATTACAAAATCCTTTTGTATAATTATTGCAGCAAAATCAAAAATGATCATAACAACTTCAACATCAATGTCAAGAAGCAGAGTGGTCTGAGCAGTTCATCAACTGTACCACTTGCTAGAGCTCTGTCAAAACTGAGATTGTAAGCTTTATCCCTGCATGTGGCAGTAGAGTTGGACTTTAACTTAATTGGCTGTTTTCCTACTGAAGTTTTGTTGGGCTTTCCAGCTTCCTCTACTAAAAAAAATTGGCCATTATAAAATAATAAATAATGCTGTAAGTGGAGTTAAACTAAAAAAAAGTCAATCAATAAGTTAATTGTCAGTGAATGCTTTATGTTCCAAATCTTCATGATTATGAAATAAGTATATTCTATTTACAATACGAAATATCTAGTATAATGATAGACAGTAATTTAAGTTGTCATTTGAATGTGTGTCCTCTAACTGCTTTACTGAATTTTATTTATATTGTATTTTTCAGAAAACTCTGTTAACCAGGGTGTTAGAAGAAGCTAGACAGTTAGGAGATAGATCTTTAGCATCTGTTGGGGATCAATTTGAGTTGTGTTTAGCTAAATGTAGAACATCGTCTCAGGTAATTTTTGCTCTTCAGTGATTGATATGAACATAACTAGATGAGGTTTGATTGCCAATGAGCCATATAGATAAAATAGATTGAAGCAATTATAGGCAGAAACTGTACAGCTTTCAACAATGAGAAAAACCTGCCAATTAATATGTCTTCTGCTATAAAGTTTTTCATTTTAAACTACAGATACAAAGTCTGAATGAAATCTCTTCTTGTTGATTCATTTGAGTTATCAAATAAATATCAATTAGCATACACTTATTTTAATGTATAGCAGACAGTTTGCATGCCTTCTTATTTATGATAAGTATTAAATGTTCATGCAGTTTACCTTCCATTTTTATCGTATTGAATGAATGAATCTTTATTGCATTAATAAGCATAATAAATATATACATATATATATATGACAAATATGACAAAATACAGAGAACAATTAAATAAATTAAATAATGCAGAGATAACTTATAATAATATGAATAATATATTAACTGCTAATTATTATGGTATACTGTTTGTCAATCCATTGGAATACCTGTTAAGACAAATAATTATTCTTTTTATCAATCTTGCTTGATCTGCGAAGACAAATTTCTATTTTATTATGATGCTTTTTAATAGATATTCCTGAGTTATGAGACTTTAATTCATAAAACTGTGAGAAATTGGCACACATATCATTGAAGCTCAAGCTTTCTTTATTAGACATTTCAAATATTTTATCACAATGTAATACAATATACAGTAAAACCTGTATAAACCGGCCGGCTACGGGACTATGAAAAAGGGCCGGTTTGGACAGTGAACCGGTTTATTCAGGTTTCCGTTTTGACCGGAAGTAAATGACTTGTGACGTCCGATATTTTGCATATAAAAGTTTTCTTTGATTGTAAAGAATATGTGATCAATTAAAATACTTTCACTTCGTTTTCCATTTCCATTGTTTGCATTTGCATCATAATGCTCGCGTTGTTTGGATTGTGAGACGAGAGTTTCGATTTACTTCCATGATTATTTATTTGAAATGTTGGAATGGCCTTTTAAAAAGCCAGAATATAATATCAAACATAATTTCATCACTATCGAAACGTTGTCGTACAGTGTACTTTACCCATTGATAGTTGTCATCCGGGTGTTTTTCATTATCAAGGTCATTTGTTTAGGGGTTCACAGTAGGGAACCCAGGGTTTCGACATCACGATGTAAATTTCTTACGCTGCGATTTAAATTTGTTTATCCAAGTTACAAAACGTAATTAAATTTGAGATATATTCGGTGTGTCTTGTCGTTTAATTGACACGTTTATAATGTTTTAATAAATAATACAGCTCACTTCTGTACGAAAAGTCATACTGTATAAACAAATATGTTTTGATTGCATATCGATCATTGAAATTAATTAGACAAACCGGTTTTGACAGGTAATAATTAATGTAATTAAGAGTATTGGGACTTCATAATTAGACCGGAATTCGGAATACACAGGGTCCGGTTTACAAGGGGTATTTTAACAAAGACTTTGAAGAGAAAAAATGGGACTTTCATTTTCGGCCGGAATGTACAGGAAACCGGTTTATTCAGGGTCCGGTTTAATCAGGTTTGACTGTACCTGTTTATTTTGAAAATCTTAAGATTTTTTTTTTTTACTTTTGTACCTGAATTGTTAAAAGTCTGTTTAAAAGGAACATGCTATTTATTATGTAAACCTATGAATACAATATTTTACATTTATGTAATTTTCTAATTTCAGAGTGTTCAGCATGAAAATTCTTACAGAAATCCTAAAGCCAAATACTGTTATGGAGGAAATCCACCAGAACTATTGTCTCTAACTTCATAATAATATATGTAATTAACATTCCAATGTATTTTTATTTGTATATATTGAACATAGTATAATTTATTGTGTAAATAGTATTTATATTTTTGTAAATTTTTTGTTGTACCTTATATGATGGCCACAGCTACCAAGAAACCTAAGGTGAAGAAGCCCGAGGAGAATCCATTTAAAGTTCTATGGATGAACTCCTGTTACCAACAAACTTTATTACCAGATGCTCCATGGCATAAGGTAGGTAGGATATATCTGTAAACCACAATATAAAAAGGAGACAACATGCAATGTACCATATAAGATAAGGAGATTTGGTATAATTGCCAATGAGACAATCATCCACCAGACACCTATAATGTAAATGTTAGCAATTACAGGTCATGGTACATGTACTGCAATGAGCAAAATTAGTACGGCATAGAAAGTGATGAAAAGATCTGCCATAACAAAATGTAAAACAAGAAAACAAGAAAATCAATGACCTGATTATTTACAACACTTTTATTTTTTCTATGATTAAAGAAAGATGTTGTTTATCCAGTTCACATGATTAACATTTTTAATTGCAATTGAGATTTGCACAGAAATATGATTTGTTATTCTCACTTGTTCTGAATGCAAATTAAAGTATAAATGAGATATATTATGATGTTATTTTTTCTTCTTCAGTGCTATCACTTTTTACCAGCCCCTATTGTACAATTTTGTACTAATAGTCCTAATGGTTTGACATATGATTTGTGAAATAGTAATTTGACCAAGATTTTATAACTGTAGTACAACAATGAATATTCTTATCCTTATTGACAAAAACTGAAAGATTATTCTTTCATAAAATGAAATCAATTTTACAGATTGAAGATAAGATAGCAGAAAGTCTGACATTGAAAGTTGAGAGACAGTTTGGTAAACCAGAGAGGAAAGAGGCCCTCTTACAGAATCTGGGTATACCATTTGTCAGCAAGTATTTGCCTGATGCTGACTGGAACCCACAACTTTTGGTAAGGACAACTTCACTAAATCATTCTACAGATTTTTGGGGTGCTGGTACCCACATTATCTGGTTGATAATTTCTACAAAATCATTTCATAATTTCTTTTTAAGGTTGCTTCCTAAATTAATGTACAGCTTTTTGAAGACTGGAAATTAAAATTCTGATAAACATAACTGCATAATCATTCTTCAACTTCCCTTTAATTGATTTATCATATATACTGTAGGACTCACTACTCGTGTACTCAGAATTATAGGGAGTACTGACTTCTCTTTTTAGAACTGATTGGTAGAATTTGTTTCACTAAGGAATGTAGAGGAATTGTTTGCATTATACAATGTACTGCAATTTATTGGCAAAAGTCAATGCTTACATTTTGTTTCATGAGAAATAAATAGTCTTTTTTTTCTTCTCAAGAAACAAAGTGTACTGTCAGTTGAATTATATTATTCCTGGATAACAATTTTCGTTGATTTTGTTGGTATAGGTGTTAGGGCTATTCCAGAAAAAAATGTATGGGGGACGGGGGTTGGAAGGCACATTATATTAACAATACATGGGTGATTGGTATCAGAGCAACTTTTCACACTATAATGCACTATAATTCTCAATTACAATTGTCTGGATGGTGGGTGCTGACAAAAACTGCCTTCCAACCCCCCCCCCAAACCCCCATACATTTTTTTCTGGAATAGCCCTTAGATAAAGTACACATAAATTGTCTATAGGCTTGTATGCTGAATTTGGAAATCTAATATCCACGAAACACAAATTTTCTCATCAATCCACAAAAATTTGTAGCCACGAAAATAATTGAATCCACAATATTATTAAACCAAACTAGGAGATCCACATTTTTAACACCTGAGCAACTAGAAATCAATTTTAGTGCTCAGGGAAAATCTAAGTGTATTTATGGAGTATCTTTGATGAGTTTTAAAAAAAAATTTAAATGAATTGTTCTTCTTTCAGGAACCACCAAACATGGCACATCATGAGAAACAGAAAATACTAAAGGAAGCCCAGGCATACTTGAATAGCCAGATGTATAAATGTGTTAAAGATATAGGCTACCAAAAAATGTTGGGGGCAGGAAACAATGGGTAAGTTTGTCCTAGAGTTAGTATTAGTAAAATGGATGCAGCTCATTCTTGCTTTGTTTTCAAATCTTTAGTTGAATCTCTAGCTATACATATTGACAATAAAATTTGATGTATACAAGGAAATGCATAAGATGTGATACTCATTTTCTCTTACTGTTGTAAAACGAAAAATTATCTCTTTTAAGGATGTATTCTTCTGACATTTCAGTCTTGTCATGCTTGTTGAACTCTCGTTTTTGAATAATTTCCAAAACATGTAATACAAGTGGAAAATATCAATGAATTTTAAAAATGTATATGACCAAACTTAACTCTGTGAAAAAAAAATAGTATATACAATAAGTAGTTTTTGAGAAATACATTTTTCAAATTTTACAACAACATGAACAAATCAAGTCAGGTTTTTTTAGCCAAAATGTTGAGTAAATGGGTGAGGGGTACAAGAAATTATTTAACCAGAAAAATGTACATACCATATCACTTTTTTCTTTTCAAATTTCTTTGATATATATTTTTTCAATCATTTTTAACAAAGAAGTTGAAATAATATGCAATTTCTTCTTAAAATAGAGAATAATCACAAATTACAAAATTGACAGCATGGTAAATTTGACATGAAAAAGCATTAAAATATGATGAAAATTTCTTATATTAACACAAACCGATAATTTTTTTTAAATTAAATTTATTCAAATTGGTCCACTTCATATTTATTGAAAGAATGAAAAAAAGTGTAATTGTGGAACTGTGATTTTTTTTTCACGATTATGGTCTAAAGATGGATAAAAATTGATGAAAAATGAGAAAATCAAAAAATTTCAAAGGGCCATAGCAAAAAAAGAAGTGAACCACCATCTGATTTTTTCTTCACGAAATATTTTTTACAGTTATATAAATCCGAAAGTCAGGTTAAGAAAAAAAGCTGAATTCTAGAATTTTTTTGGCTCCTCAGAGGTATACATCCTTAAGCAAGATTTTATTAATTTATTTTTATAAGTCATGTAAGTATTATGGTTGAGGTATTGAGACTATTTTAACGAAAACATGTTTAGCACTTAATGTTGACATACTGATAACCCCCATTTTAACCATATGTATGGTCTTTGTTGTGTAATTGGTCTACTTTGATATTAGGCCTAAATTTGTCTTATGGCTGTTCAAACTATTCTTAAAAAAAGGCTAAGAGAATCAATGAAAAGGAGTTTTGATTTATATTCAGACTATCTTTAAAATTAAATGTTTGTACTTTTCAGAGATGTACCACAGGATTATTCTGAGTTTATGCAGCATTCCTATAACATATTTAACAGAGGACTTGATAGAGAGTTATACAGACAGGAACAAGAACTATCGGTAAGTTTTAAACATTGAGATAAAGTTGATACTATGAAGACTTTAATTTTCATGGTTTGACCTCAAAGTATCACTCATGTGTAGTATCACCTCTGAAAATAGATAACCCTGAAACAGTGAAAAAATGGATGGGAAGTCTAATTTTCATTATTTTCTAAGATGTGCGGACAAGTAAAGTTTAGTGATACTAATTCTTATTAATGTAGCTACTATTTCAGGCTGTTAATTACTGTAAACCAACTTATTTTCGCGGATACATAATTTCGCGTTTTACCTTTTTTAGACCATTTTGCGGCTATTTAATTTCGCGATTTTCTGAAGTTCAATAAGGAATGATCCATGTATAACATATTCGCCACGATTAATATTCGCGTTATTTTTCTATTCGCGAAAGTCGTGAAAATAAATCGCTCGAGAAAATAAGTTGGTTTACAGTATACTTTATTGGCTTTCTTTCTCTTCAAATCCCCAGAATCAGAAAGGGTGGTACCTGTTCAATGAAGATTGTGATAAGTTCAAACTTGTTTAAATATAAGAATAAGAAAACCATGGTATTATTGCCATTGAGACAACTCTTTACTAGAGACAAAATGACATAGAAGTTAACAACTTTAAAAACACACTAATCCTTCAACTATTCATTTCATGTTTTGTCATCTTATAAAATGTAAATAGGAAAATATGTATATTTTATTTGTAGAAAAAGAAGCTTAGTGAGATTATGATGGAGAGGAAACTTGATTTGAAGATTCCAGCCCCTAGTAGACATAAAGTTAATTCATTATCGTCATCTATATCAACACCTGCCTCAGAGAAGAAGCCATCATCAGCTGCTATCAAAGGTATGAAGAAGCTTTATTTCAATTGAATGATTTATTAAAGGTATCATTTTGTTAGTTAAAAAGAAAATAGAAGGTCAAGAACTGTAGATGGACCATGTCACAGATTTTGCTAAAATTTTGCATGCAACTTTATCTGTAATATCAGTAATATTTTAGACAAGAGAATGAATGCCTTATTTTTTTCTTTCAATTTTCAGTTTTTCACTTGACCTGAAAATGAACTCTTAAGGATTAGTAAGTACTATTAGCTCCAAATATCTGTTTTAAAATATTGCTTATTTGTTATTTTCAGAAATGGTACAGAGAGTTGATGGGGACCCTCCACCATTGTGGGGCCCACAGAGTGATGCTATAGGAAGGTCCATTCTAGCAGTACTGGAGAGAGATCCAAGAAAGTTTGATCATGTGGCCAGAAGTCTGCATGGGAGACAACTCCCAGGAGCACTCAGAAGCTTCATGTTGTCTGATGTTCTCTTCAAAGAAGAAAGGAAAAGATTGCATGAAGGGTGAATACTTGATTGTGATTTGTAGATTTTACTTACTATGAATTCATTGTTATTTGTTGGAAACCATTTTTAACCGGATTTTTGTGACAAAAATGTCGGTTATTGATTTGGGGATGTACGGCGGGCGGGCGGTCGGGCAGTCGGGCGGGCGGGCGGGCGGCAATCAAATGTTGTCCGTGCATTAACTCATGAACCGTTCAACCAAAGCTTTTAAAATTTTAATATGTTATTACTGACAACTATTCGAAGGTCAAGTTCAATAATGGCGATTTTGACTTTTACCGTTCAGGAGTTATGGTTCTTGAAAGATTGAAAAATGGAGTTGTCCGTGCATTTACGCATGAACTGTTCTACCAAAGCTTCCCAAATTTTAATATGTTGTTACTTATGAAAGAATGGAGGTCAAGTTCAATAATGACGATTTTGACTTTTACCGTTCAGGAGTTATGGTTCTTGAAAGATTGAAAAATGGTGTTTCCCGTCGTGTCCGTGCATTTTCTCATGAACCATTCAACCAAAGCTTTTGAAATTTTAATATGTTGTTACGGATGACAAAATAGAGGTCAAGTTCAATAATGACGATTTTGACTTTTACCGTTCAGGAGTTATGGTTCTTGAAAGATCGTAAAATGGCGTTTCCATTCAGGTTGTTGCATTTACTCATGAACCATTCAATCTAAGCTTTTCAAATTTTAATATGTTGATACTGATGACAAAATGGAGGTCAAATTTGATATTTACGATTTTCACTTTCACCATTCATCAGTAATGGTTCTTGTGATATTGCCAGGACACAAATAAATGTTAATAAATCCGGTTTGCTGTCGTTGTGACAGCCTCTTGTTCATGGATTTCTTGAGTACAGGGAAACCATGAATTTAAGTGTTCAACCAACTATGAATGTTCTGTATATAAATATATGCTGACTTAAGGAAAACCACAAAATCTAATATCCACGAAAATGGAACTTTTCCTGAATCAACGAAAACTGATACTCATGAAAATAAATGAATCTATTGTATAGTTTTCAGGAAAAGAGAAAAAAAATTATAGTCCGTTGATTCTTTTAACGTTGTTGTAAAGTATAATTAAGCAACCATAAATTAATGCCTGTTATTTTAGTGTTGACCTAAATTTGAACTATAAAGAGATAATAAAGCTTTTTTTAGCAGAATTTTCCTTTTTGGCTTAATTCAATTCGGAAAGTTTTCCTCAAATGTTAGTGAAATTATTGAATCTGTGAAAATTATCTGAAAATGGATAAAAATTCATTCATAGGGTACATAGAAATTAAATCCAGAGTTTTAGGACATGTTTAAACTAATCTCTTCAAGCACACAATTATATAGATAATTTTTCAATAATACTTAAATAGTGTATAAACTATAAAATTTCTTTATGATTTTCAAGAGAGCCGAGTGATTGGTAAGTCTGTGTGACTAGATATTGTGCTAAAGAAAGGTGACATTGTGATAAAATTATGGAAACTGCATGCAAAGAGCTAGTATAGTAATCAAATACATTGCAGAATCAGCAGAAACACAGAACTCTTATATGTACTTAAGAATGTGTTTTTTTTTACTGAAAATTTATACCTGAGTTAAGCAAATTTTCTTGTAAGTGGTCAATTTTAATTTTAATTATCAAGAGCCATTGCAAATAAAAATTAGAAGTAAAAACTTAAAACTATTGGAAATCTAGTTGATATTAGAATCAAGCTGTTCATTTGAGAATTATTATTTCCAAACATTACAATATGAATAGCTCTTGATAATATAAACAGAATTCTCATCAAGGATTTTAGAAGGCAAGTCCTGGGAATCGTCATCTTTGGTCAGTGTGAAATTTTATGGCTATATAATTTTTATGCCCCATTTATGGGCATTATGTTTTCTGGTTGTTCCTCCGTCTGTACTTCAGGTTAGTTTTTGGTCAGGTAGTTTTTGATGAAGTTGAAGTTCTATCAACTTAAAACTTAGGACACATGTTCCTTATTATAAGATCTTTCTAATTTTAATGCCAAATTAGAGTTTTGACCCCATTTTCATGCATCATGGTCCACTAAAACATGGAAATAGATACTGTGATTGGGGCATCCTTGTACTATGGACATATTCTTGTTGTATTTGTGTCAATGAGAGCAGTGAATAGACATCAAGTTTAGATTTTTTTTAAAATTTTGTTGTTAAATGATAGAAATTACTTAAAGATTTTTATGAATCCAGAACTCATGGACATGTCTTAGGGAGAACTCTACTAATTTTGTGAATTTCAAGACAATTTTTTTATTATTTGGTGTAATTTTCATCAATTTCATAACAATCATGAATATTCCTATACATACATTTTACTTATACATTGTAATTGGAATAAGTGTGATTTATATTAATGAATAATATGTATATTAATGATCTCTTACCAATTGATTAAAATCATCATCTTCTAATGACACATTAATGTATGTATAAAATCATGATTCCTTGCCATGTTAATGAATTAGATTGATCAAAAACTAGTTCAGTTTAAATCAGAGACTATTAAGCTTGGTTTTACCATTTTTATATGCCAAATAATGACATTGAAAGAAATCAGTAATGACAGTTCCTTAAAACACTTTTTTAAATGTTTAGTATATACTAGAATATGTCTGTAAAAATAGTGGTACAATTAGGTAAGTATTGAAAAAATAATTTTGCAGGCAGTTTGTTGAATAACCATGTGCAAAAGCATAAAAGACATGGATTAATTACTCTCCCTAATTTGGATATTTTCTCAAAAATTGGTGTTTTCAGTTAAAAAAAGATTGTTTCAAAGACAAATTTAGGAAGTTCAAAACACTACATTTATATGTTATTATACAAATATTTCTCACTGTGTATTGTTTCACAGGAGTTGCGGCTCAATGAAATTGTTCTTTTTCTTTAGTAGTACATGTAGAGTATAGATTGAAATGACATAAAACGTAGTGAAAAACATGACGGTTCGAGTTTGAGTTGTCTGCAACAAAACACATTGTATTAGGAATATTAAAAAATAAAAAACAACAAGACACACGCAGTACATCAGAAATAATGGCTAAAAGGAGAAAAAAAACATCATGGAAACTTGTACTTGACCAATAGTGTACTTTTGTACTTTTGCTAGGAAAAATAGTGCTTTCTTCATTTGCAATGTGTGGGTGAAAGTTTTGAAAAGGAGCATCTTATATACTATTTTATTAGGATATTGCTAAAGAGAAATGGGTTTAAAAGCAATTTGCATATTTTATATTAACTAAAGAGTTTCTGAGGTAATCAGCATGATCAGGTGATCTCCATATCTAATTCTTCAACAGATAATTTCAGATATGGCAAGTAGAAACACATTCTAGTCTAGCTCATGTCATCTGAAAAAAGGATAACTTCCTAATGATTTTTCAGTATGTGAAAGTGATTATCAATTAGATTTTTAAGATCATTGGTTTTGTGTGTAAACTCTAGTTCCTCTCATAGCCAACGTTGTCAACTTAACAATTCTCTTTTGTATGCACTGGTTGACATCACAAATTCTGATAATTCAGGATTTTTGCAATATTTTTATTATTGATAAATTTGGAGATATGTGTCCAATGATTAAAAACACCCATTTAAAAAAAAATGACACCTTTTTTTTTGTTCAATATTTTCTGTAACTGTTATTATCTCCCATTATCATACATTGTACAACAATTGCAATGATAAATGCATGCACATAATTCTGAGTTTATAGTGCAATATGGAAATTATTCGTTTTATAATGAAAATGTTTTGCATTTTTAGTAATGTTGAGAAAGTTGTTAGAGAAAGGTTTGCTAAAGCTGTCTCCAGAGGAATAGAAGATTTGAAGATAAGCAGGGCCACATTTTCACCAATTCATGGTCTCATACAGACTGCTGTTATTGAGGTAAAATAACCTATTAAAAAAGAAAATAGATTTTTTTTTTACATGTTTTTGAAGCACTGTGTATGTATTTAAAGACCAAAATAATGTAAACATTAAAAGTTTAGCCAAAAAATAACCCTTTACTATAAACCCCTTCCAAATGCACTTGAGAATTAATATAGAATGTAATCGAAACTTGAAATAAAAATTGGCTTGAGGATTTTTTTGTTTTTTAGTGTCATTTTAACATTTATATTTATATTTCTTATTTCTGACACCCTTTAACTCACATTTATTTTATATATATTTTCAGACATACAATAAAACAACCAGTATGGTTGCTTACAAATCTGATTCTCACATTAAAGAATCTTGTCGTGCACTGAACGTGCTGTATGTCTATGACAGAAGTTATGAACCTTATCTTATACATTGGCTGTTCCCATTACAACTGGCTTTCCAAAGGAGTTCTAATACTACAACTGAAATAGGTAAAATACTACTATTTTGTCAGTATACCCTTTGACACCAATACCAAATAAGAAATTAAATGAGTAAAATTGGAATGTAGAGCTTGACATATTATAAAGACACTTGTTGGACTATATTGATATTTAGATGTCATTTTGGGAAATTTGTGTCATTGAGCTGCTTTCTTATCGACATATACTCAGGTATCTTTTAATTTTCATCATACAAGTATAAATTTATTATGGTAAACATGTGATAAATACATGGCCAATATCACCTCAGACACATATGTACATGTATTTAGCTAATTTAAAAAAAGATTGCACCCACATATAAATTAAAGTTTTATTTCGAAATTATGTAAACATTGTCTTCTCTAACAGTGTCTTGTTCCCTGCTATCAATTCAAGCAGGAAAACTCAAAATACATGTATGTTCTTTAACAGGTGAACACATATATGAAGTTGCCATGTACTTAGATCCAGTTCATGTATAATATATGTGTATATTTTCAGGTGAACATGTATATGAAGTTGCCATGTACTTAGATCTGTTAAACTCCAACTGTTTTCCTACCTGGCCTCAGGTGTTTGCTATAGCAGAACAAGTCATGAATACAATGATGTTGACCGACCCTGACCTTTATACTCATCTGAAATCCATAGCAACAACAAATGTCAAGGTCAACAAAAAGGTACATATTTTGTTCTTTCTTTATACATGTGCTTACCTAAAAACCATAGTAACACAAATGTCAAGGTTAGCAAAAAGATATATCACCTTTTCTCTGATCTTTATATGTGTGCTTATCTAAAAACCATAGTAACACAAAACGTTAAGGTCAGCAAAAAGGTACTTCAACTTTTCTCAGATCTTTATACATGTGCTTTCCTAAAAACCATAGTAACACAAACTGTTACGGTCAATAAATGGAACTTGATCTTTTTTTACCTGATCATTAATTCTGTAAATTCATTTGACATTATCTTGAATAATGCATATATTATTTGCCACTGGATGTTTCAGCATTCATTTATAAATCTATCAACAAAAAATCAAGATATCTTTACACATTGTAATTTCTTAATTTAACTTCACCATTTAAGTAGACAGATAATATGAATAAATTTACTTAAACTTTTATTATGTGCTGTATTTTCTTTTCTTTCCAGACAAACATCTGTTGTAATATAAAGCTTCCAAGTAACACACTTTGACATTAGATTTGAAATTGGATACCATTGTATTAAACATTGACAGATAGCTTTAGGTTATCATGGTTATCATATAATGGGGAAATGTAACAATAAAGAATTTATCAAAGCTCTTTCATTTACCATTTTAAACTCTCGTGTACATTTTGGGGTACTTGTTCTTTTCCCAATGGAATGTCTGGTATAAAAATAGAATGATCTCAAATTAAATTGAAATAATACTTGTATAATTACAGGAATTTCTGCATCAGTTGATTAGTATAGAGAAAGCTAAGGCTGAGGAACTTCTGAAGGCTACTCCAGGAAGTAAAAGAGAAGAAAATATTACCACTGAATTACTGGCTGACCCTCTGGTTTTCTTCAGACGGTGGATAGGGGAGGTAATTACCAATTGTTACAAAAATAATAACTCCAATTATTGGCTTATTCTCTAATAATTTGCATAAGTTGGATTTGATTGGTCAATATAAAACATGTAAAAGTTTATATGTGTTAACAAAAAGATACTGTTAAATTATTAAGACATATCCATTTGATAAGTGCTGACATTTTTTCTGGTTAGAATTATAAATGATAATATAAACTTTAATTTAGGAATGTATTATTGAGTTTAAACTATCATAATTCAATGAATTAAAGCTAAAAAAAATTATTTTAAGCAAGGAATCACATTATGGATTCAAAAAGGATATATTACATTTACTTTCTAAACAAAAGATAGGCTTTTTGATCATTGAAGCACCTGTAATTTTATATTCTTCAGGGTACGTTTAAATTAACTGAAAACAACATGAAAAGTTTAACAAGAAATGAACTATGCTCCTTACAATTTATCTCATTTTTCAAATGATGGAAATGAAATGAGGGTCTAATGAGTATGCCCGAATGTTCTAATTTGGTTATAAAAATATTCATCACTAGGATTTGTGAACTTTTAATTTTTCCGTATCAGTGTATGGGAGATAAATTTTCTCATTGATAATGCTACTCTTAATAATCTTCCATCTCAGTTATGTATTCCATGAATTATTTCTTACATGTGTATATGCTTTAGGGGTTCTTGAGTATCTTAGATTCCATTGATTATTTCTTACATCTGTAAATAGAGTTATGCTTTCCATGAGTTATTCCTTACATTTGTATTTAAAATTTTGAAGCCTTTAGGGGTTGTTAGTATGTTAGGTTCCATGAATAATTCCTATCATGTGTATATAGAGTTATGTATTCTATGAGTTATTTCTTACATGTGTATATGTTTTAGGGGTTTGTGAGTGTGTTAGATACACCAGGAGTAATGTATGTATGGGACCAGCTGTTTATGCAGAATTGGAGCGACAGTGTCCTGAAGAACTTCAGTCTGGCCTTGGTAGAACTTCTAAGATACAAATTCATGGAGGCTAGAGATTACAAAACTATGAAAGAGGTGCTTAAAAATATTATTAAACTGAAAGTTCTCTCAATACAAGCATGAAACTGATTTTATAGCTATAAATACGTTACCATCATAAATTCTGAGTGTAACCCCAATTGCGTCATAGGTCAGATGGAAAATCCCAACTAAAAATAAACGTACTCTCACTGGTCCGGACATATACCCCTGTTTGCCCATATTCTTCCATTCAATTTCCATCTGCGACATCGGTCACACGTGCACATCAAGTTTTACAGATTCAACAGAGAAGTGTTTAGTTTTTTGAATAGCTTAATTGCTTTTCATATATATTGTGTATTTTATTGGAAATATATTCCCTTGTTTTGTTTAAATTTCTAAACAAATTATTTGTGTTTTTGACTAAAGTAAAATTTATTATGGACTTTAATTTGAATAGTCCGTATGTAAGTATTCCTGGTTCGGACTATCTCTTAGATGGGTCACTACCTTTAAGTCCCCCCCAAACTACCAGTACATTGACCGGAGTTTCGACAACGGTGTCTGGTATTGCTACCTATCCGACCCTTTCACAAGGTTCGGCCATGCATTTTGGGGGGTACCTACGTCAACTTCGGTGACTCATACTTTATCTAGGTCTGTTAATTCAGCGGGTACTATTAGTTCTGTCCCAGGTACAGCTATGGGCTTGAACTTGCCAGGTTCTAGACCCCCATTATCCTATTGTGGGTATATGCTTCCCAACACGGGCACACAACCTTTACCCTCATGGTCTCAGCCACCTTGGCCACAGTCTTACCCTTATGGTGGGTTTATGCCAAACCAACCTGGTTTTTGGCCTTATAGGGACAATTTCTATGGTCCCCCTTCTGGGGTAGCTACTGCACCACCTTTAGCTCCTGCTCTACCCGTAGCAGTATCTTTGACTTCTGCAGTAGCTCCTTCTACCACCGTACCTGACTCTCAAGCTTCTAGTTCTTCTCATGGTACTCAGGTTTCTGATCATGAATCACCTTTGGATGGTTTACAGAAGTTACTTTTAGACTTTGGTGAGTCTTTCAAGGCTGAATTTAGTACTCTATCCAGTCGTATGACTCTACTGGAAAATAGAGTTTCTTCTCATCAACCTTCTCCAGCTAAGTCTGTAGAATGTGATGAGAGGGAGGATGACGAGCTTTCTGTTTCCCCTGGGAGTCATGAAAGGGCTTTCCTCACTGATGAGGATGTTGAATGTTCTTCTTCTCCCAAGGTATCGAAGACGGCCCCTGAGCCTTCTTCTAAGTCAGCTCAACAACCTCCCACCAAGGAGACTGAGGATCCTCCTTCCTTGAAGGATCTTAGGGATAAGGTGTATACCTTGATGAGGGATGAAGCACATATCCCTTTTCTCTCTCCTTCCAAGCCGAAGAAACCTTCTTCAACTTTTGAAGCTTCCTGTGGTATTTCTCAGGATACTGTGACTTCTCACAATTCTTTTCCTGAATCTGGCCATATGACTTTTGCTTTACAATTTATTAATGAAGGTATCGCTAATTCTGCTAGTGAAAAGGTTGCTAATAACAATATCTCAGGATTTGGAATGTCATCCTTTTCTGATCAGGTTAAGTACAAGGATTTTGATATCTTTGATTCTTCACTGGGTAGACTTGTTCCCAGTTGTGACAAATCTATGTCATCTTTATTGGGAAAAAAGCCAGTAGATGGTCTTCGTCTCACTCAACCTGTTTGGTCAAAGACTGAGAATCTCCTTCGTAGTGCTTCTCAAGTTCTTGGCACAGCCGAACATTTTCTAGCTGCAACCGGACATTTGCTTAACAGCGAAGATTCGGTTGTTCCAGCAGAAGTACGATCCTTCTTACTTCAACTGGATAAAGCTTTAGGTTCATCTCAGTTGCTTTTAATGGGTTCTATTGCTAATTGCACCCTATCTAAAAGAGCAGAGTTTCTTGAAAACATTTCTATCGCTGAGCCTTTGAAAGATTCTTTACTGAAATCTCCACTCTCTGACAAGATGTTTGGTTTACCCTTACAGCGGGTTCAAGAGGAACTCAGCAAAAACCCTCCTCCAGTCAAAGTTAGTGTACAAGTTACTAATGGCAAGAGGTCGGTTAATGCTACATCTAGTTCTAATAGTACTTCTGCTTCAGGTGGTCCTCCTTCTTCTGCTAAGAAAAGGAAGAATAACTACGGCAAACCGCAGAACAAACCCAATAACTCAGGAAAAAGCTCAGGTAAGCCTTCTGGTGGTTTTAAGGGTTCCAAGAAACCTGGGTCTAGTACCTAGGTTCTTGCCCCCTCGTACGTTATTGACAGCTTCCCCAGGGGAAAATTTACAACAAGTTCCTCAAAAATCAATACCAGTAGGGGGAGGTTAAGTTTTTTCCTAAATCAGTGGAAGAAAATTACCTCAGACTGTTATGTGCTGTCAATAATTCGAGGGGGATTAACACTTCAGTTCAAGAACCCACCTCCTCTATCTGCAGTTCCAATAAGTTTGTCTCATACACAAGACCCAGTCAAGTGTCAACTTCTATCAGTAGAAGTGGACACTATGTTACAAAAAGCTGCAATAGAGGAGGTGTCGATCTTAACTCTGTCTCCGGGATTTTATTCCCGTCTTTTTCTGGTTCCAAAGAAGACTGGAGGAATGAGGCCAGTCATAGACCTATCTATTCTGAACAAATTTCTTATTGTTCCCCACTTCAAAATGGAAACAAACAGATCCATCAGGGCTTCAATCCTTCCAGGAATGTGGACTACTTCTCTGGATCTTTCAGACGCGTATTTCCACATTCCCATTTCCAAAACTTACAGGAAATACCTTCGCTTCGTTTGGAACAACAAAGTTTTCCAGTTCAAGGCTCTCCCTTTTGGCCTGTCTACAGCCCCTTTGGCTTTTACCAAAATCATGCAGGCAGCTATAGCTCACCTACATTCCCTGTCTATTCAGATTCATTCCTATCTGGACAATTCCCTTCTCAAGGAATTTTGCCCAATCAAATTGAGGGTTCAGACAGACTTGGTCATCAATTGTTTTCTGTCCCTAGGCTTCCTTATCTCTTGGAAAAAGTCAGAGATAATTCCGTCTCAAGACTTTGTTTTCCTGGGAGAACATTTCCTAACCAGTGTAGGCCTAGTCCTCCCACCAGAGGAGAAATTTACAAAACTATGTCAGAAAATACATTTATTCCTGACGGTTCAATCAGTCACAGCACGTCAATTCTTGCAACTTCTGGGTCTATTGAACTCTCTGGCAGATGTAATTCCATTGGGACGACTTCACATTCGTCCGCTTCAGTTTTATCTGCACAAGTTATGGATTGCAGCTTCACAAGAATGGGAAGCATTGATTCCAATCACTCAGCCTTTATTTCCACACCTTCAATGGTGGTTAGTACGGGAAAATGTAATGAGGGGCCTATGTCTGTCCCCTCAAGTTCCCAGTCTAACATTATTCACAGATGCCTCCACCCTCGGTTGGGGAGCATATCTGGAGGGGCTTACAATCTCGGGAGTCTGGAGTCCAGATCTTTTGGAAGAGCATATCAATGTATTGGAAATGAAAGCAGTTCTGTTTGCACTGAATCATTTCCAAATGTCTCTAAAGAATCAGTCTGTCATTCTGGCCACGGACAACACAACAGTTGTAGCTTATCTCAAGAATCAGGGAGGAACTCATTCACCTTCTCTTTATCAGATAGCCAGAGACATTCTCCTTCTGTGTTTTCAACTCCAGGTTCATCTAGTGGTGAGACATATTGCGGGGCACCTCAATATTCTAGCCGACACTCTATCCAGATCCCTTGCTCCAGTAAACACGGAGTGGGAACTACTTCAAGTAGTTTTCAAAGCTGTGACTCTTCATTGGGGGTCACCTCAGATAGATCTGTTTGCGACCAGTCTCAATCACAAACTTCTAACATTTGTGTCTCCGGTTCCAGATCCAAAATCTTTTGCGGTAGACGCAATGAGCCTATCTTGGAAAGGAATGTTCGGGTACGCCTTCCCTCCTTTCAGGTTTCTCTCCCCAGTACTTCAGAAAATAGCAGGGGAAAATTGCAAGATCATAGTTATTGCTCCAGCATGGCCAAAACAGTCTTGGTTTCCAGACCTTCTGCGCCTATCATGTGCTTGTCCTCTGGTTCTACCTCTGAGACCAGACCTTCTGTCTCAAATCAAGGGCAAGGTTCTTTATCAAAATCCAGAAAAACTTCATCTACACGCCTGGCTTCTCTCAGGGTTAGCCTCAGAAAGAGAGGTTTTTCTGAAGGAGCAACCAAGCATCTCACAAAGTCTGTCAGAGACTCCACTAGCATTGTCTATGATGCAAAATGGTCAATCTTCTCAGATTGGTGTAGTGAGCGGGAAATTGATCCTTTCCAAGTCACTGTACAACAATTAGCAGACTTTCTAGTTTTTCTTTTTGAATCCAAAGGATTATGTCCCTCTACTATTAAGGGATATAGATCAGCTATCTCAAGAACTATTCATATTTCTGGTGGCCCAGATTTTGGAATCAATGAGCATATTTCTCTTTTGGTTCGTAGTTTTAGTCTTGAAAGACCAAGACAAAAAACTTTAGTTCCTAAGTGGGACCTTGGACTAGTTTTATCCTTTTTAAAACTTCCTCCTTTTGAACCAGCAGAAACAATAGATTTAAGGTTTCTTTCCTATAAATGCTGTTTTCTTTTAGCTTTGGCTTCTGGACGGAGAAGGAGTGAAATCCATGCCTTCTCTATTTCTGATGCTTGCCTTCGATTTAACAGGGATAAATCTTCTGTTACTCTTTTAACGGATCCTGCTTTTTTGGCAAAGAATCAGATTCCAGATAAGGGTGCAGAACCAGTTGTGATTCCTGCACTCCCTAGTGATTCTATTTCTGTACTTTTATGTCCAGTAAGAATCCTATCTATTTATCTGGAAAGAACGTGTAGTTTACGTTCTGTTTCTAACTCAAGACTCTTTATTCCTATTAAAAAAGGAATCTCAGATCTTTCTGTTAAAACTATTTCTACTTGGATATGCAAATGCATATCTTTAGCTTATGGTTCTTCTAAGGCAGAACTTTTAAATAGTTTTAATGTTAAAGCTCATGATGTTAGGGGTATCTCTACATCCTGGGCTCTGTTTAACAGTGCATCTTTAGAAGAGGTACTGTCTGCAGGTTTCTGGAGAAATGAGAACTCTTTTATATCTCACTACCTCCAATCTATGGCTACTTTTGCCGAAAGTTTATACTCTCTTGGACCTATAGTTTCAGCACAAAGATTGAACTTTCCTCCTGTTTCTTCTGTTACAGGGGATTCAGCTTTACGTTAGATTCTGTTACTCAGAATTTATGATGGTAACGTATTTATAGCTATAAAATATTCAAATTTTAAAGTAAATTTGGATTTTATTAGATAAATACTTACCATCATAAATTATAGGTCCCACCCACCTCCCCTTCATCCCCTTTCCTTATGTTTCTGTCTTGAGGAAATTGAATGGAAGAATATGGGCAAACAGGGGTATATGTCCGGACCAGTGAGAGTACGTTTATTTTTAGTTGGGATTTTCCATCTGACCTATGACGCAATTGGGGTTACACTCAGAATTTATGATGGTAAGTATTTATCTAATAAAATCCAAATTTACTTTAAAATTTGAATATTTCATAATTTAACTCATTTTAATTAAATTTTTAAAGAATGAAAGTGTAGACGGAATATCTGTGCATGATTAATTTAGTCTAAATAATAAGAATGTAGATTAAATATATGACTATAAATGTTTAAACTTTGTATTTGTTATGATATTCATATTTATGAACAACATAAACCCGATAAAAAACATGTTGATATCAGGTGATCTGGAATGGTAAGCAGATCCTGCTTTACTAATGGCCAACCTTCATTCTGGATCTTCCACTGTTTTTAATAGATATTTATGAGATATTCTGATTTTTATGCCCCACCTACTATAGTTTGTCCGTCCGTCCATCCGTCCGTCCGTTCGCTTCAGGTTAAAGTTTTTGGTCAAGGTAGTTTTTGATGAAGTTAAAGTTACATCAACTTGAAACTTAGTACACATGTTCCTTATGATATGAACTTTCTAATTTTAATTCCAAATTAAAGTTTTGACCCCAATTTCACTGTCCACTGAACAAAGAAAATGATAGTGCGAGTGGGCATCCATGTACTATGGACACATTCTTGTTTTTTCCAATTACATGTAGACTACTCACTTGTCATACAGCATGCTTTTTTACAGTGAAAAATCACATAAATATTACCACTTGTTGAATAAAAAAATGGCTCAATACTTGGATTTAAAGATTTAAAAATTTAAAGTTGTCATATTTACATTGCAGGTATTTCTTTTTGAGCCAAGCAAGTTATACACAGTAGATATTCAAATGGCATGGATCCATTTAGAGAGTGGCAAAGATCTTATGGAGGTCCCTTATCTTAATAGAAGAAGAATACAGTAAGTTACAAAAATGTTACACCAAATATTTACACAAGCTCTAAAAAGATATTGAGAGTGTCCAGTTCAATTTTAACTTGATCAATTGATATTTAAAGGGGCATTAGCTAAGATTTTAAAATAAATATCGTAACTTTTCTTATGATTCTTGCTTTAGTAATTTTCTGCTTTGAACAGGAATAGTAATACACACTCTAACTTAACCAAATAATAAAGCTGCATGTTGAAATAGGACTTTTCTGTTTATGCAAATAATTTGATCAAAAATCTTACAAGAAAATATGATCTAAAGTCATAAATTTTTCAGTTAAACTTACAATCAATTTTGGTGTAAGAATTTTATTGTGAAAAGAGCTTGTCTTTTAAATTTATATATCGTTCATGTCTCCTATTTTGTATGTATTTTTAGACCGGGTGTATCCAGAATGAGTCAGTTACCATCAGCCCCAATGACACCTTCTTTACCTGGGTTGTTGCCATCTGTTGATCTGAAGTGCTTAGTATTGAAGTTAGTGATACCATCCGAGATCATTGAAAGGGTAAATATTCTTAAATTTTGACAATTTTCCTGTTTTTATTGTGCCCAACCTATGATAGTACAGGGTCATTATGATTTTTGTTGTTCGGTCGTTCGTTCATCATTTTGTTTGTCCGTCTGTCCCACTTCAGGTTAACATGTTTTGGTCAGGTAGTTTTTGATGAAGTTGAAGTCAACTTGAAACTTAGTACTCATGTTCCCTGTGATATGATTTTAATGTTACCTGTGATACAATTTTAATGTCAAATTAGAGTTTTGGCCACAATTTCACGGTCTACTAAAAATAGAAAATGATAGTGCAAGTGTAGCATGTACTATGTACACATTATTGGTATGCCACAATTTCCTAAATGCAGGAGTTTTGAATTTCTTCCTGCATGGTATTAGTTTTAAACATATTTATTTATAGTGGATTGGGAAACAAGTTTTGCAACTTATATTAATCCCTTTCCACTTTGCGGGTGCGAGTGCTGCCTTGTAGCGACATTAGCCTGCTCTTTTTCGAAATCTACAAGGGTGTCTTTAATGTGCAAGAGATATGGCTCTCTCTTAACACGGGTCAGCCATTTATCGTCCCCTTCTGACGGACTATCATTGTTTCCTCAAGACCATACTCACAAATGGTGTCAAGGGAGAGCCGAAAATTCAGTCCCTGAAATTTTCATCTCATGGTATTGTCAATTCACTTGAAAGATTTTATATGTTTAAATCAATTAGTCATATTCAAACAAAGGGATTGGATAAATTTGTCGATAGTGGTTTATATGAAATATATTGGAGATGAATTTGTATTCTAATTTAAATGATGAGTTTCTTGAAAGAAAACATTAGTTCAGTAGTAAAGCATTGAAGAGCAGTCTCAGTGTCTAGTGTTATAGTATCATCGTCTTAAGAGCAAGGTCCAGCCTTTGGATCTTTGCAAGGTCAAAATAAAGATTTAAAACTTGGTATTTGCTGCATTTAAGAGTAAGAGCAAAAATGAATCTTATTTATATCTGATTACTTTGCATTTTTTGCCAGCAACAGCTAACTAAAGAATATTTTATTCAGAATTTATAGATATAGGAAGATGTGGTGTGAGTGCCAATGAGACAACTCTCCATACAAATAACAATTTAAAAAGTAAACCATTATAGGTTAAAGTACGGCCTTCAACACGGAGCCTTGGCTCACACCGAACAACAAGCTATAAAGGGCCCCAAAATTACTAGTGTAAAACCATTCAAACGGGAAAACCAACGGTCTACTATTTATATCTAACTTTTTCTCGAACTATTTGTGATTTTCTGCAGGAGCCATGGGTTGCTAATATTGATCCCAAATATTTGAAATTAAACGTAACTGCCTACTTTGGAAGTGTTCGTCTACGTACTAGAATGTCACTCAAAGATGCCGTTGCACTGGACATAGAAAAAGATAACTATGGAAACACTGTTTATGAGATTTACTATCTAGAGGAAAAATTTCTGTTTGAGAATTTAGACATTGCAGAATATGATGTTGAAAAGGAGCTTGGTGCTAATCCATATTGTATGTTAAAAGTGGAATATACAAAACCTGGTACATTTGCACAAAGTAAGTTGTTTATATTTATTGACATTTGGTCTGTGGTTGTTAGTTGTCTCATTGTGTCTCATTGACAATCTAACTACATCTTATTCTTATGATGACTTTGTAGCTATAGAAACCATTAAAATACATTCTTTTTTACTTCAGTGTTACACTTTAAGCAAAAAATGTGTTATGAATAAACCAGGTGAATTGGTGTTTTCACAAGTGAAAAGCATTGTTTTACTTTTGTGTTAAGATTGATGCAATCAAAACCCTATGAAACTGACTCGAATCTAAGGTTTATAACTACTTTTGAGATACAAAAAAATATAGTGCATTGTTTATAACATTCTATTAAAACATCCTGTCAATGAACATATCCAGAAATTTATCAATCAAATATATGCTCAGATATTCAAGTTACAAAATGATGTTCTACTTGTCAAGAAAATTATATAACTTGTTCAAGGTGCAGGAATCTAATTTTTGTCGAGCCTGCAACTTTTGTTGCAGAAAGCTCGACATAGGGATAGTGTTCCGGCAGCGGCATCGTAAGCTAACTTCTTAAAAGCTTCATATTATAGAAGGTGGAAGACCTGGATGCTTCATACTTTGTATATAGATGCCTCATGTTACCAAGTTTCCTTCAGTCACATGTCCAATGTCCTTGACCTCATTTTCATGGTTTAGTGACTACTTGAAAAAAAAGTTATTTTTTTTGTAATGTGAAATTCCCTCTTATTACAAGTAATAGGATAATATATTTGGTATGTGCGTACCTTGCAAGGTCCTCATGCCCGTCATACAGTTTTCACTTGACCTCAACCTCATTTCATGGATCAGTGAACAAGGTTAAGTTTTGGTGGTCAAATCCATATCTCAGATACTATAAGCAATAGGTATAGTATATTCGGCGTATGGAAGGACTGTAAGTTGTACATGTCCAACTGGCAGGTGTCATCTGACCTTGACCTCATTTTTATGGTTCAGTGCACGTGGTTATAGTTAAGTTTTTGTGTTTTTGTCTGTTTTTCATATACTGTATGCAATAGGTCTACTATATTGGTGTATGGAATGATTGTAAGGTGTACATGTCTAGCTGGTATGTGTCATCTGACCTTTAGTGGTCAAAGTTAAGTTTTTGAGTTTTGGTCTTTTGATCTTATACTATATGCAATAAGTCAACTATATTTGGTGTATGGTGTATGTCAGTCGCTCAGATTGAATTTGATCTTGACCTCATTTTCATGGTTCATTGCTCAGTGTTAAGTTTTTGTGTTTTGGTCCGTTTTTTTAAAAACTTTAAGCAATAGGTCAACTCTATTTGTTGTATGGAAGTATTGTTAGCTGTACATGTGTGCCTGGCATTGTTCATCTCACCTTGATCTCATTTTCATGGTTCAATGGTCAATTTTTAGTTTTCTGGGTTAGTGTTAAGTTTATGTTTAAATTGTAATAAAGCTTTATATTTAGGACTATCAACATAATATCAATGATTAGTAAAGAAGGCGAGACATTTCAGCGTGTGCACTCTTGTTGTTCTGTAAATAGTGAGGTTATTGTTAAATACAATTAGAGTTACCTGCTTGATACAATCCAATGTTTTAATTTCTTTCCACTGATAAATTAGAGCAATCTTTACCAAGTACTTAGATTTAATGTAAATGATGCATGAGAGTTCTCAATAACATGATATCTATAGATTAACTTTGCTTATTAATTTCCAACTATGTCTTATCTCCACCTTATGCAGATAATGGTAAACAAAGAGGTATAACATATCACATGACATAACTATATTTAGCTTGGGGAAAACCATATATCCATGGTCAGACTATATTTAGCTTTACATTTGTGCTTATATGCATGTTTAATGTAATAATGTGTTTTTAATTAATTTTTTTAACTTGTTTTAATTTGATAATTTTGAATTTATTTGATGTACATGTAATGTTTTCTAATTATTAATTACGTGTTACTAAATGATAAAAAAAAAATGGTGATTGGACTAAAAAGATCATAGATGAAAGAGAGTAAATATAATTTGAGGTCCAGTTAGGATATAAAATATGTTTCTTTAAACATAAAGATGAAACAGGAAATGAAATTAAGAAATGAAAATGTATACAATGTGAAGTTTAACTGTTTCCTAATATTTCTAATTGAGTATGTCAAGGTTTTGAACAGTCTTGATCCAGTTTATATCTCACCCTGGATTCACCAGTTAAATACAAGAAATGCATGAAGATATTTTGTATTTTTTTTTATACTTTTGTTTATTCATCAAATGCACTGTATATTTTATCAGAATTTATCTATGTATTTTATTATTGTATAGCTATTATTATTATTGCAAATATAACCTGTTAACATATATTGTCCTAGCTTTGTTATTGTCTTTGTAAACTGTATTTTGCAAAGTTCAGTCGTCAATGTATAATAATTATATCAACCATGAATCCTTCTTGTTTTCATGATAAAATAAGAATTAATATATCAAAATATCCAATAAACTTCAGGGTACTGTATATGAGTAAGTATGAATGTTCATGGAGTACCAATTTTCATGGATTTGTAGGTCCCTCCAGTCCAAATGTTTGAAGTATTACTTGACAAAATGCTTATTTTCTATTGAATACAAAAGTGTTATCTTGAAATGATATATTAAAAACATTTCAAACCAACAATTTATTTCACAAACTACAAAAATTGATACCCTTGAAGAGAGGTAATTCCCAAGTATTAAAAAAAACTATCAATGTCCATGAATACTAGTTAGTTTTAAAAATAGGGGGTCCATTTATGGACAAAATAATGAATGAAAAAAAATTATGAATTACAGGCTCTAGCCTATGGACAGACACATAAAGTTCCCATGATTCAACATTGTTTCTGAATTGGTCCAATCGGCTCATTATAAGTGCTGTGGAGTTCACATTTTGCAATCTTAGTGTCCTGGATAAAGGACACATGACAGTGACATGGACCTATTCAAATGGTCCAGCTAGTCTGGTTCCCATGCAGAGATGGGTCCGATTACTTTCAATGTAATTGATTAAATTACAATTACTTTGTCATTTGTACGATTAAATTAAATTAATGATTACATCATTTCTGAAAGTATCTGATTAAATTAATGATTACATTGGCAAAGTAATCACGATTACATCTGATTACAATTAATTTAAAAACAAAACATTTTGAATGATGTGAATGAATAAACGTTCATAACTATAGCATTTTTGAGAAAGTATTTTATTTGGTTCAATTATAAAATGATAACTTCAAATTAAACTTCATTTATTTAAATAAACACCAAATTTCACTACATATATACATTACACTTTATCACCAATGATCTCCGAATTATTTTGAATTAAATTTAATAACGATATTTCATAATCAAGAGTTTTTTTGTTTGTCTTCTGACCTCTTTCATAATTTATATGTATTCCAAGTTGCAGTTTATGGAAGTTTAAATGTGGATGAAATAAAGTTACCAGTTAAAACTATGTTAAATTTTAAAAGAAATGTTTAATCAAATTGTAAACAATATGTAAGTACTAAAAATCATTGCATTTTACATGTCCAGTCCAAATACAAAAAAAATTTAAACAACATATTTGTCCAACTTTTAATTTAGTTTGTGCTAATTAGATAAATTTTCATGTCTGATTTATCTTTTATCATATATATTTCCCTACAGCTATACTCAATTGGTAATTGCAATAAAAACAAACATTAATTAGTCTCCTACCTGTCAATTCAAAGTTGACAAAAATCACAAAAATTAACAAAAGATTATAATTCAGGGTTAAAGAAAAGTATTACTTGAATATATAACAGTTATTATCAAATATTAATATAAAGATCATTATAAAACGATGAATATACATGTATGTACAATATCTTTTACCAAAAAGGTATATAATTGTATTATATGTCTCTACTTAGGCTAATGATGATTTTTCAATACTGTAACTTTATTTTTTACTGAAGTAGACATGCTTGAAGTAACCAAACCATTTTAGTATGTTTAAAATTTATTATATATGAATAACAAAGAGGTTCATTTAATGACCAAAAACACAAATTTAGATTTTTTTTCATTGTAATCAGAATGTAATCAAAAAGTAATCATGATTACAGGGTATTTTGAAAGTAATTGATTAAATTAAATTACATGTAATCAGATTTTTGGCTGATTAATGATTACACTGATTACTTGAAAAATAGTAATCAATTACAGCTGATTAACGATTACAATTACAATTACCCTAAGTCTGCTCCCATGCTATAACATTATTTCTGAATTGGTCTGTTTAGATCATTGAAGTGCTGTGATGGTCCGTTGAAAATGTAACGGATAAATTAAATCAAAGTGAGAATAAGTAGTTAATAATAGTTTAGTTTATATGTACTGATAACTTATTTACTTTAATATAGGATCAGCCCTCCCAGTTGGTTGGGCTAGAGTGCCTTTGTTCCAGCGTGATGCCCTGTACTGATAACTTATTTACTTTAATATAGGATCAGCCCTCCCAGTTGGTTGGGCGAGAGTGCCGTTGTTCCAGCGTGATGCTCACAATCCAAGAGGAGGCAGAGATTCCATAGATTCTATAGATATTCATTGGTTACTACAGAATGGTGACTTTAAGTTAACATTACATCCAGGAGATATCCCAGAAATCTCAACACATCCATCTTCTCCAACAGTACCTGTTAATACTGAAGGTAGGAGAAAATATAGTCAAGTTGTTGTTTATTATTGTTTTCAGACAAACCCATAGATTTCAGCAACAATGTCTGTTAATACTGAAGGTAGGAGAAATATTGTCAATTTTTTTTTTTTTTTATTGTTTTAATACACACCCATCTTCCCCAACACTACCTGTTAATACTGAAGGTAGATGAAATATTGTCAATTTTTTATACGCCCGTCAAAATTTTGACGGGACGTATTATGGTATACAAATGTCTGGTGTCCGTCCGTCCGTCTGTCTGTCTGTCCGGCGTAAACATGTCGCACTGTAACTTGAGAACAACTTATCCAAATTTCATGAAACTTAAGATAGTTGTTTCTTATGATGGTCAAATGATCTGTATACTTTTTGGTGAAAATAAGATTAAAACTTTTGAGTTACGGCACTTTGTAACTAAAACAGGGGTGTGTTTTTTTCACAACGTATCTCAAAAACGATTCTTGATTATGGCTTAAAACTTTAAACACTTCTTAGTTATATTAATCTTAATATCTGTATACTTTTTGGTGATGATTCAAAATTTTATTTTTGAGTTATTGAGTATTTTGTAAAAAAGGGGAGGGTTTTTTTACATGTCGCACCATATCTCATAAACGATTTATGATTATTGCTTAAAACTTTACACATGTCTTTGTTTAATTAATCAAAAGATCTGTATACTTTTTGGTGATGATTCAAAATTTCATTTTTGTCGAGCCTGCAACTTTTGTTGCAGAAAGCTCGACATAGGGATAGTGATCCGGCGGCGGCTACGGCGGCGGCGGTGTTAGCTCACTTCTTAAAAGCTATATATTTTAGAAGGTGGAAGACCTGGATGCTTCATATTTTGTATATAGATGCCTCATGTTACGAAGTTTCCGTCAGTCACATGTCCAATGTCCTTGACCTCATTTTCATGGTTCAGTGACCACTTGAAAAAAAAGTTCAGAATTTTTGTGACGTTGAATTCTCTCTTATTATAAGTAATAGGATAACTATATTTGGTATGTGCGTACCTTGCAAGGTCCTCATGCCCGTCAGACAGTTTTCACTTGACCTTGACCTCATTTCATGGATCAGTGAACAAGGTTAAGTTTTGGTGGTCAAGTCCATATCTCAGATACTATAAGCAATAGGGCTAGCATATTTGGTGTATGGAAGGACTGGAAGGTGTACATGTCCAACTGGCAGGTGTCATCTGACCTTGACCTCATTTTCATGGTTCAGTGGTTATAGTTAAATTTTTGTGTTTTGGTCTGTTTTTCTCATACTTTATGCAATAGGTCTACTATATTTGTTGTATGGAATGATTATAAGGTGTACATGTCTAGCGGGCAGATGTCATGTGACCTTGACCTCATTTTCATGGTTCAGTGGTTATAGTTAAATTTTTGTGTTTTGGTCTGTTTTTTTCATACTATATGCAATAGGTCTACTATATTTGTTGTATGGAATGATTGTAAGGTGTACATGTCTAGCGGGCAGATGTCATGTGACCTTGACTTCATTTTCATGTTCAGTGGTCAAAGTTAAGTTTTTGAGTTTTGGTCTTTTTAGCTAATACTATATGCCATAGGTCAACTATATTTGGTGTATGGAAATATTTTATGATCTTTATGTCAGTAGTGCAGGTTTTTTTTTACCGTGACCTCATTTTCACGGTTCATTGCACAGTGTTAAGTTTTTGTGTTTTGGTCTATTTTTCTTAAACTATAAGTAATAGGTCAACTATAATGTTGTATAGAAGCATTGTTAGCTGTACATGTCTGCCTGGCATGGTTCATCTGACCTTGACCTCATTTTCATGGTTCATTGGTCTTTGTTTAGTTATCTTGGTTAATGTTAAGTTTATGAGACAGTTGTAATAAAGCTTTATACTTAGGACTATCAACATAATATCAATGATTAGTAAAGAAGGCGAGACATTTCAGCGTGTGCACTCTTGTTGAGTTATTGAGTATTTTGTAAAAAAGGGGGAGATTTTTTTTTTACATGTTGTGCCGTATCTCAAAAACAATTTATGATTATTGCTTAAAACTTTACACACTTCTTTGTTATATTAATCTAAAGATCTGTATACTTTTTGTTGATTCAAAACTTTATTTTGGAGTTATTGAGTATTTTGTTAAACAGGGGAGGTTTTTTTTTACATGTCGCGCAGTATCTCAAAAATAATTTATGATTATTGCTTAAAACTTTACACACTTCTTTGTTATATTAATCTAAAGATCTGTATACTTTTTGGTTTTGATTCAAAATTTTATTTTAGTGATATTTAGTTTTTTCGGAAAAAAAAAAAGGGTTAGGGGTTTCACATGTTCCGCCGTTTCTCAAAAACAATTTATGGTTATTGCTTAAAACTTTCTCAGAAACTATTTATGATTATTGCATAAAACTTCCACATAAGACGTCGGGCGTATCATGCGCTCATGGCGCAGCTGTTTATTTTTTTTATTGTTTTAATACACACCCATCTTCCCCAACACTACCTGTTAATACTGAAGGTATAAGTTTGTCTTAAATTTTGATGGTATCATTTCTATGCAACATTTCTGAAAGTCCATTGATTGATTTGACGCTTTTTTACAATCACAATAAATTATTTTCCAAAAGTTCTTTATTTACAGTGTTTGGTTCATTACTGTACTCATCCAAGATGCTTTCCAATTTCACAATACCAATGGTACAAAATACATTTTAAGTTGCAGTTTTAAATTATAAAGTGGTTTATCTGTAAGATTACACTGAACTTATAAAATTAGCCTTGTAAATAATTAATTTACATTTGATATCTCATTACAGATGCCATCCTTGGATATCATTCTGAGCTGTTGGTTATGGTATATGATCCACGAGAGGAACCACCTGACAGAGCACGCCCACCAGGCCTTCCTGCTGCTATGCCTTTACAGGTCCCACCTGCTGATACAAGACATAGCCCAACCTACAGTCCCAAACCTAGTCCAAGACCTCAACCCAAAAAGGGAAGTCCACACCCACAACCTAGACCCAAAGAAAGTCCTAAACCTAAGCCAAGGTTTGTATGTCAATGTCACGGAATAATGTTTTTCTTTCTTTCATATGTTTAACATCACAACAATGGGAAAAATGCAGAATGTATCATGCTTGTGAAAAAAGTTCAAAATTTCAATAAGAACCTCAGTGTAAATATAAATATAAATATTTGAAAATTGATAATAAGCATTCACTTAGCTCCAAGGTAAATAGTGTGTTGTTTAAAAAGAAATCACTACTAATTTATGGTATGGTATGCATAAATCTTTTACTTTAAATGAAATGAAACTATTTTTATTATAAATTCAGAAGTTAATATTATGTTTTTATTATTGAGAAAATTGTGACTGGATAGACATAAAAAAAATACTTGAGTTTTATATTTTGGTAGCTTCTTTGTTTGCAGCATAAACTGATCTTACATCTGTGTCTATCATGTCTATATTTCAACATTAAGAATAATAAAATGTACATACAAATTTCTGATTATCATTATACGGTATAAGAAAAATACATTGGCTATAAAAGTTGTTGATTTGATCTGCTTTGGCCATAATCTTCATAGTTACAGATATCATGAAAAAATTGAGAATGGAAATTAAATGAGGAATGTGTCAAAGATTTAACAACCAGACCAAAGAGCAGAAAACAACCTTGGAAAAGATTTAAAAAATTATATGTACATGCCTTTTATTGTAGGGAGAAACCAAGGATAAGATTCCAGGATGATGACAGTCCTTGGGTGGAATACAAACCTGATGTAGCTAACGAGAGGAATGAGACTCCCACACCTAAAAACCAGGCATTTGATCTTTATATTGATGGTGTTAGATTTATCACTGATAATTCATCCATTGTCAAGGTAAAATACAAGTCTTTCTATTTCTACCCCTCAATCAGTAACTTTATGTGTGTACATGTAGTTGGGTGCATTTTGCCTTAGACCTTGTGTTATTTTGAGATCTGTGACACTTGACACGAGAATTTGCGACACTGGAACTATTGAAGAGATATATAATAATCACTTTTCCTTTGTGGCGTCAGACATTTTCTCTTGTGACATCAACATATAATGAAACTACTGCAGGGTTTAAGCTAGGATTTTGAAGGCTTTAGTCACTTTTGCTCACTATGAAAATCAACCTTTTTTAGCTCACCTGGCCTAAAAGGCCAAGTGAGCTTTTCTCATCACTTGGCGTCCGTCGTCTGTCGTCCGTCATCGTTATTGCCCTTAATGGTAAATTTTTTACAATTTTCATTAATTTGGTAAATTTTTGTTACAAAATATTTTCCTCTGTAACTCCAGGGCCATGTTTATTATAGATAGAGAAAATGGTAAGTAGCAAGAATGTTCAGTAAAGTAAGATCTACAAACACATTACCATCACCAAAACACAATTTTGTCATGAATCTATCTGTGTCGTTTGTTTGATATGCACATAGACCAAGGTGAGCGACACAGGCTCTTAAAAGCCTCTAGTTTGTGTTACAGCAAGGGACCAAGGATTTATACTACTAGCTTGTCTTTATCTTTGACTGTGTCAGATTTTAAAGGACTTACATAGGCATGATTGGCAGTGACTCAGTATTGTATGATTTGACTGTATCATGTGTATAGACCACTTTCGAGTTCATCCGTCACCGGAAAAAACTCGTCAATTATACGCGCCTTTATCATCGTCATTTGTGCGTTTGGGGGCGTCGTCACTTCCTTCCAATGTTGAGCGAGTGGTTGGAAAACTATAATTCTATATTGTACGAATTATTCGGCAAATTGAATTCTCAAAATTGACAATCAACACTGCTGTCATTAGGGAAATGTCAGTAAGTACCTACAGAGCAACCATTATTTCTAGTTTATCCTGCACAAAGACGATCACTAAGACGCTTGATGAACGTAAATAGTGCAGGGATACAGGCGAGCCCCTCTATCTGGTAAATGACGTCATAAAGGCGTGTATAATTGACGAGTTTTTGCCGGTGACGGATGAACTCGAAAGTGGTCTATTGGCCCTTATTATGAAGTTTCTGACATGGGATGTGGAAACTTAGTTCACAATTTCTCTTCAGTTTGTTCCAGAAGATATTCCTGATCAACAAAAGTTGGATTCATTTTTAAACAAGGTCAAACAAGGAATCACAGCAGAAATTAACTTGCAATGATTTTATCACTGCATATAAATCATTATCCTTATAAAACGTATAAATCGAAATTTGGAAATCATTTCTATTAAGAAAGAACTGTATAAAATCCTTTTTGGCATAGGTATAACAACTGAAAGGAGGTTGTAAACAAATCAAAAATAGATCACGTTCACTACTTTCGGTTTTAAAATGAAACACGGGAAGTGACACAGGGATGATAAATTCAAAACGAGTCCGATTCATCAGGAAATTGTCGTTTTTTCTGTTTAATTTCTTTTATTAAGAGATATATATTTGGCTCTCTCATTTAATTGATTCTAAAAGATATCGTATTTTACATTTTTAATCAGGGTCTATAATTAAATAGTATTAGGAATACTTTCACGCATGCGTAGCACACAGTACAGGAAGCACCTGTTTACTCGTGAAGACTTCTCTCAAAGTTTTGAATAAAGTTCTATATTTTAAATGGCAATTGTCGAAACTTTTGATGGCAATTTATATTAATTATGACAAATGTATGACGAAAATGTGTTTGAATGACGAATCTATGACAAAAGAACTTCAAATTGTGATTGTTTGAGAAATACTGAAATTGAAATGCGAACTGTCCAGGGGTAACAATTTCGATCAAATGACGAAACTATACTCCTGGTTGTTGAAATTATAACTGACTGATTTTCCTGGGGAAATAATTTTAGTGTATTGGTTAAAAAAATGCATTTTCATGGATATTTGATTCTGTGGTTATGCCAAATTTTGCATAAATTTCTATAATACTTTTGTTATTTGTTAAACATTTAAATTCATAGTATCTGCTGAAGATAATTGGTATCTAAAGAATATATATGATGAATTCACAGTATATTGGTATTGAGTATTTTAAAGAGTTTTTGTTTTTGTATTTTTCAGGTAACAGGAATAATTGGAGCACCTGATGACACCAAGATGTTATTGACCATACCAGATCTGGACAAGTCAGCTAGATGTCCTGTATTCCAGTTCAAACTCACCTTTAATGAGCAAGGGAAAGAATTAGATGATGATGTAGTGGCTTTCCTAAGAGTTTATACCTGGGATGTCATCAAAGAGGAGATAACTGTCATTGGGAGCTGTTTTGTACCAATATTTGACAAAGACAATGTAAGGGTAACCATTATAGTATGATATCTTGCCAGGAATGACATAAAAGCATTTTGAAAGAGACAGTTGTCTTGCTTTAGTTTCTGCATCTTAACATAAGAACCTTTCACAATTTTATCTTTATAAAAAACTTTTGAGAAACAAACCTCTGTTGACAATTGACTACATGACTAAAAAACTTTTTTTTAGTCCAGCAGTATGGTAAACTGACAAAATGTATATGGAGTAGTTATCTTTGACTAGCCATTATTTGAAGTAAAGATTATGTTTGCACCTATTTTATGCCATATACTCTTGCTATTTAGCCTTTTTGTGCTGATGCGGTGTAAAACAATCAGAAATCATACTTTAATTGAATAATAAGGAAAAGTTTTGGTAAGAATTTGTAAAACTGATAAAATATGTATGGAGCTGTTAGTAACTTTGACTATCCATTAGCGTCTGGCATGGTTAGAATAGGAGTAAAAAAGTAAAAAGAATTGTGCTGATATATTTGCAGGGTTATCAGTTAAATGTAGGTGGTCATCAGTTACGACTACATAATGGTGTTCCTCCACAGAAACCTAAATACCATGCTACAGACTTAGATAATATACCAGTTGTACCAGGGGCTTCCATTCTTGTACGAGTTCTACCAACAAAAGCAGTAAGTATATTGGTTTCATTGCAGTTATTTAACATTGTCTATTTATACCATTCTGTAAATGCCTTATAAATTAAAAGAAGAAGGTGCGGTATGATTTCCAATGAGACAAATCTCCACCAGAGACCAAATGACATTGCAGTTAAAACTGAAGGGTACTGTACGGCCTTTAGCAATAAAAGGCCTCAAAATGACAAATTTTAAACAATTCAAACAAGAAAACAAATGGACTGAATTATGTACAAACAGATATGATATACAGCAACAAATGACAACCACTGAATTACAGATTCCTGACTTGGGACAGGCACATACAGAATGTGGCAGGGTTAAACCTGTCTGTATGTAAAAATGAATGAAACTGTTATTTAACGGAATAATAATTTTAGATGAAACACATAATAAATTTATAACATAGAATTGAAATGGAATTTCAAGCCCTGAGTTTTCCCCTACCTGCATATAATAAATAACTCTTGCAATGAATAATTGAATGGTGCATTGGTGGCCATATATCACACTGGAAAAATTCTGCTACTATCCACCATACCATTTTGTTCAATGTCAGTGTGAATTGTTATGGATGGTGAATAACTTGTGTTTCTATGGATATTGGATTTCATGGTTGCATAATAGCTTTATACAAAAAGTGGCATTGGCGGATCCTGGGGGGGGGGGGGGGGGGTTCCGAGGGTTGGAACCCCCCCTTTTTTTGGGCCGATCAATGCATTTGAATGGGGACATATAGTTGGAACCCCCCCCTTTGTCCTGGGTTGGGAACCGCCCCTTTTTTAAATGGCTGGTTAACCTATACCCTGAAATCCACAAAAAATGTATGAATAATGTCCTGTGGAATCATTTATATGCGTTGGGTACCAATTTTGTGGATTTCGTTGGTACAGGTAAAACATAAATTTAAATGTTCAACGAACTACATATCTTCTTTAAGGTTGTATGTAGACTTTGGCAACTCCATGAAATCAAATACCCACGATAACGCAAGTTTTTCTCAATCCATAAAAATTTGTAACCACGAGAATAAATGAATCCATAGTATTGACATATATGCATGAACTATTTTATTTGAATTTGTTAGGCTGATCAACCAGCTCCTAGCTATGGTATAGGATATTATAAGTCTGAGCAGTGTAGGCCTACAGCATCAGAGAAAAGAATATTTAGTAGCTATAAGGAACATATGATGTATCCTAAGACTGTCAGAGATATGATACAGAGGCTGCAGCAGGCTGAAGGACAAACAATAGGTAAGATGTTTGCTGTATGTTGCCTTTTCACAAAAGGCAACATCTTGTCTACCATGCTTGCTTTTGATGCTTACAACAGTTAAATTGCTCCCAGCAAAGTCAAACAAAAAACTTTAAAAAAAAAATAGTATAAACTTGTTTGGGTGTTTAATTTGGTAAAGGTATATTCCTATGGACAGAAATTCATAAACAGGTGAAAAATGTTGATCACTAAGGATTTGTTGACAAACCTATGTATGGGTTTTAATCTGTATGTGTATATGGCTTCAAATTCCAAATTTATCATTTTGGTAAATAGAACATACGGCATAAACATTTTTTATCAAAGGTTCCAGACTTATAATTTAGTTTGTAGCTCACACCTTTAGTCCACATAAGACTCATCATCGAAAACGATCGGAAAGCCAAATCATATCGACCATAAAATATTTTTCTTCTTAAGATACATGGCCCTAAAACTTGTTGAATATCCCAAGTTAAAATTATCTTATAGGGGTTGTAAACATTTTATTTCAGGCCAGAATGATGAAGAACTATTAGGTTGGCTCCAGGATAAACTAGATGTAAAGAAATATGGTTCTAATGTCGCTGCTGGTAACCTTCCACTGGACAGAGCAATACGATACAGGGTCAAGATGGGCATTAATGTTAAAATCCAACAGGCTCATAACCTACCAGGTATAGAGACAACGTAATATAAGAACAGGTCAGGGTGAAAATTGAATTGATCTATAGCTATAGCTAGTAAACTAAAGTTAAAGATTGTAAAGACTTATAATCCCCTAGAAATATAAATCAAGGAGGGGAGGGCTATATCTTTTTCCTTGCAATTTCAATTTGTTTGAATCAATTTCATTGACGTCAGTATTTCTTTTACTTGGAAATCAAAATATTTATTTTATGTTTAGACCACTTCACGGCTGTGCAATTTTTTTAATTTACTTGATGTAATTGAATAAGATGAGATCAAAGTTTTACGATTATGGACAATTTATATTCACTTTAATTTTTATCCACAAATGTCCTGGAAATAAAATGCTCCCAGATTTTGTAAGTTTACAGAATTGTTTTTTGAATTATTTTTTCAGAGGGAATTTACCTACAGTGTTTTGCCAGAGTACAGCCTGGTGAGAAAGTTGTATCCATGCCTCCTACAGAGGATGGCCATGGAGAGGAAGAGAAATTCATTACACTTAAACTAGACTTTGAAAGTTTTCAGAAATCTCCTGTCTGGACAGATGATTTCACAGTAAGTTTTGAAGTTTTAGATATGAATATTAAGTTAATACAATAATAATAACCACTGACAAGCTTCATGTCATGGGATTTGGACATGAAAATGTCAGAGATAAGCTACCCATTTAAAAATTTAAAAGCTGATAGGCTGTGTAGGACAGGGATACACAATATAAAGTAAATCATAAAAAAACACTGTTTTCAGCGTTTATAAGACTCGCATTATAAAATTAAAACTCTGTTTGAAAAATTATTTCTGAGATGTCAATGATCTTAACTCAATTATTGGGATAATGATGTTGGATGGCTGCTTAACGTCAAGCGGCAAATTTATATGCATATTCAGGACAAGAACATGTTAATGACATATGACTATTAACCCCGCTTTGTACTCGATTGTCACACTGAGCCAGATTTTTTAACTTGTTAATTCACAAGGTAACAGTCCACAGGAAGACATGTCACCTTACCCTGGCATATAATTCTTACTCCAAGCCGCAAATGCAAATTATAAATTCTTAGGTTTGACCCATTAGACGATTGATCATTTTCATATGTCATTGTTTATTTTCCAGAATCTTCATCCATTTTACGATGAGAATTCTGTACTTTTGATACAACTGTATGGATTAGATGTAAAATACACCAGCAGAATAGAACATGATGGTCCTGGTAAATTAAGGACCAGTAAAGACCAGGAATTATCATTAGGAAATGAACAGATAATAGGATGGACTGTTGTTCCGTTGTTTGAAGGGTAAAATCTATTGATGTGTTATTTGTAAACTGTAAATATGTTATTATTTATTGGGTAACAATTATCTTAGATTTTATGGTAACCACGAAATTAAACGTTCAACTAATAATTAATTTCCTATTGGCTTGTTTGCAAACTTCACCAAATCCACTTAAATCATTTCACAAGAAAAAAATTCTCTTCAAAAAGAAACAATATGAAAAATAAGTGAATCCGCAGTAGTTCCTTTGATATTTATGTCATGAAGGATTTTATTATCATGAAGAAAAAGGAATTGGCTGTATTTATTCATAACTCAATCCTAACAAGCACTTGGCATGCTGGGCTAGGCAAAAGCAAATCAACAGCACCTTTATTGATTGTTGCTAAACTCATACTTCACAGCTAAACTCATACTTCACAGCTAAACTCATACCATACTTCACAGCAAATGGAAGATCACTCTATCAACATTTTGTAGCTGCTAGTTTTTAATGATGCTTATAGGTGTATTAAAGAACACAGGAAAAGAGAAGTATATAAGAAAATTGCTACTATAATAGCCAAAGGAATTTATACTGCTCTGATATGCCTGGCAATTTCATACACATACTAGACAAACTTTTAGGAAAACTACATAATAAATACAATGACCAACATTTTGTTTGTATTACCAATTAGTTGTTACAATGGTCATTTATGATTGAAAACAAAGCTTTTTTCATATGAAACATTATGATTTGCTATATTGTATTTCTTAGGATTAATATAAACTGTTAATTGCTTTTCCCCCCAGAAACTCTGTAATGTCAGGAACCCATGAGTTACCCATCTTTAAAGGACAGTACCCTGAAGGGATGTTAGAAGATCTGACTAATTTTCCTGTCGATGAAGTTTTCAGACGATGGAAGTGGGATAAAGGGGCCAGACTGGTATGTATAATTATTGTATGATGGGCAGTTATTTGAAGTTTGCCAGCCTTTATATTTTTTTTTAGGTTGGAATTGTTTTATCTGTATCACAGAATGATACATTTAAATTCTAATTCGTAAACTCGAACAAACATAAAATATTTATTAAATATCCACAAACTCTTACATGGGAGACGCCGCCTGCAAAGACAAGCACACATTTTATTATCAATATGAGTATAATATTGTGGAAAGTTCATATAAATTCACAGGTATTAAGCAGCTTGTACATGTACTGGTTTCCCCATACTAGTGGTCTACAAATCTGAAAATAAATAATACAATTAATAATATTATTTATTTGACAAAATACTAACGTACACTTTTTCTGCAATGGCTCGAATGACTTTAAACCACCTGCGTTCACTCGTGCATGAACTAAATATTCCAATCGAACCGACCTTACTATAATTCACCTAACACTAGTCAACTATAAACAAACAACATTTTTACATGTTCTATTTTTGTACAACTTTGATAATTACATGTAACTAAATAATTAATTGATAGACTGTTAAAACTTTAGAATGGAGGTATGGAATGAAAGGTTAAAAGTTCTTTCAACAACAAAAGGACGTCAAATTAAAAATGAATTAATTTTCATTGAGATTGGACATGACTAGATGTGCTTGTTATTATACATAACAATGCAGAACAGATTCAGCTAAAGGGTCAGTTAATCCATTTGAGATGACTTCTTACTGTGCCTATCCAGTCAACTTTGTGGTATTATAATACCTACAGTGTTACCTCAGGGTTGGCAAAAACCCGGGTTTTATGAGTATTGCCCAGCCCAGTGGGAAATACTGGGAAAACCCGGTTTTACTGGGTTTTAGTGGGTAATACTGGGCAATACTGGGTAATATTAAATATTTGTCTGAATTTTATAGAGGATTCAGTGATAAACACAAATGCAATACATTTAATAAGATATTTATACCCTATTTTGTTTGTTTAGCATTTGTCTAGATTGGCAAACTGTAAATAGAAAGCAAATAAATAATTTTCTTCAAATGAATATAGCTCCTATTAAGAATTAACAATTACATGTATTAAAGAAACATCACATTTAAATAATGTATATGTACTGTCACTAATTAATAAGTAATTATTCAGATTAGAACACTGATTTGTTTATGTAACAATAATCAGTCCTTTCAATTTTGTAAGTGTTAATGGCATGACCCTGTAGGGTGTTTATTTAGCAATATGAATGTATAACAATTAAAATTAACAATTTACTTAAACACTGCAATAAAATGCATTTTTCAAAGTTTGGATTATTGAAACAATACTTGGTAATTAAAAGGTATCTTTAAACGTGCAAATTTTGTATTCTGCCTACATATAAAATTAATAGAGAAGAGAATGAAATTGAATTTTCTAGAGAAGACTGTCAATGGTTATTTGTATAAAAAGTATATATTTAGCTGTTATACTATGAAACTATAACAAGTCTTTACTATTTTGTGTTAAATAAGCTTAAAAAATCATATTGCCCAGTAATGCCCACTATCACCCATTTCTTAGAGTATTGTCCAGCCCGGGAAAACCCGGGTTTTCCCGCCCGGGAATTCCCGGGTGGGTAATACTTTGCCAACCCTGTGTTACCTGGATGAAAAATTGTCAACACAATTTGTCCATTCAAATTGTACGATAGGTATTGTGAGAGGTTATCAATAGGTGGTCATTTAACTAACTACCCAGTAAAAAATCTTCCCAGTTTATGACCTACTAAAAGGTAAAATTTAAATGACTGATAGCTAGCTTGCTTTCCTCATGTATCATGACCAATGTTCTGAATAGACCATTCTATTTTGATATGGGACATTTTAAGCCATTTCTTTTTGTGTCTCTAAACAGTCAAGATGGAAATTTCAATCAGTGAATTTAGTTTATAAAAAAAAGTAGATATAATGTTTGCTTCATGGTGTTTTTAATGTGGGATATATTTTAAGTTTCTGATTCCTGATATGGAATTAAAGTGTTTGTGAAATGGATTTTTTTGGATAGCCCATCTAGTTGTGAATAATTCTACAAGATGAATTATGTGTGGCTTGGTGTTTTCTAATGGGATATAGTTTCATGTTATATTACGATTCCTGAATTGGAATAGTAGTGATGCTAAGTTTCATTTAATATTCAGGATCTACTTCAATTAGAATTACTGTTAAAAATTTATTTTCGATATATCAAAAAAGTACAAATGGCTTAGTGAATACAAATTTCAGTGCTTTATTCTCCATTATGAAAGTGGGATTTACCAGCAATGATTTATTTGTGATTGTTAGCAAAATAAATAATTTTACAATAAATATCTTTATTAAAAATAGCATAAATTGTGTATTAAATATAAGATTTCCCATACCTAAATAGAATAGTCCATTCAGGACATTGGACATGAGGAAAGCAAGCTAGCTATCAGTCATTTAAATTAGCTCTGTTAAAAACAACCAGGTAAATCTAAAGGACCTGTTGATATTATCTCTCACAATACCTATTGTACAATTTAAATGGACAGATTGTATTGACAATTTTTCAAACTGGTCAGGCAATAGGTAATTCAATACCACAAAGGTTATTAGATAAGCACAGTAATATAAAAAAAAAAGATGTGGCATGATTGCCAATGAGACAACTCTTTAAAGAGACCAAATGACATAGAAATTTTACAACTAAGATAACTCTACATTGATTCTTGATAGAAATTTTGAAATAAAATCTTTGTAATGACATAATTATTCCAATACTTTATATATTTGTAGGCTGATTCTAGTATTGTAGTTGATGTTTGGGATGGACACTTTGAGTGGGATGAAGTTCCTGTACCACATGTAAGTACACAAATATTCATCATAAAACCATTAAAAAAAGATTTTCTCAAGCCTTACACAGCTGATTATGGTGCAGGGAACAGACATTATTTTTTAGGCTTGTCAATATGCTTTGCATCTATAAACAGAATGGCAAGAGATTTTGACCGTAACAAAATCTTCTTGCATCTTTAACCAATCCTTTTGAAGATGATACTTTATAAATGTAGACATTCTGATTTTAAGCTCACCTGACCCAATTTCTAATCATCATTATCATAACAAATATGTTCAGCAAGTCCAGATCTACTAACAAGTCAAATTTTGCTTATTTAGTTTAGTAAACTGTCACACTAAATGAGGATAGTTTTATCCTCTTTTTTGTTTTAAGCAAAAAGAAGATAGAGAGAAACTAAACAGACTAATTGATCATCAATACAAAATCAACCACAAATTTTTTTGTCATGAATTCTATTCTGATCTATAATGTAGAAGAATGTCCTTTGTTGAATATTCACATACACTAAGGTTGGCGACACAGACTCTTTAAGGCCTCTTGTTTTCTGTGAGAATGTATCAAGTTAAAGCTGAAGACTTTTCAATTTAAACCTCATTAATGATACAAATAAGCCACAAATGAAAACTTGTAATTATTAGAATAAGATTTGAAGTATGCCATCTGATTCATTGAAAAAACTCCTCATTGAAAATATAAACAATGCAAATTTTGTATGATTAGAAAAAAATAAAGATGGCAATGATATTTAGAAGATTTATAGAATAACTAATTGAAGAATTCATATAGAGAAAAATATTCAACAAGTGACCAAACAACACATTAATTCATGAATATGTTTAGTGCATGAGTTAATTATCAGTGTTGTTCGGTCACGATTTGATTGTTTTTCAATATTTGAATTCTTTGATTAGTTATTATCTTTATTACATTGGCAAATGGCTTTTTTCTGAAATTAAAGCAGAAAATGCAAGGAACTATATCTTTGAATAAGCATTCACAATTTGTTTTGATCCAATGTCATGATAACACCAATAGTTGTATGACTTCAGAGGAGTGAAATAACCATGTTTATTTCACATGTGAAATTACCGTTTTTCTTTCACTGGGAAATGAATGTAATTCGTTGCAAACAATGTAATAATTATCTTTAATTATACAGACATACAAACAGCTGATGTTAATGTTCGGAAAGGAAGAATCTTTTGTCAATGCAAGAAAACCCAAGAAATCCTGGAAGAAAATAAGTGCGTTTGTGGTAGAAGGGTTAGAGAAGAAACAACAGAAGAATGGTACAGACAGTGAATTCTATCAAACAGAAAAAGATTTCTTCAACACAGAAATTACAAAGAAGTTTTATGATTTAATGGTAAGGAATGGATTAATTATATGTAAAGAGTTCAAGTCTTTGATGTTACTTGCCAACTTAGATTTCCTCTCTTCAAATTTATACAGAATTATTTTAATGTAATGCTTTTAAAAGTTGGATGCTGCAGCTTAAAAGAAAATTAAATAGAGAATTTGATATACAACCATTTTTATTTTAAATATTCAAACAAATTTAAACAACACATGGTTCTGATAGTCTAAGATATGTTGGGGTTAAACTAGATTAATGTGGCACAATGCTTCAACCATGGAAGTAATATTTAGAAGGAATAACAACGACTAATTAGCATGTATTTATAGCATGCTGAGCTCTGTACTAAAGTCATACGATTTCATCCAATTATAGTCTCAGCGGTAAGACGCCTTTGGTTACTATCTGCGTTACCGCGGTTGTAAAAGGCATCTGGAATTTCTTATCAGTCACGTGGTTTTATCGAGTCCGGTAATTATAGCGCACCTGTGGGAAATCCCTAGTTTATTAATAAGAAGGTAGCGCTGTATCACATAGAATATCTACCTTTAGAAAGAAATCGAATGGTGAAAAAAACTTGAAAAACGGACGAGAATTGTTCAAACTACAGCAGTTTAACATGGAAAATTTTATTTAATTTAGCATATTTTTGCTTTTTACGTTTGTTTTAAACTGTTCTAAAAGTATTTTCCGGTTAAAAGCGGATCCCGAGTTAAACAGTTAAATACCGATGAATCGATCAGGTTTCACATGATGTTTAACAAAATAATGTAGGCAAATGTAGGCATAGATTTTTTTACTGTTGAAATGTTCAAAGTTTATCGAGATTGAATGAAATAATATTTACTTTCAAGTATTCTAAATTTATGTATATGTCATAAATGTCATTGATTGCATTATTGAAACTGGACAACTAAAACGGGGATAATATTTTCGTAAATATATATTTAAAAAGTGTTTATTGTGGAATGCTTGTATTAATATAATAAGCTATACAGCAAAAAATATAACAAACCGACGAAATGGGCTTGCATCTATCTGTCTTACGGTAAATTCATTTTTACACAAATTAGTTTATGTATCAAGAACTTAAATTGAAGGATAGAACCGTTTAGAATTGTTAATAATTTAATTGACTATAAATACACGAGAGATTTAGATTTTTCGTATTTAATAAAGGGTGTCCAAACGTATTTTTTGTACAGTCATCTTCTTAACTTTATACGGAAATGGTTTTTTAATTGTCTGTAAATTTTAAAATTGAAATGACACAACTTTGTTCTCCAATTTCGTATGTGATAGCTGTCGGTTTTAACTATTAAGTTCAAACTAACCAAAAATAGGGAAAAATTGGACTAAAATAAAAATTGAACGAATGACTCTTTTCACCAGCGTACATCAACGGAATGTAACGAATGGACTATTCGGGTCACTTCGCATGTATATTCGACAAAAACTTGTCTGTTCGTAGTTCTCCGTGAACACGAAAATGACCGATAAGTGTCAGTGATTTGATCGATCACATGCGGAGAATAAACTTCCATGCCAGATATTGAACCAATTAACGAGTTATTGAAAGATGGGCGGTAACGCAGATGAAACCTTTGAAGTGACGACGATGTTATTCCTTCCAATATTACTTCCATGCTTCAACTAACATTGATGACTGCTTACTTAACAAGAAAATTAGCACATTATTTATAAAGCAAGGTCAAATGTATGCTTCTACTGCAAAGAGCTAGCTAGGTTAACTATAGCTGTTGGTTGAATACTGCCACACAAGAAAACAAAATTCCATAAATAAGTCAAAGAAAATATAGATAATTTATTACTTCATAAACGTAAAAAAAATGAAAATACAAATGATGATTGATACATTGCATTTCAGAAATGATCCAATACTTATTTAATTGTGTATAGAGGTAAAGTTAGATATTGTAACCACTTGTTTCTACATTCATCTGTATTTTCCTTGAATCTATACAACTCTCATTTTCAACTACTATGTTCTCTCTATGTCCCTATACTATGCTTTTACATGAACGTTTCTGTACCAATTCGGTAATATGACAGTATTATCCATTTGTTTGATGTGTTTGAGCTTTTAATTTTGCTATTTGTTTAGGGACTTTCTGTTCAGGATTTTCCTCTGAGTTTAGTATTTTTTTTATTTAACTTGTTGACTATTAGATAGCTATCGTCAGTTAAAGAATCAGTCCAAAAGAAATTATACAAATTTTGCAAACTTTACTATGCACCAAAGACCAAAATAACATAAAAAAATTCTAATAAGTTATTAAAAAAAATACTTCAATGGCTTCTCTATATCCAAGACAAAAAATAGTATATGTATTGCTATCATAAAGATTTTCCCAACTCCTCAATCTGATTAGAATCTTTACAATGAGTGATCAAACATTTATAAAAACAGAGCAGGCAAGCCGAACAATCCTTTAAACTACAAGCACTCAGAAAATAGATTAAAATTGTTGGTTGAGGTTCTCTCTCTTACTCTACTCTTATAGAATTAGATCTGTAAAATTATAACATTAATGGGAGATTGCTGATATTTGAAACTTTAAATTTTACATAAGGTGTATTCAATTTTCTTCTTAAAGTTTTCCATAGATATAGAAGATGAAACTGATATGGAATTTCACAATGGATGCCATCAGTACATTCTTAAAAACTTTTATAAAAGAAAAAACAAATAAACAGTTAAAAATCAGTCTTAAATTTAAGATCAAATGAATAAAAATCTAAATAATATGTTTGTTTGACACTAGCAAATACTGTTTGCAAGCTATATTTATATAATTGATGAGTTAACAGCAGCTCTCAATTCTGTAACTACAAAACAAATGTACAAGTGTCTTTTAAGCATATGACAACAATGGAGTTTGTTGATGACATTGACTACCCATAAGGGTCTTTTTTGCATGGTTGTTATCAAGCATATTATATTTCTGATCTAAATGAATTTCTTATTTTACAGGAGGATGCCTTGATGACTGCAGGATTTGGTCCTCTGAAACAGACAATATAATTTACAGATTATCAGAGACACTAGGAATAATTCACATATATTGTAGTCTTAAGATTACATTTATACTTATCTCGAGGTGTCATTTTGAAAATGTAACATTGTCTGTACAAAGATATTGTTAAAAAGATATCATACATTCCAAATAACTTTTAGATTCGAGAAAATTGATCTTATACACATGTATGAATGGAATTGGAAAAAAATCTCATAATCATATATACACATGTAAAATTGACAGTTTGTAAATCTAAACAATATATTATAATCATTATATTAATGGCATATTAAGGTTTCTGAACTGAGAATATCATATGCTGTGAAACCATCTATGATTAATTAGCAACATTATTTTGGTGTCATCTTAATGTTAAATGTATAAATGAGGGTGACACAATAATCAAAAATATGATTTGTTTTATTTAAGAAATGATGTAGATCATCTAAGGAAACAGTTTTATAATTGTGTTTTTAAGGTGGTACATAACACTACAGGGAGATAACTCAAAAGATAAATTCAAAGTTGATACTTTGTCAAAATTTATGAAAATTAAACGAGCCATATTAGTTTAAGAAAAGGTGTTTGGTACCACCTTAATTTTCTTAAAATTGTTTGGTTAGGTACTGAGTTTTAGTTGAAGACTTGTGTGAATTATATTTACATTTTCTATAACATTCCATCAGGTATTAACATTGGATTGTACTTAGTTGTTTTCTTACAAATGCAAAATCAATGAAAGTGTATATGATTTTCAACATTCATTAAGGTGGTACCCAACACTTTCACTAAAATTCATTTGGCTCGTTTAATTTTCATAAAATTTTGACAAAGTATTTACTTTGACCCTTTTACAAAAATATAAAAATTTCAAAACAATTGAACCAACCGTTTTATCAGAAAAAATACACTGATTATATAGCAGTTTGACCAACACTTATTTTGATCATTGAGAAGCTTAATATTCCCTTGAAACACAACGTAATTAAAACGTTTAGAAGATTTTACACAGTTATCTCCCTGTAGTGTTAGGTACCACCTTAATCCCTAAATAAAATCAAAAAATCAAAAAAATCATTTGTAGGTATTCCACCAATGAATCACATTTTCCAAGATTTTTTCATGAACTGGTGAATGAATATGTTACAAATGAGCTGTTCCGGATAGAAACCAACCTTATGCAATTAAAATACCAATATATCTATTAATCATTTGATGTTTTGTATAAAAAATGTCTATGCAAAGTCTGTAACTGTTTGAAAATTTAGTTCATATAAGTACCCAACAAACCAGATCAAAATTCATCTTTTATTTCGTATTTGAATAGTCCAAAATCAATTCGAAGTCTTACACGTGTATATATGTACTTGCATAAGATCGATTTATATCCGATACAGATCTAATGATGCTTTTGATAATTTGAAAGAATGAGTATGCTGTCTGTTAATCAATGAATTTCAGTCTGAGTTTAACAAGAGTTTATTAATGGTTTAAAAGAAACGTTCTAAAATAAGATTTTAAAATAAGAAATCATGATTGGGATTTGACTTTTTTCCATTAGTAATAACAGTGGTCATATTATAAAAATAGGCAGTTATGTTTTTTATTTTGTCTATTTTTTTAAACAAAATTTTATTATTTAAGTTAATCTAATATTATAACATATCATTTGAAACTTTGTGTTCCATTATTTTCCATAACGTTTGGTCTTTTTTTTTAATATTCCATTTTGTTTATTTATTTTTTATTTATAATTCATTCATTTTCACTAAAAAATTTTGGATTTTTTTTGTATTGTACATATTTAATTTATTTCTGCTTATAAGCATATTTATTTTTAGTTGGTAACAATTACCTATTTTCAGTGGTGCATTGTATAATTACTTCTTGGTGTGTATGCAAATTATGGTTATGCCATAATTTATTCTATTTCTGAGGTAATTGGTCTCTCTAAGTATAGTTATTAAATTTATTCATTCACAAAATGTTTTATGCAGATATTTATTGAGGACACATATAAAGAGGTTTTCATTTGTCATTTTCACATCCCATTTAGTTCGACTACTGAAGTTTAATTCAGTGTTTTACTTATAAATATGTCTAATTGTGCCATTTATACATACATTCTATTAATACAACATTGTAATATAGTTTATAATATGTACATGTTTAAGGTTTCGGTTTACTGCTTTCTTCATGCGCAAGATGGTAATAATTATATAACAGTAGATAATAGTTCTGTTTAATATGTAATCACTTATCTGAACTTTGTCGAATTATCTAACAGATTTATACTTTTGATAATCTTTTTCAACTTGTGTGAGGTAATTATATAACATGCAAACAAGCAAATATAATAGTTAACCACGTTAACAAATAAGTTTAAATGGCTTAGGTTCATTAAAATCAGGGGCGGATCCAGCCATTTTAAAAAGGGGGGGTTCCCAACCCAGAGTAAAGGGGGGGTTCCAGCTATATGCTCCCATTCAAATGCATTGATCGGCCAAAAAAAAGAGGGGGGTTCCAACCCCGGGAACCCCCCTCTGGAACCGCGTCTGAAAATATTATTTAGATTTGATATTTTTGTTTTCCAAATTCCTTTCTTTTTTTTTTAACACTTGTATAAAAATTTATTGCTTCTCTTTAATATATTTGAAAAGTTACTATCATGTCACTTCTTCATTATGTAGGGCAACATATTGTTTTAATCCTGTTCATTTATATGTCTCAATTTATTTTTCTACGAAATCTCTTACAGCAGACACAGGAAGTGTAAACACAGTACAGATTATGTGTATTTGAATACCTTCTTTTTCATTTTTTATTTTTTGTGGATTCTTCAAGCAAAGAAACAAGCTTTTCTTAAACTTCTATTGGAATAGTATGAAACTTGGTAGAATTATGTTATACCACATTTAGTGTGCACCTTGCTTTCTAGTTTGTTCATAAATATTATTGTTATGATACGTCTATGCCATATCATTATAAGTAAATATTTCATGAGTAAAGAATGTATCAAAATTCGACATGCCTTGTATCATGTACATGGTATCTTTTTTCAGGCAATTGTATAGGCGAAAATGAGCACCCCACTCTACCTACATAGTAGAAAAGCCTTATGTTTTCTAGTCTGTGTATTCACACAAGTTTTGTCAGTTAGCATACCTGCCAACTGTCACTATTTGCGGGGGATTTCCCCCATGGAGGCTCCCAAATTGAAATTTTTAAAGAGCTATAATGTCCACAATTTTAACAAAACAATTAATTTTACAATGAATTGAGGCTTGTAAATGTATGAAGAAGCCAAAAAACAATATTACACTGTATTTGAAGGCCCCCTTAAAGATTTTTTAGGAGTATGGCAGCCATCTTGCACGCAAAACCCCCATGGGAATTTTGAAAACTTGGCAGGTATGAGTTAGTACATCCATCCTGTCTCTGGTTACAGTTTTGGGTTAAAATAGTATACACATGTTTATTATGAATAGAAATTTTTAAATTATATTCCAAATTACAGTATTGAAGTGATTTCAGATAAAAATAAGATGGGGTATGCTTGCCAATGAGAAAACTATCAACCAGAGAAAAAAATAACATTATTTTAGCAACTCTTGGTCCTCTAGACAACTGTAATTCCCTGAAATGACGTTCTAGACACATTTTCTTATTTAGTCATTGCCTAGCTGTCTTATTGACAATACATTGTACCTCTTTTTCTACTATTATGAAATATAGTTAAAAAGGTTAATTTGCTGAAACAAAATAGTAACTGCTTCTTTTTTATAAAGCTTATATTTCTTAGACTTTATAATGATTTGATGTTATACCTAAGTCTGACTTTATTTTGTTATAATGAATGATATTTGTTTGTTTTATTGTGAGACTGATCTACAGTAATATTGGAATTGATTTTGAAGTGTATCTTATGGATATAAAATCATGTTGTTAATAAAACACAATAAAGTCTGACATTTCAATGTCATGTTATGCTAACTTTTATTGAATTTGTAGGCCCCATAATTAGCTGAAGCAAGGACGTATAGGTTAGTTATACGTCCTTGGCTGAAGGTAGATGTTTGTTTATATATAGTACTGCTGCTATGGGAGTCAATTTACATGTACTGAAGAAACATGGCTTTTTTATGGATATCTCATTTCTTGGTTTTGGGAAAGTCTGTATACAACCTTCTAGAACTTTTGTCATTTGTTGAACATTTAAATTTGTAGTTCATCTTTACCAATGAGCTTTCACGAAAAATTGGTTTCCAACAAATAACAAAGAATTAAAGTAACTATCTATACACATGGATTTTACTGTATTTTCTTTAAAAATGTAAAGTGCAGAAGTTGAAATATAAAGGAATATGCAGTGGTACAGTTGACAAATATTTACCAGAAGATCAAATAATGAGGATGTTAATTATTATAGGCTACCTTATGGTCTTCAACAATGAACAAAATCCATTCCATATAGTAAGCTATAAAGGCCTCAGTATGACAAAAAATAAAACCAATGATCTAATTTATGCTGAAAACAATAAACAAAAAACAAACAAGACAACTGACAGCATCCTACTACCTTTGAATAACAAGACTCTTGACATTCGACAGGCACGTAAAATTTTTTTGCATATTGAGATATAACCTGTTTGTTTAACCATCGAATCCCCCATAACCTGACAATGTGAGGTAACAGTAAGAAAATAAATTGCTTAGCAGAGCTCAGCTGTATACGAAATGCAGAGGACCAAACCTGAACAGTTGGGGCAAAAATGGACACATATTCACGTTTGATAGTCTTAATTTCGATTGTAGTTAAATATTTGATGCATAATAGGTTTCAGACACAGAATAACTGTAGTCAAGATTTTGAATTGGTTATGTGATTTGAATTAATATTCATTTTTTTGCTTTTGTGCAATACACTATGCTGTTGTGAATTGATCGAGGAGGCCCCCTCAATAAAAATTTCTTTTTGTGGTCATAAACCTTGTGTTTCAAATAGATTTCTATCTACTTATACTAATTAAAAGTTATTGTCTAGAAACCAAATGTTTTCAGACGATGCCGACAATGACAACGTGATATAAATATATGACCACAATTTTTTTATGCCCCACCTACGATAGTAGAGGGGCATTATGTGTTCTGGTCTGTAGGTCCGTTCGTTCGTTTGTTCGTCCGTTCGTTCGTCCCTCTTCAGGTTAAATTTTTTGGTCAAGGTAGTTTTTGATGAAGTTGAAGTCAAATCATCTTGAAACTTTAATAGTACACATGTTCCCTATGATATGATCTTTCTAATTTTAATGCCAAATTGGAGTTTTTACTCCAATTTCACGGCCCACTGAACATAGCAAATGATAGTGCGAGTGGGGCATCCTTGTACTTGGGACACATTCTTGTTTAACTTGTCATGAAAAAACAATGCACCAAATATGAAATGAATATCTTCAAGCATGAAGAAAAAAGTGTGGAAAATTGATTCTTCAGACTGACAGACTTTGTGGGTAGGGGAAAAATAAAGTTCTACAGGTAAAACCAAACTTCCAAACCAAATATTATGTATCTATGGAAGAATTAAATGAGGGTTTTAATAGGTAATTTGAGGAAACCAAGTTCCTCACTTTTTAATAGACCAATTGTATGTAGATATTCATCGAATTATTAAATTTCATAACGGACAGTGTCTATTATCATGCCAAATGGTGTGACACGGTTTACTGATTTATCTCTTCAGTGTGTGGGTCTGTCCTGCAGTATATTCATAACATTTGAATTTATCTCAGCAAATATCAATAGGAGCTGTTTGATAAATGATACCAAGTCTCATATTCACATTTATCAGAATAAACCACTCTAGACTCCTTTGCTTATATGAAGGTTGCAATAAAATATGACTACAGTAAAACCTGTTACTTTTTTTTGAAGATCTGTCATGCCAACAAATAAATGAAAATCACTATTTCTCATTGATTTTATTTGTGACAACTAATCTTTAATACAAAACTTAACAAATAAAGCAAATTATAAATAAATATCAATATATTACCAGTTGCTATAACAAGTGCTGGTAATCATACAATCTAATAATGTAAGAATAATATTAATGATATGAAAAAAAATGCTAGCACTGGTCACAATTTCACTTAAAAACTTAAAAGATCAAGTATCTTAATAGAAACTGGTCTGTCGTGGATAACTTATAAAAGAGATCATGATTACAAATAGTAACATAAAAATCATATCAGTATCCAGCAATACAACAGGTGAAACTGAGCTACTGCTCACTGATGATACCCCCTTCGCAAGTGGATAATCTTAATAGTGTAAAAATATGTATGTTTTCAGTAAACAGGAAGTTGAAGTGTGATGATTTATAAAATGCATAGCACGGTATACTGACTTACATAAACCCTGAAACCAAATTTCAGAAATCCTTGTAGTGTACGTAGTTCCTGAGATAAATGCAACAAAAATTTTCAACTTGGCTATCATGGGACGAAAGGACGGATAGATGGACTGACAGACAGACAGAGGTTAAACAGACTGAGTATACCCCAACTTTTTTAAAGCGTGGGTATAATTAAAGGACTAATTTCGTAACAAGGGCAAATTGTATATATCCCTTGATATCATCTCTCATTATTACTTTTAATATACCAGGGTAATAACAAGCTTTCTTAGAGTAAATTATCTTTAAAACAAAAGACACAAACTTTTGTGAAACATTGTTCATGTTTTTTTTAACCTAACTAGTTTGAATTTAATATGAGGCAGGCATTACCTGTGAATGGGGACGAAGTTTGTTTAAATTATTTTTTTTGTATTTTAAATATTTGTTAAAAAAAAGATACGGAAATACCGTAACGTTTCCGATTTTGGTTCTGTTGTTAGGGATTTTACTTGTGACGTTATTTAAGTTATGACGTCACATTCAATGTAAACAAAGAAACGCTGTTATCAGGTAACGTTTTTTCATATCAAACAATTATTAAAAATGATTGGGTGTTGAATTCCTTCCTATATTTATTGATATGTTGATAAATATACATTTTATTCAAAGTCTCATGCCAACAACACCGGAACAGGAAGCAACAAGACCGGGACAGGAAGTAGATCTGAAAAAAAAAGTTAACGATTTTGAGTTCATTAGTAGAATGAAAAATTCGGGAAAATTTTCCCGATTTTTTTTTGGATTTTTTTTGGATTTATTTTTCTACCGTAATTGGGGACTTCGTCCCCATATTATTCAGTTTCTGGTGTTATATTTGAACAGCAAACATTTTCAAGATTTTTATAAACTTCAAAATGGAAGCCAAATTGAAAAAAAATAGTGATTTGTAAATTATTGAAGAATCACAAATCTGTGTTGCCATGGTCCATTGTGACCTTTAAAAGTATCATTGACCCTAAAAATTTGAAAATTGATATGTTGTAATTTTGCAACAACAACCCAATTAACCTGTTTAGATATTTCTTATATATATTATTTTACTACATTCAATGTGATACATAAAATATATCTTCATGGTAGAAACAGAAACAAAGCCACAACCATAATATAATGCATAAGAAAATTCCCTTTTTTTAGTGATATCACAATAGTAAAAACATATAGCCCAGTCAATCTAGCATAAATTCTACCCTAACCTGAAAGTAATTGCAACAGAAGATTTTTAAGTTTTAATCTTTAGCATTATACCCCAAATATACACAGAAAAAAGTCCAATAAAATCTTACTTGAGGAAGATACAAAAAAATCACCATTTAAAATTCCTATGGAGTGCATTGAAAAGGGAGATAACTCTTGCAAAAAAGGCAGAAAAATCAATAAAAATTGATACAAAATTATAACTTTACCGCTTCTGTTCATCAGAATGTATTAATTCTTGATTTTTTAGCTGTCTTTAGAGTATAACAAACAACTCTAGTGGTTTTTTCATATCTTTTATCAAGCTATTCTAGATTTCGTAATTCATTATAGTTGACCATTTATTGAAATTTTCAGCATGTCAAGGTAAAGAATCTCAAATTTAATAAAAATAATTAAGCATGTATTCTTCTTTTTGTGGTTTAAAGTTTCTTTATATAAGTAAGATGCTAAAAAAATATATATACAGATATAAACAATATCAAATTTTCACCTTATTTTTTCAAAATGGTCACAAAGCTTCAAATTTGCAATTTCTAAAATGAAAAATGCACACAAAAAAAACTACCCATAACACTTCAGTTTTGTACATTCCATGAGCAGAAGATTATATAATTTAGTAAAATACAAACTTATAACCCCATCAAAGTATCATACTTTACATAAATTTCAAGAAAATCAACCAAAACTGACCAAAACAAGACTCATTTTTTGCAGAGTTATCTCCCCTTTTAGTGTTAATTTCCATAGTATTTTGAGTTTTCCTCAAATTAGATTTTATGGGAAGTTTTAATGTGTAAATTAAGGGCATTATGCTATAGATTAGAACTAAAACATTTTCTGTTGCAATTAGTTTGAGGTTAAATCTTAGTTTGACTGTACTAATAGGAAAGCATGAAAGTTTAACATCATAATTTAATATTGACCAATGGAGAAATAAAATATAATATGTAGAGACAACAACATCTGGGTTACCGCAAGGTGATAGTTTTATTGAGTCGACATGTTTCGCCGCTAATGCGGCATCATCAGGACCTGATGATGCCGCATTAGCGGCGAAACATGTCGACTCAATAAAACTATCACCTTGCGGTAACCCAGATGTTGTTGTCTCTACATATTATATTTCCATGAGGTTTTAAGACAACCGCAGCATACTTCGGTATCCATCTTGGTTACTCTACCAGCTTTTCCGTTAGAAGGTGTTGGTTCACTCGTCACAAATGGAGAAATAAGATCAAGTGAACCTTACCTGGATCATAAAAAAATAAACCTGCCGAAATTCATTTCATGATGACTAGTAAATTAATTATTCAATTACTACATGGACTTTTTTTAAAAAAAAAATTTTTAACATTATAAGTAATGACAATACATATTCAAATATTACAAAATTATCATAATAAAATTATTCATTGCAAAATACATACACAAAAAATAAATATCACAGATTGCTTGACTAAAAGGTCAAAAACTGTCATGACTGTTTTCCAAATGACATATCAAATGGGTCATCTTGTAATGAACTCAGGAAATCTCTGAAAAATAAACGAAATAACTATTGTATTAACATATCTAAAATATACTTTATGTGACAGAGTATATTTTTATATATTTCCATTATTAGGAAACAACCATTTTACTTTAATGGGGTTATCGTTTTTAGTCTAAGTCTGATTTTTTTTTGCGCAAAGCACAAACATATTTTTTTTATTTTTTTTATGCTATTAATAAAAACAATAATTTCCAAATTAAACACTTTGAAGGCATGGAAAAAATCTTGCCTCAGAATATTTTATTTTTTGTCATCTGCTTGACCAATATTTTGTTCATCAACTTGGGGATCAAAATATGTTTTTAAGAAAAAAAAACATAACCCCTCCCCCCTTTTGACGTTAAATGGTCCTTCCTTAGCATTTTATATTTTATAACATGCCAGATATTTATTATAATTAATTCACTTTGAATATTTGATCTTTTGATTTATAGTCTATTATTTAATCACACTTTAAACTGTATGATAGTTCTAGTCAGTCATACTTCATTGATCAAAGTTGTAACTGTATCTACCTGTCCAACTCATTAGTAAACTAATGTTCACACATTGTTTATTTTTATGGTCAGTTCTAATTGATAATTCTGAACACACCTCAGGTTTTGAAAAAGAAGTAATGATGGTCAACACACTTGAAAAATGGAGACATACATATATTTAATATATACTTCTTATCTAAACTTTACATGGTGATGAAACATGTATACATAGAGATATTATACTTAGTGCATATTATTACAAACTGATGTTTACATACTTTGGAGTCACAATTCACTGTAGATAATGGAAATTCATTCTTGATCTTTGGTAAGTATGATTTTATACTCTTCGTGGTGAATGAAAGGACTTATGCAGTGCTCCTATTTGATTCTGCCAGTTTATTGTTAAGTATGCCCATAGACCTTTGGATATGATAGGAGTAAGAAAGTTTATGTATGAATCTGAGAATATATAAATTAATTGATTATGGTTGCTTAATGTCATTAGTCCCAACCCTGAAGAAAGGGGAGGTTTCGACCATATGACCCCTTTTAAATGCATTGATCGTCTAAAAAAAGGGGAGGGTTCTGGCCTGGATCGACCACTGCATTTTATACCTGGATCCTGGTATCTATTATTGCGTATTATTTACTTGACACACATATTATGATGTTCCTTAAACATATTGGTTTTACTGTAAATATTAGATATCATATTTTTTCCCTGTTTACCAAGTAGATCTAAGTTTTTTTCAAAAATTGATTACACTTAGTAATTGTAGTTCTTTTAACACGTCATGAAAATCAAAAAGTTATAATTCCCTATCCAAAAAAGTTAAATAAATTCTATCTAAAAGAAGTTAATAAATTCTATCCAAAAGAAGTTAATAAATTCTATCCAAAAGAAGTTAATAAATTCTATCTACAAGAAGTTAATTTAGTTTTATCAAAGAAACAATTCTATCACAGAACATAATATATTCTACCCACACTTACCCTAACTGTTCTTTCTTTCTTCGTGGGTCCTGAGGGGGAACAATGTCAGGTACAGTTTTCTTTAGCTGTTGGTAACTCTCTAAAGAGAAAATAATTTTCGTGTTTTAATGTATCTATAAATGTCAACAAAATATACTTGTTTATCTTTGAAAATTATGTTTAAAGTTGTGTACAATGAAATATCACTTTCTTTAAGGTTGTGTGTATTACTGATGGTTATTTTCATTTCTTCAACTTTAAGGTAGTACCAAACACCTTGACTTCAATTAATTTGGCTTGTTTAATTTTCATAAAATTTTAATCATTGACAAAAATATAAAAGTTTCAAAAGTTTTGAATCGCACACCACATCCCTGATTGAGTAAACAGTTTACTATTTACCTCCAAATATACTGTTAGCACCTTTCTTTTTTGTTTGAGCCCATTCTTCAGATGAATCCTCTAGGACTTTTGATATGGAATCTAGTTTATTATCAATGTTACTACTGGAGTTCTTCCTGAATCTCTCCTGAACCGTTTCTACTTTTACATTTCTAATGTCATCTTTTAAAGAAGTGTCTCTAGTCCGTTTCATTAAATCATCTATACTGATCTATAAGAAAAATAGTGAGGCAGTATTAGATATTAAGATACAAAGGTTTTAAATCAATGAATTTGAGGGGGAAAAAAGATAAATAAAAAGTAAAAACCTTTTTCCCCAGAAAACTATTTCAAGAGGGACTGACAATAAGTGAATATATCTAGAAGGTTTAAATTTTCATTGGAGAAGGGCAAAATTTGATTTATTAGATTTAACTTAGCTATTCTTAAAAATACTTCAAACCAAAATGTATCTCTTTTTATGAACCTCAACAATTTTATTATTGCCTATTGATCAGTTCCTCTGAAACACATGTCCAAACATTTTTCAAGCTTTCTGGTTTTTTTTGGTACAAAGTTGTTAAATATGTAGCAACAGTAACCCAGTCTGTTTGGTTTCATTTAATCTATATTTATCTAACACAGTCCTCTGAAAAACTTTTTATTTTCATTTGCCTATGGCAGGAGCATATGTATCACAATCACACATCTTGTTCATTACCAGAACAACAGAAATACATCATCAATTAAAACTAGTAAAGTAACACCACTGTTCCTATATTGCCTAAAACTAGTAAAGTAATTACCTCTTTTTGTACTTTTGATTTAGGGTTCTGTAAATGATCAAAGTTTGCATGCTTCATATATTCTACAGCTGCCTTGACTGTGACCATACAGTAACTGGAAAATATAAGGAAAATTTAATACTGGGGATACACTCATTCTTTGAGGTTTGAGTTCTTATTGTTTTTTTGGGTGTTTTTTTTGGGGGGGAGGGAGGAGAGAGTTCTGTTTTTGTTCTCTTTTTGGTCAAATGTTGGTGGGGTTGGATTTTATCATGTTTACTTAATTTTCTCTGTCTTGCTCGGTGTATACAAAGGTAGATGCTTAGAGCAAAGTTTTTGTGTAAAAAAGGACCATGATATTAAATACAAAATAAAGTGCAAATTTTTCATATGTTATGTGAAAATTCTGAAACTACAAATTCTTATTCCATTACAATCATTACGTTAAACTTAAAAAAATGAAATCCATGAGCAAATAATATTTTAGAATTATTTTGCAATAAATTGCAGATGTTGAATTAATAACTGTGTGAATCTTTAAAATCATATTATCTGCTACACTGTACAGATGTACAGAATCATGGTTTACTTAATATTAAAGTTACAGAAGATGTTACCTATCATCTTTGACATTACAATACTAGTAATTAGCTTATAAATTAAAGTGAATACTGTAAATTCAGAAATTATTGCAGTGTTTTTATTAATGCGACAGGGTTATAATCACAATAATTTAAACTTGCATTGAAATTTTTCATATGAATCAAAATTTACCTTAAATTGTCTCTATCATTAGTTAGTGTGGTCCAGTGGAAGAATTCCATATAAAACATATTACTGGATAAATCTATACATTTGGCTTGAGCAATGACTGATACCTAAAAATAAATATGGTCGTCATAAAAATATAAAACCACAATCAGTCAGCTTGAGTTACAAAGTTCACTAGTAAAAATTATCCTGCTAAAATAGATATTTCATTGGCCCGGGCTCCTATTTCTGGGAAAATTTTGGTTGATTATATAGGGAATCACTCAAGCATGACTGGAGCGGGCCCCCTCTTAGGCAGTCAACAGGCCCCCACGTAGGAAAATTTCTGGATCCGCCACTGTATAGGGTATACTTAAGAAATAATTCATGGAAGCCATAGATTATTGGAAATTTACACATGACCTGGGCCGTGATATTCAAATTTTATCCTGAGCGTTAGCGAGGGATAAAATTAACGAATATCACGGCCCAGGCCATGTGTAAATTTCCAATAATCTATGGCTTCCATGAATTATTTCGATTCTAATAGGACAAATACAATCATTAAAAAAACTGAAGCGAGGGTGGGTATGCTGTGTGTGCGGCTGTTCTTTTTTACTCCCTGTTAGATAAAGCTCGAACATTCTAATAAATCCGCATCTTCGCTAGCCAAGGGTTACGATCCACTCCCGTTCTCTTACCCTTGGCGGATTGAGCTAACATTTCGGAGACACAAGGTAAGGATTTTTATTGGTTGCAGTAGAAGCTCGCTGCATCCAATCAAAAAGCGCCTATAACATGATCACGTGTAAATGTAGAAAGTGTTTGTAAACAATTGCCACGTGTTCATTGTGCAACAAGTCTTTACCGCACTAAACATACGACTATATTTAGTGACAACTCGAATATTTTTAATCAACTAATAGCAGTTCCTGTGTGTGTTTCGTGCACAAATGCATGAATGTTGACGTATATTTTCGTTTCCGGCTTTACCAAGTGTGTAGAATCTAGACGTTACCGTGATTTTACCTCCAAATTGAAGAGTTCAAGTGCTATCATTGGTTAAGAATAATGTATTTGGAATGGGCGTGACTTTAATCTTCCTATAGATGGGGCAACATTAATATCACAAATGGTAGCTCAATCCGCCAAGGGCAAGGCCGTAACTACCTCACTAAAATTTCGACACTGATTTTTTTTTTTAAATAGTCATTTATTGTTCTGTCTCAACCTTAATTGCTATAACTTGTCATCATTCCTTTTAAACTATTCTTTCTAGATATAACTCAGCATCTCAACGGGTGATGTTTCTCGATTACACTTTAACCTAGTAACGATAATCATCATGGATCTTTAGTTAAAAACAGGCTCTTGCAGAAAAAGGAAAAGCGACAAGGAATAATTCTAGTAAACTAGTTTTTTTTGTAAACAGAGTCTGAGTATTGCATATAACTTCGTTAGAACAATCCAAAAACGATAAGTAGACTGACAAATCAAGTACTGGTCTTCGGAAGGGGGCAGTCCTGTTTGCATATTCATTTCTCCGTTTCACCAACTTTTGACAAAACAAGTACTGCATGGCATCACAAGGGGGCAGTCCTATCTGCGTATTCATTTCACGAACTTTAATCTTTCTCTTTACAGATAAATAAAATATAAATAATATGAAACATGAATGCATGGATTAGTTTTTACCCATGTTTCTTTAACCTTAAAAATTAAAAAAAATATCCCATATTCCAATTTGATATTATTGAGGAATGGTAGAACCTTTAACACAGGATTTTGTCTTTACATATTCGGGACTACGGAATTTCGTTTCTTTATATTCGGGGTTTCGGAATCGGACACCTCCAACCCCTAACCCCTAAATTTATAGATTCTGGAACTAAAATACCACCAACTATTTCCAGAAATAATTTGAAATTACGGAACTACATGTAAATGTCAAAAACTCTATTCCAATTCCCCTGTACCCATATCATATATACTTACTCTATAAATAGAATCATATACATGTATGTTATCTCATTCTATCCCTAGTTTGTTTACTCTTTGTCAGCATAAAAGCAAGTTTAATATTTTGTAACTGCGACTGTATGATGGTGCTTACAGGAAAGCTTAATTCCCTTTTGCAAACAAAAGCTGCTACCGAATTGCTGATGGAGAAGGAATTGGAAGAAGACATTGATCATTGTGTTGATGATAATGTGCTACCTTTAACAACACAGACTGCCCTGAAACGACTGAAAACTTGGAAAAGAGCATACATGAGTGGCGAGAGATTGTGCGGTCTTGCCATGCTCCATGTTCATCGCGATAAGGATATCAGCAGACCAAATCATGATTCTGAAACGATTTGACTGAACCGGCCATAGAAAAATGTGGCAAACTCTACTGAATCGATGTTTGTTTTATGTTCTGGCAGCAGACTCAAATCAGTGATATTTGGATGATTATCTTACATATAAATTTAAATAAAGTTGTTAAAAATTTGGTGTTAGTAAAAATCTTAAAATATGAAAAATTTATATAATAAGTGTACAAATTCAAAACATTATCAAACTCTCTAAAAATGCCTAGAATGCAGGATTTTGCACAATTCATTTCATACCCTCAAAAAAAAAATTTCGCCTCGCTTTGCTCGGCTCAATTATTTTGCCTCACTAAATTAAGATGCCTAGTTACGGCCTTGCAAGGGTGAAGAGAACGGGAGTGGAAAATCCAAAGTTGACATTTAGTAACTAAGGAGCCGCCATGTTGACTTGTTGAAATCAGTAAATATGCGAATAATGCAATAGAATAGAAAATCAAACAAAACCTACCTTGAGAATCAATTTTAATACAATAGTAAATGAAATTTAAATGGTTCACGTAACAGAAAACTTTCAACTCTAGCGTTTTCATTTGTATGACGTCATGTTTTGAAATGACTTTGATAGCGCCAAATACACGATTAAACTTTCGCGGAATTTTATTTTATTTTTATTTTGTTGGTTTCTCCGAGCTGTTTTGCATTACTTCTTTTTATTATGCATCCGAATAAGAATAAAAGTGATTTTGTCTTTTTTAATTGCAATTTTTAAAACAATAAAATCGGCAAAGGGTTTGCAAATAGGTTTCAATACATGTGGATTTACGTGGGAAGTATATTGTAACAGCCATTATTATGTACATCTCGGAGTCTGCGCTAAGTATAGATATATCGAGAATTTTATCACAGTGTTGTTTACAAAGCGAAAGAAGCACGTCATATTAGAATATACCTCATAACTACTATCAATATAGAATGTGGATTAAGCAGCTAACCTTCACATAATTTACATGAAAATTAAATATTCAGATGCTTGTACAATTTCATACCAAATAACTAAGGTCTATCTAAACATAACACAGCTAATACAAAAGGAATTTACTTATTAAAATTTTAATTTCAATGTCAATGAAACCTTACTTAAAGAGCAGAGCTTGCTTTAGTCTCATGCAATGCACAAAATTAATAATGGTCTATAAATACTTTATAATAGACACACAAAATAAGAAAACATTTGTGTTTGTTCATATCCTGTTCTTTGTCTCTGGTGAATAATTATCTTGTTGGCATTCATGCCATGTCTTCTTTTTGTTGAACTTTCAACTTCTGTCACAGAAAACTTGACCAAATAATTATATATGAAGGTTGTAGCCTTCAATGTAATAAACAGTATGTGTAATTCTAAACTTACAAGTAATGGAATGAGATCATCTGAAGTTATAACTGGTAAATCTGCAATAGAAATAAAAGTCTGTATTGCTTCAATATAAATATACACTTTAACAATGATAACATACATAAACCTTATGATGTTAAATATTTAATATCACTGATTTATTTATAGAATGTGCACATCACTTATGATGCAATATAAATTACAAATATCAGATTTTGTGTTATAACTTACAGGGTTTCATTATCTTTCATGTTGACTGGTACTTTCCACATTTCTAGGAGTACTTTTCAATTTATTCCATGAATATCTTATATAAAAATTTCTACATCTAGGCGGTACTTGTCAATAGCATAGGAGGGTAAAAGTACCGGGTACCGCCTCCTAATGAATGGCCTGGTAACTTAAAATTGTGAAAACCAGTTTGCATAGGATAAATAGTGAAAATCTGTGGGCAAAAATAATCCAAAAGCTAGCTTTTTCGACTAAGCCATAAAATATATTTAAGTACAAAAAAATAGCTCTTGATAACTGTTTCAGATTAAATTTACCAACCAGATACACAATTTAACTCAGGTTGCTGATATAGTTATAGACATATAAATATCAAGTTTTCTAGCTGGATAACTAGTTATGATAAACCAATATAAATTGATTTATCATATATTTAGTACTAAATACAGAAAATTTGTTTATCTAATATCGCATGCTGTATCACCACTCCACCAATAACAGCCTTCCGGACCTTTGGCCCTCAGGACTGATATTGGTTCCTAGTGGTGATACAGCATGAGATACAGATTTTGCCATGTATAATTCTTCATCTTACCTTCTATACATTTCTAGGAATATGATTGATTAAAAACGTCGTGTGGAGACCATTTATATTCCACATGAGATTAGTAGGGAGGCTGGGCTTATTTCAATACACCGTCAGTAGTGGAGTTACGAATTTGGCACTATTTGATTATTTAAATGATCAAGGTTGTTGATGTTAAATTGTTATTATTGACATTAGTTTTTTTGTGCAGACCAATGAAAGTAGGTTCTTAAATTTTCAAGTTGCAAAACTTGTTTCCCAATCTACTATAAATAAATATGTTTAAACTAAAATTGAACACTTGAACACTTAAATATAGGAATAAAAAGGTGTGGTATGATTGCAAATGAGAAATAAATTTGTTACATAGTGTGCTAGTGACCTAATAATATTAGACAGGTTCATTATTTTCCATATGCGATTTACTGACCCGGTATATATTGTATTAGGTCACTAACACACTATATAACTAATAATATGTATCAGACTATGTGATAATTGTTTACCTGTAAGTCCAGGTGGTTGGTTTTCTATTATAAAAGTCTGTATAGTGCCTGTTATATGATCCTGAAATAAATTAAACATACCACCTTCAACTTTAACATTAGTGTTTAGATAATTTCCAACTTCAACTGTGGATTCATTACTATTCGTTGGATACCAATTTTCATGATTTTGGTGGATACAGTTGAACCATGAATTTAAATGTTCAACAAATCATACATTTACTATCAGTTTGTATGCAGAATATATCAAAACCACGAAATCACATATCGAAGAAAAGCAAGATTTCATCAATCCATGAAAAATTGGTACACACGAACAAAATTTTTGGCTGGTTTATTGTCTTGCCTTGACTGAGTCAAAAAGCGAGACATAGGTATGTTGTTTCAGGCGTCAGGGGACGACGACAGCTATGGCGCCAACAATGTATTAGTTTGTGATTAGGTCTAGTTTACGGTGAACCACAAGTGGTAGGTCAATCATATTTGGTATGCAGTTGTGTAAGCATTGGCACATCTCATTTCCATGGAGATTATTTAGCCCTGCCCCCTCAGTCATGGTCTATTGACCTTGAAACATTTGCTTATTTTACATGTATTAGTTTGTGATAAGGTCAGTTTATTGGGAACCACAAGTGGTAGGTCAATGCTATTTAGTATGCAGTTGTATAAGCATTGGCATATCTCATTTCCATGGAGATAATTTGGTTCCACCCCCTTAGTCATGGTCTATTGACTAAAATTTTTTGTAAGTTATCATGTATTAGTTTGTGATTAGGTCAGTTCAAAGGGAACCATTAGTGGTAGGCCAATGTTAATTGGTATTCAGTTGTATAAGCATTGGCAAATCTCATTTCCATGGAGAATATTTGACCTCGCCCCTCAGTCACAGTCTAATGACTTTGAAACTTATGTTAGTTTACATGTATTAGTTTGTGATTAGATCAGTTTAAGATGAACTGCTAATGTTAAATCAATGATATTTGGTATGCAAATTTATTTACATTTGCAAGTATTGTTTCCATGGAGATTATATAACCCCACCCCCTCTTTATGCTTCATTGACATTGAAACTTTTACATAGTTTACAAGTTAATTATTGTATTTAGGTTTGGGAACGACTTATAATAAGTCAATGGTAATTGGTATGCAGTAGTTGTATTAGCATTGGCAAATCTCATTTACATGGAGATTGTTTAGCCATGTAACTCAGTCATGGTTTATTGACTTTGAATATTTGCATAACTTGTGTAAGATAGATGTTAAAGTATTGCTATTTTGATTTCAACATTTGCATAATCAAAATTACAAAAAGGCGAGACATATCTCTGTGATAACAGTTTATCATTTAATTTAAAGTGTTTTACACAATTGGATGGAATTTTTTGGTCTTTGGAAATATACCAATAATTTACAATGAAACCTGTAGAAACAAAACCCTATTCAAACCCCAAACCAATAAAACAGGTTTTAAAAATAATACAACAAACATTCTGTCGTTATTTATCATATTTAAACAACCAAATAGTTATAAAAGGTATCAGGCTTATAATTTAATGCGCCAGACGGCGTTTCTTCTACATAAGACTCATCAGTGATGCTCAGATCAAATAGTTATAAAACCAAACAAGTACAAACTTGAAGAGCATTGAGGACCCAAAATTTCCTTCTTGTCTTCCAATTTTCACGTTTATACATAAAAAATAAAACATTATACTTAATACATACCACAGTTGCCTTTAAACAACTCAATTTTTCATGTGGAGTTTTCAGCCCTCCAAGATTAGCCATTTCAACAACCTGAAATATAGATAGATTCAATCTTTCATAAGATGGTTTATAATTTAGTTCAGGTTTATTCTTTGTTTTTTATTAGTTCTTGATGACCATACATTGACTACATGTTTGGCTAAACACTACTAGTTATAGCTTTTTAATATCATGTTGACTTCAAACAAACTATTCCAGTAACCCTCTTGCTGCCAGTAGTTTTTTAAGGTTGCATTTTGTGTACCATAAAATACAACAGCTCAACGTCTGTTACGGCCCAACAATGACATCATTCAAAATATGACCTCACACCCTAATGACAGTTATATTTACATGATTTAGAAGCTATTGAAGAAAAATCTTACACTAACTAATCCTCTGTTTTGTTCAAAAGAGATTAAGCAATGATGAGAAGCTTGCATAAATTAAATCATGGATATAGTCACATATGTGTTCCTCTAGCATAGCTAATTTTCAATCAGATAATTGCTACAGCATGAAGACCTCATATCTTATCATACTTAATCATTTTATAACTTGGTTTTTCTAAAAGATTTATTTATAGTCAATTGAAAGTCAGTTTACTTTTATTCAGATCTTATTATTAGATTTTAACATCTTTAATTTCATGAGATATAATAGTATTATATCTGCTATACATCAAGCATCAAAATCATTTGTGGGAAAAAATCACAAATTAGAACTACCTTTAATTCCATCTGCTATTAAAAGACTTGTTAAAAGTTCAAAAGGATCTAAAGATATGTATATTGTTTTGAATAAAAATGGAAGTGTTCCCACTAGTCAGTTAAGATGGACTGAAATTTTTGGCTTTGATCAAAATCTTTGGAAAAAAATTTATAAACTGCCATTTGTTGTCACAAATAATACTAAGTTACAGTGGCTACAGTTTAGATTCAATCATCGAATCTTAGCTACAAACAAATTTCTTCATAAAATTAAGATTTATGATAATCCAAATTGTACATTTTGTAATAGAGAAATTGAAACATTAGAACATTTATTTTGGGAATGTGAACATACACAATTATTATTAGAACAGATTGAAAATTGGTTTCTTACCAATGGAATTAGTGTACTTTTTACAAAAGAAGTTTTTCTGTTTGGTAACACTGCAAAAATATCAAAAGGCAATGCAGAAAATACTCTTTTTCTTACCATAAAGCAATATATTTATAATTCCAGATGTTTTAAAAAAAAACTGACAATAAACTCAGTAAAAGAAAAGATAAAATATGTGTATGCAATGGACAAAAATATTGCTATGAAAAACAAATGTGAACATCAGTTTCTCAGAGAATGGAATGCTTTTGATATATTACTTAGCATGCTTAGTTAAGTATAAAAATGTATATATATGTTATAAATGAAAATGCTGTATTTACTATACTAAAATAGAATTCAATTTCTAGATGCATTATATTGAAAACTCACCACACTATTCTCTCTCACTCTCTTTCTCTTTCTATCTATCTCTCTCCGGTGTTCAAACTGCTTTACTCTTTATTTTATATTTGTATATTTAGAAAAAAAAAAAAAAATTGCTTCCTAATAGAAAGATGTATTGATTAGATAATATCTATAGATTTATATATTATATATTGCTATTATATTTGTGTATATTATGTTGTAAATTGGAAGTTATAAATAATAAAAATAAAAAAAAAGATTTTAACATCTTTTCTTTACTTTATATGAAATCAACAAGACGGTAAATATGCCATGTAAAAATATAAAATATTTTAATTTTACCTTAATATGGTTGTGCTGCACATGATAAAATTACTAGGGGTTTATACTGCAGATGAACGTGCTGTTACATAAAAAAATCAAAGTGCTGGATAGCACCTGTGGAAAGTTTGCAACGATAGATTGTAATATTTCAAATAGATTGTAAATGTGTAGATTGCGTGGTTAACTTTTTTTCCTACTTAAAAAAACCTAACTTTATACAAGAAATAATTGTAACAGGATGCTGCTATGAAGTCTCCGCCCAAACAAAGATCTCAAAATTAGTCATTCCCACGGTCGCCTGACATTGGGCAAAGTCCAATACAAATTGGTCTGGTCTAGTAAAGTGATATTCACAAGTGACGTCTAGGTATTACACCTGTATGTCATTCAAATCTTCTTGAAATCGTGTACAGTAATATTCATGATTTAGGGGTGGGGATCTAGACAGTTTACAAGTTCTCAAACAGGCAGGAGGTAGGGGTAAGAGTGACCCTAGGGGACTAGCCTTTTATTTCATCTGATTTGTTTTATTATTCCATACAAGAATATATGTGGTTTCAGTGTCAGGATTTCAACAGCTTTCAAGTTTCGAAAAGAAGGGGTGGATCTTGACTGTTTACAAGTTCTCAAAACAGGATGGGGTGGGGTGACACAGAGGGAGTCTCCTTATATTTCATTTTATTCATTTTATTGTCCAATACAAGAATATATATGGTTAAGGGGTGGGGATCTCAACCGTTTACAAGTTCTCAAACATGAGGGGGTGGGGATGACCCTTAGGGACTCCCACTATATTTCATTTGATTTGTTTTGTTGCCCCATAAAAGAATATATATGGTTTAGGGTTGGAATCTCAACCGTTTACAAGTTTTCAAAAAGAAGGGGGTGTCACCCCTGTGGACTTCTTCTATATTTCATTGGATTTATTTTATTGTCCCATACAATAATATAGATGGTTTATGGGTGGGAGTGTCCCCTGGAGACTCGCCTTCTATTTCATTTGATTTGTTTTATTGTCCAGTACAAGAATATATATGGTTAAGGGGTGGGGATCTTGACCATTTCCAAGTTCTCAAACAAGAGGGGTGGGGCTGACCCAAAGGGACTCCCACTTTATTTCATTTGATTTGTTTTGTTGCTACATACAAAAATATATATGGTGTAGGGTGGGGATCTCAACAGTTTCCAAGTTCTCAAACATGAGGGGTTTGGGCTGATCCAAAGGGACTCCCACTTTATTTCATTTGATTTGTTTTGTTGTCACATACAAAAATATATATGGTTTAGGGGTGGGGATCTCGACCGTTTACAAGTTTTCAAAAAGAAAGGGTTGGGGTGACTGACCGACCCTCTGGAGGTCCTATTTCATTTGATTTATTTCATTGTCCCATACAAATATGTATATGGTTTATGGTGGGGATCTCAACTGTTAACAAGTTCTCAAAAAACAAGGGGTGGGAGTGACCCCAGGGGACTCGCCTTTTATTTCATTTGATTTGTATTGTTGTACCATATAAGAATATATATGGTTTAGGGATGGGATCTTGACTGTTTTTAAGTTCTCAAACATGAGGGGTTGGGTGGGGTGACCCTATGGACTCAACCTAAATTTATTTTGATTTATGGTCCTGTGATCACTACTGAAAACCATGTGTGTCTATCACTTACTGTTTTCAAGTAATAGTCATTTGAAAATTTAAAAAAAAAATTCCATAGGGTTCTATGGTTAATTCATCCCTTCTGTTGGCCCTGAAAATACACCTAAATAGACCACAAGAAGAAAAATAATAAGAACTGAGCAAAAACTTTCTTTAGGAGTCTTAATTGCATGTAGTATAAGTACGAATTTTGTTATAGCCTAGTCTGATTTTCTAATGCCGAATATGTAAAAGGCCGAGTTTGTTGTGGGCCGAGATGAGATGAGATACCATGATACTTTCGATACTCTCGGGCTTTTACGTTTTCATTAAACATTTGTAAAAATCGTAGTCAGTGTCGAAAAATGTTTACTAATGAAATATTTTAAACTCGGTATTAATTTTCTTTTCAACCGGAGGAAGGTAGGAAACCTTTGAAACCGGGATTATAGTACTCCCGTTTGGAGGCACACATATATGGATCTGACGCACGTCTGGAGAATACCGATAAAAGCATAGAAACTGCTGTGTGTGTATTTATTTTACTTTTCGCGTAGCGCAGATCCGCGTAGTAATATTTGTGGTTGCCATTTTCAAAATGAAGTTGAATTATTTGATTTATCAATGAAAATTCAGCACAATTTAATTCAAGCTGTATGTTATCAAAATAGAAGAGCTCAAAGTTTCAAAAGCATCTCTCTATTATTAGTTTTCAAACACCAGTACTTCATTATCTAGAAGTAGGACACACTTCCTAAAGTAAGATAGTCTGTCTCACCGGAAGTTAAGGCCGATGCCTTAAGAAAGTTTATTGCTATAGCAAGCTATAGAAACTTTCCAAAAACTACATGGAAACTTTACAGGATATTTCAGTGAAGGAAATTAAAGTTGAAGCTATTATAATGAAGGGGATGACTGTGGAGAATATAACAGTAGAGTGTAATACAGCAAAAGATAACAGTGAAGGATATAAAAGTGGAATGTATTACAGTGGAGGATTTTACAGTGAAATGTATAACAGTTGAGACCATTACAGCAGAGTATATAAACAGTGTAGGGTATTTCAATGAAGGGTATTACAGTTGAGGGTATTATAGTAGGTATTACATTGAAGGGTAAGTGAAGGGTTAGTGGAGGGTATTACAGTGGAGGGTAAATGGAGGGTAAGTGGGGGGTATTACAGTGAAGGGTAAGTGGAGGGTATAACAGTTGAGGGTAAGCAGGGCCGTAACTAGCCTCTTTTAATAGTGAGGCAAAATATATTCGCCGAGCGTAGCAAGGCGAAAAATTTTGGCGAGGGGTCTGGGGGCCGCTCAAGGCCCCCAGAAGCTCTGAGAAAAATAAAGCAAAATCATGCATTCTGAGCGTTTCCCGGACTTTTTCTTACATTGAAACGCAATTTATTTTTAGCGCTTTTTTTGACAATATTCTGGTCTCAAAGCAAAAACATAGATTCATTGTAATTTAAGACTTTTACGGGTTTTACGGGGACAACATTAAAAGTAGACCGATATGAAGGATAAAGCAAAAATCGTAATTCTCACAATCATTAAAATCGCATCTGTCTGTCTGTTCTTTGTCTCGTATTGTTCTTAGACTTTGGTGATTTTTTTGTGACTAGATTTATATATAGTGACAGTGCAGTAGTATACTTTAAGTACTAGTACTGCTTAAGTCGACACTAAGGATCATCTTGACCTTGTTTTACGGTATTAATGATTCTTTTATTGTTGAAGACCCTCCAGAAAGTATCAAGATAAAGAACAAGAATAAAAACTTTGACCATTAATCATTTGTATTTTTTCTATGCATGAATTTTGTGTGAGATTAGGTCCCGTGCACATTTACTCCATCTTCTTTTATTTTCTGTTAAAGGGTCTGAACACGACTTAATGCAAGTTTAACCCTTAAATGTAAAAGATCATATGGCAATACATTGATGTTTTTATAGATGATTTGATACCGAGAAATTGGTGGTCTTACTTTAATTTAAACTATGTCAGCTATCTAGTTTTATCTACAACAAAAAGAGCTAGTTTTGTATTCTTTGATATCAAGTTCAATTCTCCATGCAGAAACGATCATATTTTTTGTGTCCAGTAGCATCGTAAATATTCTTAAAACATTTTTTCGTACAATGTCTGGACATTGGTGGACATGCAACATTGCAAAACCACACGTTTACAAATGAAAATCAACACTCAGACTATTTGGATGGAGAGTTGTCTCATTGGCACTCACACCACATCTTCCTTTATCTATATAGTCATAAAGTAGGACAATGAATGAACAAAAGACAAACCGGGACACAGAAGTACAAACAATAGACCATCAACTCTGAAAACTAAAAATAAAATAGAAACATGGACCACGATAAACATGCAAGGGCGACATCTGAGAATAAAGAGAACTTGCGTCTTGCAAGACACTTTCCGTGAAAACAATTTTGATATGAAGACAATCTTTTGTTTTGGTTTTTTTAATTTTTTTAATTTTTGAAATTTCCTACATGAGGCATTTGCCTCATTTGCCTCAATGTAGTTACAGCCCTGGTAAGTGGAGGGAATTACAGTGGAGGTTAAGTGGAGGGTAAGTAGAGGGTAAGTGGAGGGTATAACAGTGGAGGGTAAGTGGAGGGTATTTCAGTGAAGGGTAAGTGGAGGGCAAATGGAGGGTATAACAGTGGAGGATATACCAGTGGAGGATATACCAGTGGAGGGTAAGTGAAGGGCAAATGGAGGGTATAACAGTGGAGGGTATAACAGTGGAAGGTAAGTGGAAGGTAAGCGGAGGGTAAATGAAGGGTATTACAATGAAAGGTAAGAGGAAGGTAAGTGGAGGTTAAGTGGAGTGTATTACAGTGAAGGGTAAGTGGAGGGTATGACAGTGAAGGGTAAGTGGAGGGTATGACAGTGGAGGGCATGTAGAGGGTATTACAGTGAAGGGTAAGTGGAGGGTAAGGGGAGGGTAAGGGGGGGTATTACAGTGGAGGGTAAATGGAAGGCAAGTGGAGGGTAAGTGGAGGGTATAACAGTTGAGGGTAACTGGAAGGAATTACAGTTGAGGGTAAGTGGAGGGTAAGGGGAGGGTATTACAGTGGAGGGTAAATGGAAGGCAAGTGGAGGGTAAGTGGAGGGTATAACAGTTGAGGGTAAGTGGAAGGAATTACAGTTGAGGGAAAGTAGAGGGAATTACAGTTGAGGGTAAGTGGAGGGTATTACAGTGAAGGGTAAGTGGAGGGTATAACAGTTGAGGGTAAGTGGAGGGAATTACAGTTGAGGGTAAGTGGAGGTAATTACAGTGAAGGGTAAGTGGAGGGTATCATAGTGTATGGTGAGTGAAGGGTAAGTGGAGGGTAAATGGAAAGTATAACAGTTGAGGGTTAGTGGAGGGTAAGTAGAGGGTATTACAGTGTAGGGTAAGTGAAGGGTAAGTGGAGGGTAAATGGAGGGTAAGTGGAGGGTACAACAGTGGAGGGTAAGTGGAAGGTTTTCAGTGAAGGGTAAGTGGAGGGTAAGTAGAGGGTATTACAGTGAAGGGTAAGTGAAAGGTAAGTGGAGGGCAAATAGAGGTGGAGGGTAAGTGGAGAGTGAGTGGAGGGCATGTGGAAGGTAAGTAGAGGTATTACAATGGAGGGTAAGTGGAGGGTATAACAGCTGAGGGTAAGTGGAGGGAATTACAGTGGAGGGTAAGTGGAGGGTATTACAGTGAAGGGTAAGTGGAGGGTATAACAGTGGAGGGTAGGTGGAGTGTATAACAGTGGAGGGTAGGTAGAGGGTATTACAGTGAAGGGTATAACATTGGAGGGTAAGTGGAGGGTATAACAGTGGAGGGTAAGTGGAGGGTATTACAATGGAGGGTAAGTAGAGGGTATAACAATTGAGGGTAAGTGGAGGGAATTACAGTGAAGGGTATTACAGAGAAGGGTAAGGGGAGGGTATTACATTGAAGGGTAAATGAAGGGTATTTGGAGGTGGAGGGTAAGTAGAGGGTAACTGGAGCGTAAGTGGAGGGTAAATGGAGGGTATAACAGTGGAGGGTAAGTGGAAGGTAAGTGGAGGGTTAGTGGAGGGTAATACAGTGATGGGAAAGTAGAGAGTATTACAGTGGAGGGTAAGTGAAGGTAAGTGAAAGTAAGTGAAGGGTAAGTAGAGGGTAAGTGGAGGGTAAGTGTGGAGGGTATTACAGTGAAAAGTAAGTGGGAGGGTAAGTGCACGGTATTACAGTGAAGGGTAAGTGGAGGGTAAGTAGAGGGTATTACAGTGAAGGGTAAGTGGAGGGTTAGTAGAGGGTAAGTGTGGAGGGTATTACAGTGAAGAGTAAGTGGGAGGGTAAGTGCAGGAGATAACATTGAAGGGTAAGTGGAGTGGATTACAGTGGAGGGTAAGTTGAGCATAAGTGGAGGGTAAGTGGAGTGAAGTGGAGGGTAAATGGAGGGTATTGCAGTGGAGGATAAATAGAGGGTATTACAGCGAAGGGTATTACAGTGAAAGGTGTTACAGAGAAGGGTAAGTGGAGGGTATTACAGTGAAGAGTAAGTGGAGGGTATTACAGTGAAGGGTTTGTTGAGGGTAAGAGGAGGGTATTTCAGTGAAGGTATTACAGTGGAGGGTATTACAGTGAAGGGTTTGTGGAGGGTAAGAGGAGGGTATTTCAGTGAAGGTATTACAGTGGAGGTTATTAGAATATTACAGTAGAGGGTAAGTGGAGGGTATTACAGTGAAGGGTGAGTGAAGGATAAGTGGAGGGTAGGTGGAGGGTATAACAGTGGAGGGTAAGTAGAGGGTAGGTGGAGGGTATAACAGTGGAGGTAATTAGAGTATTACATCCCAGTCGAATGTATTGCAGTAGAGGATATTACACTGGAAACCCTTGCAGTATATTTCAGCAGATGGTATTTCTTGCACTATTAAAGGATATTACAGTGGAGATAAATACCTGTTATATTGACTTACCGCTAAAGGTAGAGGGCAGGAGAATTCTGGTGTTACACCAAGCTGTTCTATTGACTTACCGCTAAAGGGAGAGGGCAGGAGAATTCTGGTGTTACACCAAGCTGTTCTATTGACTTACCGCTAAAGGGAGAGGGCAGGAGAATTCTGGTGGTACACCAAGCTGTTCCACTTTCACGTCTTGTAATTGTTTACATTTCTTTAATAATTTCTCATCATCTGTAGCAAATTTCTTGTGAAGCACTTTGAATATAGTCTGGTGAACATTTCCCATTATATAACTGGTAAAATTTATAGAAATCAATCATTAACATATATAAGAGACATCTGAACATAACTTAACAAATCTTATCCCAGGCATAGATTACCTTAGCCGTATTTGGCACAACTTTTTGGAATTTTGGATCATCATTGCTCTTCAACTTTGTACTTGTTTGGCTTTATAAATATTTTGATATGAGTGTCACTGATGAGTCTTATGTAGACGAAACGCGTGTCTGGCGTACTAAATTATAATCCTGGTACCTTTGATAACTATTTACATAGTGAATAATACATGGCAAAATCCGTATCATATGTCGTATCATCCTGAGACATCAATATCAGCCCAAGGGCCTTTAGGCCCGAGGGATGATATTGGTCGAGGGTGATACGGCATGTGATACAGATTTTGCCATGTATTATACGCTTTATCATATATTTCAACAGAAGAGTATTATATTATATGAACTGTTTTCTGATCCATAGCACTGGGTTACCTTCAGTTCTACTTTTGTCTTGTTTCAAAGGCCTTAAAAGAACTGCTCAATTACTTATCCGAAGCACCTGGGTTACCTTACAATTTGCATGCTGTTGTTTTAAAAATATTTTGTTTATTGTTGTATTAAAATTTGTGTGTTTTGTATTTTTCATAGTTGCATTTAGTGTGCCAAAAAATATGAAAACTTGACGTTCGTGACGTCACATACAATGTGAAAACTCGACGTTCGTGACGTCACATACCAAACAATGACGTCATTAAAAAAATTACCTATTTTGAGGAAATTTTTTCTTAAGCAAAAAAAAAACCAAAACTGACTTTTAAAAAAAAAAAAAAAAAAAAAAAAAAAAGTAGGGGTGTGATAAAGGGTAGGGGTGTGATAAAGGGTATGCGATAAAGGGTAGGGGTGTGATAAAGGGTATGCGATAAAGGGTGCGCATCAAAGTTGCGCGATATGGATTAAACAGCAGGCTATTTATCACATATGCAAAACTACTGTATTTACTACTAAACATATGATAAAAACATATAACACATTTGAAATATTGTTTTTTTAATTGAGATTATCTTCTGAATTAGATCGCCTAATACAAATACATTCTTTTCAATCCATTCACATCTTTTATCAATTTTAATAGAGCTTGGCATATTGTATTTAACTTAAATTTGAAAATGGAAATGAGGAATGTGTCAAAGAGACAAGAGCAGAAACAGCCGAAGGCCGCCAATGGGTCTTTATCACAGTGAGAAAATCCCAAGCCCAGAGGCTGGCTTCAGCTGGCCTATGTGTACTAGTTCAATGAAACACTTAACTCCGAAACATATAAATTGTCTACTATTGCAATTGAGGACTATTGGGTTGCTGTCTCTGGAATGAATGCCCACATTTTTTTAATCATATGTTATATGTTTACCTTTCTATGCAGGAACTAAGGTCGTCTCTAAATGACATGTCTTGCCAAAGTTTGTGTTTACTACATTTGAAACATTTCTGAAATAAATAAACAATCTATTAAAACTCAAAGCTAAAGATATCTTGTTCTGACTTTAAAAATTTGTTTGACTTTTACATATTGCTACAATTGAGATAGAATTAATAAACTTGATAAAATAAACTTTTATCACATGTCTCGCTTTTTTGTAATTTCGATAATGCAAATGTTGAAATAAAAAATAGCAACACTTTAACATGTAAGTTTAGCAAATATTCAAAGTCAATGAACTATGACTGAAGGTACATGGCTAAACAATCTCCATGGATATGAGATGTGCCAATGCTGATACAACTGCCTACCAAATACCATTGACTTATCATAATTAGTTCTCTTTAAACAAACCTAAACACAAACTAATACATGTAAACTAAGCAAAATTTCAAAGTCAATAAACCATAACTGAGGGGGAGGGTAAAAAAAAAATCCATGGTAATGGGATGTGCCAATGCTAATACAACTGCATACCAAGTAGCATTGACCTACCACTACTGGTTCCCGATAAACTGACCTAATCACAAACTAATACATGAAAACTAAGCAACATTGTTGACGCCGTCGTCGCCCCTGCCCCTGCCGGAAACAGTAAACCTATGTCTCGCTTTTTGACTCCGTCAAGCGAGACAAAAAATGGTTGCGGAAAACATTGTTTTTCTTTATTTAAAAAAGTGATTTATTGTGGAAAAAAAATCATGAAATGATGAACATCTTTATAATTATCTGTTTTGGTCCCCATTTTAGAACTTTTTCATATCAAATAATCTCCATGGAAATGAGGTTTTCCAATGCTTATACAACTGCATACCAATTATCATTAACCTAAAACTAGTGGTTCCCAAAAAACTGACCTAATCACAAACTAATACATTAAAACTAGGCAAAAATTTTAAAGTCAATAGTCCATGAATGAGGGGGTGGGCCAAATAATCTCCATGGAAATGAGATATGCTGATGCTTATAAAACTGCTTACCAATTATAATTACTTTACCATTAGTGGTTCCCTATAAACTGACCTAATCACAAACTAATACATGAAAACTTAAGCAAAAGTTTCAAAGTCAATATACCATAACTGAGGGGCGGGGTCATATAATCTCCATGGTAATGAGATGTGCCAATACTTATACAACTGCATACCAAATATCTTTGACTTACCACTAGTAGTTCACCATAAACTAGACCTAATCACAAACTAATACATTGTTGACGCCGTCGTCGCCACCGCCCCTGCCGGAAACAGTATACCTATGTCTCGCTTTTTGACTCCGTCAAGCGAGACAAAAAATGGTTGCAGAAAACATTGTTTTTCTTTATTTAAAAAAGTGATTTATTGTGGAAAAAAAATCATGAAATGATGAACATCTTTATAATTATCTGTTTTGGTCCCCATTTTAGAACTTTTTCATATCAAATAATCTCCATGGAAATGAGGTTTTCCAATGCTTATACAACTGCATACCAATTATCATTAACCTACAACTAGTGGTTCCCAAAAAACTGACCTAATCACAAACTAATACATTAAAACTAGGCAAAAATTTTAAAGTCAATAGACCATGAATGAGGGGGTGGGCCAAATAATCTCCATGGAAATGAGATATGCTGATGCTTATAAAACTGCTTACCAATCATAATTACTTTACCATTAGTGGTTCCCTATAAACTGACCTAATCACAAACTAATACATGAAAACTTAAGCAAAAGTTTCAAAGTCAATATACCCTAAATGAGGGGGCGGGGTCAAATAATCTCCATGGTAATGAGATGTGCCAATACTTATACAACTGCATACCAAATATCTTTGACTTACCACTAGTAGTTCACCATAAACTAGACCTAATCACAAACTAATACATTGTTGACGCCGTCATCGCCACCGCCCCTGCCGGAAACAGTATACCTATGTCTCGCTTTTTGACTCCGTCAAGCGAGACAAAAAATGGTTGCGAAAAAAATGGTTTCTTTATTTAAAAAAGTGATTTATTGTGGAAAAAAAATCATGAAATGATGAACATCTTTAAAATTATCTGTTTTGGTCCCCATTTTAGAACTTTTTCATATCTATTTTTTTGTTTTGGTGACTTTTATCTCTCATAAACGGTAAACCATGTACCTATAAAATTTATAAAACCTATTTTTGTGACAATTTTTGTTGCTTGTTTTGCAATTCACATAAATATGCCAGAAAATTGTCCCTCATGTTAAATTTACTTTTAAGGAAATTTAATATAAGGGACAAAAATGATGCAAAAATAAAAATTAATTATTATAATAGATTTAGCAATTATTATTGGAGATCATCAAAGCTCCAAATTAAAGATGACGTTTATATTCTCATAGCATTATTGCCAACCAATGGTCTGCCAAAACTAGCTTTGATCTATGTCATTTGGTCTCATTGTGGCAATCATACCACATCTTCTTTTTTATATTAATAAACTAGAGGCTCTAAAGAGCCTGTGTCACTCACCTTGGTCTATGTGAATATTAAACAATGGACACAGATGGATTCATGACAAAATTGTGTTTTGGTGATGGTGATGTGTTTGTAGATCTTACTTTACTAAACATTCTTGCTGCTTACAATTATCTCTATCTATAATAGTACTTTCTGTGGAAAATGTTATTGAAAATCTTCAAATTTTAAGAAAATTGTTAAAAATTTAATATGAAGGGCAATAACTCCTTAGGGGTCAATCGACTATTTTGTTCATAGTGACTTATTTTTAGTTCTTACTTTGCTGTACATATTGCTGTTTACAGTTTATCTCTATCTATAATAATATTCAAGATAACAAAAAAAACAGCAAAATTTCCTTAAAATTATCAATTCAGGGGCAGCAACCCAACAACAGGTTGTCTGATTCATCTGAAAATTTCAGGTCAGATAGATGTTGACCTGATAAACAATTTTATTCCGTGTCAGATTTGCTCTAAATGCTTTGGTTTTTGAGTTATAAGCCAAAAACTGCATTTTACCCCTATGTTCTATTTTTAGCCATGGCGGCCATCTTGGTTGATTGGCTGGGTCACGCCACACATTTTTTAAACTAAATACCCCAATGATAATTGTGGCCAAGTTTGGTTTAATTTGGCCCAGTAGTTTCAGAGGAGAAGATTTTTTTAAAAGTTAACGACGACGGACGCCGACGACGGACGCCGACGACGGACGCCTGACGACGACAGATGCCGGATGCAAAGTGATGGGAAAAGCTCACTTGGCCCTTCGGGCCAGGTGAGCTAAAAAATAAAGGAAATAAAAATAATGCAAATTTAATACATTCATTTATGCAAATGCTAACCTCAGTAGCATTAGTAGCTATGGATTGAAGTTTTTCTAAAGCATCATCTAAATAATCTTCTAGCACCATGTAGCTTGTATTGAATTGATTGACACTATCTTCTAAATGTCGTAAAACCTGTAATATAAAGTTTAGTATATAGACAATGAATGCATTCTGGTGACAATATTTACATGGATAAAATAGAAAATGCTTGTGTGCATATATCAAATACTTAATCACAACAAAAAATGACTACAACCAGGTGCTCCGCAGGGCGAGCTTTATACGACCGCAGAGGTCGAACCCTGAACAGTTGGGGCAAGTATGGACAAAACATTCAAGCGTGATACAGCTCTGAATTTGGATTGTGATCAAATTTTTGACATTACATGGTTTTTTTTTACACAAAACAAATGTCAAGATTTTACAAATCAATTAAAGATTTCTTCTTCAAACTTTTTAAATCTAAAATTAAATAGTTGATCATGACACAGCATAGGTTTCTGACACAGAACGAATGTGGTCTAATGAACTTAAAAGTTTTCTTTTGCCTTTGAGCAATTCACTATGCAGTTGAATATTAATCCTCTCAAAAAAATGTTTGAAGAAATTTTCTTTTTATTTATGAAATCTGAAATGAGAAAAATTTAAACCCCCCCCCCCCCCCCTTTTTTTTCACATCCCCGTTTCCCTTTTTCCAAAACTGATATCAATTCAAATTTCTAATGGAGTTTGCAACAATAACTACTCTCTTTTAAATACATCATAAAATATTAAAATGTAAATAAAGTGCTTGTTATCACTGAATGGTAAAGATTGGTTGGTAGTAAAAGTGAATATACATTGTTTATTGTATAAAACAATAAAAAAAACCTTCATCAGCAACATTTTATATTTGGCAAATTTCCAATGAAGTTATTTACATATAGTTATTGGCAAATAAAAATAGAAAATGACATCATAGTCATGTCTGGCAAATGTCCAACATACATTATCTAAAAACATTTTAGATAAGATAAGGAAAAATCATCAGCAACATTTTATATTGGCAAATTTCCAATGAAGTTATTTACATAAAGTTATTGGCAAATAAAAATAGAAAATGACATTATAGTCATGTCTGGCAAATTTCCAACATATATTATCAACTACTATTCTATACAAAGAAAGATAACTCCAATTGAAAATTAACTGCTATTGTACAATATTGTGCAATTAGATATTTCTTGCTATTGTGCAATACTGTGCAATTGAAAATTTCTTGCTATTGCACAATACTTGATATGGAATCCTGATTTGGACCAACTTGAAAACTGGGCCCATAATCAAAAATCAAAGTACATATTTAGATAAAGCATATCAAATAAGCCCAAGAATTTAATTTTTGTTAAAATCAAACTTAGTTTAATTTTGGACCCTTTGGACCTTAATGTAGACCAATTTGAAAACTGGACCAAAAATTAAGAATCTACATACACAGTTAGATTTGGCATATCAAAGAACCCATTTATTCAATTTTTGATGAAATCAAACAAAGTTTAATTTTGGACCCCCATTTGGACCAACTTGAAAACTAGGCCAATAATTAAAAATCTAAGTACATTTTTAAATTCAGCATATCAAAGAACCCCAAGGATTCAATTTTTGTTAAAATCAAACTAAGTTTAATTTTGGACCCTTTGGACCTTAATGTAGACCAATTTGAAAACGGGACCAAAAATTAAGAATCTACATACATAGTTAGATTCGGCATATCAAAGAACCCCAATTATTCAATTTTTGATGAAATCACACAAAGTTCAATTTTGGACCCTTTGGGCCCCTTATTCCTAAACATTTAGGACCAAAACTCCCAAAATCAAACCCAACCTTCCTTTTATGGTCATAAACCTTGTGTTTAAATTTCATAGATTTCTATTTACTTATACTAAAGTTATGGTGCAAAAACCAAAAATAATGCTTATTTGGGCCCCTTTTTGGCCCCTAATTCAAAAACTGTTGTGACCTCAACTCCAAAAATCAATCCCAACCTTCCTTTTGTGGTCATAAACCTTGTGTTAAAATTTCATTGATTTCTATTTACTTATACTAAAGTTATTGTGCGAAATCCAAGAATAATGCTTATTTTGGCCCTTTTTTGGCCCTTATTTCCTAAACTGTTGGAACCAAAACTCCCAAAATCAATCCCAACCTTCCTTTTGTGGTCATAAACCTTGTGTCAAAATTTCATAGATTTCTATTCACTTAAACTAAAGTAATAGTGCGAAAACCAAGAAAATGCTTATTTGGGCCCTTTTTGGCCCCTAATTCCTAAAATGTTGGGACCAAAACTCCCAAAATCAATCCCAACCTTCCTTTTGTGGTCATAAACCTTGTGTTAAAATTTCATTGATTTCTATTCACTTTTACTAAAGTTAGAGTGCGAAAACTAAAAGTATTCGGACGACGACGACGACGAAGACGCAGACGACGATGCCAACGTGATAGCAATATACGACCAAAAAATTTTAATTTTTGCGGTCGTATAAAAAGTGTTGTCATAACTGAAGCACAATACCAAATACTTTATTTGTATAATATAGGTTTCTGATCATATATTTATTCATACAATATTTTTTTTTTTTTATAAATATTGCATCATTAGATTGCTCACTCAAAGATATATGATTTTTTTTAGTAGCAAAAAATTTAAATCATGTACTGCCTGGCCTCATAGAGTTACTTCTACATTCTCGTAATGTAGAATTGCCACTAGCATACTGTTACTTCAAATTTTTCAATTAATTGATTACTGTAAATTCAGAATTTTTTGTGTGATATCAAAATGTAGGTTCTTATTATTGCAGTACTCATCCAGTCACATAATTTGCATTAATAAAATCCTTGCAATAATTTCTGAATTTACATACTTTAGATTTAAAGAAACTAATAGAAAAACTCACAATTTTATATTCACCAAAAGATTGCAAGAACTCTTTACATCTGAAATATGGAACATACAAACTTCGTTGGACTTCATTTTCACGAAAAAAGAAACAGTTTAGGAATTTACAAACAATCACAATATTAGCTGTGGAAAGAAAATTCATCTTTATTGATCTTAAATTAAGGTATGATTTCCAGCTTTTAAAAAGTCTTAGTGTTCATAGTGTAAATGGCAAAGAATATAGAAAATTTGCTAAGTGAAATACCTATTACAGAACTTTAACCATTTTTCCTAATTTTCATCCTTAGTTGATCTATCATTTTAGTCAAAATAATGTGATGTCAGATTAACTGTTTGTGTTAATAAAAAAAAGCACACTCACTCTGCAAAAGTTATCTTCTGTGGGGATATTTCAATACTATTTCGTTTCTGGTTATTGGATGTCTAGAAAAAGTACAAAGATTTCATTACAAAATGTTTCGTTTGCTACACTCATATATATATTTTTTTAAAAGAAGAGATACTTGGAGACATCTAACTGCAATAAATATGTGGCATTATTCATCAAAAGAAATTTCAAAACATAAATTCAATTACTGCTATCCTATAGATATAGGAAGATGTGGTATGAGTGCAACTCTCCATCCAAATAAAAATTTATAAAAGTAAACCATTATAGGTCAAGCTATGGCCTTCAACATGGAGCCCTGGTTCACACCGAACAGCAAGCTATAAAGGACCCCAAAATTTAGTAATGTAAAACCAATACAAACGGGAAACCAACAGTCTAACCTTCACAAGGTTGACAAAAAAGTGGTCAATACAAGTATTGACCATGCCAGTGGTAAATACCGGTAATTACCGGGAAATACTGGCAAATACCGGCAAATACTGGTCGATTGAAATTTCCAGTGGTCATTACTATAATGACCACTCTCTACCTGGTCAATTACTAAAAATAGTGAAAACTATAAAATGTTTAAGCCATATTTAATGCTTTCATTTCTATTTCTAATGTAAATTCTTAGTAAATAGTGATCGATCTACATAAATCAATTAGAAAATAATATTAAGTAAAAGTTAAAAACTGTTTCATTCCTAATTAAAACTTTCCATTTCCTGCATAAAGAATTATTTTGTCTCACAATTAAATAGATTTCTCTATACCTTGTCAAAATGATGGTTTATTGAGAATAAAGATATATATAGAAAGGAAATATTTTATTGTTTAAGGGAGTCTTCAAATATCACTTTTATTACTTTCAACGAACATTTATTGGGGGCTGTTGTTTTAGTAATTAAATGTTTACACCTAGCAATGCCAGGTGATGAATGTAGGTAATAAGGCCGATGTCACAACTTCATTCACCTGTAGTTTTATTTGCCTGTACTTTTAATTACATGTAAAAATCATACATTTTGAATAAAAAATATATTGATTTATAAATGTTGAAAGAATATGTAAATTTTTATACATCTATAAAAGTATGTAATATCATAATTTATAATGACTTAATCAGTAGGAATTAAGAGTAATAAATGAATAAAACATATCAAAATCATTAATTTATATAAGCTGACACATGCATGAAGATTCAAGTTTTAATATATTTCACTTTTGTCAAGTTTTTACTTCAATAAATAGTTAAAACAACCATGAAAATTTTAATTGACCAGTATTTGCCAGTATTGACCACTTAAAGAGTATTGTCCAGGGCGGTAAATATCGGTAAATACCACTGGTAAATACTGGGGTGATATTTACCGCCCAACCTTGAATCTACATGCATGCTATTGTCATATTTTTAGTATCTTTTAAAAGACAAGCTGCACTTACTGTATAATATGAAAATTTACACAATGGTCAATAGATTTTCTCCGTACTAGTAATGTCAATTGGAATTTAACAGCTATTTAAAAAAGATTTAACAATACCGTACATTTTTCTGAGTTACTAATCTAATCAATACTATACATACCCTATACATTGAATCAAATGGTTTCTCTATAACTAAAATTCTGAATGGTTTGTAATCCTGAAAAACATTCAATAAATAGTAAATGGATTGTTTTTCTCCTGCATGTGTTTACATTCATAGTTTAAGTCAACAATAAAACACACAAGAATGCTTCTGAGGACTTGAATTCTGCCTGCTGAACCTATACAATTTTCCAAGCTAAAAAGGTGCATAACACCCTGCATAACTTTAAAAAGGAAAATGACTCACTACCCAAATTTGAACTCTGAACTCTGTCTGCCTTTTATGGTTGAAAGCATTGTATGAGGTGCATAACATTTGAGTGAGGCAAAGTTAATTTAGAGTCCGAAAATTGAAAAAAAAAAATGCATTTTCCAATTTATTAAAGGGCATAACTCTAGAATCAGAAGTTACTTGCTGCCCAAAATTATAACTCTGCTCTGTCTGCAAGTTTTGATTTTTAGTATTGTGAATGAGTTTAACAAAAAGTTAAGAGTTTGAAAACTTTAGAGTGTGGAAAAAAATTGTAAATTTCCAAGCAAGAAAGGAGTTTAACTCATACATGTCAAGTGACATGATATTCGCGTGTAATACACGCTTTTTCAACGGTTTACACGCGAGGATTTTGTCACATGGCGTGTACACGCTTTTCACCACTTTACACGCAATTACACGCTTTTTCGTTCTTTTCATTTTTTGGTCGTTAGTGATATCGCTATTCTCGGGTTTTTTCCTTATTCGGAGATAAATACCGAAAAATTCGAAGTAATTGTTTGGCTGCAATATTGTTTATTTTTCTATATGGACAAACAGTAAAAGGTAAGTAGTTTGTGATTAGTTTTAACGATTTTGTGACTTTCTTTCAAATTCACTTTATAGGGGAAATGTGCACAGAAAGAGGTCACTTTCAGGGCCTGTATCGTCGTCTAAAGTGCCGATTGTTAAGCCAAAACGATGTGTACGGCAAGATTCAAGATTTATAAATTATATTTTGGAGTTCGAGTTTAAATGATCGAGTGACAAGTAACGCATAATTTGTGCATTCTATGTTGCAATGATAAAAAAACAATACATGTGAGAGGAGAAATAAAATGTAGCTATTTGAATAAGCATTTAACATGTTTATCAAATGGAAATGAAATTTATAAAACATTTTCCTTTTCAATTTCAGTTTCAAATCTAGCCAACACGGCAACAGATTTCTATAGGCCATGGGGATAGAAATATCACAGAACTGTTGGATAAGCTCTCATAGTACCAGCTTTCTTTTGATGAACTACCCAGTTTAAACCAGGCAATAGCAATAGGAGCAATGGCAGAGATAATAGATGACATTTTACATTGCCAAAAAAAACAACATTATGACATTCTTTCAAATTTTGATGAAGCTAATTCAGTCAAATATAAATTCCTACTGTGGGAGAGCCTTTTCAATTATAAAGAAATTGACACTGAATTCTGATCAGAACTTGACTACATGTATGTTACATTTGTATTGTGTGCTGTTATCAAATAAATGTAACTAAACTTGAAACTGGCAGTTGTTTTGAATATGTGCCTAGTGGTGGTGCTTTAAAAGCAACATAACAGACCACTGTTTAATACAATAAAAGTTCACAGTAGAATATATATTGTTTTTTTATATTCACAAATTTGTATGAAATTATGAACATTACCACATTCATATTAAAAAGTCCGCATCTACGTCACGCGTTTTCACACGCTTTTTGACATATCATGTCATGTCATGACATGATTTCCCATTGTCAGAGGTTGACATGTATGGTGTAACTAGAAAAAGCTAGGTCAAAGTTTTTGTGGTTTAAGCATTGTGTATGAGTTTTGGGTAAGTAAAACTAAAATAAGTGTGGAAACAAACAAATTTGAAATTTTTCAAATTATAAAGGGGCATAATTCTAAAACTGTAAATGACTTACTGCCCAACATTGAACCCTTTTTGCAAGTTTTGGTTTTTAGCATTATGTATAAATTTCAAATTTTTTTACAAACTTGTTAGAGAGCAGAAATGAAAATAACACAATTAGTCAAGGGCAACACTTCATGCCCACATTGCCTACGGTGAGAGCATAAAAATTTTTCCTTTATGAATAAGCATTCATTAAAGTACAAATATTTCAAGCTAAATTAGCAGTTTTGATAAATTTCCAGATAAAAATGCACAATTATCTTTGCTGATTTTGAGTAAATTGAATGACACCTGTGAGCTTTATAACATAAAATGATTCATCTGAAGTTATCCAATTTAACTTTGAACAAGAATGTGTCCTAAGTACACGGATGCCCCATCCGCACTATTATTTTCTATGTTCAGTGGACCGTGAAATTAGGATAAAACCTCTAATTTGGCATTAAAATTAGAAAGATCATATCATAGGGAACATGTGTTCTAAGTTTCAAGTTGATTGGACTTCAACTTCATCATAACTACCTCGACCAAAAACTTTAACCTGAAGCTGGACAGACGGATGGACAAACAAACTGATGAACGGACACACAGACCAGAAAACATAGTGCCCACAAATGGGGCTTTAAAATCAACACCAACTGTAAATTCTAACTGAATCACATTGATTGTGCGTACACTAATACACTTACCTGACTGTATCCCTGTTCTTCATTGATTATTTTGATATGATGTTTTCCTTCATAACCTGTAACATACATATATCATGGTTTTATAATGCTTTATTATATTGGTTGCAATGAATTACATTGATTTTCCAGTTAAATAAAACCCGATAATTTCACATGTCAAACAACAATAGGCATTGTCAACATGGTCAAGATGTCGATAACATCAGATCAAAACAAATTACAAATGCATAGAAAAAGCTATAGTTCCTTATAATTTCTACTCTTAAACGAACTTCATAAAACAAACCATTTGCAATGTAATAAAAAGAATAAATAATCAAAGAACTCAAACAAATATTCAACTATTGACCAAACAACACTGATAGTTAATTCATGTGTGTAGTTCATTGGTGAATTAATGTGTCATTCAGTCACTTGTTGAATATTTTCTCTGTTTCAATTCTTGGATAAAATATTCTAAAAATCACGATCCATAACTTTTTAATACTGTAAACCAACTTCTTTTCACAGATACTTTATTTCATGTTTTGCCCTTTCTAGTCCATTTCGTGGCAATTTAATTACGCAATTTCCCAATTTATTTTAATTTGGTTGAATAAAAAGACTTTTATTTATTTGTGACGCTGCATATATTCCTGGTATTTTTCTGCTCCAGAATATTGAGAAAATTAAAGAACCTTAGTGAGCGCGCTCACAAACCCCAAGCCCCCACATTTGGCCAGGGTTTTTAATTTGTTGGTTTAAGGATCCGCTGACCCTAACTCACAGAATAAAAATAAAATTGACAATTTATGTTTTTTTAATCCCACCGACCCTGACAAATATATTATCCTTAAAGAATAAATAAATATTCTATTTTATGAAATGAAATGCATTGAACACCAACAGAATTAAACTTCAAAAATAATCTGTATGTTTACGTATCTAAAAATAGACTAATCATTCATGACCTTGAAATGTCATTTGCACAAATAATTTTGTGGAATGAAACCTGTGTTTAAAACCCTTTACACAATAAGTTCGTTTTCTGTATTTGTCACCATTCCATAAGATGCATTAAAAAATAGAAAAATGAAAAAATGGACTTGTCCAACCAAACATGGAAGACGTCAAGCTAAAGTACTAAATATAAATAAATCATTTGGAACTTCCTTGTTTCATAGATAATAAAAAAAAAGTTACAATTGGATATAAAAAATGGAAATGCATGACAACTGATGAGCCTGATATCCTCGTTTTTTCAGAGGACAAGTCCATTACATTTTGACACGAATGTTGAATCTTATTTTCGTATGACGTGTTTGCATTTTTTCTTTAACAGTTTTCGTGCTAGGCGGATCAACCAAAAGGGAACATGTGTACTAAGTTTCAAGTTGATTGGACTTTAACTTCATTGAAAACTACCTTGACCAAAAACTTTAACCAGAAATTCACACTTTTAATTTCTATGTTCAGTGGACCATGAAAATGGGGTCAAAAGATTAATTTTGTTTTAAAATAAGAAAGATCATATCATAAGGAACATGTGTACTAAGTTTCAAGTTGATTGGACTTTAGCTTCTTCAAAAACTACCTTGACCAAAAACTTTAACCTGAAATGGGACGGACGGACAGACGCACAGATGGAAGGACGCACAGACCAGAAAACATAATGTCCCTGTACTATCGTTGGTGGGGCATAAAAAATGCATATTTTGCTGTTTTGAAAGATTTTTTTTTTTAAATTCTGACCGACCGACCCCAATTTTTCATGGGGAAAATTCGTAAACCATCAATTTAAAAAACCCTGACCTTGTCACAGGACAAATAAAATAACTGTAAGAAAAAAAATTTGAATCATAATTTCCTGTCCATATGCACATCTACATAGTATGTCCTTATAATACATGTAATATAAAAGGTTTCATGAAATTCTGTTGTGAGGTTTCAGAGGCGTTTTGATGACAAATTTGATGACAAACTGTTGCAGTATTATATTGAGGCCAATAATTTCAAAGGGGCATAACTCCTAGAAAAATAACCTGAATCATAATTTCCTGTCGATATGCACATCTACATAGTATGTCCTTTGTTGCATGGGGTATAATAAATAGCTCGCCAAAAAATATTTGGTTTACAGTATTCATATTAAATTTCTACTGATTGAATGATTGATCTTGAATGAACAATTGAAATTTTTGCATGTATATTTAAGACCATAAAAGGTTAAAATAGACTTTACTTTGTCAAACCAATACACTAAACTGATTTTTTAAACAAGCTTGCTCACAATGTACGAATGACATCAAAATAATAGCCTTATATTTATGACTCAAAATATGTTACCTTCACCAGTTACAAATTCTTTTCTTTTTTCATCCAGATGAACTGAGATTTTGTCACTGGACAACAAAAAATATTCTCTAAAATAAAGAAAATGCAGTAATAATTTATTTTCCAGAAAGGAAAAAATTCAAAATGAAAAGACTCTTATATAAAATTAGTAAATTTGAAATTCATTTTTTACAATCAAAAGATATTATCTAGAGGAAAATTCGTAAAATTTTTCACCATTTTTGTAGAGCCTGTGATTAACAGCAAAAGTAGGAGAGACACTGGGTTCCGCAGAACCCTTACAAATTTTATAGTATTATCTGTATGAACCTCTCCCTGAAACGATGGTACAGATACATGAAAAAACAACCAAATTTTCTGTGTTCTGTATAATGCCTTGCTATAAGTGTCTTTAATAAATAATACAAAATCAATATATTATTTTCATCAGAATTTTGAAATATGTAGCAGAAAAATTGAATGATTTTTACAATGAATTTTGAGCATTGATAGAAATTATAATAATATATGCATAAACACTCACCCTTTGAAGTATGGGGATGGCTTTAAAATATGACTTGCTGAAAGTAAACAAAAAACAAAATTATTTAATCTGTGACTAATTATTCCACTTCTTGGTGTTTGATGTGTGGTTTAAAGGGGTTTCTTGGTTATCCTTTTTTTTTTTATATAGATTACATGTATTTTGTTGTTTTTCCTATTTGAATTGTTTCACACTGGTCATTTTGGAGCCATGTATAGCTTGCTGTTCAGTGTGCGCCAAGGCTCTGTATTGAAGGCCATTATCACTTTTACCTATAATTGTTTACTTTTTACACATTGTGACTTGGATGTAGAGTTGTCTATATAGTGATACATAAAGTTTGTACTCACAGGATTTTAAAAGTGCTTAACCAAATATGTCAATAAAATGTGTAATGGCAGGCATGTAAATTTAGGGTAGGCAGGGAGACTGGAAACACAACTATATAGTTTTTGACTAAAATTATTCCTAATCAAGTTTTAATCCGACATCATTGACACTCACACCACATCTTCCTATATCTATATAGTTAAATAAATTGACCTATAAATTTAACAGTAAATGTCGACTCCATGAGGGATGTTGTCTGTGGAACACACAATATGTAACCATTATCTTGGACTTCTTTGTACAGGTTTTTATGTGTAGTCTGAAATAAAAAATAATAAAACAGTTTGATGAAATATGTCTTAACATTTTAAGCACTTTATCAGACACCAAAAAAAATCATAAACAATTATTTCTTCTTAGTTTAATCTTTAGCATGTTTAGCAATATATACATATACATCATTGTACATGCCAGTGCCAAATTCATGTCAGGAGCCTGTAATTCAGTGGTTGCCGTTTGTTTATGTGTTACATATTTTTTTTTATATAAATAAGGCCGTTAGTTTTCTCGTTTGAATTGTTTTACATTGTCATTTCCAGGCCTTTTATAGCTGACTATGTGGTATGGACTTTGCTCATTGTTGAAGGCCGTACGGTGATCTGTCATTTTGGTCTCTTGTGGACAGTTGTCTCATTGGCAACCATACCACATCTTCTTTTTTATATGTGAATGTGAATAATGAGACTCGGTGAGTACCACTCTAAGAAGAACTAATATTCAAAAACTTTAACCGCAGAATGAATATTAGTGGAAGCCGACGCAATGTACATGTAGGATTGCTATGTCTCATTTTTTAGACTAAAGTCGAAGGCTCAACAAAAATTAAATGTACTCATGAACTCAAAATCATTCTCTCTTTTTTAATTAGTACTGTTGACAGCTGCTGAAATGTTCTACAATTTACAGCTCACATTTGTATATCTGATGATTACCAAAATAAATTAATGGCAACAATAAAATTTTAATACAGACTTCCTCTTCCTTAACCATGTTCACCTGCATCATATATGTAATCATAGTTTGCAACAACTGTAATGAAATGACAAAAATTATGACGTAATAACATATATACAAAAGAGGGATGAAAGATACCAGAGGGAGAGTAAAACTTCTATAATGAAAGGTCTTAAGGACAAAAATTATGAGGTAAAAACATACAATTAACGTGACATTGGAAAAGTACAGGAAAATATTATGCACAGATGTCATCTCTAAACTCTGATGTCATTTCATAGAACAACGGAAATAAATATATGACAATTAATTTTTCTCAAACAATGATGATTACCCTGCTGTTAGTGTTACCCAGCCTCAAAATGTGAAAATAAGATGTGGTATGATCAGATGATTGCCAAAGGCAAAGAAAAAACTTCCGATCCACACACAGGCACTTGTCTCAAAAAAAAATTTCCTTTATACCTTAATCATGTTAATACAACACAAGGTACTTAACTAAATTTTTTGAAAAATTACACCCTGTCCCGAATTCCCGTTATTTTTTTATTTCTCGGTTGTCAAACCTACTTAAACTTAATATGCCGTAAATCTAAATTGATTTATCTACACATTGGTATATGACACGACTATCATTGTTGTCGGGATCATTAGCAGCAGGCCTCAGAAGTCGATCAACGGGATGTTTTTTTGCATTCGTCTCAAACTTTGGCAACACCCAGCCCGCAGTGATTGAATTATTATAAAAAATTATTAAAATAAAAACTGTCAGCTTCCCTCTGACTATGAATTATTATCTTTATTGTAAATTCTTTACAGATTATATGAAACAAACCCAAATAAGTTTGTTATGAAACCCACGTGTACACAACGACACTAATGTAGAGTTATAAATTGACCAAAATTTCCCACATTTATTTTTAGCCAGACGATTGACCAATGAGAAACCAGTATAAAATTACATGCGGACTGGGTGTTGCCAAAGTTTGAGACGAATGCAAAAAAACATCCCGTTGACCGACTTCTGAGGCCTGCTATTAATGATCCCGACAACAATGATAGTCGTGTCATATACCATTGTGTAGATAAATCAATTTAGATTTACGGCATATTAAGTTTAAGTAGGTTTGACAACCGAGAAATAAAAAAATAACGGGAATTCGGGATTGGGTGTCATTTTTCAAAAAAATTAGTTAAGTACCTTGTGTTATATTAAGGTATATAGGATTTTTTTTTTGAGACAAGTGCCTGTGGATCCACAGTGCTCATGCAGTTCCTTACAGCTGAATTTGAATTACCTGTAATGACCTAAAGAAAGGATTAACATCTAATTCATCAATTTCTGCCATGGTTCTGAATATTTTGAGAAATGAATTTGGTATCTGCAATCAATGGTGGATGTGATAACCTGGTAATTTTATCAATCATGAGATTTGACAGTTGACCGGAAGTGTACGCCATTCGAAACATTTTGAAGTTTCTCATGCGTTTAGATGTAAAGTCTAGAAGTTGTCGAAATTCATCCGGGACTTTTCAAGATGGAAGCCTAAGGTTGCAGTTTTAAAGAAAATATTTAAAATATATAACGAACAGTTTTTTTTCAATGTTAAATACACCTTTTTAAGTGTTTAATGTTTGCTAGCATTTATTCTATATGTAGCTTAGTTTTTAAGATATTGCTCCATGTCTTCTCCTTTCTTCTTTTCTTCTTCTTTACTACTTTAGTCACAGGGGCTTGTTTAGTGGGTCAGACGAGGTTTTACTGTCAATGGCGATCGCTATCCTATATAAAATACAGGATAGCGATCGCCATTGACAGTAAAACGGCTTGTTTAGTGGGTCAGACGAGGTTTTACTGTCAATGGCGATCGCTATCCTATATAAAATACAGGATAGCGATCGCCATTGACAGTAAAACCTCGTCTGACCCACTAAACAAGCCCCTGTGCTTTAGTCTTTAGTTTTGTCAAATGCTTGTCTTCTTCCATTATGTACTGTTCCTCAATGTGAATTCGCATTACTGTATAAATAAACCTCAACTATTAACACTAACTGTTCATACAGAGGTTTGTTACTATTTGCCGAGTTTACTATCTATGGATCCCAATGGACAATGATGGATAGTCTTTGTTAACTTGGCAAATATTAACAAACCCCTGTGCTGTTCAATTTGGGCCGGGGGTCTGATCGCAGATCCCGCTTACTGTTTTGTAGTTAAGAATTAACTTTGGCCTGAAAATGTTCCTGTTTTCACGCTTAATTATTCGACTTTCACATGTAACGCTTTAACCCCAATGAGACCCACTTAAAAGAACTTTAGCTGGATATATAGACAGTAACTGTTTAGTGTTTTTAAATATCAGCTGTATGTGTATGACAGAGGCTAAGAAGCAGGCTTAATGCAAGCTTCATACTCTTCTTTCAAACCAAGAACAACTGATATTTAAAGACTAAATAGTTATTGTCTTTTATACCCTGAAATTTATTTTTCTTTGAAAGACAGAAAAACTCACATTTTATTGCATTTAATCTCACTTGTTCAAGAATAATATAGGCCAAAAAAATAATGATTATTTGTTATATCATAACAACTAATTTCAGCAGTAAAAAGAAATACATGTAACAAAACATTGTCGGATTTAAGACAAAAGGGTTAGACTTGTCCTACACTTCAGTATATCAAACTGTCCATGCATTCACTAAACATTGATATTGTTGCCAGCAGATGTATTTTGTCGCCAGATGAAATAATTAATCGTATTTGCGACAGTGGCCAAGCCCAGCATGGTCCCTGACCAGGTTTATCTTGGTCATTTACATTAATTCATAAATTTGTCAATTAAAGTGATCTTGTACTTAAAGAATTTGAAAAAGTTCAAGATTTCATGCATTTGCACACAAAAATTAGCTTTTCCCACTAGACATGCTAGCTCTTTGATGTCCATGAAAATCTATTTCCATCTTAAGCATTTAAGGGAGACAACTATTAAATGGTTCTCTTTACAGTATTTTGCAAGCAGACTAAATATTGCAAATGGTGAATAGAGAATTTATAATCACGATAATACATCAGTTTTTGAAACCACAATGTTTTCTGTATTTATATAAGTCAAGATAATATCCATAATTTTGACTGACAAAGTTGGCTTCATTAAACATGCAGCATGTTAAACATATGTTAAAATCTTGACCTGCCAACACTATCATGACTTATAATTTTTAGAAAAAAAAGACCAATACAATTTAAATTCATGGAAAATTAAAATTGAACATTGATAAAAAATGATTTGTTTATAGGAATGATGTAATGTGAATTGGTATACAAACCTGTTGAATGGCTACAAAGAGGCCAGCCGAGGACCAGGGCAATAGCTCTGGAGAGCCACCAGTGAAGAAAAAACATGCTACCTTACAACCAGTCAATCTTGGAACTGTTGGAAATCTGGTATTTATCATATATTATACTTGGTTATTTAATATATGCTACACTAAATCAAGAATGTGTCATACCTCACCATGAAAGTGCTTTAAAACTGAAAATATTTTTTTTTCTCCAGTTATGGTTATCATGGTTATGTTTAGTCTATAGAATCTATAACACTACACATAGTGCATAAAAGGGATACCGCTGATTCAATATTATTCTTTGGATATTAACTTTTTGTGGATTTCATATGTTTAGCTAGATTAACCGTTAATTTACATGTCCCAATTTTCGATAGGCTTACATGTGTATATGCAGACTGGCAATTTCAAGAATTTTCAATGTAAATACAATTTTTCTACTATCCACAATAAATGGTTATGATGAATATAAATGACCCACAGTAACAGAAAATACCCACAATGTAAAACAGACAACACCAACACCGAAGTACTCTGGAAAAAAGATGCATACAATGAAAGACTAACAACAATTAATGAACAACACCTGGTTCAGATAGTTTGACTTTGTTCTGACATAGTTTTACTTCAGAACCTAGCCTTATTGCTTATCTATACAAATTTTAAATAAAAGCATTAGTTAATGGTCACAATCTCCCAATGTGTTTGTGTCTTTGATAGGACAAGTACAACATTTATGTTTATATTAATAGTAATACACATTTATCATGTTTTAAAGAGTTTTCAGTACTTTATGTACAATTTGTATGACAAACTTGAAACTGTTAATCATCTTAATTTTCACAGGAAGAACTAGATAAAAAAGTGCTAGCATTTCAAAACAAGAAGTTAGCCGAGAGAATCGAACAGAGAAAAAGAGCAGAGGAAGAATTAAGAAAACGAATTGAACAGTTGGAGTTTAGACAGAGAACTGATGATGCTGTGTTGATGATAGTAAATCGTTACTGGAATCAGGTATGTTAGGGAACTTCATAGATATTGATGGGTTTTTTTTTCGGTACTTTTAAATGATTATCTAACTGTATCATTTAATATGGATCCTGTTTATAGTTACATTTGTTATCTGCACTAAGACTTGAGTGACTTGATAGAACTAACTTATTTTAACGATCAATTTATTGGGAAAATTTATTTTTGCAATTTACAAAACAGTCAAAAGTTATTTCTTAGGTTATTGGTTTGTTAACTGGCTAAAAAACCACATCTAAACAAAACTGCTCTATCGAAACAATAACACAGTGAACAAAGTTGGATTGTAGAACCAATACAAGATGGTGAACTACATCATGATAAATTTTAATTGTTTTCATCCTATTTGTTTCCTTTATGAAATAATGTCTAGCCTCATGGTCATGTATTTAAAATTCGCTAACAATTTCCTGTAATTATATGTACAATTATTGAAAAATCATGTTTTGTTTTATTGAATAAATATTTTATATAATTTTTTCTACACACCATTTCCCTTTGATATAGTTTGAACAACAGGATATATAGCTTTTTAAAATGTACATAATTTTTTACTTGTCTATCACAATTCATAATTCCAAGATATCTAGTAATATGTATATTGTTTTGTTTCCAGTTAGATGAAGATGTGAGAGTTCTATTACAGAGGTTTGATGCAGAAACTGCTGATGAAGATGAAACAAAAAGTATGACTACATCTTTCAATTAAAATATGTTCAATAAAATTATATAGCTTCAAACAAACAAAACGAAGGAATAATTAAGAAAAAAGTACTTTATACCACTTATAAAGAGCAATAGGGTTTAATAGTTTCATAAAATATCGCAATTCTTTCTTTGAATAACAATGATATATAATTTTATTATATACTCAGTCACTGTTGCAAAGGCTTTATCAAACCCCTAATCTGTATAACATCATGTCACATAAAAAATACATCTACCTTAGGTATATAATATAGCATATTAATCTATTGTAATAAAAATTCATAATATTTAATAAAATTTGTAGATTTAGCTAACAAAGTCCTTATATTTGTATCAGTAACATTAGTTTATCAATGTTTATAGTGGAATTTTTTTTTAACTTTAAATAAGCTACAATGTACAATTAAAAATTACTTGCTAGTGCCTCTCTGTGATTAATATTAGATAACTCTGGTTAATTTCCAAATCTTTTTTTTATCTGGTTAATTTCCCAATCTTTCTTTCATGAAGGGGAGATATATAATTTGACATTCATTTGTAGTCTTTTTCAAAAATGATGAACGGTTCTTCATATGGGTATGTAATCATTTTAAACGTTTCAAATTTATGAAATTATATTCGTACATCAATGTTTTTGATACACCAATAACAAAAACTGAAATATATTGAATTGGTACATTTTGTAATTATTCAAAATTATATCAGAAACCTATACTTAATTATAAAATAATGAACCTGTTAAAGGGAGACAATACTCACATAACTTTTTTTCGAATCGGCACGAATGTCACTCTTGCATGCAAATGGCACATCAATATAATTAATTAACTGCGCATTCATGCTCCACCTTCAATGAAGATTCAAAGAATATAAATATAACCAAAAGTTGTTAATCTATAGGATAGTGAAGACTTATGAAAGCTAACCCACTGTGAAAAATATTTCTTTGAAATTTTTTAAAACTTCCTCAGAAAAATGATTGAACCACTCAACTTTCATAGCTCATAATTAACGTTTCAACACAATATTTTAATAAAGTAGTAAAAGATTAGTTGCTTCTCAAAGTGTAAGACGCAATACAAATCGTATTCTTGCATCATCTTACTCAAATACAGATTTAATTAAAAGTCCTGAATATTTCGACATTTGTTTGTTTATTTTTAAATTTTTTTAAATACCGGTTTTTGTAACAAATCACAACTACATGTTAAAATCCGACTAAATACCGATATCCAGATATCGTCAGGGAAATATGCTACATAATAAAGTGTCTATGATATAGCTTTTTAGTTCATCTGGCCCAAAGGCCAAAGTGAGCTTTTCTCATCTCTTGGCGTTCATCTTCCATTGTAGTTAACTTTTACAAAAATCTACTTGTTTAAAAAAATGTGTCTGATGACCCCATTTGCTAACCATAATGGCTGACATTGCTAAACATAGTACATAGGGTAAAATGCAGTTTTTGGCATATATCTCTGAAACCAAAGCATTTAGAACAAATGTAAAGAGGATGAAATTGTTCATAGTGTCAAGTTCTATCTGCACTGAAATTTTCAGACCAATCAGGCAACCTGTTGGTTTGCTACCCCTGAATTGGTAATTTTAAGAAAATTTTGCAGCTTTTGGTTATTATCTTCAATATTTTTTTTAGAAAGAGATAAACTGTAAACAGCAATAATGTACAGCAAAGTAAGACCTACAAATAAGTCAGTATGACCAAACTGGTCAATTGACCCCTTAAGGAGTTATTGCCCTTTATAGTCAATGCGTCGTTGTCGTCGTCCGAATACTTTTAGTTTTCGCACTCTAACTTTAGTAAAAGAGAATGGAAATCTATGAAATTTTAACACAAGGTTTATGACCACAAAAGGAAGGTTGGTATTGATTTTGGGAGTTTTGGTCCCAACATTTTAGGAATTAGGGGCCAAAAAGGGCCCAAATAAGCATTTTCTTGGTTTTCGCACTATAACTTTAGTTTAAGTTAATAGAAATCTATGAAATTTTGACACAAGGTTTATGACCACAAAAGAACGGTTGGGATTGATTTTGGGAGTTTTGGTTTCAACAGTTTAGGAATTAGGGGCCAAAAAAGGGCCCAAATAAGCATTATTCTTGGTTTTCGCACAATAACTTTAGTTTAAGTAAATAGAAATCAATGAAATTTAAACACAATGTTAATGACTACAAAAGGAAGGTTGGTATTGATTTTTGGAGTTTAGGTCTCAACAGTTTAGGAATTAGGGGCCAAAAAGGGACCTAAATAAGCATTTTTCTTGGTTTTCGCACCATAACGTTAGTATAAGTAAATAGAAATCTATGAAATTTAAACACAAGGTTTATGACCATAAAAGGAAGGTTGGTATTGATTTTGGGAGTTTTGGTCCCAACAGAATAAGGGGCCCAAAGGGTCCAAAATTAAACTTTGTTTGATTTCATCCAAATTGAATAATTGGGGTTCTTTGATATGCCGAATCTAACTGTCATGACTGTGTATGTAGATTCTTAACTTTTGGTCCCGTTTTCAAATTGGTCTACATTAAGGTCCAAAGGGTCCAAAATTAAACTTAGTTTGATTTTGACAAAAAATGAATCAGTTAGGTTCTTTGATATGCTGAATCTAAAAATGTACTGAGATTCTTGATTATTGGCCCAGTTTTCAAGTTGGTCCAAATCGGGGTCCAAAATTAAACTTTGTTTGATTTCATCAAAAATTGAATAAATGGGGTTCTTTGATATACCAAATCTAACTGTGTATGTAGATTCTTCATTTTTGGTCCTGTTTTCAAATTGGTCTACACTAAAGTCCAAAGGGTCCAAAATTAAACTTAGTCTGATTTTAACAAAAATTGAAATCTTGGGGTTCTTTGATATGCTGAATCCAAAAATGTACTTAGATTTTTTATTATGGGCCCAGTTTTCAAGTTGGTCCAAATCAGGATCTAAAATTATTATATTAAGTATTGTGCAATAGCAAGTCTTTTCATTTGCACAGTATTGCGCAATGGCAAGAAATATCTAATTCCACAATATTGTGAAATAGCAAATTTTTTTTTAATTAGAGTTATCTTTCTTTGTCCAGAATAGTAAGCAAGAAATATCTAATTGCAAAATATTGTGCAATAGCAATATTTTTTTTTAATTGGAGTTATCTTTCTTTGTCCAGAATCAACTTAAATCTTTGTTATATACAATATATACAATGTATATTCACTTTTTACTACCAACTGATAAATTAAAATAATCTTTACCATTCAGTGATAACAAGCAGTTTTTTTTACATCTTAATATTTTATGATGTATTTAAATGAGTTTTTATTGTTGCAAACTCCATTAGAAATTTTAATTGAGATTAGTTTTGGAATAAGGGAAAGGGGGATGTGATTAAAAAAATTGGGTTCAATTTTTCTCATTTGAAATTTCATAAATAAAAAAGAAAATTTCTTCAAACATTTTTTTGAGAGGATTAATATTCAACAGCATAGTGAATTGCTCTAAGAGAAAAACAAAAATTTTAAGTTCATTAGAACACATTCATTCTGTGTCAGAAACCTATGCTGTGTCAACTATTTAATCACAATCCAAATTTAGAGCTGAATCCAGCTTGAATGTTGTGTCCATACTTGCCCCAACCGTTCAGGGTTCAACCTCTGCGGTCGTATAAAGCTACGCCCTGCGGAGGATCTGGTTACAAAATATTTTCCTCTGTAACTACTGGGTCAAGTTCATTATAAATAGAGATAACTGTAAGCAGCAAGAATGCTCAGTAAAGTAAGATCTACTAACACATCACCATCACCAAAACACAATTTTGTCATGAATCTATCTGTGTCCTTTGTTTAATATGCACATAGACCAAGGTGAGCGACACATGCTCTTTAGAGCCTTTAGTTTAATATTGCACACTGAATCAAGCCTTAACCAAAATAATCTCTGAAGCAGAGCTTTTGGGATTATATGAATTTCTTGGGTAGATACATATGTGATAATGAAAAAACCATATGATATTCTTTATTTAGTAGAAAGGATATTCGTTTTACTTCTGTCCTCATATTTTTTTAACAAACATGTCTTTCCTACTTTTATTTAAAAAAAGCTTTTCAGATTACAAAGAAAAAGATCATGTAAACGGAAAAAGGGAGAAATAAGAAAAACAAATATAAAAAATCTTTCAATGCAGTCAAGCTAAAAAAAAAATCATGTCTTCCTTTTTCATGTCAATAACTTTCTTCTCTTTCTTAAAGTGTTGCAAACAATTGGTAATACAAAAATTATACATATATTATTTACTAGTATTTCGTAAAATGATTGTGTTTTGTGCTCATGTTCTAATATGTTTCAAAACTTAAAATCATTTTAGACGAAAGTGACGAAACAAAAGCATTCCTTACACTGCTTTCAACATGGGACAAGCAAGAGTTGGAACAGAAACTCGGACAGAGGGTGGAATTCTCCAAACGTGCTATTGGTAAACTGCTGCAAGCTTTTGACAGGCTGCTGCAGAGAAATGAAAAACTCCATAAGTCTATACAAGAAAAAGTTGAGAAAGATGCTAAGGAGGCTCTAGAACTGGGACCATTGAAGAAAGAGACTGACATTAAAAAAGAATCAGAAATTAAGAAAGAGAAGAAAGATATTGATATTAAAAAGGAGGATGTGAAGATGGAGACTGATGACCAACAAACAGAAGAAAAGAAAATGGAGAAAGGAGATGGGGATGTTAAACCTGATATGGAAGGAGCAGGTAATTATATATATAGTAGTGTGGTACATTAAATTCAATAATTATTACATGCATTTGTTATTATAATTTGTCATTTTAGACTAAACTGTGATTTTAATTTTGCCATATTGAGAAAAAATCAGTTTAATTCATTTAAAAAATTTTGAAATGTGAGTTTCAATTATTGCAATTATAACCCTGTTGCAATTTTTCGCAATAAAAAAAACATTGCAATAATTTCTGAATTTACTGTATACAATTGGTAATACTGTAAATAAGGAAATTTTGGTGCTGGGGTTGAATCAGTTTTTTCCCAAGCATGCAAAATGCATGAAAATATTCCAGGTTGATACAAATTATCAATTTTTATTGGAAATGTGTATTCCGTCATTCACAACAAGATTTAAACCACTCTGCAAAATTTATACATTGAAAATATAACAATGAAAGAGTCTAATTGTTCCATTATCTTCTTTTATATTTGTTATTAGTTTTTACATAAAAGAAATATTTTGTTATATTTTGTCTTACTTCTTTTTGTAGCTCAGTTTACAGTCTTTATTGTTGCAGACTTTTCTGAGATTCATAAAGAGAATATTGTTCATTTTCTATTTCCTAAATCTTATGGCAAACTTCAAACTAAAAAACATTCCTTATCTTCAAGATTGAGTTTCTTTAATTGTCAAGTAACATAGTATATACAGAATTGAACTGGAATGCTAATTTCTTTTAAGGTGATTCTCAAGGTCAGCAGGTGAAAAAGGAAAAAACAGATGAACCAACTGAACCCAAAGATGAAATGAACGAAGCAGAAGACATGCTATCACTTAGGGATACAGTCAGTGATGAAATGACTGAGTTACAAAAAGAAAATAAGCGTCTGCATAGAATAGTGACAGACTTACACAAGAAACACCACGAACATTCATTACAGGTAAATTAATTATCTACCTATATGTAAGGTTTGATTTATATGGGGACGGAGTCCCCAATAACAGTAGAAATCAATAAAAAAAAAACGGGAAAATTTCCCGAATTTTTCATTGTACTAATGAACTCAAAATCGTTAATTTTTTTTTGTCGTGTTTTGAAATCCCGGACTTGCGCAAAAATGTACAATGTACTTCCTTTCCGGTCCGTTGTATGAAACTTTGAGTAAAATATATATTTATCAGTCTAGTATCAAAATAGGAAGGAACCGCGCAATACCAATTTCTTTTTAATAATTCCTTGATATGAAAAACGTTACCTGATGAAGTCTAATTCGGTAGGTTACATTCATGAAAGGGAAGGGGATTGTAGTTACGACGTAAGGCAGGGCTCACGCTACCAGGCGACGTGGGCGAAGAAGTCGCCTTCCCGACCGTCACTTCGCTTTCCCCGACCCCCAAAAGCGAAAACAAGTCACCCTGTTCTTGACGATACTCGCCCTCAGTCGCTTCCGTCATTGGACATTTTCAATTTTTAACAAGTTGATGAAACATCAATTTTTTATTGATAATTAAAGAAATTCAGACATAAACGATTCATTATCTTTAGAAAAGAGGTTGAAGCATTGTCCTTCGCAATGTGTAGCAGGTTATTTGATAAAAATACAACTTTTTGTCACTGATGCATTTCCGCAAGTTCCGGTGCTTGATACTCGAAAACGTACATCAACCTAAATTTCGGCGGCAAAATAAGTTTGTTACTTCATTTAAACGTGATAAAAGTTGCCTCCAGTAAATGTTTAATCCATTTATTGCATTAAAAACATCATGTTCTTTTCCAAATAACTTGTCAAACATCGTTTATTTTTGTAAATTTTCTTGCATTCGTCCGCCATTGACTGATTTCTAAACTAGGGATCTGAACCGGACCAGCTATGACCGAAATCCGTACTTTTACAATAATTACTACGGACGCATGGATGGAACAGCTGACCGAAGAATATGATCCCAAAGGGAAAAATTACACATTCCACACGCATTAAGAGACTTTTTGGTTACATCTAATTGATTGGTTTATATAATTCCCTATATTTTTATGCCCCACCTACGATAGTAGAGGGGCATTATGTTTTCTGGTCTGTGCGTCCGTCCGTTCGTTCGTTCGTCCGTTCGTCCGTCTGTCCCGCTTCAGGTTAAAGTTTTTGGTCGAGGTAGTTTTTGATGAAGTTGAAGTCCAATCGACTTCAAACTTGGTACACATGTTCCCTATGATATGATCTTTCTAATTTTAATGCCAAATTAGAGATTTTACCCCAATTTCACGGTCCACTGAACATAGAAAATGATAGTGCGAGTGGGGCATTCGTGTACTGAGGACACATTCTTGTTTATGGATTGTTTCAAACTATTGATTAAAGTTGCTTAACTCTGAGACTAATATCAATATATTATGGCCCAGCTTAATAACTTTTATATTTTTTTATGTGAAACACTGAATTTCATACACAAGATACTTTTAATTAAATTGTAATTGATAAATTAATTTCTTTACATTTTTAAAATAAAATTATTTTTTTTTTAGTGTAAAATATTTAGTTGGTAGTTTCACACAAGACCTTAGTAAAACTTAAAAATTTAATTTCAAGTTACTTAATTAGAATTTTTTTTTATCAGTATGAATGAAACAAATAACAATGAACATTTATTTTACATATGGCCCTTTATACTATTGTAAAAATCCAAACATTGTATCCAACCAGCCAATGAGAAACTTCTCTTCAATTCACCACTTCTCCTATCATTTTTCAAAAAGATAAGTCACTTCCAAAAAAATAATTCTAAGTTGTGACCCTGTAAGGTATTTGATTTAAGGTTATTATTAGTTTTGCAAACGAGAGGCTCTTCCTACCCCTGAGATAAGATGTGAAGGTGAAACAATCTCGGATTTGAAAGACCATTGATAATCTGTTTATCACTGTTTTCCTATGTAACATCAATGACATAGGCTCGTGATTTCATAAGTCTCCTCATACACTATTGAGGAAACTTATTTCACTGGAGTAGTGGGGTAAGAAAATTTATGACAAAAAAAAAGTTCAAAGCAAAATTTTAGAGAAAAGTGATAATTTGATGGTCAGATAAAACATGGTGAATATGTTAAAATATATTAACTTTTTCATGATTTTCGATGACATTTGGATTGTTTTCACCAAACATATACTCTTAAAATTATTGTCATCAAAACAGCCAGACACATTTAGGAGAAGTTATAAATGAAAAAAAGTAAATCAGAATGAGATAGACAGATCATGATCTACAACCTACATACCATTAGAAATTATATTTTGGTTTTATATGAATGATGTACAAGACACATTTGAGGTTAAATGCAGAGTTAATTCCCCTTAGTGTTTAATAACTTTCTTGACCTGCATTCACAACAATTTACAAAGAATCTTGATTTGTATGTTCAAAGAATCGTGGTTTGTATTTTCAATGAATCTTGATTTGTATAATTATAAAATCTTGGCGACATTGAATTAATTATTTTAATCTTGTTGATCTTGTTTATAGAACAGAATTTGGTCTTGTTAAAAATGTCATGGAAACAGAATCAAATTTGTTTACATATTCCCTAGGTAACAGAATCTCAAGACAAGTTAACGCAGCTGAAACCGAGATTGCTGAACTGAATAACAAGATGGATGATTTAGAATATAACTTTGAGAAAGCTGACGAGAGAGCTTTACGGTTAGACAGACATCTGGCGATGCTTTACTCAAGATTCAAAGTTATGATGATACTGGTGTTATACAAGAGGAAAGTGGAAGAAAAATTACTGGAGTTTTCCAAGAAAAAGGTAACAATTCTTCCACAATCTAGTAGATCTTATATAGAGTTCAAATTTGGTTGTGAGGTAAATCCATAAACAGCACCACATCAATAAATGCATTTAGATAACGCCAAGATGCCATGTTTTGTTTACCTTTACTACCAATGGCAATCACAGCCAAAATGGGTCATTGGGTCTAACGGACTCGGATGCCGATTTTTGTAAGCGTAACGAAGTCAAATATGTCGGAAAACGAATGGGTTATGACCCGAAAGACAAAAAAAATGAAATGTTACTACATAGTGTAAGCGATCAGGGATCGAAAAACAGTAAGCAGATCCGGATGAACCCAATGAACCCAAGATAAAAACTTTATGAAACAAACAATAATCAAAAATCAAAGACTAACAAAAACACAAACACATAAGTAACCAAAAAAAACCACTTTTATTTGTTACAATTTTGCAGACAAACTCTCAGTTACAAATATGTAGTTATAGTTCAATTAATGGTCAAACTATTCAGATGTGGAACATGGTAAGGACTTGTATAATTTATTGATGTATGTTTGAAAAAGTTTTTTCCTTTATTCATACTTAAAAACCTGTAAACTGCATGATTATCCTCTTTGTGTATTTCTTTTCAGTTTGATGAAATGTACAATGAATTAGAAGAATTCAAAGAGATATCAACCAATCGTCTGTCAGAACTTGAGAAATTGACCAGTGAGCATCAGGAAGCATTAAAAGAAATGGAAAAACTCAAAATGGATGTAAGCTTGGAACATATATTCCTTTTAATAAACTGTCTATTAAATGTAACTGTAAGTCCACAGGCTAAAGAAAAAATACAATGCAGAAAATTAGAAATAAAACAACTTGTATTGTACACCAATTTGTAATGGATTCATAATCTGCAAAGTGAGTCAATTGACAGGAAAAAAACTTGAGAAAAGGATTATAAATCATCATGAACACGGTGTAATGTTTCAACAGTACTTTGTTATGTGTTGTCTGTATTTAACAATTCCTTCATTTGTGTTGGCCAGACACAGCAATTCTTTATTTTCCTCCTTGCAGATTTTCCAGTTTATTAATCGTCAATCATATTAATTGTCTTCCCTTGATGTTGTTGGTTAAGCTGAAGTAAATATAAATTTGTACTTTACAGCTCTTCTATGAAAGCATGCAAAGCAAACCTTTGATCAACTTGCTTGCTATGTTTGCTTGGATGTTTGCAAACAATAGGTAGGCGGAGTTTCAGTCCGTTTAATATATACTGGGATTTCATTGGACAATAAAGATTGACATGCAATGAAGTTAATGTTTATTGTCCAATCAAATTCCAGTATATAGTAAACAGACTAAAACAGACTACCTACATTTTGTTTACAAACATCCAAACAAACATAGCAAGCAAGATGATCAAAGGTCTGCTTTGCAAGCTTTTATAGAAGAGCTGTAAGGAGTTTTGATTGGTTGATTTATTGATGTTTGCTATGTGTCCAGTGGCAAATATTTTATGTATGTTCAGGATAATAGGATGTTTGATTACATTTTTTTTAATACTTTTTCAGCTTATGCATCTTCCAGAGGAAGTTATTGTCGATACAACAGAGTATAAATGTTTACAGTCTCAGTTCTCTGTGTTGTATAACGATGCTTTACAGATCAGGACATCATTGAGTGAGACCAGGAATCTATTGATGACCAGCAAAAATACACATCTACGTCATTTAGAACAGCTTGAGGTATCGAAAATATTCCCTATTTTGTGTATATCATAAATACTTTAGCCACGTTTAAGCTAGAATTTTGAGGGTTTTTGTCACTTTTGTGTGGAAACCTATCTTTCCTGGAAGCAGCTTAACTTGATAGGACTAAATATCAAAAGTTTGGTAAGGCAAATAAATACCAAAGAACATCTGATTAAAAAAAAATATAACATAATTCAAGTAAATAAATGTTTTAAAATGAGTTCATTTCAGTTTTCATCTTTTAGTAGATTACATTTTTTTCATGAAACGACAAAAACCATTGCAAATTATGTGATCGTTTGAACAATTTATTCCAATCAAAATTCCAACTGACAAATTCTATTAATATGAAATAATTTGGAGGATCATTAATAACCCATTAGATCAGAATTATATCAAACAAATAAGCTTGGGATCCTAAACTTGTCATAAACAAATTGACATGTAAAATTTCATAATTTTTTTTTCCTTTTTACAAATTTAAATGAAGAAATTGATCAGAACTGCTTGAGTCTTTTTGCAAATCGTTTTGAAATGGAAAAGTTGACGATCGCTGGCTAAATCACTGTATGTAATAAGTATCCAGTCTTCACGCTTAACCACAAGTCCTACAGACCATGCTTGTAAAATTGCTTTCAGGCTTGTAAAATTTTTCTCTTCAAGCCAACAGATTCCAACAAAAATTTTCAAAAAATTGAGCTTCGGGCTTATGGACTCAGAAGTTAATCATGAAGGCTGAGCAAGGATCTGGAAATTTTTTCACCTAATTTCGGCCATTTTGTGCCCTTTTTCCAAAAAAGATTATAAAAATCACATTAACACTAACAGCTGATTATTGCTCATACTCATAGCATCAACGAACTTGTTTTAACTGTTGCATCGCATTTACTTCGCGTATTTTCTTACCATTTTCCTAAAATCATTCAAGAGCAGTTAAGGGCATACGATACAGTTACAGGGGATGTAATGACGATGCTAACGTAAAATGTTATTTTCGCGACGTCAAACTTTGACATATCGGGAAAACATTCATTTTTCGACTGATTTTTATCATCCAACCTGATTTAATTTTAAAACGAGTGTATGGACCCCTATTTTTTAAAACGACATTTTGTTTCATTTTGCAGGGAGATTATGTGGACCAAATTTTATAAAACTGTAAATAGTGCAATTTTTTTAATTTTGATAAATATACATAAAAAAATGACGTTTTTCTCTCAATTCATTACCATTTGAGTTATTTCTGAATAACAAATGCATAAATTTTTAGGATACTTATAAAATACAGAAATTTCAAATAATTTAGCTAAAACAATTTGTGTTTTTCTTTTAAAACAAAAAAAGTTATGCCTTTCTTTCGAAAGGAAAATACGGACAGAAATCCGAATTTTGAGCAAATATACAAATTCGCCCTCATTTAACTCAAAAAGTAGCACATGAAGGTATATTTTTTATTACATATTTGATTTAATCAGGCAAAAAATAGCCTATATGAAAATTTTCATCTACCTGTAAATACGGATCAAAACTGTATCGTATGCCCTTAAGGGAAGGCAACAGTATGAAAATGAAATGATTTTAATGACTCAAAATGATCAATTTCTCAGACATCACTAACGTTTCTTTCGATTTTGAAGACAAACTAATAACCGGATGTTTTGAGATAGTACTAAAACGAGTAATTCCGGACTCATTTCGGGGATAAGTTTTGTTTATCAAATTGACAGGAAATCATCGGCTTTTTAATTTTTTACTTTTGATAGTGTTGGAATATTAATGATAATAGTTGCACTTGTTTATTTAGCATGAAATCATTTTGAATTTACGACTTCGGGTCTAATCTGCGGAAGAAAAATTGCACGCATGCGTATTACATAGTAAACAAAGCATGTGTGTTAGAAATTTTCTACGTGAATTAGATCAAAGTTTTAATTTAATTTTAAATTATAATTGACATTGTCTTAGCTGAAAAGTAATTAAATAATGAAGACAGTTGTTATGGAATTTTAATTTATTAACAATTTAGTTCTGAGCTTGTGATTAAGAGTCAGGTGTGAATTAAAAACACAGGTAAAGAGATTAGCGATCATTAGCCAATATTCCCCTGAGGCATTACAAAAGTTATTAGAAGGGCCCTCAGGATTATAACACTATACTGGAGTTGCAGTTTTATTACAGGAAAGGGATAACAAAACAAAAAAAACAAGTTCAAAATGGTGATTAAGAAAACCGATCTCAACGAAATGACCGAAATTTGACCCAAATCCCAATCTGTCGTTTAGGACAAATGGATTTCAGAATCGGTCATGTCTGGCATATATGACCTTTTCCGGACCATTGAGGCCGAGTATCTATTTTTACATATTTTAGAGTGATGAATTAGACTCCCAGAAAAGATTGAGAGCAGAATGTATACAGTTAGAGGATGCCTTAGCTCAAGTTAGAAAGGAGTATGAAATGTTGAGGATAGAATTTGAGCAAACATTAGCACAGAATGAACAAACAGGTAAAAAAGAATGTAAAACCAATTAAAATCATCATGATAAATTCTTCCATAATTGACCATTTTGATATGAAACACCTCGTAATGATTTAATTGTTTCCAATTTTTTTTTAATAATTTACAATGAGATATGTTGGCCAAAATATTTCAGTTATTGTCAGTCTGTTATTTGTTGATACTACCCAGCATCAGTGTTCTTCAATGCCCTTTCTGTGTAATCATTAATTTTCGTGGGTACCAATTTTCATGGATTAAGGTAGTCACATTTTCATGTATATTTTATTTTTTGATTTTGCAAAGTCTGCATACATTTCTATAGATAGAAAATTTGTAATTTGATGAATGTTCAAATTTGTGGTTCCCATGTACCCACGAAATCCGTAAAAATTGGTACCCCATGAATAAAATGTAATCCACAATATTTGACATGATTGACATTTTGAAGGCCTCATTTCAATAAAACACATGACAAAATGTGAAACAATTCAAATCAACAGTCTGATTTATCATGACAAAATGTGAAACAATTCAAATCAACAAGTCTGATTTATCATGACAAAATGTGAAACAATTAAAATCAACAAGTCTGATTTATCATGACAAAATGTGAAACAATTCAAATCAACAAGTCTGATTTATCATGACAAATTGTGAAACAATTCAAATCAACAGTCTGATTTATCATGACAAAATGTGAAACAATTCAAATCAACAGTCTGATTTATCATGACAAAATGTGAAACAATTCAAATCAACAGTCTGATTTATCATGACAAAATGTGAAACAATTCAAATCAACAGTCTGATTTATCATGACAAAATGTGAAACAATTCAAATTATCAGTCTGATTTATCATGACAAAATGTGAAACAATTCAAATTATCAGTCTGATTTATCATGACAAAATGTGAAACAATTCAAATCAACAAGTCTGATTTATCATGACAAAATGTGAAACAATTAAAAATCAACAAGTCTGATTTAAACATGACAAAATGTGAAACAATTCAATCAACAAGTCTGATTTATCATGACAAAATGTGAAAACAATTCAAAATCAACAAGTCTGATTTATCATGACAAATTGTGAAACAATTCAAATCAACAAGTCTGATTTATCATGACAAAATGTGAAAACAATTCAAATCAACAAGTCGATTTATCATGACAAAATTGGAAACCATTCAAATCAACAAGTTGATTTATCATGACAAAATTGTGAACAATTAAATCAAAGTCTGATTTACATGACAAAATGTGAAACAATTCAAATCAACAGTTGATTTATCATGACAAAATGTGAAACAATTCAAATCAACAGTCTGATTTATCATGACAAAATGTGAAACAATTCAAATTATCAGTCTGATTTATCATGACAAAATGTGAAACAATTCAAATTATCAGTCTGATTTATCATGAACAAAATGTTGAAACAATTCAAATCAACAAGTCTGATTTATACAAATGAATTCAAATAATGACAATGAAACAATTCAAATCAACAAGTCTGATTTATCATGACAAAATGTGAAACAATTCAAATCAAAAAGTCTGATTTATCATGACAAAATGTGAAACAATTCAAATCAACAAGTCTGATTTATCATGACAAATTGTGAAACAATTCAAATCAACAAGTCTGATTTATCATGACAAAATGTGAAACAATTCAAATCAACAGTCTGATTTATCATGACAAAATGTGAAACAATTCAAATCAACAGTCTGATTTATCATGACAAAATGTGAAACAATTCAAATCAACAGTCTGATTTATCATGACAAAATGTGAAACAATTCAAATTATCAGTCTGATTTATCATGACAAAATGTGAAACAATTCAAATCAACAGTCTGGTTTATCATGACAAAATGTGAAACAATTCAAATCAACAGTCTGATTTATCATGACAAAATGTGAAACAATTCAAATTATCAGTCTGATTTATCATGACAAAATGTGAAACAATTCAAATCAACAGTCTGATTTATCATGACAAAATGTGAAACAATTCAAATCAACAGTCTGATTTATCATGACAAAATGTGAAACAATTCAAATCAACAGTCTGGTTTATGCAAAAACAATTATTGAAACACAAATATGTGGTATGTTTAGAGAGTTTTTTTCGCATTCTACCCTCATGTAATCTGGTAACGTGGGACAGTGATGTAACAGCAAAACATAAAAACAAAGATCAACATATAATTTTCACCTTGTAGGACCTATTAATCAGGAGATGAGAAATCTAATTCAAAGTTTACAGAAACATAACCAACAGTTGAAGGCAGAGTCAAGTAGGAATAGAAGAAGATATAAGGAAACATTATCTGAACTGAACAAGGTATATAACATCTTGAGTCAAAAAATCTGGCGGCAGTTAAGTTTTGACTTATAGTCTGGTAGTCATTCATTAAACTTGCAAAACATTAATGAGTAGAATATTTTATTTGAGTTCTTTAAATGTTCTTGCTCTCTAGCATTTTTACAAAGAAAAATAACTCATAAATTTGATTATACCCCAACTGTGGGAGAAATGGATATTTGTCTTTCACCTTGTCCTTCTGTGTCTTTCCTTTCATTTGTCCTTCCGTGTCTTTATCCAGCAAATTTTTCTGTCACATTTTTGTCATGTACTACGTATACTGAACAGAATGACTTCAAATTTGGCCAGCTGCATGGCAGTGATGAGTTGTAATGTTTAAACACTTTCAGATCTCTTAGACACCAACTAATAACTTCATGTTTGACAAAACTTAGAATTTTTCAAAATGTTGAATGAACTTAGAACTTTGTTGTCACACTCCAGTACTACTCAACAGAAAAACTTCATATTTAATCAGCAATTTGGTGGTGGAGCTGTCCGAACTTACATTCTGTCTACTGATACTTTGAATTACAAGTGTGGTTATGCTTAGCAAAACAACATGTTCATTCTTGTGTTAAGAAAAATCAAGTAGTAGTTCTGGCCTGGCGGTCATAAAAGTTTGGAGTACGATTATCGTACATGTCGTACCCAGACTCAAAATTCAACCAATCAAAATACAAATTTTGTTCTCCCAATACAGAGTAATTTTTTATGACCATAGGCCCTGAGCTTTGAAAAACTTATCCTGATATGAGTAAAAAAACCAACATTTCTATTCACAATATACCACTTTTCTTGAACTACCATGCCTATATGCACAAAATGTTTTTTTTTTTTTTATCTGTTCTCATTATTTTATACATGATCCTTATAAAGATTGTAAAAATTCAATCCCTAGTGATGTTTGTATTAAAATGTTCTATTTGTTTCTCCTAATCTAGTTGAAGGCAGAGGTTGCAGCAGCTGAACAAAAATCAGCAGAAAACAGTGCAAAAAATACCCAGAATGCACCTGGTAGTAAGGAAGTAGAAGGAATTACAGCAACTCCATCTGTACCAAAAACACCAGGAACCCCAACTAAAACAGATACTCCTGAACTGACCTCCTCTTCCTCTCAAGATAAGGAGGATGAGAAAGATGAATTTGAATACAGAGAGAAAGGCAAAACTGATATTGAAGTTATAAAAGAATTGAGAGCTCAACTAAAGTACGATTTGTTCAGATCTTGTATTTTATAGTCTTGTATAGTTGATGACTGCACATAATCATATGAAAATACATTTACATGATGATTGATCTGTTGGTTATTCATAATGATTTTTTTTTTAGCCAATTCTCATTAGTTCTTAAAAAAAACTCAATATGCGTATTGTCATTTTTAGACATAACTGTTTTCGTCTTAAGAAATAAAACATTCATGTTACTTTTAAATTCCTAAGTCTGAAATGAGTGAATTGTTTGAAGATTTTTTTTTAGCTTTTCCTTATAGAAAAAGTTTATTTATGAGCAGTAGGAAATTAAAATCATGAATAGTTTCAAACTAAGAAAGTCTGCAAATGTTATAGATTAAAATATGGATTTCGGAAAAATTACAAAATAGATATACAGTGTAACCTGCCTAATCTGACACCTGAGTATTCCAACATCCTGCTTTAACCAACACATTTTCATGGTTCCAAAATATGCCTATCCTTGCAGAAAAACCCTGAGTATTCCGACACCCTGCTTAATCTGACATTTCATTCTGGTCCCCCAGTGTGTCGGATTACACAAGTTTCACTGTAACTAGAAATTGTTTTGTTCTCTAAATTATCAATTACATTTTTCAGAATATCTCAAGCTAGCCAAAGAGAACTGAAGTTGTTGTTAGACATGTATAAGAGTGCTCCAAAGGAACAGAGAGATAAAACACAGGTTGGTTTATAATAATATATATAATGAGCTTTACATACAACCCCATTGTTTGAACATTTCCCTAAACATATGTTTTGAATTGAAAATTCTAAAGCAAAATACAGTAAAACCTGTCTAAACTAAACCTCAACAGGACTTAAGATTTTGTTCTGTTTTGGCCGATGTTTGTTTTAATCAGGTTCACTACGCATTTTAAAAGTTTGATATGACTCGACTTAAGGATGTACACCTCTGAGGAGCCAAAAATTTCTAGAATTAAACTTTTTTTCTTAACCTTATTTTTGGGTTTATAAGACTAACAAAATAATTGGTAAAGAAAAAATTATATGGTGGTGCACTTCTTTTTGTGCTACAGCCCTTTGAAAATGCCCAATTTTGATGATTTTCCCATTTTTCATCAATTTTTACCTATTTTTGGGCTATTACCGTGAAAAAAATCACAGTTCCACAATTAAACTTATTTTCCTACTTTCTATAATGATGAAGTGGACCAATCTGAATAAATTTTACTTACAAAAACTATAGGTAGGTGTTGATATAAGAAAGTTTTATCATATTTTGACGCTTTTTAGTGAAAAATTTACCATGCTGTCAATTTTGGATTTTTGTGATTTTCTCAGTTTTAAGAACAAAATGCATATTATTTCAACTTTTTTGTTATAAATGATTGAAAAAAAAACATATCTAAGAAATTTAAAAAGACCAAAATGATATGGGATGTTAATGATTCTTGTAAAATCATTTTATGTATCCCTCACCCATTTTCTCAAAATTTTGGCTAAAAATGCTGACTTGATTGGTCATAAAATTTAAAAAACTGGATTACTCAAAAACCATTCATTGTAAATACACAATTTTTTCACAGATTTATGTTTGATTATAATATTTTTAAAATTTATTGATATTTTTCACTTCTATCACATGTTTTGGAAATAATTCAAGAACGAGATTTCAACGAGACTGAACAAGACTGAAAAGTCAGAAGAATACATCCTTAAGATGGTTAAGACTGATTTTTCGATTTATGCAAGTTTCAGTTAAACAGGTTTCACTATACAAATTATTTTCCCTGCAGTGAGATAAGAAACTGTTTTATACATTTTTTTGTGATATCTGTTTTAGAACTGTGTATTATGGGACATCCCTGTGACAGTATTGCTGCACATTCCTTATTGACATCTGACTTAACTGGTAGATTTTAACAATTCAAGACTTTTTGTTAATCTTTTGTAATATCAAATCAATTATCTTTACCGTATTGAACATGTTGAAGTTAGAAAGCTTTTTTTCGTGTAAATGAAAATATAAGGAATAATAAAAACAAATTGAGCAACCAGGGAGGGTAATTAAAGAAATGTGGTATTTAGCCACATGATTTTCATTCTTAAAAGTAGTCACAAACAATAGATGCAATGTTGACCTGTGTAAAATATAATTTATCATAAAATTAAAATCTGTTGTTTGATAATTGTTAAAAAAATAAATACACAGAAAAGTTCCCTGATTTTATAGTATCTTATTGTTATTGAGCCTGAGAGCTTATTCTCCATATGATTATAGCTTATGGGTGCCGAGAAAAAGTTACGCCATGAAAATGAGGATCTTAAAGTACAGTTAAAAAGGATGCAGGAAAATGAAAAGAGAGACAGAAGGAAGCTGGCTGAGGATGAAGCTATAACAAAAATTATAAAAATGGAGAAAACTATCTCTGAGCTATCAAAGAATTTGTCTACACAAAAACAGGTAGGATACATTTACATTCAAACCTCAATAAGGTAATATAAAAGTGACCATATCCAACAAACAGTTTGAATCGGCCAATGTTGTGAATTTGATCATGTTTTCTGATTTCAGTATAGTGCCTTGTATTTTCAACCTAGTATGTCATGTATGTTAATGTTGAAAACTTTATTTTATTTTCAAGTCCTTCAGCTGCGATTATACAAAAAAAAATTTTTATTGTATTTAAACAGGAAAGAGATTTCAAAATGTTTAGAATTGTTTAACAGAAAATCAATAAATAATAAAACACTTGACTATTACAGAGAGAGGAAGCATTATTGAATGAGATGGAAGTAACAGGACAGGCTTTTGAAGATATGCAGGAACAGAACTTGAGACTGATGCAACAACTGAAGGAAAAAGATGATGCTAACTTCAAACTTATGTCTGAGGTATGACTATTAGTGTGATGTTGAAAATGCAAAATGTTCAATTCTGTCAATTTAAAAAAATCTCATGATTTTGAAAATCTAGAAGCCAAAGCAGATAATTAATTAAGTCTCCCAAACAAAGTTTGGAGACTTATTGTTTTTGCTCAGTTCTTATTATTTTTATTATTCTTCTTCTTCCGCCGCTTTAAAAAATGAACTTGTCCGCAGCGTTTCTCCAAAACCGCTTGTCAGATTGACTTAGGATTTCATAAAATGGTAGACTAATATGTCTAGGTGAGCCATCAATCTTTCGTTTGTGCATTGGGGTCTATTAAGGGGTGTTTTGGGGGGTAGAAAGCAGGGAGGGTTTTACTATAGAACCCTATGGGATTTTATTTTCAAAATTTTTTAAATGAATATAACTTGAAAACTATAAGTGATAGATACATGCAGTCTTCAGAAATGATTATAGGACAATAAAATAAATCACATGAAATATAGGGGGATGCCCTGGGGGGTCATCCCCACCCCCTTCAATTTGAGAATGTGCTATTATCTTGTAAACGGTCCAGATCCCCACCCCTAAACCATATATATTCTTGTAGGGACAATAAAACAAATCAAATGAAATAAAAGGGAAGTCCCTAGGGGGTCACCCCACCCCCTCTTGTTGGAAAACTTGTAAACGGTCCAGATCCCCACCCCTAAACCATATATATTCTTGTAGGGGACAATAAAACAAATCAAATGAAATAAAAGGGAAGTCCCTAGGGGGTCACCCCACCCCCTCTTGTTTGAAAACTTGTAAACGGTCCAGATCCCCACCCCTAAACCATATATATTCTTGTAGGGGACAATGAAACAAATCACATGTAATTAGATGGAAGTTCCTGGGGGCCACCCCACCCCGTTCAATTTAAGAATGTCCTATTATCTTGTAAACAGTCCAGATCCCCACCCCTAAACAATATATATTCTTGTAGGGGACAATAAAACAAATCAAATGAAATAAATGGGAAGTCCCTAGGGGGTCACCCCACCCCCTCTTGTTTGAAAACTTGTAAACGGTCCAGATCCCCACCCCTAAACCATATATATTCTTGTAGGGGACAATAAAACAAATCAAATGAAATAAAAGGGAAGTCCCTAGGGGGTCACCCCAACCCCTCTTGTTTGAAAATGGTCCAGATCCCCACCCCTAAACCATATATATTCTTGTATGGGACAATAAAACGAATCACATCAAATTAGATGGAAGTTCCTGGGGGTCACCCCCACCCCGTTCAATTTGAGTATGTACTATTATCTTGTAAACGGTCCAGATCCCCACCCCTAAACCATATATGTTCTTGTAGGGGACAATAAAACAAATCAAATGAAATGTAGGTAAAGTCCCTTGGGGTCACCACCACCCCCTCCTGTTTGAAAACTTGTAAATGGTGGAGATCCCTACTCGTAAGCCATATATATTCTTGTATGGGACAAAAAATCAAATCAAATGAACATGGGACCATATGAATGGGGAGTTATCGGAGCTTTGTTTGGGAGACTTCGTAACAGCATCCTGTTACAATTACTTCTTGTTAATAATGTGTCTTATATTTTATTGGGCTATTTAACGAAAATTCAGAATTGATTTTACATAGATTTTTGTTCCGTCAACTTAAATAGTAGATTGGTTGATACATTTCAGTAAATGCCATGTTCAAATTATGTGATGAAATTTATAATTCAAGTTTAAATTACCATGAGATTAATCTAGGTTAATTTTTGCAACATTACAACTTTTTTTCCAGAATATAGATTTGTATTTATAAGAGTATCACTAGTGCTTTGAAGAAAGAGTAAACAACATCTTAATTGTTATATTTTACAGCGAATTAAGTCTAATCAAATACAAAAGTTATTAAGGGAAGAAAAAGAAGTTCTGGCTGAACAGGTAGCAACCCTGCAGACTCAAGTTGAGGCTCAAATGTTGGTTGTACGTAATCTGGAAGAGAAAGAACAAGTTTTACAAAATGCTTTATCAACAGCAGAAAAAGAGTTGGGGTATGTTTTCCATATACTGAAAAAAGAGGCAAAAGATACCAAACTCAGGAAAACAAACTGATAACGCCATGGCTTAAGGTGGTACCCAACACTTTCACTAAAATTAATTTGGCTCGTTTAATTTTCATAAAATTTTGTTAAAGTATTTTGTTTGACCCTTTAACAAAACTATAAAAATTTCAAATATTTTGAACCAACCGTTTTGTCAGAAAACACTGGTTATATAGCAGTTTGACAAACACCAATTTTGATCATTGAGAAGCTTAATATTCCTTTTACAACACAACGTAGTTAAAACGTTTAGCTGACTTTACAGAGTTATCTCCCTGTAGTGTTAGGTACCACCTTAAATGGTTAAATGACTAAAAGACAAATACTAGTACAAAAAACACAACATAGAAAACTTAAGACTGAGCAACACAAACCCTGTAAAAATTGGGGTAAAATGATAATTGTTTTGGTGATTAAATTTCACTATTTCCAATGTAATATCTGTTACCAATGTTTAGTTTTCTTCTTTTTTTCTTGTTACTGACTCTTATCCTCCTCAAAAATCAGATTTACATGAGGGCATCATGTCGCCAAATTTTTCAATTTAACTATATTTCCAAAACCAAGTATTCTTGTACATGAAAGTAACCATTAAAAATTCTTAAGACTTCTACATGAACAATTATCAAATAGCTTTTTTTTCAATTTTTTTTGGGATGGTATTTAAAACCTTTTTTTTTGTGTGTTCAATATAGTGTTTTCGTAACATTTCCATTGCTCTGTTTGTATGCTGCTACCAATAAAATAGCCCTTTGTTTATTAGACACCAATTAATCAAATAGATCATTATTTATACATTGTTATATGTTGTTTCAGATTTACTCAACAATCAATGGAAATGCACAAGAGGAAGGCAGTAGAAAGTTCTCAGACAGCAGCTGATTTAAAGTTACATTTAGATAAATATCAAGCACAGCTTAAAGAAGCCCAGGTATCTGTGGCAGAGAAAACAGGGGCCCTGGAACAACAGTCATTTAAACGTAATAGACTACAGGTAAACATTTCTGTATGATAGGAATGACGTCACTTTCGTAGGTGGAATCTATGAAGAAAACAAAAGCTATGAAAATGAACTTAAATAATTAATAGCCATTCCATCTTTTTATTTTCACCAATACATTTATGATAGGGACCATATCTTGTAAATAAACCTTTTTAATTTATTGATCATTGTTGATGGTGGCAAAACAAGCTTTTATAATTTTTTAACCTCTTTTTAATGTATTTTTATGCATGAAAGCAAAATCAAATGAAACATACTTTAATAATAAATAAAACTCAGGTATAAGTGAATATATGGTCAATTAATTTGTATTAAAAAGGTCCTTGTAAGTATGAAATGCATGATACTTTTATCGTTTATTTATATGTGCTTTACATATGTTGGAAAAAACGTTTTTATTCTTTAAAATTTTAAAGTTATGGTAAAACTCCATATGGAGGTGCTCCTAATTAAAGGAGGCTTATACTAGAAAGAAGAAGAAATCACTTTCGTATGTGCTGTTTTGCACTGTAATGGTTTAGTTGTATGTTTGTTTTTATTTCTATATTTGCTTTAATAGAATGATTTGAAGAAAGTTATCAAACAGACTAATGTTTCCAACCTTATGTAACTCATGTATTACATCCACAAGCAGTCTATGTTTTTGATTTTTGATAAGCTAGAATGTCTGATAAATTCTCATTTGAACCCAAAATAATGATGTATTGAATGCCCTAATGAAAGTTCCTTACAGCTTCACACTACTATTGTATCAGATAAATCACTACAATGTGTAATTATTGGCAGTAGCTGAAAACAAGGATAATGAGCAAGTAGTAAAAATTTTAAGGTGCAGATTTTCAATTGAATTCCATTATCTTGTGTCTATATACTTAATACTGGTCTGCTTTTTCATAACCACAAAACAAATAAAGTGTCAGCTGATAGACACTAATTAAGGATCACACAAATGATTAAATGTTACTAACTGAGTTATACACCACATCTGTTTGTATTCATTATAGCCCAGTTGTCCATCCATCAAATGCCAGGGATGTAAGCAAATATAGGCCATTATATGGCCTTTAACAATAAGCAATACTGAATGTAATTACATATTCCGTAAGGAATTGTCCGACATTGGTGTCAATTTTAAAAACTTCTTGTTTACCGATAAACTTCCTGTTTGCCGATTTTGGAGCTGTAACTTTTCAAAAAATGTCTGAGTATTATATGACCAATAAACTTTTTTTCTCTCGTTTCTTGGACCATAAAGGGGGTGCGCACTATACAAACCAAAAGATGGTATTAGCTAAAAAAGGCCCAGACATGACCAACTGTGAAACAATTTAAAGGACAATGCCAAGAGCCTGTTTGCTATTACCGGTAGTATTTCATTGAAAATATGTAAAAAGGAAAATATAGTCTTACCAAATAAAAATTAAGTTAATAATGATAATGATAATTTATATGTAATTAATATACAATTATTCATATGTTTTGTGTCTAATAGGAGGAGATTGCTAAACTGCAACGTAAACTTGAGAGAAGTAAGAAGATTGAGATGGCAGGGGCAGCAGATGAAGTTTTAATGGCTGAGATTGCAGAGTATAAGGTATTTTATAGATTGGTCTACTTCAAGTAAAGATACACCTGAAGTATTTATACACCTCAAAATTATATTTTATATTTCATCGACTTTTTCTTTGATAAAAGGTTTTTGAAGTAATTTTTTTGTAAGTTTTAATGATGGAAGTGGCTATAAAACTCTGGATTGAAGTATTATATTGTTAGTTTCTTAAAGATTTGCCAAAACATAAAAAAATGACTTTATTTTAATAACATGTTTTTTTAAATGGCTTGATGTAAATTTAGCTTAATTACAGGAATGTTCCTTTAAACGAAATGATACATATAAATAAATGGCTGCTATTACTATAGAAATGAGTAAAATCATAGAAATACTGAACTCCAAGGAAAATTCAAAACGGAAAGTCCCCAACCAATGGCAAAACCAAAAGCTCAAACACACCAAAACGAATGGGCAACAACTGTCACACTCCTGACCCTTTTTCATTTAAAAATTTAGAAAATGGTTGATTGAACCTTGTTTTATAGCTAGCTAAACCTCTCACTTGTATGACAAAACTTGATGCTTTTCAAAATGTTCCAGCAAAATAAGTTATTCATCTAGTTTGAAAAAAGCTCATTGCAAACAATGAATTAATATTTTACAATTGACCTCTAATTCCAGGAACAATTGACATGTCCATCATGTAAAGTAAACAGGAAAGACGCTGTATTGACAAAATGTTTCCATGTGTTCTGTTTGGAATGTCTGAAGACCAGATATGAAACAAGACAGAGAAAGTGTCCAAAATGTAATGCAGGGTTTGGTGCAAACGATTATCATAGACTTTATATAAGCTGATAAATTGTAATAATTAAAACCAAAAAAGTTTGATGGTACATTTGTTATAGTATGTACAGAATGGAGAGAAGAAATCCTTTGTAGATGAGTTGGGCTCAATGGATCACCACATTTTATGGCTGCATAATTGAGAAGTGTACATTGTTATGTTGAGCTGCAGAAGATATGTTCTGCATTGTACTAAGGATATGATATTATCTTTTGGATTGAAGAACTTAATTGTATGCTGCATATTCAAGAGAAGACATTTTTGAGTGCTAGATACAAGTGTATGCATTAAGGCTGTTCCATAAAATCATACATGTACCCAGGGAAGGTACTGAAAGCAATAAGGCCATATAGAGGCAAGTTTTCACAACATATACACCTTTTCATAGTTGAGATTTTAATTTGGGAAACATGATTGCTTTTATGGAACAGCCCTTAGCAGAAAAAGAGGAGAACAAAATATTTATTTTTTTATGTTGATAGATATATTGTATATTAGATTAGTATTAGCCTTGTGTAGCTATATTTTATTTGAATGAAAAATTGTTTTCAAGATTTTTATGTGAATTTAAATTAAAACTTTTATAGATTAGAATGTTTTTGCCTTGTTTGTTAAAACTATTTCTGTAGGTTTTGAATTATTAAAAATAGTACAAATATAGGTGGGAATAGGTTATTCACAACATGAATTTGTATTAAAATTTTAGTAAAATAAACTAATCATATGAACAGGCAATATAGGAAAGGTGTACTGACATAAATAGTCTCATATAAACAAATCATATGAACCTTTAACTGTTCAGTCTTCAACTGTATTATCTAGATTTCAGCAATAATAACATAGTTGAAATGATTTTACATTTTACAGAATTGTTTCTACCAAATAAACTAGAAAATCATCAAAATTTGTAAAAAGGTGATATTATGGGTGTGCGTAAGTAGTGAGCTGCCCTTAATAAAGGAATAAAGCACATGTGCTTCAACTGTGCTTTTAAGGGAACCTGTTGTACCCTGATATTTTGTATATTTAAGAAAGTTACTTTTGTAAAAACAAAGTCAAAATATGAGAGATTTTCATCTTCTAATGTCTTTTATAGTGCATCTGGCACACTCCCTAAGAGAAATTCAAGGAACATATTTCTGTTCCTCATGATAAGTGCTTGTCTCATTATTTTGATTGTAATATGTATTAAGTTAGTTTTATTGTGTGACTTGTTAAATTTCTCATTACAAGAACAATGTAAATTAATTCATTGAACACCCATCACACATTCATTTCACCATTTACTTTCAATATTCTGAAACATGTCAGAAATCTTCACAAAATTCAATGATCAAATGCATAAATTTTCAAGCATGCAAGCAACACATTTTTTTTCATTCTGATAATCAGTGTGTTTTTGTTTCATTTATGTCTGTTGTTAAGAGTTTTTATATCTGTACAAGAGTTTAGATGAATTAAAGAAAAGTGTAGAACCAATACCGTAGATAGGGATTTGTGAAAGGTAGAAAAGATTAGAGAGTAAAAATGAGTGATATAATTGAAATATGATGATAACTTTTGTATGAATCATTCATTGTACCATTTTCATTAATCATACTGTTTGTGAAACAGTATCAGTTTAAACTCAAATAAGCATTATACTGTTAATATTCATAATACTGTTTGTGAAATAACATTGATCAATGTAATAATAAATAAACTTTTAGAATAAATCTTGTGCTTTTGTATTGATATAAACAAGAATATGTGTCCATAGGACTCTTTACCCCATTCACACTATCATATTTTCATGTTCTGTGAATGGTTTAATTGCGGTCAAAACTGTAATTTGGCATAAAATTTAAAAGAATCACGCCATAATGAAATTAAAAAAAAAGAATGGGAAGATACCAAGGGAAAATTTCAAACTTATAAGTCAAAGAAAGTAAAACTCACAATGGCATATAAAGACAATGATAAGTCAAAGAAAGTAAAACTCACAATGGCATATAAAGACAATGATAAGTCAAAGAAAGTAAAACTCTCAATGGCATATAAAGACAATGATAAGTCAAAGAAAGTAAAACACACAATGGCATATAAAGACAATGATAAGTCAAAGAAAGTAAAACTCACAATGGCATATAAAGACAATGATAAATCAAAGTAAGTAAAACTCACAATGGCTCACAATGGCATATAAAGACAATGATAAGTCAAAGTAAGTAAAACTCACAATGGCATATAAAGACAATGATAAATCAAAGTAAGTAAAACTCACAATGGCATATAAAGACAATGATCAGTCAAAGAAAGTAAAACTCACGATGGCATATAAAGACAATGATAAATCAAAGTAAGTAAAACTCACAATGGCATATAAAGACAATGATAAGTCAAAGAAAGTAAAACTCACAATGGCATATAAAGACAATGATAAGTCAAAGAAAGTAAAACTCACAATGGCATATAAAGACAATGATAAGTCAAAGAAAGTAAAACTCACAATGGCATATAAAGACAATGATAAGTCAAAGAAAGTAAAACTCACGATGGCATATAAAGACAATGATAAGTCAAAGAAAGTAAAACTCACAATGGCATATAAAGACAATGATAAGTCAAAGAAAGTAAAACTCACGATGGCATATAAAGACAATGATAAGTCAAAGTAAGTAAAACTCACGATGGCATATAAAGACAATGATAAGTCAAAGAAAGTAAAACTCACGATGGCATATAAAGACAATGATAAGTCAAAGTAAGTAAAACTCACAATGGCATATAAAGACAATGATAAGTCAAAGAAAGTAAAACTCACAATGGCCTATAAAGACAATGATAAGTCAAAGAAAGTAAAACTCACAATGGCATATAAAGACAATGATAAGTCAAAGAAAGTAAAACTCACGATGGCATATAAAGACAATGATAAGTCAAAGAAAGTAAAACTCACAATGGCATATAAAGACAATGATAAGTCAAAGAAAGTAAAACTCACAATGGCATATAAAGACAATGATAAACTCACAATGGCATATAAAGACAATGATAAGTCAAAGAAAGTAAAACTCACAATGGCATATAAAGACAATGATAAGTCAAAGTAAGTAAAACTCACAATGGCATATAAAGACAATGATAAGTCAAAGTAAGTAAAACTCACAATGGCATATAAAGACAATGATAAGTCAAAGTAAGTAAAACTCACAATGGCATATAAAGACAATGATAAGTCAAAGTAAGTAAAACTCACAATGGCATATAAAGACAATGATAAATCAAAGTAAGTAAAACTCACAATGGCATATAAAGACAATGATAAGTCAAAGAAAGTAAAACTCACGATGGCATATAAAGACAATGATAAATCAAAGTAAGTAAAACTCACAATGGCATATAAAGACAATGATAAGTCAAAGAAAGTAAAACTCACGATGGCATATAAAGACAATGATAAGTCAAAGAAAGTAAAACTCACGATGGCATATAAAGACAATGATAAGTCAAAGAAAGTAAAACTCACAATGGCATATAAAGACAATGATAAGTCAAAGAAAGTAAAACTCACAATGGCATATAAAGACAATGATAAGTCAAAGAAAGTAAAACTCACGATGGCATATAAAGACAATGATAAATCAAAGTAAGTAAAACTCACGATGGCATATAAAGACAATGATAAGTCAAAGTAAGTAAAACTCACGATGGCATATAAAGACAATGATAAGTCAAAGAAAGTAAAACTCACGATGGCATATAAAGACAATGATAAGTCAAAGTAAGTAAAACTCACAATGGCATATAAAGACAATGATAAGTCAAAGAAAGTAAAACTCACAATGGCATATAAAGACAATGATAAGTCAAAGAAAGTAAAACTCACGATGGCATATAAAGACAATGATAAGTCAAAGAAAGTAAAACTCACGATGGCATATAAAGACAATGATAAGTCAAAGAAAGTAAAACTCACAATGGCATATAAAGACAATGATAAGTCAAAGAAAGTAAAACTCACAATGGCATATAAAGACAATGATAAATCAAAGTAAGTAAAACTCACAATGGCATATAAAGACAATGATAAGTCAAAGAAAGTAAAACTCACAATGGCATATAAAGACAATGATAAGTCAAAGAAAGTAAAACTCACGATGGCATATAAAGACAATGATAAACTCACAATGGCATATAAAGACAATGATAAGTCAAAGAAAGTAAAACTCACAATGGCATATAAAGACAATGATAAGTCAAAGAAAGTAAAACTCACGATGGCATATAAAGACAATGATAAGTCAAAGAAAGTAAAACTCACAATGGCATATAAAGACAATGATAAGTCAAAGTAAGTAAAACTCACAATGGCATATAAAGACAATGATAAGTCAAAGTAAGTAAAACTCCACAATGGCATATAAAAACAATGATAAGTCAAAGTAAGTAAAACTCACAGTGGCATATAAAGACAATGATAAGTCAAAGTAAGTAAAACTCACAATGGCATATAAAGACAATGATAAGTCAAAGTAAGTAAAACTCACAATGGCATATAAAGACAATGATAAGTCAAAGTAAGTAAAACTCACAATGGCATATAAAGACAATGAAAAACAAAAAAAAGACAAGTCCACAAAACACTACTTAGAAAACTAAAGATAGAGCAATTCCATTAAAAACTGGGTTTCAGGAAGAGTAGGGGGTTCCTGCTCCATATGTGGCACCTATCATGTTGCTCATGTCAGTAAAATCTGCTTATAAGTCGCATTTAGGATTGCAGTAATGGCAATTGGAATATCTGTGGTCATCTTTGCTGAGATCTGTGGTCATCTATACTATGGTGAGCACAACTTTGTAGGTATTGAAATGCAAAAATCTTTAACCTGCTACAGCACATACTAACAGATAGAATAAAGAAATGACACAAACACAGAACCTAAATATGATGATTCAATACTATCCTAGGCAGGGTATTAAAACAAATTTTTTTGATCAAATATCTGTTAACTAAACCCAAATTCTATTTACTGTATTTCAGGATATTTTGTGTAGTCATTTTTTTGAAAATTTACTAAAAAAAAAAAACAAGTTACATTTTCGTTGGTGTTTAATTTTCTCCTTTTGCAAGGATCTGCATTACTACATAAGGCATTATTTTTTCAATGTGAAAAAGGTAGGGCTATTTTCCCCTGATTTTATTTTTCATTTGGTTTAATAGGTAGGTAAATCGTGTTTTTAAAAAGCGCAATAGAGGCTAATTATAGTACATGAAAATATGTCACATCATCTATTTTCATATCTTGAACAGATATTCCTACAATTGACAAGGCCAAGGCTATTGATTTCTTGGTTTATAAAAACTAATATTGATTTTCTTTGTTAATGCACCCGATGAGCACCTTAATATGAATTATTAACTAATAGATTTTCAAAATTATGTTTGTATTAAAAAAAAAAGCATGTTGCTTCAGTTAGTGTACTAGAACACCTTGTGTTAGAAACACATGTAATCTGGCCTTTTTAGCATTGTAACAAATGGACCCTTTGTTGTGATATAGATGCAACACTTTCTTGATGTTTTACCTACAGTAACGATTGGAAGTGTAATTGATTTGTTCTGTGGTTCTGTTTTCTGCATGATAACTTGGGTATCGCTGCAGGTACAGTGGTATCAATGTCATTACTAGTATCTACATAGTTGGTGGATAGGCCATATAATTGCTGTCTGCGTTTGTTACAAATAATACCATTTTCTAAAACGTTCTTGTTTAAGATTTCGAAAAATCGTTTTTGTTGTTTAGAATTTTTTTCTGATATGGCCTGTTTTCGTTATGTGCATATTACACACACACTTGAGCTTCATTGCTGTACAATCAGTTTTTGTGTTATTGTTTTTTTTATAGCACAAAAAAAAGACAGGATGAGACACTTTGCAACAACAAAAAAGTCTGGATGACAATATATGTAAAAAGCAGGACAAATATTACAAGTAAACAAAAAAAGGCAGGGTAAATATCATCCTAACCCAGTCCCCCTTTAAAAATCAAAAGGTAGCTCCCTTAAACAAACATAAAAAAAATATGATAGAATCATTACAATTTAATATTTTAACACAAAAAAATACAAAACATCTGCAGGAGATTTGAATCCCTTCTTACAAACAATCTATTATTACTCCCAGGTCTATGCACAACAGATGGAGCCACATCGACTTTTTGAAACATCATTGTTATTTAGCAGGTATATAGGTACAATTTAGTACAACATTTTATAATCCTAGAGGTGGCGTGGATACTAAAAAATTAATTCCAAAGACCTTTTAGAGTACATACAATCTAAGACTCATCTTACAACATTATTAAAATATTTGACTTTTCAACACTTTACACAAGTATTCCCCATTCAAAACTAAACGACAAATTGAAAGAGTTGATATTACTTTGTTACATAAAAAAATGGCCAACGTAGATACAAGTATCGTGTATTAGGGAGGGATAAATCCTTCTTTGTAAAGGATCACACTAATTCAAACAAAAAAGATGTTTGACAGCTTAATTGACAACCTATTTGTTACGTTTTGAGGACGTGATTTTCAACAGACGGTCGGCATTCCAATGGGAACCAATAGTGCCCCTCTTCTTGACGACTTGTTTCTTTATCATTATGAGGCTGACTTCATACAGGAACTTCTTAGGATGAAAAATAAGTTAGCAATATCCTTTAACACATTCCGCTATATAGATGATGTTCTCTCACTAAATAATTAAACATTTGGTTACTATGTTGACGCATCTATCCCATCGTACCAGAGATAAAGGATACAACAGATACAGTTAAGTATGTCTCATATCTTGCCTACAAGTACCCGGCAACTTGTAGTTTTGTCCACCTGATGAGTTCAACCTTTTTCAACTAATTTTTATAGTTCGTTCTTATGTTGTACTGTTATACCACTGTCCCAGGTTAGGGAAGGGTTGGGATCCCGCTAACATGTTTAAACCCCCGCCACATTATAATAAAATTGAAAATGGAAATGGGGAATGTGTCAAAGAGACAACAACCCGACCACAGAACTGACAACAGCAGAAGGTCACAAACAGGTCTTCAATGCAGCGAGAAATTCCCGCACCCGTCCGGAGGCGTCCTTCAGCTGGACCCTAAATAAATAAATATTTTATAGCTGACTATGCGATATGGGCTTTGCTCATTGTTGAATGCCGTACGGTGACCTATAGTTGTTAATGTCATTTTGGTGTCTTGTAGACAGTTGTCTCATTGACAATCATACCACATCTTCTTTTTTTTTTTTATAGTTCAGTGATAATGAACGCCATACTAAACTCCAAATTGTACACAAGAAACTCTAATTAAAAATAATGCAAGGCTTACAAAGGCCAGAGGCTCCTGATTTGGGACAGGCGCAAAAATGCGGCGGGGTTAAACTTGTTTATGAGATCTTTAGAGAAAAAGCTCATCATAATAAAGAAAAACCTATGCACAATACAGAATAAGCTCATCATACATGTCATAATGAGGAAAACACTCATCATAATAAAGAAAACTCTTATCATAATAGAGAAAAAGCTCATCGTAATAGAGAAAAAGCTCATCATAATAGAGAAAAACCTCATCATAATAAAGAAAAACCTCATATTAATAGAGAAAAAACTAATCATAATAAAGAAAAAGCTCGTCATAATAGAGAAAACTCTATCATAATAGAGAAAAAACGTATCATAAAAGAGTAAAAGCTCCTCACAATAGAGAAAAAGCTCATTTAATGTGCGTATTGTTATGCGTTTACTTTCTACATTGGCTAGAGGTATAGGGGGAGGGTTGAGATCTCACAAATACGTTTAACCTCGCCGCATTTTTGCGCCTGTCCCAAGTCAAGAGCCTCTGGCCTTCGTTAGTCTTGTTTTATTTTAATTTTAGTTTCTTGTGTACAATTTGGAAATTAGTATGGCGTTCATTATCACTGAACTAGTATATATTTGTTTAGGGGTCAGCTGAAGGACGCCTCCGGGTGCAGGAATTTCTCGCTACATTGAAGACCTGTTGGTGACCTTCTGCTGTTGTTTTTTTCTATGGTCGGGTTGTTGTCTCTTTGGCACATTCCCCATTTCCATTCTCAATTTTATTTCATCATAATAAAGAAAAACCTCATTATAATAGAGAAAAACCTTATCATAATAGAAAATAAGCTCGTCAAAATCGAGAAAAACATCATCATAATAAAGAAATACCTTATCACAATAAAGAAATACCTTATCACAATAAAGAAATACCTTATCATAATAAAGAAATACCTTATCACAATAAAGAAATACCTTATCACAATAAAGAAATACCTTATCATAGTAAAGAAATACCTTATCATAATAAAGAAATACCTTATCATAATAAAGAAATACCTTATCACAATAAAGAAATACCTTATCACAATAAAGAAATACCTTATCATAATAAAGAAATACCTTATCACAATAAAGAAATACCATATCGCATCGCAATAAAGAAAAACCTCATCATGATAAAGAAGGAAGTACATTAATACACTTACGACGTTCCAAAGATAAATGTTCAACAATAGTCAGAGAACAATCTAAATCATTTACTGTGGATACATTTATTTTCGTGAATACCAATTTTCGTGAATTAAATATCTAATTTCGTGGTTTTTGGCAAGTCCTTGACCATTTGAATTCGTGGTTCTCTTGTTACCACGAAATGCACGAAAATTGGTACCGAACGAATATTAATTAATTCACAGTAGATGTTAGTTAAACTCTAATGCTAAAATATAAAACCCCAATAGCAATAATTATATGGTAAAATTTTTTGTTAATGCTATGAAAGTAAGAACACTATTTTACTCTGCATACAAAAGTGAAGTTACAATTTCCTTTTGTTGGATTTCGAAATTTGTATTAGGCCAACACAGCAGAAATAGATATGAATATTTACGTTTTCAACGAGCTAATACAAATAATACTAATTTTAAATGCTTGTGGTAAAACAGGATTTCAAAGCATTCGTTCTGATGACTACATTTATTCAAGGTCACAGTTCCTACACATACTCAGTATGAACACAAAATCACAAAATCTCGTTTGTATTGTCTTATCGTCTTTCAACCAATACCATAAAACATTTGAAGGATGATCCATCGTTTATGCATCAGAGTATTCAGAGTTGACAATATTACGGAAATATTCAAGATACTGGTTACATTTGGACGGCCATGTTCTTGCCCTTCGGTATTTTCTACAACAGACGACTCCATGAACAACTCTATTCGTATTCCAATAGCTCCGTCTTCTTCTACCATTACAATTATCGTTGTCTTTAGAGTTGATTCTGCTACGCTTCACTTTATTTCTAATGTGTTTTGTTTCCTGTAAAACTCCAATGGCTACAATGCAAAAACAAAGCATAAAACAGTATACATAATCTATAACTGTTGTAGTTTAAACGCTTTGCATTACACAATGGTTTATCGTAACAATGTTAATTTCTTTTATGATAGGCTTAGTAGCATAAGATATTATATACTAATATGCCTTTTTGAATATCATACCTGACTCGTTTCTGTTGAATTGTTATATCTGAAACGCTTGATGCACAGAACTGGTAGCCGATAGTCTAAAAGAAATTTGTTGTTGCAGATAGTCTAAAGAAAGCTTTTTGTAGTAGCATATAGCAACAAAAAAAACGGCAATGTGTTGTTGGTTTCTTTTTTTTTTTGTCCGTCAAATTGAACGACATTGAATGACAGCACATTATCTAATAAAAATCTTAATTATTATTTTTTTTTTTTTAAGTACAAACCATCATCTATTTCTGCTTCCACGGGTGTCTCTTTATTTTCCAAATCTGGAGGTGAAATAACGGACCTAGATTTCACCAGAGTTTGAGTGATGAAAACCAACAAATACAAACATAATGTATTTCTATACACATCCATCGTATGCTGAAAAGAACACAAATGGTGTTATGCAACTAGCAGACTTTTTTGTAAAAACATAGAATTTTAATTTAATATTACGGATTAAATACTGACTCATAATTATTAAAGAAAATATCATAGATATCAAAGTGCTTTGTCCTTCTGTGTTTATAATTAAGTGTTTTCAACTAATAATAAACAAACATAGTAAAAAAAACCACCTGTTAACCTAAATTAAAGGGCACTTAAACAAATTTAATAGTAGTATATTTACAGACATTGTATTTCAAAGTGATGTTAGTATTAAAAAGAGTGCCGAAGAGAAAGAGGACAATTGCTCGAAGTTATTTCATTTTAGGGCACCTTTAAAAAGCTTTACAATCAAAATTCACTGCAACACAGCCTATTGTGTACTTTGAGCTCTAACAATATTATGAACTATTTCTAGAAGAATTTTGTCAATAAAGCCAACAAGTTACATATAAAGTATATTTACATAGTCGGAAAAGATAATATTTATTTGTATAAGCTTTAAAAAAAAAGGACGAAAAGAGAGGCTGGCCGATCTTTTCTCCTGTTTCGTAACTAGTAGAATTTATTTTTTTAAATTTCCGACAATGTAATTAATTGGAAAGGTAACTCTAGTCCATCGAAATATGGATATTTAGTTCAATCTAGGTGGCCGAGTGGTCTAGAGCGATGGATACAGTACAGGCGGTATTGTATCCCAATGGCATGAGTGCGAATCCCGGCGGGGGAAGAACACAAATTTGCAGATTTAACATTGTTTAGCTGATATTAAGAGTAATTATGTATATTTTTTTATATAAATTTTTATATGTAGGACTCTATATATGGTCTACGCAAAAATACGATGGTGTCTCGCGCTCAGGTGCGATGGTTGTTTCTTTGCTAAAGTACGTAGGTATATCACGCTAAAGTGCGATGAAACAATAGGGTAAGGTTCGAGGGCTTAAACGTTGAAGGACATGGATGTAAAAAAAATAAACTTTTTAAAAGCTAGTATGCTAATGTACCTTATATGTGACAGGACTTTTTTTCTAAATTTAGAAGAACGATTACGTAAAAATTTGCTAAAAAGGTAATTTAGAGTTCACAAAATACTAAATTTCCTGTAAAATTAAGGCAATAGTAGTATACACCGCTGTTCGAAAGTCATAAATCGAATGAGAGAAAACAAATCCGGATTACAAACTAAAACTGAGGGAAACACATCAATCATAAGAGGAAAACAACGAAACAACAGAAACATTCAAGTGAACAAAAACTAAACGACCATACAACACACGCTGAAACGAACTATAAGATAACAACTGGCATTTTCCTGACTTAGTAAAATGGTGGGTTGAACCTGGTTTTGTTAATAATTTTTTTTTTACAATTTGGGCGTATTAAATATTTTGATAATTGGTATAGCTTGCCGTTCACACAGTGTATCAATTATCTGAGCACATTCCCTTACAGTCGTCATTGTAAATTACAAATACAAAATTTGTTCATTGTCGGATAAATAGGAACATCTTTTTGTACAAGCTTAAATCAAAATTCGAATAAAGATACACAAAGATTAAAACGATTTTAAGTATGCTTTGCAAAATTATGTGTTAATGTTTGATAATTTAAATTAATTAAATTAAAATAAATAACTCACTTTTCATTGAAATACAATGTGGCATAACATACAGTAACACAGTTTTAATGAAATGTAAAACAGCATGAACAATTGATCATATATATGTTATAATTTCAAATTAAAATAAATATACTCACTTTTTATTGAAATACAGTTTGGCAACCATACAGTAACACAGTTTTGATGAAATGTAAAACAGCACGAACAGTTGATCAAATATATATATGATATATTCATATAAAGTTTTAAGTTTTAAGTTTCAAGTTTCAAGTGACCTTGATATACTGTATCATTCATTGTTTCCTTAGAATATCATTAACTAGTCATCAACGATTAGGCGACATTGTATTCAATAATGGTTAATCATTTCATAAATGTGTTATCACACCACTGGATCGATGCCACTACTTCGGCCCCGAGGATATCACCAGCCCTGTAGTCAGCAATTCGGTTTTGACATGAATATTAATTATATGGTCATTTAATAAATACTGTTTAAAAATGTTTGAATTTTTCGAAATTCTAAGGATTTCCTTATCCCAGACATAGATTACCTTAGCCGAACTTTTTGGAATTTTGGGTCCTCAATGCTCTTCAACTCGGTACTTGTTTGGCTTTATAACAATTTTGATCACTGATAATTTTTATGTGGCGTATTAAATTATAAGACTGGAACCTTTGATAACTATAACTGTCATTGTATTAATCGATAATGTAAAACCATTCTAAATTTGTAGTCTGAAACGACTTTTTGATCTGTTGACAATTATGATAGTATTGTTTAATAATTTGCTAGATTGATCATAGGCGGCGGACTTGGGGCCCGGGCCTCCCCTTTATTTTTGGAAAACATTAGGTTAATATATAGGTAATCACTGAACTATGCCTGGATCCGCCACTGTTGATTGCATGGTAAGAAAGATTGAATCATCTGTGTATTTAATTTATGATATAAGAACAACGAAGTGTCCGTTGACATTACGAAATAATGTTTAAACTTGAAGTAGAATATTTTCAATGTAGTACTTCTTAGCGTTTGACAAAACTGTGTCAAATCATTTGGAAAGTCATATATTTTCTATTTAATGAGTTTATTCTTTTAGGAAATGACCTGTTGTGAATGAAAAAGAGTTTCAATTCATCTTCATAAACTTGGCCTTTGTTTCGGTTTGAAAAATTACATGCATTTAAAATTTAAAACATTTTCGGAAGACAATTTGAAAGATTAAAAGAATAAAAGAGCTATTGCATTGTCTTTATACTATACATGCGTGTGTCCCATTTTCCAAAACATTTAGCGTATATAGTCTTTTATTAATGAAATTTTAACATAATATAAAAAAGAATATGTGTAATGAATGCCAATGAGACAACTTTCCACAAGAGACAAAATAACATAGAAATTAACAGCTATAGGTCACCGTACGGCATTCAACAATGAGTCAGAGCATAAAAAGCCCCGAAATGACAAATGTAAAACAATTCAAACGAGAAAGCTAAGGCAACATTTATGTACACAAACGAACGAAAACCAAATATGTAACACATCAACAAACGATTACTATTGAATTACAGGCTCCTGACTTGGGACAGACACATACATACAGAATGTGGCGGGGTTAAACATGATAGCGGGATCCAAATTATCCTGTAACCTGGAACAGTGGTGTAACAGTACAACATAAAAAAGACTAGCGGTTACTATATCCAATGAGAGGCCTTCTTACAAAATCGTGTTGAGAGAATTCATTTGCATATCCAAAAACTAATTTGCACACAAAATTGACTTCTGTGACAAAAAAAAATTACTTTTGTGACACAACATTAGCTTTTGTGACAAAAATGACTTATGTGAAATTTTCACTTTTGTTTAAAAAAAATTCAATTTTGTCTACACAGAAATAAACAAAAAAATGATTTTTTTGTATGCAAATTAGTTCATGTAATCCAAACTAAACTAATTTGCATACAAAATTGACCTTGTCGCCCAATTTTAAAAATAAGTTAACGGAAGTAAAGTCTGTGATACAAAACTTATTTTTGTCATGACAAAGGTAACTGTTGTCCACTAATAGTATACAAAATTCAAATTTGTAGTTTGTTACGCATTTTGTTAAACTGAACTCATTTTTGTTGAACACCACTCATTTTTGGTCCGTACAAAATTGAATTTCGAGTACAAAACCACAAGAGTCCCGTTCGGCGCCCCGTAAAATTGCATGTTGTTAAATATTCGTACCGTTCAATTTCTGACAAATAAGCTCTAAGGTATTTATGTTTTGTATAATAATAAAACCAATGAAACATATAAGTTTTTTTTCATTGAATTTATGTAACATTGTAATGTTTTATCTTGTTATTTGTCATTAATAAATACTGTTTAAACTAATTGAAGATGAAAAAATTGAAAACAAGGTATAAAATTTTCTTACTAAAGCTTGTTTAATATCAATTGCATATAACACTATTTAATCTTTGGTCTTTTATTTGGAAAAAAACATAACAATGAGGAGAAGCTTGCATAAATTAAAACAAAGACATATGTGTCCCTCCGCCAAAGTCAGTGTGGACTCATATGTCCCTCCGGCAGCAAGAGGGTTAAATGGCGAAAAGTCTAGGTTAGTTTTAAAATGATGTGTCTATTGGATACAATAGAAATCAGAAAAATCCTCTGTCATAGCAATGGTTAAACATGAGGTTGTCATAGAAATATGTAAATATGTACCGGATTGATTTTAAAAGAAAAATAGTAATAGCAAAGTAATGATTTAACGAAATAATATCTGGCATTCATATTTGAGTTGAATAACATGCTTTTATATATAACACGTGTTTTTTAAAAAGTGCGATGATTCAGATTTATGATTTTTTGTTAATCTTCGTACTTTTGTAGTATATTTTATTGAGGTTAAATGATAGAGACACATTCCTCTTGTATGTTTCATTTCCAGCTACTTCAATCAAAATACAGTTTTTCACAAACCAGACTTTGAAACATAGCAATTCTTGATCTATCTGATTTACTAACCATAAAATGGTCATGGCCGAGACAAAAGAAATCTCGAATGCATTGAAGTACTGAAAAGACATCTTATTAGAAACTATTTTTAGGGTTTTAATGTGGGTCGTTTCACACAATAAAAAAAACCACGACACTTTTTGGTCCTTTTTCAATCCCCATTTTTAGTTCATCTCGTGGTACCTTTTCGAAAATAGCATGTATTCAATTTCTAAATAATAATAACTAAACAGACATAACCAGTGGCACCTACTTTTAGGACAAACGTCACAGATAAAAATCATTATAATATAGCTATTATCTCAAGGATAATTGTTCTGTAATTTATACACGGAAGTGAAGAACAAATCGTTGAGAAATATCAAGTACTTACATCATCATATGCTTACCTTATAAGTGTTTACATCATCAGGTTCTAACTTTATAAGTATCGACACCAAGGTCATGTTTGAATAGTTTGACTTAATTAATATACTACAAGGACTCAAATTGACCTTCAATATCGCCTTTGTGTGTCCGCAATTCACTTTGAGAAAATCAAAATTGTTTCTTCAATTCCTTCTTCAGTGAAAAGAAAACAATCTTAAAGTTACTCATATTTCAATCACTAGTTAGTATTCTTTTAAATATGACAGCAATCTATGGTGACTTGTTATAATTTGAAATTGAAAAAGAAAAATTAAATGAGAAAATATTTTAACTTTATTTGAAGGACATAGAGGTTCATGTAATTTATAAAAGAAAATGGGAGCAGTATTCCGTCATCTACAACCAAGACAAAACATATAGACACAATCTATTCATCAAAGTAGTTAATACTTAAAACAATTTTGATATTTCTCATACATGTCATATTAAATGATGTTCTGTCGTCAGTTAATAGTTCGTGTTATGCAATATCTATTTAGTCACCTACATACATTTTGGTCTTAAAACTCTCATTTTCAGATGAAAGATTAATAAAAAATTTAAAAAAGAAATGTCAAATGTTCAAGCTATAAGTGAAACGCCCTTGGCAAAGCTTATAAAACCCTTGAAATAAGGTAATAAGTTCAAGGTTTAAACTTCACCTTTTTTATAAATCAAAACGATGTAAAAAGAGTTTATGAATTCACTGAACGCATTGCTGATAAATATAAGGAGATCCACGGTGGATTATGGCGTGTGAAACAATGCAATATTCTCCCCAAAAAATTATGTTCATAAAAATTAAATTATTGTTCTTAAAAACGAATATTTGTTCATGAAAATAAAATGTATATTCAATAAATCAAAATATGTGTTCATTATATGAATTATATATGCATAAGATATAAATATATGTTCATAAATTAGTTTTTGTTCATAAATAGTTGATATATGTTCATATAAACAAATAAAGAGTTACAGCTAAGTAGTTTGAACGAGTGTTCTAAGTTGTTATCACGAGTTAAATAAAGTTAACTAAGTCGTTATAACAATTTAGCTTAATCGTTATAACGACTTAAAAAATAACTCCACCCTGACACTAACCGGCGTCCGCACAAAAGAATCCCATGATACAAGAGGAGCGAAGGATACCAGAGGAACAGTCTAACTCATAGATAGAAAATATACCGACAACACAATGGCTAACAAATAAAAAGACAAACAGACAAATAATAGTACACAAGACACAACATAGAAAACTAAGGAGTAAATTATTGAACGTATTAATAAATTTAAGAATATCATTTGATTTTTTGAATGAATATTTAGATTTTATGAATGAATATTTTGATACAAGAATGAATATCATATGATATTTGTTATTATATAAATTGCTGTTACACCTTATTTAAACCATAACAAATTTTTTTTTACAAAATTTATCCGTTTTATAAAAGTTTTTCAAAAAGTTTAAAACAACGAATATTTTGCAATTAAAAGAGTGCGTTTCAATTCAATTGCATAGTTGGTTTTTATGCTAAATGTAAAAGAATCGACAAAAATATAATATTTCATACCTTAATTGAACAACAGTTTCAAATTCATTTACCTCAGAGGCATTGTTTTTGACTTGGAATCCTTTCTTATAATTTCACACTGGTATTTTCATCAATTTTGGTTAGATTTTCTTAAAAATCCATTGATAGTTATGTTGCTTTGTTTATAAAAAAAAACACATGTATTTTCCCATATTTCACATAATAGTTTCATAAAAGAGGGACGAAAGATACCAAAGGGACAGTCAAACTCATAAATCTAAAACAAACTGACAACGCCATGGCTAAAAATGAAAAGACAAACAAACAACAGCACACACGACACAACATAGAAAACTAAAGAATAAACAACACGAACCCCAAGTATCCAATTCTAGGATGTGGACTTCGTCTATCCGGTTAAACAATGCTATTTGGTTTGGTTTCCCATTCAATTCGCTTATTTAAAAAATTAAACGAGGACTAAATCTGTAGGTTTTTGTTTGGTTTTAAATGACTAAAATTGATCACTGTACAACAGTATGTCCTACTGTACAACCATTGATAGGAGCGTACGAGGCACACTTTAATATCAGCAGTTTAAATATTTTGAGCTTGATTTTAGTAACTGGAAGGATTTTTTTTATTTAAGAATTGAATGCTTCTTTTTGTAACTTCATTGGGGTGTAAAAGCGTTGACCGAAGTACATTTTGTATGAAGCGCGGAAGCGCTTCATACTAAAAATGTGCGCACGGTCAACGCTTTTACAACCCTATGAAGTTACAAAAAGAAGCATTCAATACTTATAATTACATTTTTTTAGCAATTATCATGAAAACACGAATTTTATTATTGTTTTATTTAATTCACCTGTGCACTTTATTGTGGGACCACGTGTTATCATGAATGAAAAGTTTTATTGAGCAATACAATTGCTTACGGAATAACACGTGATGTGCAGTTAGCCAATCAGAATAAAGTATCATAATGAAACATACATCTAATGTAATTATATAGTATTGTTTATCATTGTTATACCTGTACTTCTGCTTTTGTTATCTTTTATATCAGTTTTATAAAGTTAAGTGGGTTTTTTTTCTGTACGGATGTGTATTCTGTATTCTTTGTATGCATATTTTATTATTCGACTGATCATGAAAAAGGTTCAGTGGCGGATCCAAGGGGGTGTCCGGTGGTGGTGGAACCCCTTTTTTGACGATCAACACATTTGAATTGGAACGTATAGTTGGAACCCTCCCCTTTATCAGGGTTGGGAGCCTTTTTTTAAATTGTTGGATCTGCCCCTGGGGTTGTATCATTAACCTTGTTTAATGTTGATGGTTTGATAGTCAAAAATCTTTTCTAGACTGGGGACAAATAAGAGATTTATATATTGTATCGACGCTTTTTAACTGTTAAAGACTAAATGCTACTGCTAGGGTTTTCCCCGTTGTTTGGGGGTTTGTTGTTTGCAGTCTCATTGATACATCAAACATCTCCATTTATTCATAATTAATATAGATGAAAACTAACAACCACGTATGAAATGACTTTTTTTGAAACATCATGTAGGCTCTTTTAACATACTTGTTAAATAATTAGATCAACATGAGATAATTACCTCTTACTGACATATATAATGATATATAGTGTGAGGTTGAAACAAAGAAAACATACGATTCAGAATACAAAAGTACATAGATGGCAATTAATATGACCTGTCATAACTCGTAAAATGTTTTGGTTTCTCATTAGAATTCACTAACATCTTTGTCCTTGCACCTCGACCATTTTATAGTAAATGTATACTTTGTACACTTCATTTAAAACCACCCGTGCTAAATCGTACATTAATTGAAACACTTGCACCCATTTATAATTTTACCTGTGGAAATTAAACACAAATAATTATGTATATGAATGATTTTGTTGTTGTTTGAAAACATGTATCAAGTATTATAATAAAGTGTCTGTCTCATATGGAATTTATTGAAAATATAATTACTTAAAAGAAAAGGTAGTAAAAGCATTAGAATTCTGGGAAAAAAAAACATTTTATGAAAAATTTGTAAAAACATTTAAAAGTCTGAAAGAAAAAAATGTTACACATCACAATTCCAATGACACGGGAATTAACAACTTAAGGTCACCGTACGGTCTTCATCAATTAGCAAAGCCCATACCTCATAGTCAACTTTAAAATGCCACGAAAGGACAAAATGTAAAACGAGAAAACTAATGCCTAATTTATGTACCAAATTCTGAACAAGAAGGCGCCAGTCCTCCCATAACATGGCACAGTGGCATAACAGTACAACAAAAGAACAAACTATATAATAAAAATAGTCACAAAGGCTGTCATCTGCTTTTCTTCATTTCTCTTTCTTGGAACACGTTCCTCACCGTCTCTGTATTGATAAGATTGAGAGCAAGTAAGGCTTCTTCTTGCCTCAACAACTTGATCATGCTGAAGATGTTTCGGTGAGGTGCCTTGAATAATTTCTTCAGTTTACTATGCCAACCTTATAAATGATTTGTTTTTCTAGGACCTTATATTTTTATTTACAATGAATGATACTTTATTCAAAAAATGATTTGAATATAATCTTTGAAGCTCAAGTTGAAAGTGTTGGTTACTACTAAATGTTTTAACTACCTTTTCTTTTTTCAGACTTAAAATGTTTTGTTAAAGTTTCACATTTGTATTTTCAATAATTTTGCTCAGATTATCTTATAAATCCATTGGTAGTTATGTTGCTCTGTGTTTTTTTTTAGACATGTATCTTCCCAAATTCATATGATAGTTTTATAAATGTCGTCTGTTTTGTATAAGCATGTTAATGTCTTTGGTTTCCATTTTTTTGTATTATCCTTCAATATGATATTTAAGTTCATTTGTTAAAATCCGAAATTTCCAAACTATAAGCTTTAATGACCGCGTAGCGAGAAATATATTTTCTAAATGAAAATGTGTATAGTAAGTGTAATTATCTTAAGTTTATGGTAATTTTATATCGGTTTATCTATTTGAAATCTACAGTTTGCAAATATTCTAAACAAACATTTATAAGCAACAATGAAACAAAAATAATAACAAAGACATATTCATATATTTTACAGCATTAAAAAATCGTATTTGAAGATCACCTTTTTGTGAACATTGAAGTCATACATTGTATATGGGGTTATCTGCCTTGTTAGCAAAAGACTGATATTTTGTTATCATGATATGTTTAAAAGGTGGTTGCTTGTCCCAAAATAGAAAGTTTAGAATGTCGGTAATATAGCCTCTGCACCAGGAAACCAGCTGGATCCCCCATTTTGGAAAGAAAATACCCTGATCCATGCAAGTGAGGAATATGACATTTGTTATCCATTTGTTCGAAATGTTTGAGCTTTGATTTTCAGTTTTATATTTTCTCGGTCTTTTTGTTTTTCTACTTTTCACCCACAAACAAATTGTTATCATTCCGTACTTTCTCATGTAAGCCGTTACTTTTTAAGAACTTGTCAGAATATATTGATCGAACTGTAGTTTATGAATCAGAAGACGGATCACGTCGTTCAACTTTATCATATATAAGCAGGGTGAGATTTTTCAGATATAAGTAAACTGTTCGAGCTGTACAAAGGCAAACTCTTTGACAATAAAAGAGGGACGAAAGATACCAGAGAGACAGTCAAACTCATAAATCGAAAATAACTGACAACGCCATGTCTAAAAATGAAAAAGACAAACAGACCATCAATAGTACACATGACACAACATGGAAAACTAAAGAATATAAAGCATCACGAACCCCACCTAATACTAGGGTTGATCGTTTATTATTGCCGTCAGTCATGACAATTTAAACATCAGGCACAATTAAAGACATTTTATTAGAACTTCCAATAAGAACATACATGCCTTTCCATTTACTAATAACCGGAGTATTAAACTGTCTGATGTCACAAAAATGATCAGGAATGTTGGCTGGGCATTCTTATAAATCAGAAGATTCGGTGCTGACGCTGGTAAACTTGTAATCTTATCATTGATTTGTTAATAAAGACAGGGCTGAAATTTAACTGAGTTCATGGACTATAGATGAGCTAGATGAAGTGCACTGAGTTTTTTTGCCGGCTGTACATTTGATTTCAATTATGCCTGGTTTTGGGACATGATCTGTTTTGATGGGGTCTTTGTCCTGCTGATGTTTTTGTATGATATTGAGGGTTTATTGGAGAAAAATAATTCGAACGTATTGTAAATTCAGTTTATCTGCGTACCTCCTGAACATTAACATTAAGTCTCAAAGATAAAACATATACTGTGGATTCATTTCTTTTCGTGATTTTTAATTTTCGTGGATTGTAAAAATCTTGCATTTTCGTGGATATTTGTTTTCGTGGATTTGCTTTAGGTGTAGTACTACCATTGATTTCCCTCTATTTATCTTTGTTAAATTTGCACTTTTTAAAAAACATGTGCAGAATTTATCTTTGTGTCAAATAAAGAAATTCTTGGCATGAGTAAAGTTTTATCGTGTCCAGTGCGATAGAAAAAGCTTTCACATTCAAGGGAAAACATTCCCTCCTTCCTCAACTGCCCTTTTGGAATCGTTCCTGTCTCTCCATCTTTTATCCTGTCTCTGACTTTCCTTCTTGCTGGGTTGTCACTCTCACATCTTTCTCTCGTTTACTATCACTAACCACTTCCATCTCTCGTCTACTCTCACTCAACTACTCTATCTATCTCTCACACTCAACTATTTTCTCTCACTCTCTCATCTAATCATTCTCTCTCTCACCCTCACTCTCGTCTACTCTTTCTCTCTCGTCTACTCTTTCTCTCTCGTCTATTCTTTCTCTCTCGTCCTACTTTTCTGTCACTCAACTTCTCTTTCATTCTCTCTCGTATAATCCCCATTCTCTCATCTTCTTTCACTGTCTCTCGTCTACTTTTTCTCACACTCAATTACTCTCTCTCTCTCTTTCGTGTACTATCACTCTCTTGTCTAATATTTCTCTCTACTATTCTCTATAATTATCTCTCTAATATTCTCTCACTGAACTCGCTCTATCTCTCACCTTGTCGTCTACTCATTGTCAACTCTCGACTACTTGGGACAAAAAGACCGAGAGAGAGAAATAAATATAGATAGAGTAATAGAGAGCAAGTAAGCAATCGAAAGAAAAATAAATTCTTCAAATATATTCATAGCCCGAAAGAAAATGCATTATGAATTGAGTGTTAGTCTATAGCAGTGTTGGTTCTACTCCGTCATGGCTAAGAATTAACCCAGACAATCGGAGAGGACACTACTGACTACCCATATCTTGGACAGGTTGACACCCTGACCTTCAGTTACCTTCATTAGGTAAGTGTGCAAAATATTTGCTTTAATTGGTCATTTGGTCGCGAGTGGAGTGTAGTCTCATTAACAATCATAAAACGACTTATATTTAAACATGAAGCTTTTATTGCTGAATTCCAAAACTCTTATGAAAAAGATGTACTAATATTAGACAGAGCGGCACTAGCTACGAGATATTAAACCATTAAATGAAAGTGAAATACTTGAATGATAATTCGCTTTTAGTAAACTGCAGGTTCAAATTTGACACAATAAGCTAAGAAACATCGCTGATATAAATTATTAACTAGCAAGTAAATAATCCAATCCCATAAAATCCGTATTCATGTGACTTTAATTAACCCCTTAGATGATGATAGGTTACACATGTATTCCACTTTAAGAAAGGAAAAGAATATCAACACTGAAATTGAAACAAGAACAGACCACTTGGTTGACTAATTTGATCCATACAACAACAAAAAATATTCTTATACACGTCAGGTAAAAGCGAAGATAAGCTGACTTTTAAACTTTATTGTTGTATGGATCGAACAGTCCTAGAAAAATCCAAATCCACGAGGTCGGTATCTGTTTATATTTTTATTTCTGTAAATATCGATATGTATGACTATCGGCAGTTCGATGATTAATTATATGGCTTCTAGACAAAAACACACTCGAAACGCTGATACATATTATCGAGTATATGCATTGATAATTGTTTATTTTAGACTTTTCGAAATTTTGATACACGTTTTAGTGAGAAGTTTACCTAGCTATAAAACCATGTTAATCTACCATTTTCTACACAAGGAAAAACCCGTACAAACCAGGAATATTACAGTTGTTTTCAATTCTTATGATGTTGTAGAGCTTTTTTGTTTGCCATTTATAAAAAAAAATCCGAATTGAATTTTCCGTGGCATTTGGTATTTTTTTTAGTATGGCATTAATCAAATATGAAAAAAGTCAAATTTTAAACATAAGTTTGTCTGCTTATATGCTCCTTTAAAAATTAGTGAAATGTTACATTTGTTATTTTTAGTTTTCATTTTCATTTTAGGAAGGGGTGGAGAGGAGTGGGTACTTAACTAAAGTAATTGATGGGTCTACAACCCCTTGAAAACGTTTCAGATGGTGGATCAAAACAGGGGTTTATCAAAAATTTCAGTAATATCTAAAAGTCTACACGAAATAAGAACACACACTCTTAAAAACGGTCCTCATATAAACTATTATTTCAGGGGAAATTCAACCAATCTATTGTATCACGAGATTAATACACAAACCCTTATAATTTCGATAACACTAAGATATATATATATATATATATATACAGGGAATGACAATGAGTCATAAGAAAAAAATATGTTCACGCTGTTCTCACTATGAAATCTACTCCTGGTCGAACAAGGGATTGCTAACCCGATTTAATTACTTCGATTCACACTTAATAAAAACCAACCCATCTTGTCCCTCAAAAATAAACACATGGGCCCGACAATTGATACTCGCATCTGTTTACTGTTCACTGTTGTATACATTCTTTGCATTAAAGTTACATTAATCCAAACTTTGAAAGTATTCGTATCGTCCAATGTCGTTCTTGTGTTTAGGAGTACATGATTAGCTGTTTAGGATGGAAGAGTAAAGCTCGTCCTATGTCTTGCCATCTCTCAAAATATAGGAGGATAAAATGAAAGGTCATTTTGAACCAGGTTAGGACGTTCATATCACATAAATTTAACCGGGATAAATTAGTCGGTATAGTGTGAACGGGGTATAAGAAATGAATTAACGGAAGGTTACGATCATGACCAATGTATATAAACAGAAATCTTATCTATTCTTTATATTGTATGCGTCTTGCAAATCTTCAAAAATATTTGAATCACATAACATACCTACGTATTATTTTGGGGTCTTGTATTGTAAAATACATCCCAAAAAATTGAGAGCGTTTCTATTAACATTGAAAAAGACTGTCGTTTGTTTATGTGTTACATATTTGTTTTTCGTTCATTTCTTTTTTAGAAATTAGGCCGTTAGTTTTCTCGTTTGCACTGTTTTACATTGTCACATCGGGGCCTCTCATAGCTGACTATGCGGTATGGACTTTGCTCATTGTTGAAGGCCGTACGATGACCTATAATTGTTAAAGTCTGTGTCATGTTGGTCTCTTGTGGATATTTGTCTCATTGCCAATCATACTACATCTTCTGTTTTATAGCCAATAACAACATTACTTCATTCAAATGTGCAGCCTGTATTAAGCAAACTCACTTTGTATATAATTTTAATAAAAAAAACTAGTATCATTCGGTGTTCAGTGTGGGCCATGGCTTCGTAATGAAGGTCGTACGTTGAACTATATAAATGGTTTACTTTTACAAATTGTGACTTGGATGAAGAGTTATCTCATTGGCACTCTTAGCACATCTTTGTATATCTAAATAGTAGTTAAGTTTGTTAATTTCAGTGTTCTATTTACGGTATTAGTTTTAGTTATTTTATATTTTACATATTTTCTGTTTGAAATAATTACAAAAATGTGAGTGCAATAGATAAACGTTCACACGTCAATTTTTCCGAAGGTGACCTGTTTTCTAACACTTGAAACACATAATTGACCTGTTATCTAACACTTCAAACACATATTGTTATTTTAATTACTTCCCTGTGAAAGTTATGATTACTCCAATTTCCGGTAATGACGATAACCTCATGTCCACGACTTTGAACTTGTGTATCTTTTGTCCGACCTATAATGTTCTCTTTCCATACAATCGTATGTTCATCCGTTTCAATAATTATTCAAAATGCATTCTTGAATTTCAATTAGTTATGGAAAGTGTTACCTGAAGTTGAATATGATCGGTAATTTCCTGCATTACAATAATCTCATTAAAAAAAGACAGTCCGTTTTTTTGGGAGGCCAACCGAATGATTTCGTTATCTCTTCATTGCAAGTAAAGAGACATGGGCCTCCTTTACATAATTCCATCCTCCACTTTTGTCATTGAATTTCATTACATATGTATCTGTTTTAGTACAAAAACAGTATGACAAAAGACTGTCGGAGGGTATGATTGTTTTTAAAGAAATAAGTACTTTTGAATGTTTGAAATACTAAGGCTTTTCTACATCAGGAATAGATTACCTTTGCTGTATTTGACAATATTTTTAAGGTCCTCAATACTCTTCAACTTCGTACTTTATTTGGCCTTTTTAACTTTTTTAGATTCGAGCGTAGATGATGAGTCTTCTTTAGAGGAAACGCGCGTCTGGTGTAAATACAAAATTTAATCCTGTGAATGATGCTATGATGAGTTAAATTATTTGTTGGCATTTGATTTATTTAAAAAAAACTGCACAATTTGGTATAAAATTCTGGTTCCCAATGGAACATTTCTTCGAACGAAACGAAGATTGTTGCTATTATAACATAATAGTGATTATCTAATTCAAAATTTTAGTTACAGAAAGAAACAAAGGATAATATATATATATATAGTTGAAACATCAAAATGATATATAAGAATAGAGATAACCGATTTAAATTGCCAATTTCATCGTTAATATTACAAATATATATTTTACAGTTAAATGTAGCTGCTGTTCATTGATTACAGGAATCGACTTTTCTCAGTGGTATCAATTATGATGTCCATTTGTTCAATGGTTAATCAATTGACAATTGCATGAATAATTATAATTGATGTTCCATCACTCCATCCAATTCTTACTTTTTTCAAATGATATAAACTTGCATATGCTAAAATTCTTATCTTTTATTTCTTTATAAGCAATGACATACACATGATAGATGTTGCATCGTTCTGATTATGTCCTGACAATCTTGATAGATGTAAATAATTTTATTTACTGTTGGTGGATGTTTCGTCCCCGAGGGTATCACCAGCCCAGTAGTCAACACTTTGGTGTTGACATGAATATCAATAACGTGGTCATTTTTTTTTTTATAAATTTCCCGTTTACAAAACTTTGATTTTTTCGAAGAATTATCTTATCCCAGGCATATATTACCTTAGCTGTATTAGGAACAACTTTGGGGAATTTTACTCCCCAATGCTCCTCAACTTTGCACTTGTTTGGCTTTATAAATATTTTGAAATGAGCGTCACTGATGAGTCATATGAAGACGAAACGCTAGTCTGGCGTACTTAATTATAATCCTGGTACTATTATCTAACATCGGATGAAACTGTGAATAAAAAACTCACCAAAGATACCAGACTTATGATATAATTGTGTATAGATTGTGCACATTTCGTCTGAACATGACTCATCGTAGACGTACGAATGAAAATAGTTATAAGGTCAAATCAATCTAAACTTATAAGTATATCAAGGAAGTATTTCAGCATAATATTACATAAGGGAACAATTCTCCAATTCGACGTCCTTTCCGTTTTAAAATAGCACATTTCTTATGTTCAGATGTCTGTTGTAATGATATAATGTAGTTGGATTATACTGTGTATGGTATATATGTGGATATACTGTCTTCTGTCTTACGAAATAAATACGATGTGGAAAACATAAAGGATGCATGTGTATAGGGGATAATGCAACCTGTTCAATTTGCATTATATTCCGTCGCTGCAACCAAACATTGCCAAATTAACACTATATCGTTGATCAATCAGAGCATATATTTGATTCATCACCTGATTGCATTTAAAAGTCAAGCTTTAAGATTCAGTTTGTTGAGGATTGCGGTAGCGGAAAGGGGGAGGATGACACAAATAGCCCTGGAATATTTCATTATCATTCGAGAAATCTCCATTGCAAATATACTAGACATAAAACAGATTTTCATACAAAAATATTATCATAATAAAGACATAAAAAAGGTTAAAATGAAAAATAAACATATATCAACCGATCTCTAAAAACACCATAAAAAAACTTTGTGCAGGTAGCAGCACAATAAAACTAAAAGAACCATAAAGGAGTTAAATAAGATCATAAAGGATATAATATTGTTTATAAAATTGGCAAATAGATCATTTCAAACAAATACTTGCGTTAAATCTGTAAGTTTAAGATATGCAAAACCGTGTTCAGAAGTCGGTTAGAGAAAAGAACAATCCGGGAACCTTGTGTGAAAACAAAATGTGACAAGTAAAGTTAACAGCATTTTCATAATTTGGTTCAACCAAAACGATGCATTGAATTCCGCATTGCGTAATGTTGCATTTGCTCGATAGTCGGGAAGTCGAAATGCCACTTAAACACAAACTCTGACAATAATCCATTAAGCCATACCGAATTATCAAATTATGGATGAACACAGAATGTATAAAAGAGAGGTGAAAGATACCAGATGTACATTCACACTAATAAGTCCAATTTGTGAACTTATAACGTCATGGCTAAAAATTAAAAAAAACACACCAACAGACGACAAACTGTGCCCAATATACAACATAAAAAACTGAATATAGAGCAACATTAACTCCTCTGACAACTAATGGTGATTTTTAAGTAGTTTTACTATATACGTATATATGTCATTTTGATACGAAATGAAACTTTGGCATGTCTAGCTTGTTGTGGTAATTTGTAATATTTAGATATCACGAGGTAATTTGTAATATTTGGATATCACGATGTAATTTGTAATATTTAGATATCACGAGTTAATGTGTTATAATTAAATATCACGAGGTAATATGTAATATTTAGTATCACGAGGTAATTTGTAAAATTTAATTTTAACGAAGTAATTTGTAATTTTAATTTAACGAGGTAATTTGTAATATATAACTTAACGAGGTAATTTGTAATATTTAGAGTAATTCATATCGAGTTGCATTATGACGAGAAATATTAGTCATATTAAACATCTCTTTTGATCATTATTTAGTAGATACAAACGTTTATATTAATGAATTGTTTGCATATTGCTCAGCCATTAATACATTTTTTTTCTTCATTTTTTGGCGAAGTTTCCATTTTTAAGTGCGAATTGACTGCTGAATGCATTCACATCCAATGTTAATTCAATCTAAGTAAACATCTTTTTATATAAGGTTTAAAAACTAGGTTCTGGATCAGAGAGGAAACTGAGTCCTCCAACAGTTTCATATCGAGGAAATATACTTTTGACCAGTCTAGCATATACCTTATCGTTAATCCCGGCTGACCCAGCCGCTTGAACTTTTGACACATTCAAAGCAACAATCACACTTTTCCATTGCGGTGTCAGATATTTTGTATTGTGACGTAAAAAATTTACGGGAACCTGTGTGATATCCAGTAATGACGGACAAATAGCGATAAGGTGTATTCTTAAGTTGTTATACAGACATTTATTAAAATGCATTGTTTGGGTTTGGTGACATATATAAATGTTAGACAAGTGTCAAATGAATGTTCAAATGAATATGTTGCCATGATATAGATGGGGCGCAAGTACATATCTCAAAGAGTTGAAGGATATACGTAATTATCAAGTGGTAAATTTTCACAATTCAATTTGATAAATATGTATATATATATATAAACTAAAGTGTTAAGGAAGTATTTAAGATAATAATACATCAGGACATTTTTTTTAGATGTCTTTTCATTGTAATATGACACTTTGCAGTGTAAAAATGTCAAATTTACAACTAAAACTTGTTTACAGTTTATTCAGATTTATCATTGGCTATATTGCCTTCTGCTGTTCAAACAAAATACCATGTGGACAATGTAAGTGTACAGAAGTAAGAGCAAAATGCTTTGGTTTGAACTTTATACCGAAGTTGCCACCAACAATCAATATATTGATATTAAATAATAATATTCTTACGCTGATCAATCGCCGTAGTTTTAGGAATATTTCGTCAATCAACCTCACGACATTATGTTTTGATAATAATTCAATTGAGATTATTCAAGCTGATGCATTTCATGATTTTAAGTACATTGCTGAGCTAAATATAACAGGAGAGAGGTTTTTGAATAAAACATCGTTAAAATTTTCGTTCCTCAGTTTGACTATTACAACCATTCAAAAGTTGGGATTAGAGAACAACAATTGGAATGAACTTCCGAATGACATGTTTAAATATTTATCAGGAGCTAACTTGACTGTGTCGCTTAGATACAATTTATTCAATACACTAAATTCAAGTGTTTTCTCACCCATTTGTAATCTAAAGAAATTGCAAGTTACATACAACGAAATTGTGAATGTCGACGTAATAGGTCTTAGGACAACTGAGTACCTGGATTTATCGAATAATAACATTTACGCAATACCAAACTTTTGCAAAACCAGCGATGAATCTTTTGTTCCGCATCTGAAATATTTGTCACTTGCATACAATGCCATAAGGACAATTAACAAAGAGTCTTTCAAATGCCTAAACAGTTTAAAGGACCTTATAATGGATGGAAATCGTTTTCGAAGACTGGATAATAATATTTTCGCATTACTACATAATTTGAGAAAACTTGCCATGGGAGTTAATCAACAGCTGAAACAGATTGCTCCATTCGCATTTAATAGTTCTTCATTACAGGTGCTCCATTTGTACTCGAATCATTTCCAATATAGTGAAAGCAAATTTAAGAAAAAACGTTTTAATCCGCGAACAATTTTTCAAACTATACCAAATTTAACAGAATTAGATTTATCTCAAAACTATATGAATGATTATGATATAGTACAAGAACTTTTTTCATCTACACGGAATATTCAAAAACTTACTTTAATTTCGTCATTTATATCAGCAATCCCTGAAGAAATATTGCGATCAATGCCGAACATCAAATCATTGAATTTACAAGGAAATGAGATAGAACTATGGGACAAATCACTGTTCGAAAATTTGCCTTCCATGCGTGAATTGTATTTAGGTGGAAACAATATTCACGTTATAAACGAAACGTCGTTTCCAGCAAGCTTGTTAAAATCTTTAGAAGTACTAGAATTATCTGGTAATCAATATCGATGTACGTGTGAAATTAAATGGTTTTTAGACACAATTCGAATGACAAATTTATCCACAAAAATGCAGAAAAAATGGCCGAGTCGTTATACTTGCTACTATCCGGAACATCTACGGTTCACCCGTCTCGCAGATTACTTTCCAACGATTGCTGAGTGTAATTCATTAAACATTGTCTATTTGATTATAATAACTGGATGTTCGTCTGTTTTGATTTTGCTTTTCTGTGTCATAATGACTTTCAAATGTCAGATAAATTTCAAGAATGCACTGTACTTGTTCCGTTTAAAACAACGTATAAAACATGGGTACTATCGTCTTGAATCGTCTGATGATTTTGAGTTTGACGCGTTCGTTGTTTATTGCGATGCCGATCGCCTATGGGTCCATGGAGTTCTACTTAAACAACTAGAACATTGTAACCTTAATATTTGTGTGCATCTAAGAGATTTCGATGCTGGGGACACAATCATCAACAATATCGGTAACTATATGGCGAAAAGTTGGAAGATCATCGTTGTTTTGTCTAATAACTTTGCTAAAAGCGAATGGTGTCAATGGGAAATTGACCTTGTACAAGAGCGGAGGCGCCGACAGGGAAAAGAGGTTTTGGTTTTAGTAATGTACCAACAAATTGATTCAAAACACATGATTACCCCACTAAAGGCTTTACTCGACACAACGCCTTATTTGTCATACAAAGAAGGTTTTGGCGAGAAGTTGTTCTGGACTGCTGTAGTTAAAGACATACACAAACCTTTGAATATTCCGCCAACGTCTATTTTCTAAAAAAAAAAATGTTTTTTTTTGTATATTTGTTGGATTTTTTATTGTGTTGTATGTCTGTGATGTTGTTAACACGGTTTTGACTTATTGCCCCATTATCTAATAATGTCTGTTTGAGATGCTTACCCTTGTTGTCAATAAAACGGAGCTATAAACAACTATCATTAAAGTGTGCTATTTACCGAGATTTAAACCGGAGGACATACGTAATGAAATAGAATCAAGACCAGTTTACATGTGTTCATCAGAGAAACAATGAATATCTTTAAACAGTCAATCAAATACTTCAATGGTTTGAAAAGTAGTGAATAATTACAGTGTTAAAGGAATTTCATTACTTTCAAAGAAGCTTAGTTACACATTAATTTCAATTATATTGGAATTTGTAATTAGTAATATAGCAGTACTTTAGCAATTTGAATAATCCCAGATCTGCTCATTTCATTAATTTTTTTATGAAAGGCGTATTTGTTTGAAATACCTTTTTAATCCAGTTGGTTTTTGTTCGGTTGTATTATCATTCAATAGTACCCTTTCAGTATTTGTTTTAAATCTTTAATATTCGCTATTCTACCATTTTAATGAACACTAACCCAGAAAGATTTCAATGAAAATTAAAGATGCATGAAATTTTCTGCAGTGTCTGGTATTTCTATATTGCCTTCATTTCATTGCCAAAAGAAATCTAACATACATGTATTGGTATACAATTTTATTGTGAAACAAAACAACAATAAATCAGATAATAACCAAAACAACAACATTTTTTGATATACTAAAAACTACATCATATCATATTTGAAGATCAACGTCTTTGGTTTACATCCGAGTCAAAAATTAGTTATCTCCCTTGACTTTAGACCACATAGTATATGTCTGTATTTGTTCGCTTAAAATATTGCAATCAGTAATGAAATAAGAGTTTGTATTTTCACTTTGTCATAAAAGAAATACCATGTACAGTCAATTACAAAATTAGTTTTAAGAAATCACAAATATCTGTATCCCTTTCTGTATAAGGCTTTATTCCATCAAAATAAAAAAAATAATCGTATCTGGACATCAATGCAATGTTTTGTATGCAAATTTGTCAAAGACAGTATGTCGGTTTTGAGCAGATTTTGAAATTACTTTTCCACCCTACCACATCCTTATAAAAGGAGCAAAACTGTAAAAGAGAAATAGCTGTCTCATTTTGAAAATAACAAACCAGAATTAAAACATGCGCTGCTAAATAGATTGAATCTTAATTAAGATTACACCAAAAGACTTTTGAATTTAAGAATTAGGACCTTTATATAACCTTTTAAGTGTATATCACCAAAATTATACACCCAGAACATAACTTAAAGTAAGTGTATTGTAAAATATCAGATTGTATCACTAGTGCAAAATAAAGTTTCAAATGGGTGACATCATTGGTGACAAATATATTGTTCTCAAACTTTGCTATACAATAACAGACTTATTGTGTGTATGCTTGTATACGTGTCTCTCTTAAAAGAAACATTGCAGTTTTCAGATTGATGCATGGTTTAGTTTAAATATGTAATTAAGAAATATAAGATCAATGCCTGTATACAAAAATTGGAATTATTCCAACAATATATGGGTTGTTGGAATTGTTCCAACTTTTTCAACAGGCTTTGCACGAAAAAAGGATGTCAAAAGTTTATAATAAAAGCAGCATATTTTAAAGAATTTTTAAGATATATAAAGCTGAAGATATATATGCTAATTACACTTGAACTATGTGCGCAAAAAAAAGTTTTATCTCCTAGTCTCGATGCCGATGGTTGATAAACATTAAATCATAAATGAATCCATCCTCTTATTCAATATTGGAATATCAATTTTCCTTTGAATAGACAAATTTTGTTCTGTATAATAACAGTTAAAACTAAATAGTAGTTCAAGATACCATACTTCTTAATCAGTAACGAACCAATATTTAATTGCACAAACATCTAAAATATTGGTTACAGTTTACCGAGAGTATAGACGAGGATTTACAGAATAGAGAAAAATAGGCATAAAAAATAGAGCTCAAAGATATGGTGAAATCTTAAGAATACGGGAAAACAGGTAAACGAATTAAGGATAGGGAACACGCCATTAAGAGTTAAAAATTCACTTCAACTCCGTTCCTCAATCCAGACCATTGATTTAGTAAAAACACTTTTGATATATACTGCATGTAAAACTTTTAAATAGATCAATAACGTAAATGTCGCAAATTGAAATAAATATAATTTACGACGAAAAGACTTTATAATTTAAAAAAAAAATATCACATAAGTCATATTACTGACCATAACATTACTTCATCAGAGGCAATAATTATTGTATGTTGTTTGTTTTGTTTTACAAGCGAAGTCAATTCTTTTCTATAATCACAGTCTTGTTACCACCAATGTATATCACTGATTGTCCTGGCTTAAATTAATATTAGATTTCTGCACGAGTTTTCTATGTTCCTTGTTCTGTTTTTTACAAGCGAAGTCAATTCTTGCCTTTTATCATAGACTTATTACCGCCCATGTATATCAGTGATTGTCTTGGTTTAGATTAATTTTAGATTTATTCAGACTAATTCCTTTGTTCTTTAGAACAATCCTTAGTTGGAATTTAGGTTTCTTTTTCATTGGTTCGTTAAAGTCATTTTCAAGTTCAAAATTATCAGGCATGTCTGATTTAAGTTTCTGATTTGTGCTTTTCTTTGTTCTGAGCGTATCCATTTGTTTAATAGCATTGTTGATCATCTGTAGAAAAATTTTGTCATGTCTTGCAGGACTTGTCTGTTCAAGTAGTGTCTGGGTTTGGTCTTGTTCAAGCAATTCAAGTTTTGTTGTTAATGACTGATGTGTGGATATCATTTTAAATTTCAATGGTTGCTTGTGAAATGATCCCAATTTTGAAATCTGTGAGTCTCTCTGATAATCATCGGTAACAGATCCATTGAACTTTGAAACAGTTGCTTTACTTACAGTAACATTTTTCAAATCTTTATCAGTAACAACCTTCTCGTGCATGACCTTGACCTTTTTACCAAACTTTTTTAGAATGTATTGCCCAGGCTCTATTTTGTCAATCAGGATACATATAATCTTGTTTGATTTAAACAGGACATAGGCAGGTTGAATTTTAGCAGATTCAAGTGAACTCTCCAGATCATCATAATATTGAGGCATATTTTCTCTTAATAATCGTTTATCACTACCGTCAGTCATGAAGACCTGAATATCAGTCACTGTAGATGATGTTTTATCGGAACTTCCAGAAAGAACAGTTAGTCCTTGACAATACCTAACAACAGATGGATGAAAATTTCTGTGATCAATGAACTGATTTGGAGTGCTGGTTGTGCTTGTATCTGAATCTGAAGGTTCTGTACTGACATTGTTAAACATGTCATCTTCAGATTGTTCCGTTGATAAAGAGATGACTGATGTCTGACTGTTTGTTTGGGAGATAGAGGTGGTAGATAATGAAATTACAGACTTTTGACTCTCAGTGTATTCAGTCGAAGAGCACAACTCCTGAGATTGAGATGGTTCTACTGACTGTGAGTAAGGTGTCTGGTTTTGAGACATTTTCTTTTCTGTTGGGCTTTTTGCCCCACTCACGCTTTGGTCAACAGATGAGTTACTCTTCCCTATGATATGTTGGTCAGCTATAATTTGTGATTTATTGAAAAATTGTAATTGTGTATGCAGTAGATCCATATCTTCCTACTTTTAAATCAGCTCTCTTGAGTTCTGAAAATAAACATTATATTTGCAGAGATTATACATATGGTGCTACACTTTAATTTCATTGTGCTAAATATTCACTTGGGGTGTAATTTCTATTTGATAATGATGGAACTAAATAAAAACAAGTATAACGTTGAAGAGCATTGAGGACCCAAAGTTCCAAAAAGTTGTACCAAATACGGCTAAGGTAATCCATGCCTGGGATAAAAAAAAATCCTCAGTATCACGAATAATTCATAATTTTGCAAACAGTTAATTTATAAAAATGACAGATGTACGTAATTATGAAGAGATCAACTATCACAGGTACGAATATATATAAAAAAAACCTGAAGTATCAAGGAAGTTTTATGATTTTGAATATATTGCCGAGCTTAGAATAACAAATGAGAAGTTATTAAACATTACATCGTTGAAATCTTCGTTTCAAAGTTTGACTATTGGAACTATTCGAAGATTGTATTTAGAAAAAAACGATTGGTATGGTCTTGCGGATGACATGTTTTATCATTTGGTAGGAGCTAATATCGCTTTGTCGCTTAGAAAAAATTTATTACACAAACTAAATTCAAGTATATTTCTACCAATAGCAAATCTAAAGAAATTACAGGTTGAAGAAAACGAAATTGTGAATGTAGATTTAAACGGTCTTACTACAACTGGGTTTTTGGATTTATCAAATAATAATATTTATGCAATACCTAATTTTTGTAATAACAGCGACGAAACATTTGTTCCGAAACTGAGAAATTTGTCACTTGCATACAATGCTATAAGGAAAGTTTCAAAAGAATCTTTCAAATGCCTGGATTCTTTAGAGTCTCTAAATTTGGATGGGAATCGTTTTCGAAGCTTGGATAATAATATCCTCGCATCACTACATAACTTGGCGAAACTTATCATAGGGGATAATCAGCAATTGAAAGACATTGCTCCGTTCGCATTTAACAGTTCGTCATTACAGAAGCTACATTTGTACCGGAATAATTTTCGATTTAGTAAGAAAAAAATAAAGGATAAACAATTCAATCCGCAAACGATTTTTCAAACAATACCAAATTTGAAAGAATTGGATTTATCTCACAACCATTTAAATGACTTTTTTATATTTCGAGAACTGTTTGCGTCTACACGGAATATTCAAAAACTTACTTTAGTTTCGTCAGATATAACGAAAATTCCAGATGATTTGTTCCGAAATATGCCGCACATTAAATCGTTGAATTTAGAAGGAAATGAAATAGAACGGTGGAGGGAATCACTCTTCGATAATTTGCCGTCAATGCGTGAATTATATCTTGATGGAAACAATATTCACGTTATTAACGAAACGTCGTTTCCATCAAATTTATTAAAAACTTTAAAAGTACTAGAATTATCTGGTAATCAATTTCGATGTACGTGTGAAATAAAATGGTTTTTGGACACAATTCGATCAACGAATCTTTCAACAAAAATGCGGAAAAATTGGCCGAGTCGTTATACTTGCTACTATCCGGAACATCTCCGATTAACCCTTCTTGCAGATTACTTTCCAACAATTGCAGAGTGTAATACGTTAAACATTGTCTATCTGATAATAATAACTGCATGTTCGTCTGTTTTGATTTTGCTTTTCTTTGTCATAATAACGTTCCAATGTCAGATAAATTTTAAGAATGCACTGTATTTATTTCGGTTAAAGCAACGTATGAAACGTGGGTACTTAAGTCTTGAATCTTCAGATGATTATGAGTTTGACGCGTTCGTTGTTTATTGCGATGCCGATCGCCTATGGGTCCATGGCGTCCTGCTTAAACATCTAGAAAATTGTAACCTTAATATTTGTGTACATCATAGGGATTTTGATATCGGAGAGCCAGTCCTTAACAATATTGGAAAATATATGAAGAAGAGTTGGAAGATCATCGTTGTTTTGTCTAATAACTTTGCTAAAAGCGAATGGTGTCAATGGGAAATTGCCCTTGTACAAGAACGGCGGCGCCGACAGGGACAAGAGGTTTTGGTATTAGTTATGTACCAACAAATTGATTCGAAACACATGATAACTCCACTAAAGGATTACTCGACACAACGCCTTATTTGTCATATAAGGAAGGGTTTGGGGAGTCTTTGTTCTGGAATGCCGTTGTTAAAGACATTAACAAACCTTTGGATATACCTCCAACATCTATTTTCTAAATAATAGAATCGATGTTATATGTTTCTGTTTCTTTCTATTATTGCAACCCAGCAATGCTGCGATATCAACTTCATCAAAAACTCCTTTGATCAAAAACTTTTACCTGAACCGGGACAGAAACGGACTGTCGAACGAACGGACGGACAGACCAAAAAACATAATGCACCTAGATGGGGCATAACGAAAATAGATTGCAGTATAAAGACAATAATAGTTCATTGACTTGATATATCAACGATATAAGGATTCGGCTCGAAACGGGGAAATAGCTCGACACAGCTGTTTCTAAGCCTCATCCTTATATCGTTGATATGTCAAGTCAATGCACTATTATTGTCTATTTATTTTCTAGATTAAAGTTTAACATATAATTACGCTAAACAAAGTGAATTACCAGACGTCAATTTGGCTGAAGGTGACCTGTTTTCTAACACTTCAAACACATAATTGACCTGTTTTCTAACACTTAAAACACATATTGTTATTCTAATAAATGGGAAAATTTAGATTACTCCAATTTCCGGTAATGACGATAACCTCATGTCCATGACTTTTGACTTGTGTATCTTTTGTCCGACCTATAATGTTCTCTTTCCATACAATCGTATGTTCATCCGTTTCAATAATTATTTAAAATGCATTCTTAAATTTCAATTAGTTATCAAAAGTTTTACCTCAAGTTGAATATGATCGGTAATATCTTCCATTAACCAAATCTAATTCAAATAAATATAGTCCTTTTTTGGGGGTGTCCAGCCGAATGATTTAATTGCAGGTAAAGAGACATGGGCCTCCTTTACATAATTCCATCCTCCATTTTTGTCATTGAATTTCATTATATATATATGTATCTGTTTTAGTACACTAACAGTATGACAGATGACTGATAAGTATAGATTATCGGGTTGTCTACACATTGATATCGTAAAATATCAGCCGCGAGCCACAATGTGAACCTTTTTGGCGAGTGAACGTAGCAATTATTAATGGTCTTTTTTCCTCTCCCTAAGACAGTTTTACGCTGGACGAAAGCAAGCTTCATAACGTCTCCTCTCGCATTGTGACGTCGCTGATAACTTCTCCTCTCACATTGTGACGTCGCTGATAATGCCTGGTCTCGTTTTGAAGTCTTGATACGAGAATTACTGAGCGACAGAGCAGGGTGATAAAGGGTATGATTGTTTTTGAGGATATAAGTTATTTGTTGGCTCGGCATTTGATTTATAGTAGTGATTATATCGAAATCTTAGATGCAGAAAGAGACCCAGAATACATCAAAATGCATATATGAAAATAGAAATAACCGAATTAAATTGCTTATTTCTTCGTTAATGTTATAGCCTTATATTCTACGGTTGAATGTAGTTGCTGTTCATTGATTAACAGAAGCGATTTTTTTTCAGTGGTATCAATTATGCTGTCCATTTATTCAAGGGTTCATCAATTGCATGAATAATTAGGATTACATGTTTAATCACTCCATCCGATTCTTACTTTTGTCAAATTATATAAACTTGGATATGCTGAAATTCTTATCTTTGGTTTCTTTATAAGCAGTGAAATACACATGATAGGTGTTGCATCGTTCTGATTATGCTATGCCACTCTGGATGGATTTAAATAAAAAAAAACTTTCATCAAGCATCAGATTACACTGTGTATAAAAAACTCACCAAAGGTACCACGCTTGTGATACACATGACTCATCATAGATGAACGAATCAAAACAGTTGTAAGGCCAAATTTATCTAAACTTAGTATATCAAGGAAGTATTTCAGAATAATGACACATTAGGAAATATTTATCTGGTTTCGACGTCCTTTCCGTTTTTAAAATAGCACATTTTAAAAGTGTTCAGATGTCTGTTGCCATGATAAAATGTAGTTGGATTATACTGTGCATGGCATATGGATATAATGTTTTCTGCCTTACGAAAGAAATACGATGTGGAAAACATCAAGAATGTATATTTAAAGGGGAAAATGCCACCTGTTGTAATTTTCATTATATTCCGTCGTTACCACGAAACATAACCAAATTAACAATTATATTCCGTCGTTACCACGAAACATAACCAAATTAACATTGAAAAATAACACTCTAACGTTGATCAATCAGAGTGAATTTAGGAATATTTCTTCAATCAAACTCAAGACACTATGGTTTGAGAACAATTCAATTGAAACAGTTCAAGAAGATGCATTTTATGATTTCAAAGTTTTAACCGAACTAAATATAACGAACGAGAAGCTATTGAATAAAACAGCATTGAAATATTCATTCAAGAGTTTGCCTTTTAACACCATTAAAAAGTTGTGTTTAGAGAACAACGGCTGGAAGAAACTTCCGCGGGACATGTTCGAAGTTTTATCAAAAGCTAATATTTCCATTTCGCTTAAAAACAATTTATTGACAGAACTATCTTCAAGTGTTTTTTTACCAATTAGGAACCTACAGACACTACTTATTGAAGGAAATGAAATTTTATTTGTCGATCTAAATGGTCTTAGTACAACTGAATATCTGGATTTATCAAACAATAACATTTATTCAATACCGGTTTTTTGTAAAAACACCAACGAAACACTTGTCCCGAAGTTGAAATACTTGTCACTTGCATACAATAGTATACGGAAATTTTCAAAAGAATCCTTTAGATGCTTAGGCAATTTAAAGGATCTTAATCTTGATGGAAACCGTATTCGAAGCTTGGGTGATAATGTTTTTGGGTTATTGAATGGTATCAGAAGACTTTCAATAGGAGTTAACCAGCAGCTAAAACATATTTCTCCGTCTGCATTCAATAGTTCATCGTTACAGATTCTACGTTTGCATCGAAATCAATTTCGTTTTAGTAAAGGACAAATCAAGAAAAGAAGTTTCGATCCGTTTAGGATTTTTCGAACTATTCCAAATCTGAAAGAATTGGATTTATCTAACAACCATTTAACAGATTTTGATATAATGAAAAAATTGTTTTTATCCACACGGAATATACGAAAACTTTATCTAGCATCGACAGGTATAAAAACAATCCCAGATGGATTTTTGCAAAAAATGCCAAATATTGAATTGTTGACATTACATGGGAATGAACTAGAACTGTGGAAGGCATCAATCTTCGAAAACGTGTCTTCATTGCGCGAGTTGTATCTTGACGGAAACAATATTCATGTTATAAACGAAAAGTCTTTCCCATCACAATTATTGAAATCTTTAAAAGTTCTAGAATTATCCGGTAATCAATATCGATGCACATGCGAAATAAAATGGTTTTTAGATACAATTCGATCAACAAATTTATCAAGTAAAATGCACAAAAATTGGCCAAAGTATTACAAATGCCATTATCCAGATAATCTTCAAAAAATCACTACTTGCAGATTATTTTCCAACCACAGCAGAATGTAATCCTTTGAACATTGTGTCAATAATAATAATAGCTGCATGTTCGTCTGTTTTGGTTTTGCTTTTCTGTGTCCTAATGACCTTCAATTGCCAGATAAACTTTAAAAATGCGCTTTATCTGCTTCGTTTAAAGAAACGCATGAAAAGTGGGAACTTTAGTCTTGAATCGTCAGATGATTATGAGTTTGATGCGTTCGTTGTTTATTGCGATGCCGATCGCCTATGGGTCCATGGCGTTCTTCTGAAACAATTGGAAAATTCTCACCTTAATATTTGTGTACATCATAGGGATTTTGATGTCGGAGACACAATCATCAACAATATTGGGAAATACATGGCGAAAAGTTGGTAGATCATAGTTGTTTTGTCTAACAATTTTGCTAAAAGTAAATGGTGTCAATGGGAGATTGACCTTGTACAAGAGCGGAGGCGCCGACAGGGAAAAGAGGTTTTGGTTTTAGTAATGTACCAACAGATTGATTCAAAACACATGATAACTCCACTAAAGGCATTACTCGACACAACGCCTTATTTGTCATATAAAGAAGGGTTTGGCGAGAATTTGTTCTGGACTGCTGTAGATAAAGACATACACAAACCTTTGGATATTCCACCAACTTCTATTTTCTAAAAATAATTTTATTTTTTTTATTTGTTGGATTTTTATTGTCAGATGTGTTGTATGGCTGTGATGTTGTTAACACGGTTTTGACTTATTGCCCCATTATCTAATAATGTCTGTTTGAGATGCTTACCCTTGGTGTCAATATAACGGAGCTATAAACAACTATCATTAAAGTGTGCTATTTACCTAGATTTAAACCGAAGGACATACGTAATGAAATAGAATAAAGACCCAGTTTACATGTGTATATGAGTACATCAGAAAAACAATGAATATTTTATACTGTCAATCAAATACTTTATTTTTTTTTAAATTTTTGAATAATTACATTTTAAAAGTAATGTTATTCATTGCTTTCAAAGAAGCTTAATAACATATTGATTTCAATTATTTTGGAATTAGTAACTAGTTATATTATAGCTATTTGAATAATCCCAAATCTGCTCAATTCTTTAAATAATTCTATGAAAGGCGTATAACTTTGAAGTAACTTGTTATTCCCGTTGGATTCCAATTGTGTATTATCATTCAATAGTGTCCTTTCCGTACTCTCTTTATTTCTTGTAATTTTTGCAATTCTACCGTTTTAATGAACACTTATCAAGAAAGAATTCTTTTAAATGAAAATTAAAGGTACATGACATTTTCTGCAGTGTCGGGTAAAATTATTATGCCTTCATTTTATTGCTTTAAAAAATCTAACACACATGCATTTGTGTACAATTTTATTGTGAGACAAAACAACAATGAAATAGATAATAACAAAAACAACAACATTTCTAATAAACTTAAACCTAGTTCAGATCATACTTGAAGATCAACTTCTATGGTTGACATCTGAGTCAAAAATGAGTTATCTCCCGTGACGTCAGAACACATTGTAGAAGTCTGTATTGTTCGCCTAAAATTTTGCAATCAGTGTTGAATTAAGAGTATGTATTTTCACTTCTTTATAAAAAAAAATAACCACGTGCAGTCAATTACAACAGTAGATATATAGAGAATAATACATGGCAAAATCCGTATCATATGTCGTATCATCCCGAGACACCAAGCCTTTAGGCCGAGGGATGATATTGGTCGAGGGTGATACGGCATGTGATACGGATTTTGCCATGTTTTATTCTCTATATATCTACTGTTGTTAGTGTGCCAAAAAATATGAAAACCTGACGTTCGTGACGTCACATGTACATAACAAACAATGACGTCATTCAAATAATTGCGTCACGCCCGAATTACCGTTCTATTGTACCAATTTTGAGAAAAAATATTTCTTCAGCTTACATAAATAAAAACAGACTTTATGTAAAAAAAAAAAAAAAAAAAAAAAAGTAGGGGTGTGATAAAGGGTGCGATAAAGGGTAGGGGTGTAATAAAAGGTATGCGATAAAGGGTGCGCATCAAAGAAGTCTATGAATTAAACAGCAGGCTTTTATACTGTATTTGCTACTAAACATTCAAAATTTATTTTTTTCGTTTCTTGACATCAATGCAATGTTTTGTATGCAAATTTGGCAAAGACAGTATGTCGGTTTAAGAAGATTTTGAAATTACTTTCCTACCCTACTACACCCAAATAAAAGGAGTAAATCTATAAAAGAGAAATAGCTTTCTAATCTTGAAAATTACAAACAAGAAAAAAAGAATGCGATGCTAAATAAATAGCCCCTTAGTAAAGAAACTTATGAATTATGACCTCTATAAAACCTTGAAAGTGTATGATACCAAAATTATACACAGAAAACATGACATAAAGAACATGACATAAAGTAAGCGTATACGATAATATATCATATTGTATCACTATGGCAGAATAAAGTTTCAAATACGTGACTTCATTGGTGAAAAATATATAATTCTCAAGTTTTGCTTAACAATAACTGACTTATTGTATAAATGCTGGTAAAAGTATCTCTCTTAGAAGAAATATTGCACTGGCAATGATAAACCATTGCATTCGGGACGGTTTACACCAATTTTCAATACAACCCATATATTGATGGAAGTGTACTTACAACAGGCATTGATCTGATATCTCTTGATTACATATTTAAAATAAAACCGTCCATCAATCAGAAAACTCTTTTTATTGCATAGCAATATAATATTTCCCATAGAAAGTAACAAAAGGTTAGCGTGCAAAAAATCCCAATATTGCACTAGTGCAATAAATCTTCAAAATTCATGACGTCATCAACGACAAAATCTTAGTCTAAACGAATTTTTACTTTCAAATATTATATTGCTATACAATAAAAGGGTTATTGCATGAATATTAGGGAATATTGTCCCTCGTAGAACATATATTGCACTCGCATGCTCTTGCAATATAAAATTCTAATCGGGACAATATTCCCCAATATTCATGCAATAACCCTATAATATTAAACTTTTGAAACTATCATGCCTTATGCAAAGGACACTTCACAGGAAAACAAATGTGTTACTTATATAAATTAAGAAATTATTGCGTGCATTTCAAATTGCGATTTTGTCATGTTTGACTAAATGCGATTTTATTTTTTTACGATAATGAGAAAATCCTGTTTAATTCAAACTAAATTGCACAAACATGTAAAATATTGGTACCACTACAACTAGTCAATTTATTGAGAGCATAGACGAGGGTTTTTAATACAGAAAAATAGGCATAAAGAAATAGAGCATAAAGAGATGGTGAAATCTAAAGAATACAAGAAAACTAGTCAACGCTTAAAGGACAGGGAACACGCCATTAAGAATTTAAAATACATAAATGAAGACATCCCACTACTTCAACCCCGCACCTCAACCAAGACCCTTGATATAAGTAAAAAAAAAAAATTGGATATATACTGTATGTAAAACTTTTAGATATATCAATAAGGTAAATGTTGCAAATTAAACTAAATATAAATTACGGTGGAAAGACTTCAGAAATTTATAAAAGAAATATCACATGAGTCATATTGCTGACCATAACATTACTTCATCAGATGTAAGAACTTTGTATGTGCCGTGTTCTGTTTAACAAGCGAATATAAAAAAGAAGATGTGGTATGATTGCCAATGATACAACTGTCTACAAGAGACCAAAATGACACAGACATTAACAACTATAGGTCACCGTACGGCCTTCAACAATGATCACAGCCCATACCGCATAGTCAGCTATAAAAGACAATGTAAAACAATTCAAACGAGAAAACTAACGGCCTTATTTATATAAAAAAATGAACGAAAAACAAATATGTAACACATAAACAAACAACAACCACTGAATTAAATTCTTTTCTATAATCACAGTCTTGTTACCACCAATGAATGTCACAGATTTTCTTGTTTTTAATTAATTTTAGACTTCTGCACGAGTATTGTATGTTCCTTGCTCTATTTAACAAGCGAAGTCAATTCTTGTCTATAATCACAGTCTTGTTACCACTAATGTATATCACTGATTGTCCTGGCTTAAATTAATTTTAGATTTCTGCACGAGTTTTCTATGTTCCTTGTTCTGTTTTACAAGCGAAGTCAATTCTTGTCTATTATCAAAGTATTGTTACCAACAATGTATATCACTGATTGTCCTGGCTTAAATTAGTTTTAGATATCTTCTGACTATTTCCTCTATTCTTTAAAACAATCCTCAGTTGGAATTTAGGTTTCCTTTTCACTGGTTCATTAAAGTCATTTTAAAATTCATCCAAATTGTCATTCATGTCTGATTTAAGTTTCTGCTTTCTGCCTTTCTTTGTTGTGACAGTTTGCATTTGTTTTACAGCGCTGTTGATCATCTGTAGAAATATTTGGTCATATTTTGCAGGACTTGTCTGTTCAAGTAGTGTCTGTGTTTCTTCTTGCTCAAGCAATGCAAGTTTTGCTGACAATGACTGATGTGTGGATATCATTTTAAGTTTCAGTTGTTGCTTGTGAAATGATCCCAATATCAAAATCTGTGATTCCTTCTGATTATCATCGGTAACACATCCGCTGAAGTTTGAAACAATTGCTTTACTAACAGTAACATTTTTCAAATCTTTATCAGTAACAACCTTCTCGTGCATGACTTTCACTTTCTTACCAATTTTCTTCAGAATATATTGACCAGGCTCTATTTTATCAACCAGTATACATATAACCTTGTTTGACTTCAACAGGACATAGGAAGGTTAATTTTTAGCAAATTCAAGTGAACTCTCCGGATCATATTGAGGCATATTTTCTGTTGATAATCGTTTATCACTACCGTCAGTCTTTAGGATCTGGATATCAGTCACCGTGGATGATGTTTTTTGGAACTCCCAGTAAGAACAGTAAGTTCTTGGCAATATCTAACAACAGATGGATAATAATTTCTGTGATCAACGAACTGATTCGGAGTATTGGCTGTGCTAGTTTCTGAATTTGAGGATTCTGTGCTGACGTTGTTAAACATGTCATCTTCAGATTGTTCTGTTGATAAAGAGATGACTGATGTCAGACTGTTTGTTTGGGATATAGAGGTGGTAGATAGTGAAATTACAGACTTTTGACTATCAGTGTATTCAGTCGAAGAGCACAACTCCTGAGATTGAGATGATTCTACTGACTGTACGGATGGTGTCTGGTTTTGAGACATTATCTTTTCTGTTGGGCTTCTTGTCGCACTCACGCTTTGGTCAACATATGAGCTACTCTTCCCACTGATGTTTTGGTCAGCTGTTGGTGATTGATCGAAGAACTATGAGTGTGCAAGTACTAGATTCATATCTTTCTATTTTTGAATCAGCTGTTTGAGTTCTGGAAATAAACATTATTTTGCAAAGATTATACATATGGTACTACAAATTAATTTCACTGTGCCCAATATTCACTTGGGATGAACTTTCTATTTGATAATGGTAAAACTATTTTTCTTATCGATAGAAATGTGGCATCATCTGAGTTAGCCTTACAGAAACCTGTAACAGAAGAGAGAGTCTGAAAGTAAGACAAATATGTAGGAACAATTTTCTCTGTATAATTTTTATTCGTTTTATAAGAGGGGTCAAAAGCATATATATTGTTTTTGAATATAGTAGACCATAAACATATGATATATTAAAATTTGCATTAAATTTCCTTAATATAATAAAATTAATGGTACCAATTTTCTTGCACCAGATGCGCATTTCGACAACACATGTCTCTTCAGTGATGCTCGTGGCCAAAATATTTGAAATCCAAAGCTTATATAAAAGATGAAGAGCTTTAATCCAAAAGGTCCAAAAAGTATAGCCAAATCCGTGAAAGGAATCAGAGCTTTGCATGAGGGAGATACATTCCTTAATTTAAAATAATTTCTAATATTTTGTAACAGCAAATTTTAATAACACAAAAAATCCGTATTTTCATGCCAGTACCGAAGTACTGGCTACTGGGCTGGTGATACCCTCGGGGACTAATAGTCCACCAGCAGAGGCATCGAGCCAGTGGTAGTAATAAATTTAACGGTACCAATTTTCTTGCACCAGATGCGCATTTCGACAATACATGTCTCTTCAGTGATGCTCGTGGCCAAAATATTTGAAATCCAAAGCTTATATAAAAGATGAAGAGCTTTAATCCAAAAGGTCCAAAAAGTATAGCCAAATCCGTGAAAGGAATCAGAGCTTTGCATGAGGGAGATACATCCCTTAATTTAAAATAATTTCTAATATTTTGTAACAGCAAATTTTAATAACACAAAAAATCCGTATTTTCATGCCAGTACCGAAGTACTGGCTACTGGGCTGGTGATACCCTCGGGGACTAATAGTCCACCAGCAGAGGCATCGACCCAGTGGTAGTAATATAAATTACGTTTCAATTTGCAAAGATACCGTTGTCAGACCAATGATCAATAGATTTCACGTGTTTCCATTTTTGTATACATTATTATTTTTAGGAGAGGCCATCTGAAGCCCGCCTGCAGGTGCAGGATTTTCTCGCTATGTTGAAAACCAATTGGTGACCTTGGGCTGTTTTCCGCTCTCTGACAAATTCCTCGTTTCCATATTCAATTTCTATCATTTCGTTCAAAACTCGGGTTTCCCCATCTGATATGTGTATGACGACTGACGTATTCAATAAATAGTTCCACAACATTACAGAATTATTTTAAAGTTTGATGTTCGGTACAAGGGGGACAGAAAAATATTTTAGTGATTGTACGGGTTTGGTTTTATGGTGCTTTATTAAGTTCGAAATTTGAATGTATCAGTGCCAGATGTGCTCGCGTTGACAACGACACGAAGTTGTTCACAATTTTTTCAGTTAATGCTAAGTTCATTCATTCTTTGGACCTATATGTATATATAATTTTGAATGGTAGAATTGGGTCTACACAATTAAATAAAAAGGTGTATCGCAAAATAAAATGAGACGATATTACGACCTGTCCATGTTATTTCTGTTTATAAATTTTGTTTATAGCCAATTAAATTAACATTTGAAATACTTTAAATTCAAACGACAAGGGAAAATCATTTGTTGATAAATGTATCCAAGGGCTTTCGGCATCCTGTTTAAAAATGTTTTTTCTTCTTCAATAAATGATAAATTATAGATATGAAAGAAAAAAGTCCACAAATAGAGTCATTTCAAGTGCTCAAGGGCATACGATACAGTTTTGATGCCATATTGAAACTATGCTGAGAATTTGCATATATGCTATTTTTGCCTGATTAAATCAAATATGAAAAAAAATACCTTCATGTGCTACTTCTTGAGTAAAATGGTCCAAATTTTAGATATTTGCTCAAAATGGGATTTGTGAACGTATTTTTCCTGCCGACAGAAATACATAACTTTTTTGTTTTAAAAGATAAACACAAGCTGTTTTTTGTTAAATAATTTGTAAATTCTTGTTTATATAATTAATTTATATTTATCAAATGTACACGAATGTAGTACAAATAAATCTTTTAAAAGAGGGACGAAATAATAATAAAAAAAGCCATTTGGTTTGATTACGTAAGAAGATTATGTGTACCAATTTTCATGAAACTGTTAATAGTGCAATTTTTTTAAATTTGATAAATATTCAGTAAAAAATGACTTTTACTCGTTTTCAAGTCAGATAAGTTTGAAAGATAAATAACAGCCGAAAACTGAATCTTTTCACGATAAGTCATCGTTTCCTGTTTACAAAACTTTGAATTTTTCGAAAAAATAAGGATTTTCTAATCCCAGGCATAGATTACCTTAGCCGTATTTGGCACAACTTTTTGGAATTTTGGATCCTCAATGCTCTTCAACTTTGTATTTTTTTTTTTATAATTCTTTATTTTGTATTTCTTCACCTCATACAATATTTTTATGCATTTTATCAAAGAAAAATACAAAACATGTTTATTCATTTTGACCTGTCAGTGTCAGTGCTTATATGAACATCCCCCTCCCCATACAAAAAAAAAAAAAAAAAAACGAAAAAAAAAACGAAAAAAACAAAAACAAAACAAAAAACAAAAAACAAAAAACAAAACAAAAAACAAAAAACAAAACAAAAAGTACAAAAAACAAACAAACAAAAAATAAATAAAATAAATATAAAAAATCATTGACTTATATTCATATCCGATTAAATTGATATTAAACGATTATAATTATTATCAATGCAACCTAATTATTCTATTCATACATGTACTTATAATAAAAAAAAAAGAAGAATAAAATATATATATATAGTGACATACATTTATATTCTGTTGTTATTTTCTCTCCCAAAAATATCTGGAAATCATATATATAAAAAAAACAGTATTTTAACTCCTATTATCATAACATAGTAACACATATTTAAATCTTCCATACATACATATATATAATATCTATAGGATGCACACTAACCACTGTCCAATTGTGATGTGCATCCAGTTGTGTTAAACATTTATTTTCAGTCAAATATGAGTTATCTTTCTTGTATCATAAAATTAGTTGTTGAAATGGTTCCCATTTTTTTCTATTTTTTCACCTATTACAACTTTGTACTTGCTTGGCTTCATAAATATTTTGTATGAGCGTCACTGATGAGTCTTGTGTAGTTGCGCGTCTGGCGTACTACATGATAATCCTGGTACCTTTGATAACTATTTGACGTCGCGAAAATAATAGTTTACGTTAGCAACGTCACTACCTCCCCTGTACCTGTATCGTACGCCCTTAAACAGTCTTTTACTGATTGTGACTATTTTCATCACATTTAAAATTGAATAATGTTATTGTATTTACTTCCGTGAGAAATATATATTATTCTACTTTTCTGTAAGCAATGGTTAACTTAATTTCCTTATACAAAACATTTCGAGCCGGAAAATAAATCAGTCACATTTGGACATCTCTTATTTGAAACTATGACCATCATCTTCTTATATACATGATCGTCCTGAAATACCGACAAGTATAGATTTACTCTTTCAGTCTAGTATACAGTATGCTCATTATTAGTATCATTCAATTCAAATTAATAAAAGAAATAAAAGTTCGATTTAAAAGCAGAACATTTACACGCATAAAATTACAATATTAGGTCAATGTAAGAAACTCATCTTTTTTTATAGAATGTGTAGAAAATGGGCTCGGGAAATGCAAGTATCTTTATTTTATAAAGAAGTTTAAGCTTAATTTGAATGCAAAACGTTCACGCGCATACAATTACAACATATATATATAAGGTCAATGTAAAAAGCTCATCTTTTTATATGCGGTTTAGAGGCTAGGTTTGGAAAAGGCGAGGTCACCAAGCCCTTAAACAGTTTTAAATCAAAGAAATATACTTTTTGCCAGTTTAGATTTTTTTTTTGGTATACAAGTGCTTATTTTTGCAAACTGCAGAAGTATGTATAAACATGCATTGCTTGGGTTTGCTGATAGAAATCAGTGTTAATAGAATTCAAAAGAATATTTATATTCATGTAGCCAATGAAATAGAAGGTCACCAAGTATTCAAAAGAGTTGAAACATGTATGTAGTTATGAAGAGATCAACTATCACAGGTCCGAATATATAAAAAACTGAAGTATCAAGGAAGTTTTTTCCAATACTAATGTACCGGGAAGAACTGTTTTGGTTTCATTATCCTTTCCATTGTTATATAGCACTTTGTAATGTAAAAAACAATGTCAAATGTAAAGTTAAACTATGTTTGCATTTTAATCTGTTTTACCGTTGGATATAATGACTTCTGCTGTGCAAATGAAAATTCACGGAAAAAATATACTGAATGCAAGTGTATAAAAGCAACAGCTACCTGCTCTGGTTTGAAGTATATCCCGAAGCTGCCACCAAACATTACGAAATTAATATTGAAAAATAACATTCTTACGGTGATCAATCGGAGTAGTTTTAGAAATATTTCCTCAGTTAACATCAAGAAATTATGGTTCGAGAATAATTCAATGGAGATAATTCAAGTTGATGCGTTTTATGATTTTGAATATATTGCCGAGCTAAGAATAACAAATGAGAAGTTATTAAACATAACAGCGTTGAAATCTTCGTTTCAAAGTTTGACTATTGGAACTATTCGAAGTTTGTATTTAGAGAAAAACGATTGGTATGGACTTGCGGATGACATGTTTTATCATTTGGTAGGAGCTAATATCGCTTTGTCGCTTAGAAGAAATTTATTACACAAACTAAATTCAAGTATATTTCTTCCAATAGCAAAACTTAAGAAATTACAGGTTGAAGAAAACGAAATTGTGAATGTAGATTTAAACGGTCTCACAACAACTGGGTTTCTGGATTTATCAAATAATAATATTTATGCAATACCTAATTTTTGTAATAACAGTGATGAAACGTTTGTTCCGAAACTGAGAATTTTGTCACTTGCATACAATGCTATAAGGAAAATTTCAAAAGAATCTTTCAAATGCCTGGAAACTTTAGAGTCTCTAAATTTGGATGGGAATCGTTTTCGAAGGTTGGATAATAATATCCTCGCCTCACTTCATAACTTGGCGAAACTTATCATAGGGGATAATCAGCAGTTGAAAGACATTGCTCCGTTCGCATTTAACAGTTCGTCTTTACAGAAGCTACATTTGTACGGGAATAATTTTCGATTTAGTAAGAAAAAAATAATCGAAAAAAAATTCAATCCGCAAACGATTTTTCAAACAATACCAAATTTAAAAGAATTGGATTTATCTCACAACAATTTAAATGACTTTTTTATATTTCAAGAACTTTTTGCGTCTACACGGAATATACAAAAACTTACTATAGTTTCGTCAGATATAACGACAATTCCAGATGGTTCGTTCCGTAATATGCCGCACATCAAATCGTTGAATTTAGAAGGAAATGAAATAGAACGATGGAACGAATCACTCTTCGATAATTTGCCGTCCATGCGTGAATTGTATCTTGATGGAAACAATATTCATATTATTAACGAAACGTCGTTTCCATCCGACTTATTTAAATCACTAGAGGTACTAGAATTATCCGGTAATCAATACCGATGTACTTGTGAAATAAAATGGTTTTTGGACACAATTCGATCAACAAATCTTTCAACAAAAATGCAGAAAAATTGGCCGAGTCGTTATACTTGCTACTATCCGGAACATCTGCGATTGACCCTTCTTGCAAATTACTTTCCAACAAATGCAGAGTGTAATTCGTTAAACATTGTCTATCTGATAATAATAACTGCATGTTCGTCTGTTTTGATTTTGCTTTTCTTTGTCATAATGACGTTCCAATGTCAGATAAATTTTAAGAATGCACTGTACTTATTTCGGTTAAAGCAACGTATGAAACGTGGGTACTTTAGTCTTGAATCGTCAGATGATTACGAGTTTGACGCGTTCGTTGTTTATTGCGACGCCGATCGCCTATGGGTCCATGGCGTTTTGCTAAAACATCTAGAAAATTGTAACCTTAATATTTGTGTACATGATAGGGATTTTGATGTTGGAGAGCCAATCCTTAACAGTGTTGGAAAATACATGGCGAAAAGTTGGAAGATCATCGTTGTTTTATCTAATAACTTTGCTAAAAGCGAATGGTGTCAATGGGAGATTGCCCTTGTACAAGAACGAAGGCGCCGACAGGGAAAAGAGGTTTTGGTATTAGTTATGTACCAACAGATTGATTCAAAACACATGATAACTCCACTAAAGGCATTACTCGACACAACGCCTTATTTGTCATATAAAGAAGGGTTTGGCGAGAATTTGTTCTGGACTGCTGTAGATAAAGACATACACAAACCTTTGGATATTCCACCAACTTCTATTTTCTAAAAATAAATGTTTTTTTGTTTTTTTTATTTGTTGGATTTTTATTGTCAGATGTGTTGTATATCTGTGATGTTGTTAACACGGTTTTGACTTATTGCCCCATTATCTAATAATGTCTGTTTGGGATGCTTACCCTTGGTGTCAATATAACGGAGCTATAAACAACTGTCATTAAGGAGTTAGACCTAGGTTAAGGGAAATAACTCTTAAAATCATCAGTACGTTTGTGTCAACCATTTTCAAAAATATATTTTAAGCTTCTAGGTTACATAGATTATTTTCAATCTGTTTCATGTAAATGCTTAAAATACATTGATGAACTTGACTTTTACAAACGCTTAACTGATTTAAAGAGTTATCTCCCTGAACCGAGGTCTACCCCCTTAAAGTGTGCTATTTACCTAGATTTAAACCGAAGGACATACGTAATGAAATAGAATAAAGACCAGTTAGCATGTGTATATGAGTACATCAGAAAAACAATGAATATTTTATACTGTCAATCAAATACTTTATTTTTTTTAAATTGTTGAATAATTACATTTTAAAGGAATGTAATTCATTGCTTTCAAATAAGCTTAATAACATAAAGATTTCAAGTATTTTGGAATTAGTAACTAGTTATATTATAGCTATTTGAATAATCCCAAATCTGCTCATTTCATTAAATAATTCTATGAAAGGCGTATTACTTTGAAGTAACTTGTTATTCCCGTTGGATTCCAATTGTGTATTATCATTCAATAGTATCCTTTCCGTACTCTCTTTATTTCTTGTATTTTTTGCAATCCTACCGTTTTAATAAACACTTATCAAGAAAGAATTCTTTTAAATGAAAATTAATGGTACATGACATTTTCTGCAGTAGTCTGGTAAATTTATTATCCCTTCATTTTATTGCTTTAAAAAATCTAACACACATGCATTTGTGTACAATTTTATTGTGAAACAAAACAACAATAAAATAGATAATAACAAAAACAACAACATTTCCTAATATACTTAAAACTAATTCAGATCATATTTGAAGATCAACTTCTATGGTTGACATCTGAGTTAAAAATGAGTTATCTCCCGTGACGTCATAACATATTGTAGAAGTCTGTATGGTTCGCCTAAAATATTGCAATCAGTAATGAATTAAGAGTATGTATTTTCACTTTGTCATAAAAGAAATAATCACGTGCAGACAATTACAACATTAGATATAATAAATTACAATGATCTGTATCACTTTCTGTATAATGCTTTATTCCATCAAAATTTATTTTTTTCGTTTCCTGACATCAATGCAATGTTTTGTGTGCAAATTTGGCAAAGACAGTATGTCGGTTTGAGCAGATTTTGAAATTACTTTCCTATACTACTACACCCAAATAAAAGGAGTAAATCTATAAAGGAGAAATAGCTTTCTAATCTTGAAAATTACAAACAAGAAAAAAAGATTGCGATGCTAAATAAATAGCCCCTTAGTAAAGAAACTGAATTATGACCTCTATAAAACCTTGAAAGTGTATGATACCAAAATTGTACACAGAAAACATGACCTAAAGAATATGACATAAAATAAGCGTATACGATAATATATCATATTGTATCACTATGGCAGAATTAAGTTTCAAATACGTGACTTCATTTTGATTACATATTTAAAATAAAACTGTGCGTCAATCAGAAAACCCTTTTTATTGCATAGCAATATAATGTTTCCCATAGAAAGTAACCAAAAGGTTAGCGTGCAATAAACTCCAATATTGCACTAGTACAATAAATCTTCAAAATTCATGACGTCATCAACGACAAAATCTTAGTTTAAACGAATTTTTACTTTCAAATATTATATTGCTATACAATAAAAGGGTTATTGCATGAATATTAGGGAATATTGTCCCTCGTAGAACATATATTGCACTCGCAAGCTGGTGCAATATAAAATTCTACTCGGGACAGTATTCCCCAGAATTCATGCAATAGCCCTTTAATATAAAAAAAAATTGAAACTATCATGCCTTATGCAAGGACACTTCATAGGAAAACAAATGTGTTACTTATATTCAGAAATTATTGCGTGAATTTCGAATTGCGATTTTGTCATTTTTGAATAAAATGCGATTTTATTTTTTTAACATATTGAGAAAAATCCTGTTTAATTCAAATTGAATTGCACAAACATGTTAAATATTGGTACCACTACTACTAGTCAATTTATTGATAGCATGGACGAGGATTTTTAATAGAGAAAAATAGGCATAAAAAATAGAGCATAAAGAGATGGTGAAATCTAAAGAATACAAGAAAACTAGTCAACGAATAAAGGACAGGGAACACGCCATTACGAGTTTAAAATACGTAAGGTAAATGTCGCAAATTAAAATAAATATAAATTACGATGGAAAGACTTCAGAAATAAATAAAAGAAATATCACACGACTCATATTGCTGACCTAAACATTACTTCATCAGATGTAAGAAATTTGTATGTGCCGTGTTCTGTTTAACAAGCGAAGTCAATTCTTGTCTATAATCACAGTCTTGTTACCACCAATGTATATCACTGATTGTCCTGTTGTTAATTAATTTTAGACTTCTGCACGAGTATTGTATGTTCCTTAGTCTATTTTACAAGCAAGGTCAATTCTTGTCTATTATCAAAGTATTGTTACCACCAATGTATATCACTGATTGTCCTGTTGTTAATTAATTTTAGACTTCTGCACGAGTATTGTATGTTCCTTAGTCTATTTTACAAGCAAGGTCAATTCTTGTCTATTATCAAAGTATTGTTACCACCAATGTGTATCACTGATTGTCCTGTTGTTAATTAATTTTAGACTTCTGCACGAGTATTGTATGTTCCTTGGTCTATTTTACAAGCAAGGTCAATTCTTGTCTATTATCAAAGTATTGTTACCACCAATGTATATCACTGATTGTCCTGTTGTTAATTAATTTTAGACTTCTGCACGAGTATTGTATGTTCCTTAGTCTATTTTACAAGCAAGGTCAATTCTTGTCTATTATCAAAGTATTGTTACCACCAATGTATATCACTGATTGTCCTGTTGTTAATTAATTTTAGACTTCTGCACGAGTATTGTATGTTCCTTAGTCTATTTTACAAGCAAGGTCAATTCTTGTCTATTATCAAAGTATTGTTACCACCAATGTATATCACTGATTGTCCTGTTGTTAATTAATTTTAGACTTCTGCACGAGTATTGTATGTTCCTTAGTCTATTTTACAAGCAAGGTCAATTCTTGTCTATTATCAAAGTATTGTTACCACCAATGTATATCACTGATTGTCCTGTTGTTAATTAATTTTAGACTTCTGCACGAGTATTGTATGTTCCTTAGTCTATTTTACAAGCAAGGTCAATTCTTGTCTATTATCAAAGTATTGTTACCACCACTGTATATCACTGATTTTCCTGGCTTAAATTAGTTTTATATTACTGCACGAGTTTTTAATGTTCCTTGTTCTATTTAACAAGCGAAGTCAATTCTTGCCTATTATCACAGACTTATTACCGTCCATGTATATCAGTGATTGTCCTGGCTTAAATTAGTTTTAGATTTCTTCAGACTAATTCCTTTGTTCTTTAGAACAATCCTCAGTTGGAATTTAGGTTTCTTTTTCACTGGTTCATTAAAGTCATTTTCCAATCCATCCAAATTGTTATTAATGTCTGATTTAAGTTTCTTCTTCCTGCTTTTCTTTGTTGTGACAGTTTTCATTTGTTTTACAGCGTTGTTGATCATCTGTAAAAATATTTGGTCATGTTTTGCCGAACTTGTCTGTTCAAGTAGTGTTTGTGTTTCGTCTTGTTCAAGCAAGGCAAGTTTTGTGGATAATGGCTGATGTGTGGATATCATTTTAAAGTTCAATGGTTGCTTGTGAAATGATCCCAATATAAAAATCTGTGAATCTCCCTGATAATCATCGGTAACAGGTCCACTATACTTTGAAACAATTGCTTTACTTACATTTACATTTTTTAAATCTTTATCAGTAACCACCTTCTCGTGCATGACTTTGACCTTCTTACAAAACCTTTTTAGAATGTATTGTCCAGGCTCTATATTGTCAATCAGAATACATATAACCTTGTTTGACTTTAACAGGACATAGGCAGGTTGATTTTGCCCAGATTCAAGTGAACTCTTCGGATCATTAAAATATGTAGGCATATTTTCTGGTAATAATCGTTTATCACTGCCGTTGGTCATAAGGATCTGAATATCAGTCATCGTGGACGATGTTTTATTGGAACTTCCAGTAAGAACAGATAGTCCTTGGCAATATCTAACAACAGATGGATAAAAATTTCTGAGATCAATGAACTGATTTGGAGTGCTGGTTGAGCATGTATCTGAATCTGAAGGTTCTGTGCTGACATTGTTAAACATGTCATCTTCAGATAGTTCGGTTGATAAAGAGATTACTGATGACTGACTGTTTGTTTGTGATATAGAGGTGGTAGATAAAGAAATAACAGACTTTTGACTACCAGTGTATTCAGTCGAAGTGCATAACTCCTGAGACTGTGATGATTCTACTGACTGTACGGATGGTGTCTGGTTTTGAGACATTATTTTTTCTGTTGGGTTCCCTGTCTCACTCATACTTTGGTCAACCGATGAGCTACTCTTCCCACTGACTAATGTTTTGGTCAGCTGTTGTTGATTTATTGAAGAACTGTAATTGTGCAAGTAGTACACTCAAATTTCCTGTTCTTAAATCAGCTGTCTCAGTTCTGAAAATAAACATGATATTTGCAGAGATTATACATATGGTGCTACACTTTTCTCTGTACAATTTGTTTTACTAGAGTGGCCAAAAATATGTATAGATATTTTTTTTTTAATGTTTTAGACCATGAACATAACTTTATCTTAAAAAAAACCCAATTCCTCATAATTTGAATCATATTTCCTCAAAATAAATTGCGTTTCAATTTGCAAAAAAATGTAGACAATTGATTTAACACTTCAAATACTTAAAATTTGAACAAGGGAAAATCACTGCATCCTGTTTACAGGTGTTTTTTTCAATACATGATAAATTATAGATATGAGAGAAAAAATCCACAAATAGAGACATCTTAAGTGTTAAACAGTTTTTTGTTGATTGTGACTATTTCTATCCACTTTAAATTGAATAATGATTTTTTTTATCTACTTCCGTGAGAAATATGTATTCTTCCAATTTTCTGTAAGCAACGGTTATCTCAATTTCCTTATACAAAACATTTTAAGCCGAAAAAAATCACGTTTGGAAATCTTTTATTTAAACTATCCTATAAACATGTTACAGTAAATAGGTAAAATTAGGAATTACACGTACTTACTAAAGATTTCAGTAAATACCTGTAATTACTATAGGCCAATTTAGCAATTACATGTATTTACCAGTTGTTTCAGTAATTACTGGTATTCACTGATATTTTTTTGTCATATTAACAGCTGTTTACTTACTTGATATTTTTGCTTTGAAATAAAAATATAATTCAAGACACTAAATTAGAAAGTAAAAGGGTAGGTATTTTGGGGCTTACTTAATTTAGGATTAAGGAATATAAGGCACATCAAAAGTGTATACTCTTTATTGTGAATTGAAACTGGGAAATGGTTGTTCTAAAAGTTTTTGAAACTCCCTAAAATCAAGTTTATAGGCAACTACGCCACCTCTTTTTGATGATAGACATTCGATAATGCCAAATTTGATTGAAAAATTTGATAATTCTTACAATCCCATAATTTTTTTTAAATTAAAATCTCCATCAGACATACTTTGCATATTAACTTGGCCAATGACATAAGTTAAATTCCTTTTACAAAACAGGTTTATTTAAGACTTTTTTGGTCAGACTGTTGCGATGAAGCCGACATTCTTCACAAACAAATTTACACAATTTGAAGGTTTTTAGAGTCACATTTCATATTTCTGTGTTTCTCTTTTTTATGAGTTTTTCAAGACCTCCAAACTTGAGCTTATATACCTGTAACAAAATTCTATCATTGTTTTTACTTGTATAAGAATCATCTTTTTGTGAATTGAATAAGTCAACTAAATGGTCCATCCCTTTTGTTTTACTTTCAATGTTGTCATTCTGTTTCTTTTTATCGCGCCTTCGACTTTTGTCGCAAACGCGAGACATAAAAAAACATTTTCTATCCTGGATTTCTACCAAACTTGAACAGAAGCTTGTTAATGATCAAAAGATAATTTTCAAGAAATAAATCTCGTAAAAATAAAATCAAGTTTTTCCGTATTTTACTTATAAATGGACTTATTTCTATCAAACTTGGACAAAAGCTTGTTTATAATTATAAGATAATCTCCAGAAGTAAAGTTTGTAAAAAAAATCGTTCTTCGTATATTCCGTATAAATGGACTTTTTCAAGTTAACTCTACATGTACACCATGTACACTCTGTGGTTAATTTTTTTTTTAACCTTTATTAGATTTTATAAAACCATCCTGGATTTTAACCAAATTTGGACAGAAGCTTCTTACTGTACTGTCAAAAGATAGTATCTGGAGGAAAATTTAAAATATTTTTTTTACATATTTGTTGAGCCTGCGACTAACAGCAAAAGTAGGCGAGATACTGAGTTCCGTGAAACCCTAACAATTTTAAATCTGAATACATCGGTAACCTATCTCCAGCTAGGGGTTGAATTGAAGCCGAATGAAGGTCACATGAATACGTATTCAATGATGTCCAATTATTCACTTACAAGTGCACAACTCATCAACCAGGTTTCTCAGCTTATTTTAGTAAAAATAAAATCATATTTAATTTTTTATATATCTTGTAGCTAATGCTCCTATAACAAAAAGGTACAATTTAGGCTAATCACTTTTTAAGAGTACTCACTGATCTTCTTTAGTTGGTATTACCATAACTTTTGATCAGCTGACCATATTACAACATTGTTTTCACAGTTAGTAAATAGGTGTAATTCATTTTAAAATTAGTAATTACTGGTAATAATTGGGCCGTTTCAGGAACTACTTGTATTTCCTAAGTGCATCAGGGATTACATGTAATTCCTAAATTTTAGTAATTACACGTAATTCCTATTTTCACATATTTACTGTAACATATATAACCGTCCTGAAAATTCGATAATTATAGTTTTGCTACACCAGTCAAGTATACATTATGCTCATTTATAATATACTTCAATTCAAATTAATATTATAGTATTAATGAATGGGTGTTTTTATAATGGCCCTGTTATATGTCCAAGGTCTGTAATAATGGTCGAGGAAGTCTGTAATGGCCCGAGGCAATGCCGAGGGCCATTACAGACATCCGAGGCCATTATTACTGACTGAAGACAAATATAACAGGGCCATTAAAAACACATTCTTAATACATTTATTAACCAACTGAACAAAAGTGTATGTGTTGCTGCCAACTTGATGTACTCTCTATTGTTTTTGAAACTTTTAGTCTATTTCTAAAATATTGATCTTAAGAAAACCATTGCATTGCCGTATTTTACAGAATAAAATTATGATGACTTTTTTTCAAGCCGATCTGTATTGAAAATCGGTAGTCATGTTAATTTTTTTATATTTGATATTAACACTGTTTTTCTGTACTGGCCCTGTTTTTTCTGTTATGGCCCAGCCGCCCTGTTTTTCTGTAATGGCACTGTATTAATGTCCAGTTTTTCTGTATTAAACCCAGTTAAGATTTATTATAAACTGTAAACAGTCATTTCTGCCAGTAATGTACTTAGTTGGTTAATAAAAGAAGTTTAAGTCCAATTTCATTTTCAATGCAAAACGATCACACGGATACATATACAATATTAGGTCAATATAAGAAAATCATATTTTTATGAGATTTATAGACTGGGCTTGGGAAAGGCAAGGTCACCAAGCCATTCCACAGTTTTGAATTAAAGAAATATATATACTTGTTGCCAGTTTATAATTGTTTTGTATCAAAGTGATTTTTTGGCAAACCAAAAAAGAATGTTTAAAATTATGGTTTGGTGATAGAATTTCAGTGTTAGAAAACTGTCAAATGAATATTTAAATAGACATATAGGTTAGCAAGTGCATATCGAGTTGAGACATGCACGTAATTATCAAGAGATCAACAGGTATATAAAAAACTGGAGAATCAAGGAAGTTATTCAACATACCAATATACCGGGAAGTATTTTTTTGTGTCGGTGTCCTTTTTTTATTGTAATCTATCACTTTGAAGTTTGAAAATGTCGAATTCAAAGTTTACTTCTGTGTGCATTTTACTTTGCTTAGCCGTTGGATGTAATGTTTTCTGCTGTGCGAAAGAAAAACCATGTGGAATAAATGATGAATGCATGTGTACAAAAAGAATAGCAACCTGCTCATCTTTGAATTATATCCCGAAGCTACCACCAACAATTACTAAATTGATATTGAAAAATAACATTCTTACGGTGATCAATCGGAGTAGTTTTAGGAATATTTCTTCAATCAACCTCAAGACATTGTGGTTCGAGAATAACTCAATTAAGATAATTCAAGATGATGCGTTTTGTGATTTTGAAAATATTGCCGAGCTAAGAATAATAACTGAGAAGTTATTAAATACAACATCGTTGAAATCTTCGTTCCAGAGTTTGACTATTGGAAGCATTAAAATGTTGTATTTAGAGAAAAACGATTGGTATGGACTTCCGAATGACATGTTTTATCATTTGGTAGGAGCTAAAATCGCCATGTCGCTTAAAAACAATCTGTTCCATAAACTAAATTCAAGTGTATTTCTACCAATAGCAAACCTAAGAAAATTGCAGGTCGAAGAAAACGAAATTGTGTATGTCAATTTTAACGGTCTTATGACAACTGGTTTTCTGGATTTATCAAATAATAATATATATGCAATACCCAATTTTTGTAATAGCAGCGATGAAACGTTTGTTCCGCAACTGAAATACTTGTCACTTGCATACAATGCTATAAGGAAAATTTCTAAAGAATCTTTTAAATGCCTGGATAATTTGAATTATCTAATAATGGATGGAAATCGTTTACGAAGCTTGGATAATAATGTCTTCGCATTGCTACATAATTTGATGAAACTTGTCATAGGTGATAATCAGCAATTGAAAATCATTGCTCCGTTCGCATTTAACAGTTCGTCATTACAGATATTACATTTGTATCGGAATAATTTTCGATATAGTAAGAAAAAATATAAGGAAAAACGATTTAATCCGCAAACGATTTTTCAAACTATACCAAATTTGAAAGAAGTGGATTTATCTCATAACTATTTAAATGAGTATGCAATTGTACGAGAACTATTTGCATCAACACGGAATATTCATAAACTTACTTTAGCTTCGTCAGATATAACGACAATTCCAGAAGAATTATTACGAAATATGCCTCACATCGAATCGTTGAATTTACAAGGAAATGAGATAGAACGATGGAACGAATTCCTCTTCGATAATTTGTCATCCATGCGCGAATTGTATCTTGATGGGAACAATATTCACGTTATTAACGAAACGTCGTTTCCAGCAAATCTATTAAAATCTTTAAACGTACTAGAATTATCCGGTAATCAATATCGATGCACGTGTGAAATGAAATGGTTTTTAGACAAAATTCGATCAACGAATTTTTCAACAAAAATGCAGAAAAATTGGCCGAGTCGTTACACTTGCTACTATCCGGAACATCTACGATTAACCCTTCTTGCAGATTATTTTCCAACAATTGCAGAGTGTAATTCTTTTAGCATTGTCTACCTGATAATAATAACGGCATGTTCATCTGTTTTGATTTTGCTTTTCTTTGTCATAATGACATTCCAATGTCAGATAAATTTTAAGAATGCACTGTATTTATTTCGTTTAAAGCAACGAATGAAACGTGGGTACTTTAGTCTTGAATCGGCAGATGATTACGAGTTTGACGCGTTCGTTGTTTATTGCGATGCCGATCGCCTATGGGTCCATGGCGTTTTGCTTAAACATCTAGAAAATTCTAACCTTAATGTTTGTGTTCATCATAGGGATTTTGATGTCGGAGAGCCAGTCATTAACAATATTGGAAAATATATGGAGAAGAGTTGGAAGATTATCGTTGTTTTGTCTAATAATTTTGCTAAAAGCGAATGGTGTCAATGGGAGATTGATCTTGTACAAGAGCGGAGGCGCCGACAGGGAAAAGAAGTTTTGATATTAATAATGTACCAACAGATCGATTCAAAACACATGATTACCCCACTAAAAACATTACTCGACACAACGCCATATTTATCTTGTAAGGCAGGTTTTGGGGAGTCTTTGTTCTGGACTGCCGTTGTTAAAGACATTAACAAACCTTTGGATATACCTCCAACATCTATTTTCTAAATAATAGAATCGATTTTATATGTTTCTGTTTTTTTTTCTTTTATTACAGCCCAGCAATGTTGCATTTCTGTACATACAACCGCAAATTAATATATTTCCCGGATCTAACGGAAAGACGTAATAAATAATCTGAGAAAAACATGACATAGCGCAACGACATAATTCAGGACCATAAAGGTTCTAAAAACTATTTGTTTTATGTTATGTATTAAACTAGTTAAAATATGATAAATTTTGATACAGACAAAGAAAATATTCAAAAACAAAATATAGTTTTTCAATGTTAAATTGATAACATGTAAGAATAAGCGCAATCAAAGAACCAGTTAATATTTTCATGGGTCGTATCTTAATTTACGAGCTCTCTATACAACGTTTGCATATTTTTTACCTTACGGTTGTTGTATTCATTGACATTAATATCATGCCTTCATTTATTGAAATAAGAATCTTTTCAATTAAACAATATTCTTATTTTATTTTAACCAAACAGCCAATTCATTTCGATCAGTCATTGTTATAAAATTTTGAATCAAAGTATTTCGAGATTTTGGGAACAAAATTCGATAAAACAAGAATGTGTCCATAGTACACGGATGCCTCGGTGGCACTATCTTTTTCTTTGTTCAGTGGACCGTGAAATTGGTGTCAAAACTTGGTATTAAAGTTATAAAGATCATATTATAAAGGACGTGTACTAAGTTTCAAGTTGATTGAATTAACTACCTTATGGCGGTACCCAACACCTTCACTTAAATTAATTTGGCTCGTTTAGTTTTCATAAAATTTTGACAAAGTATTTACTTTGACCCTTTGACAAAAATATGAAATTTCAAAAAATTTGAACCAAGAGAAAAATTACACTAGACTGTCTGGTTATATAGCAGTTTGACAAATTTTGATCATTGAAAAGCTTAATATTCCCTTAACAACACAACGTTATTAAAACGTTTAGCTGATTTTACAGAGTTATCTCCATGTAGTGTTAGGTACCACCTTAACCAAAAACTTTAATCTGAACCGGACCAAAAAACATAATGCCCAAAGGCCGGGAATAACAAAAAAAGGGGTTACCGACTTCGTTTGTCACTGGTCATAGAATCCTCTGAAAGTTACGGGTTTTCCTAAAAAAAAAAAACTTCTTTCTTATAGTCCAATGTAGTAATGTAGAACCTGTACCACAATTGAATTCTTTTTACCACATTAAACATAAGATTTAAATCTGCCAAAAATTAATCTAGAGTTCAGGTTCGTAGGTGTTGTGATATTGAAATTATAGTAAGTATAAAAAAGAAGATGTGGTATGATTGCAGATTTATTTTATCCCCGCCATAAAATATCTACCTGTGATTTCATTAAATGGTAAGGCCACAAAATATATGTGTGGTTCCAGTTACTCTGTCTACAGAACCCTACTTTTCAGTCTTAACAATAGATTACCCTAAATGGTTTTGTGTGTGTTATTTTTTTATTTAGTACCGTTGAAGTCAGAATGTTGCTGTCATAGACTCAATGTAAAAAAAACACTTAAAATTAAAAAAAACTCCCTACCCTTCTTTTATTTTTTATACTATTTCATGTTTTATTGTGTATTCAAATTTAGACTACAAATGTGTGTTTTTCCCGTTTTTCACTTACAGGAGTTTCATTCTTTTTTTTCACTTTCATTCAAGGCGTCAGTTAAGCGTGTTTTAAAATTATAAGCGCGTGTACTTATTAATCGTTTGTTGTCAAGGTTAAAGGCGGTATCTTTTCAGTTTTGTACTATTTTTTGTTAAATTTTCACTAGCTTTTTGCCTGGCTCAATCCAAGTTTTCAAAACGTTATTTTAAACTTAATACAGAGTAAAATCACAAAAATACTGAACAACATCATAAAATCTGTCAAATCCACAAATTAGAAAGTTAAAATTTGTTGCTTTTTGCGCAGAAAAAAATAAGGAAGTTTATAACCGTTCTGTCGTATTAAACGACATTCAAATGTCTTGCAATATCAAACATTACTTGTCTATTACAACAAATCTAACGTCACAGCCGAGTATCCAAATTGTACCTACTTAACAAAAATAGCAGCAAATTTCTTTCTTAGGGACTAAACATCTTGTATATTTTTTCAATTATTATTTATCATTAGAAGTAAATTGTTTAAATATTCACAAAACGTTCAAAGTATAGGTGCAATTAGGGTACATTTACGTTAAATTTCATAGTTTCAAATTCGCAAGTAGAAATATACCAACGCCTTATGTAAATCATGTTTTATTTTATAACTGTTAGAGTAAGCTTTAACATAATTACGCTAAACAAAGGGAAGTACCAGACCCGCATGCCAGCTGTCCCGTCGTAAGAAGGGTGTGGCTGGAACTTTTGGCTAACGAAGATTTTTTAAAATGCGCTAAAAGGATGGAAACTTTAAATGTTGGGTCACGGTTAGAGGATTGGGTACGTATTATACGGGCATGGAAACTCATGCATATATTTTTTCTCGATTACTGCATTGTCTAGTATAGAAAAGGAAGAGGACTCGTGTTTTATAGGATACAAGAAACCCATATAATATCTACCATAACCCGACAATAAAGATCACGTGTTTTGTTTAAGTCGGGAATTGGAATTGTCTTGATATTTTTTTAAGAAATTGGATGTTGAAAATTTTTCATAAGTTGATTAACAAAGTTTGATTTACTTTAATTACATAATTGCTAATTGACTTATTAAACTTTACTGCAATACATATGTACATTGTTTGAAAATATTTAATCTACTTGTACGAGCTACATAATTTCAAACTAAAATCTATCCTTATAAAAAAAAACCAATACCAACTTTGTGAGCAAGTGAATTTGTATAAATATAAAGAACTGTCTGAAGTTTTATTGTTTATTCGACCATGATTTTGGTAAGTGTCATTTCACTTTCTGATGGGTTCAACACAAATGCAAGATTTAAGGATTTAACTTTCCCGGAAATGTGTCGAATCCAGAGATTTTCATATTAAAAAGGGGAGAAAAAAGGGGGCACTGAGTGCACTAAGAGGAGACCCACTATACAGTCATGCTTTAGTGATTCCTTATATATTCAACCAAAATTTGCTAATCGCATATATATAATAATCAAGACCACATAGAAGAATCACGGTAAAAGTAAAAAAAAAACAATGATTTGAAAAATGTTAGTTTCGATGTATTTTGTATCGTCAACAGTGACAGTGGGGCGCTGGAAAACTGACCCTCTTAAGGCTCCTTAGAGCAGAGAAATATTAAAAAGGGAGATAGAAGGGAAGGAAAACGAAATCAACTTAATTGTAAATTATTTCATGGACCAGCTAAGACTCTAAATATGTAGAACTTACGTACAGTTTACCTGGATGTTGCAGAAGGCAGACGACTAAGTTCCGGGTGCTCTCTATCGCGTCCGCTTCCATTGGTATAGATAAAATATGACCAACAAAATTCCGATAAAGTGTAGCCCAAATTCAAAAAAAGATGTGGTATGATTGCCAATGAGACGACTCTCCACAAAAGACCAAAATGACACAGAAATCAAGAACTATAGGTCACCGTACGGCCTTCAGCAATGAGAAAAGCCCATTCCGCATAGTCAGCTATAAAAGGTCACGAAATGACAATGTAAAACAATTCAAACAAGAAAACTAACGGCCTAATTTAAGTACAAAAAATGAACGAAACACAAATATGTAACACATAAACATACGACAACTACTGATTTACAGGCGCCTGACTTGGGACAGACACACAAATACAGAATGTGGCGGTGTTAAACTTGTTAGCGGGATCCCTAACCTTGGACAGTAGTATAACAGTACAACATAAGAAGTTGAACGAACTATAAAAATCAGTAAAAAGGGCTTAACTCATCACATGGATAAATATTCATTACAAGTATTTTTTATTTGAAGATTAGTTAAAAATTCTAAACTTGGCTGAGTCGTCCACGAACTCAAAACTGATAGATGAAAGAAAAAACTAATAGTGGTCAACTATTTCTTTTTACTGTTTAAAAGTTTTAGCAGAGACATATATAATATCGACTGAGCCTCATTTGTTGGTGAACTAGATATTTTTCGACTAATTTGTATTTAGCGTCACCTTAGGATATGAATTTGACATTCAACTTACTATAAAAATCCACCACCGTGTGATCCCTTCACATTTTTGTAGCTACGTGTATACACCTGAATGTGTTGTACCTAAATGAAGAGAGAGAGACCGGGTGCATCGACAGTGTTTGCGTCTCCTGATTTGCATGCTTCATCGGACAAAAACTTTGTAAAAATTTCACAATCGATAGCGGTAAAACTAAAGATCAAAACGATTGTACTGGTATATGAAGATTTTAAGACCGCGAAAACATGTCGCTAGTGACTTAGGACACCGGCACATCACGACGGTCAACCATGCAATTCGTGATATGCTGACCGTAAAACTAATGTACGTAGTAGTTTTGCTTAATCAATCTACCCATTCTCAAATTTACATTGAGTACGTTTTTTTGTCGGTATCACCAATATTCTTTTATATAAATCGGTAAAACAAAAGCAGTAATGTTGAGGGTGTAAATATAATAACTTTATAATCAAAATCATGAAGATTCAAACATTTCACTTATTGAAGAGGTATAACTGCAAAACTGTGACGTAACTGTTGCTGTTTCTGTTTCTTCTGAAAATAAAAGCATATATACAAATAACATGAATAAAAGGATCGACAATATCTTCAAAGAGGAAACATGATACACACAGAAAAATTTCATACATTGCTGCATTGAATATGTCATGATTCGACTATTAAAATTTCAAGAGACGGAAAACTTTATCTACTTATTTTCTCGTCCTTTGATATGTTACAAAGACGCGACAGCTACCAAATGGACATTCAAACTCATAAGTTGAAAATAAACTGACAACAAAATACCCCAAAAAAAGACCACAAGACAAACAACATACTGTATAATAAAAACACAACATAGAAACTAAGACTGAGCAGCACGGACAACGCTAAAATTGTGGGTGATTTCAGGTGACACAGGGCCACAATCAAAAATATTTTGGTTTGCCCATACCCTACTCAAGGTTGAGACAGTGGGTAGGTAGAGAGGCATTTCTTAAAATTTTTTTTTTTTAAAGAAATTGAAGTATCGGATGTGTATTAGTCTTCATTGCCTATCTGATTAAAAAAAACTTCTTCAAATCAGGACAATAAAAGAATTTGAGTAGGCAGCTTTTTTCTGGGTAGGTAGGGTTTGGGCAAACAAACCTATTCTTTTTTATGGCCCAGAAGAGTATGTCCTGCTCAACATGAGACAACCGTCGCATTGCTCATCTAAGTACACGTACAGAGGACAGATCCCATATTGTACGTATTAAAGTTGTTTTACCTGAGGTCGTTGTTGTATTTGAAGGTGATGTACATGGGTCAGTATCGTTGGCTGGAATTATAACTGCTGACCAGTTCTCATCTAAGTATGCCACCATACTGATATCTTGTCCCAAACTAAATGACTTGTCGTAATGTTTTACTTTGTCTACCAGCTTCTCTATGAGTTTGTCTCGGCGATACAGCTGAAGCTCTAATTGTAAGACTTTCGTTTTCTGGTGCTCGAGGTCACGTTTGTCCCAGTCAGTGATATTACTTGCTTTAGGAAAGGTTCCATTGTTAAGCATCATTGGTGCCTGTGGTGTTGCAGATATAGATAATTTTCCACTAGGTTCTTTATCTAAAATAGCGACAACTTAATTAAAGGCTACTTCAGGATGAGTTGTTAGACCTAAATCTCTTAAATTGTCATCAATTTTCAAAAAGCGATTAAAACTGTGAAACATGTGCAAGTCATCAACCCTTTTTACACCCATATAAAAACTATAAAAAGTAAGTCAAATGATTAAGCATATTTAGATATAAAACAGAACAACCACACAATAATATTTACGCCATCTGTTGTCAGTATTATCGCATTCATTGTTTTGACAGTCACAACATATGCATTCTGTAGAAAATCCGTCAGAATAGATGAAAGAATCGCATTAACTCTTATGGAGACGAAAGTTGCTTTAAGTACAATGTTGTAGGCTCTGTATGCATATGGGGCCTTCAATTTTGTATTCCTTATTTTTTGTAACCAACCCTCTTCATCATAATTTTGCTCCATTATTCTCTATTCTTTATAATTTCGCACTCAAATGTTCTCTATTTTTTTTTTGTGTTTGTTTGCAATTGTGTTTTGTTTTGTTTTGATTTTGTTATAAACACAATCAAGAACACCATGTTGTTTTCTATCATCTATCATGAACACCTATAGGGAAATGTATACCTCTTGTATGTGACACATGCATGTAATCTTGTGTCCATTATAAAACCTTTCGGTTTTGAAGAATTTTAATTTATGTTTTGTTTATTTGTTGTTTGATTATCATAAGTTTTGTTTTGTATTTGCTTGTTTTTGTTTTACTTTTTTGCTTCGTTATGTTTTACTTATTTATATATATCTGTTTTAGACCCCTCTATAACGAAATTTGTTTTACATGCACATGTATAAAAATTGCGGTTTTTATCCAACGCAATCATAGGTTTCAACGTAGTTTTTAATTTAGACTCATATATATATTGTTTTTTTGTTTTGGGAGGTGGTTGTTGGGTTTTTTTATCATTATTTATGGGTTTTATTTCTACCTTTAAGTTGATCCCTCTCCTTCTTTAGACCAGTAATATGTAAAAAGCAGATCTTGAGTTTGTCTTCGTAAAATTTTGATTTATATCTTATATGTTCCTAATAAAATAAAATACGACGACTTCAGATACATAGCCAATAAGTATAAAGAAAATATATGACAAGAACAATTAAATTATCAATACTTATATATGATTATTTGTACACACCATTTAACCGATATTTAATTCATATGTTTAGTCTTTAGCTCATCTTGTTTGAATATTAAATTGTAATCAAATTTCTGTTTGTTACATCAAATCGTACTCATGAATTGCTTAGAACGACGCGGAATAATTTGAATTTGAAAGGTTCATGACTTTCTATTCTATCTAACTAGAAAGAAAGTCTATGTTTGAAATTAATTAGTTTAAAGTGTATTAGAATATAAAAAAAAGAAGATGTGGTATGATTGCCAATGAGACAAAAAATAGAATATAAATTACCAAAAGCTGTGCCCGTTCTTCTTTCATATTCTCGATTCTGATTTCTCCATCTCCAATTTCACCTAAGAAAAAAATAATCGTGTTACCACAGCAACTGCATGAGTATGTTCGTGACTTTCAAGATCGGGTATAGATAGCTATAGATTGCTGATCTATATCGTTTGCTTCCAAATTTTTTGTCAAAAGAGTAGTCTACATGATGAAGATAATTCCAAGAACACGTGTTGTCTTGAAGGAGTTCATCTTTTTCCCAACGATGTGTTTAATTGTTACCTTCATACTAGTATTTTTAAAAAAATGGGCTTCAGAAAAATAATTTCTCTCCATCAGATAGGCCTCGAAACAAGAAACTAATAATTTAAAGGCCTATTGAAAAAACAACAACTTCGGAGCCAATATTTGAGTTACTCAATACTGCTGATTATGGATTTTAAGAAAAATTTATAACCTTATTATGAAAACAATTTAATGTAAAATTAAATCAACTCAAACCTACAATACGTCGGCAAGTGTTTTATTTTAATGAAGAACGCACAGAAAGATCTGAAATATTGATTTACTATATTGTTCATTTCCATATTTACCAAAATTATTAATGCAATAGCCTATAACTTTCTCATTCGGGAAATTTTACACCCGCCAAAAAAATTGTAAAACATATAAATGTATCCGTAAACAGATATACCTTGAAGACCGGATATTTTCTCCTTTAATAGTTGTACGTCGACAGATAGTTCTCGTATGACATCCTCTTGTCTCTGTATCTCTAGATGTAAATCCATCTTCCCATCCTTCATGTTATTAATGTTGTTCTTAGACTTAATCAGCATATCTGAAATGTTACTTAAATTGTTTGATAGTATTCTGAACTGAGACTTTATTCAAAATCCATACATTGTCAATAGCAAATCCAGTGTTGAAAACAGAGGGGCGTAATTATCGTGAAAAATAGGGAGTGTGGCGAATAAAAGCTCATTTTATAAACGATTAAATTCCGGAAAGAAGTGTTTTCAGAAGTGTAATTATCGGAATTAGTTTTAAAGATTTTTTGGCCAAAAAAATCCTATAAGGAGTTCGAACCCGTCCAAATCCACCACTGACTTCAATCACAATATGAATTCTCCATTTTACTAAATCGACAGAGTTTTAAATTTGAATTAACAAAACTGATGTAAAGTTTTGAATACCTGAAAGGTATATAGATATATAGAGAGATCATAATAATTTCCGCACACATTATATTGTGACGAGAAAAAGATACAAAACAGTGGCGTATCCAGAAATTTTCACAAGTGGGGGCCCACTGGCTGCCTGAGAGGGGGCCCGATTTCGTCACGCTTCAGTGATTCCCTATATAAGCAACCAATTTTTTTCTAAAAAAGGGGGGGGGCGGGCACCCTGCCCCCCCTAAATCCGCCTCTGCAAAATACATGTACATACAAAATATACCTTCGGCTCTGTCTAGTTTTCTATTTGCTTGCTCTAATTCAGATGCCATTCTCTGAGAGTGAGCTTGAAACCTGCATAGTTCTAGCTCGACTGTCTGTTTTTCTTTGTACGTCTGTTTTAGCTCATCTGCCAGTGAGCTTTGTTCTTTTCGTCCCTCAATAAGCTGGCGCTTTAAATCCTCGTCGAATTCTGTAAGTGTATGCAAAATTTACATATTCAATTAATTGTAAAGAGTATTCATTATAAACATTTAATGGCACTTTATTTGTTTTTGCTTTTTACTTTCTCGTTAGTTTGTTGTTTGGTTTTGTTCTACAGAGGGAAGGTATATATTTCTTATTTTATATCTTTTATCGACTTTGTTATGTTGCTTGGTTGTTTGGTTGTTTATTGTTTGTTTTTGGAAATTAACGATTTTAAGAAGAAGAAAAAAACACAAAAACCTTGACACCTCACGGTACCATATATTTCACATTCGTCTAAATTCAGTTGAAACTAGCAACATGTACTAGTATATGATGCTTGAATACCTAAATGTAAAAAAAATGAAAAAAGATCAGTTTGGTATTGGTAGACTTGAACATGACAAAAATCAAATATGCAACATATTTGCACAACCAGGATAGTTTTTTTTTTTCTTTTTTTTCAACGTAACAATATCTTTATTTGCTGTAAGAATTTACTAAGTTTACAGCTTTTAACTTCGAATCCCTCATGTCAGCTTACCTAATAGTTAAGGGAAGCACTATTTGGTAAGATATTATTTCTTCATAATATTAGTTGCAAGTGGTTCTCCTGAGAGTCACAAGTCGTACTTAGTTAATTGTTTGTGACATCCGGAAGTATTTGTAAGTGTATTTCAATGTCAAACAGTGTCCTAATACATTGGACCATCAAACAACACTACAGAATATTAGATTTTTGAGTGGCACATATGCGCCTCGCTGGCACCCATCGCAATGTGCCACTTCTTAAGTCATTATCAACATTTACTCATCTGAAATCACAAGTCTGTGGCTTTACTTGCATACTAGTAATACATACAATAACAAATTTTTTTGAGGTATACATTTTAATTTTATTTTTCTACCTTTTCTAAAATCGCTTATATAAACCAGGTCAGCTATTTTGCTTGTTAAATCAGCTATGCATTTATTTGTTACACCAAGCTCCTCTTGTGCTCCTTTTCTGTCATCTGTCAGCGTGGTTATTTTACTACTGAGGACATCTTGTTTCTCTGTTGAAAAAAATCTCAATCAGTAAAATTTTCGGGTTTAGATAAGAAAATCTGTTTTAGGGCAATTCTGCATTCTTTCAATGTCGATACAAAATTCTTTTTCATATAGGTAAGACCTAGTTCTATAGTGAGATAAATGTATATGAATTAATATCGGTGCCGTTGAAGTTTATTTTTCAAAAGAGTAAGTTTTTTTGGTATATATAATGGAATGATTATTATCCTCCGCCTGTTATCTTTGTCGTTAAAGAATTATTCTTGAAAACTGTTATTTTTTTTATATATTTTTTTTGAAGTTGTGATAAATTTACAAAATTAAATGAAATATGTTTTAACAACTACTGTATTACAGATGAAAACAGTCGTTTTCTCTCGGATTTTCTTTAATAAATGCCTTCTTTTTCATATACGTTATGATTGGTTATTATCATTTTTGAAACGTTGTTTCATTTTTGTTTTTAGTTCAAAATTTTCCATTTGTATTTTTTGTTGTTTTCGTCTTGTAAAGGTCGTTGACAATTTACCGTTACAACGCCTCACTGGATTTAAGGGAGCCTTTGCATATAGTCCTATAACATATGACCTCGGAGGCATTATTTACTATTTCTGATATTTGTTGTTTTTTACTATCAATGTGCCACCGCATTAAAAAAAAAATAAAAAAATATCAATATAAAAACGTTAAAAAAATGAATAAGAATGCGAAGTCATATGTTATAGGACTAACTACCATATCAAGTTGCAACAACGGTTGTCTTTTTTTTTCCCTTTTTTAGTTGCCACCAAGGTTGTCTTTTTTTTTTTTTTTTTTTTTTTAAATATTATTTTGTTTGAGAAATTAAACATGTTTTGATATTATTTCAAATTTTAACCAGTTCAAAGGGAGGTTGGATTCTTGCAGTCAGTGCTTTTGTGTATTATTGAATTTACAATTTGGTAGTCCATAAATACAACACATTTTTGCTTCGTACATAATAATAAAACGAATTAAAACAGTGTTAAATACTTAGTTAAACAATCATACCATTCTTGTTATTTTTTAGATATTGAATTTTTATTGAATGAGTCTATTCTATCCATTTTGCTTGACAAATTCATTCTCCACCGGCATTGTGAAATTATCGTTTCCTCCATGCGCAATGTCTCAGTAAATACCCAAAATAGTAATTTATTATTTGCATTTATTTGCATGTATCAAATGCAAAAAAATAAATATTTATTATTTTCATTATTTTAACTTTTCATTTTTTTTTTAAGTTGAACAAACCTAGAATATTTTTGATAATTTTCTTCTTTTCGCTTGGTCGACGTTTCAGACTAAACCATTTTCTTTTTCCTGGTGTATCCCCTACGTGACTATCTAAAAAACATACATGTTTCAACAATTTACTATAAATTTAAATGAGTATACATGAAATCGAAATACAAAAAAGAAGATGTGGTATGATTGCCAATGTGACAACTCTCCACAAGAGACCAAATGACACAGAAATAAACAACTATAGGTCACCGTACGGCATTCAACAATGAGCAAAGACAATACCGCATAGTAGATGAAATCTACCGGGATTATCTTTCTAATAAATTCAAAATTAAACTGAAATCTGCACAGTGTATTCTTGTAGCCTAAGAATATTTGTGCACGGCAGCGACTCTGGTCTTCCCTTATATATACAGACAGTATAATTATGTAACTCGTTGAACATATTTTGGGGAAAGACTCTGATCTACCATAAAACAGACACTATGGTGTTATACAAATAGCATAATTAATTAAAAGCGGTTCCCGATCGCGTATCTCTTCCAAAAAAAGAGGACATGTCTGTATTTGACCCTTTTAGAATAAGGCGAATCTTGCTATGGCATAGCCTGAAAACGTTGTCTTGAATTACAAAAAAATTTAAAAAATACGGTTACAGTGCCTCGGTCACAATTTATATAATCGTAACAATACTAACCATCAAAGGAGGCCATGTCTGTATAATGTTCGTCGTTTACTCAATGAAGACTTGGGTGACGTAACTATTCGGCGGGACGACGTCAATGTCCAAATGGTACACTTTCTCCAGCATGTGGTTACTGCTGTTGTATTATTTATCAAAACGGCTCCCATACAACAACAACAACAACAAAAAAAACTATCTCAGATTTGCTGACCGGATAATATAATGTCTGTATTGCATGGTCAGTTTTTTAAAAGACCTTTTTGCAATTTACATTTATATATTATACATGTACACATGGTACAGTACACAAGGTTTTTCTCGCTAGTTTAAATTTTCAAATTTGTATCGCATGGAATGATTTTTTATCAGTATTATTTCCCGGTACTTTTAATATGATGCAACAACGACGATCGAATGCTTCAAACGCATCTATTCTCAATTGTACAAATTACGTCAGACTTTACAAAATCCTCCAGAATATAATACTTATCGATTCATGAATTAATCTGCAGAATTATTTTATTCAAGCAGAGATAGAGTTATAGCCAAATTATCAGAGGCAACATATACATTCCTCGAAATGGTCAGTTTACGGAAAAGTTGGCGTATTTCACAAATCAATCAATCAATCAATCAATCAATCAATCAATCAATCAATCAATCAATCAATCAATCAATCAATCAATCAATCAATCAATCAATCAATCAATCAATCAATCAAATCAATCAAAGGTGATTATCATCGGATAAAAATTTACAAAACATGTTATATAACAATGCTATATTTTTTTAATAGATATATGTCTGTAGTAAAAATCAGAGAAATGGATAAAACCAGAGGCGATTAAAATTGAGCAGGAAATAAAACGACCTAAAAGTAAAGATCCTTTTTTGAGATCGGGATCGTTTCAACTAATTTAACTTCAAGGGACATAACACTGCTGGGAAAGGAAACAGCTGCAAAGTTTTCATCGTCAAAACCTTCGATAACAAGCACTTTGCTTTTACTTTTTTAGGGTTTTACTTAATCGTGAATATTAAAATTGGTAATATATGGGTATGTATATTATTTAATCCTTATGACAATACATAATAAATAAGCCAGACGAGAAAAAGAAAAAAAGGGGGAGGGTACGTGTTTCTACAATTTTGTCTAGGGTACACATGGTACACATCATAATAAACCTGGAGAACAGTGTTAAATTCTTATAATTCTCAACTCAAACTTTTAAATTTATTATTGACAATTGTTTTATTTGCACCTATTACAGTCAAATCTGCAGATGATAAGTTGTAACTAAGGAATTATAACTGCCTAGCTAATTCTAACATTATATGTCAAATATTACAATCTGATCCTAGTCCAAATAATTATGACGTCTTGAAAGGCTATTGTAATTTTTTTCTTTGATACCTTACGTCAAAGTCCTTTTTCGGGACGTCAGGATCAGATGTTTTTAAGCTCAAGATTTTGGGATTGATCCTTTTGGGATGCGGGAATTCTTTTTTCGAATTTCGGTATGTCAGGATTAAAAAATTTTAAATTGGGGACCTCAGGTTTCAAGTTTTTAAGCCTGGGATTTGCAGATCAGGACCCCTCCAACTCCCCCTCTCTATTATAATGCAAAATATTCATGATAAACAAATCAGTCCTTTCTGCTTTTATTTTGTTGAAAAGTTCCATAAAAGGAACTTTCATGATTTTATGTTACATGTATTGTCTTCTGCAACTAAATGACAAGATGATGTCAATAAGAAAAGATAATTTTCACTCTTGTTTAATAATTTGCTGACAATACAAATTATCACAACACTTCAAAATACATTCACATTTCTCACTTCACAAAATTGTAAAAATATTCTATTAAAATAATTTACTTTTTATTTATTCAGTGACAGTAACATGAAATAAAGAATATGACTAAGAGAATCCTGGTAGTTGGTTTGGCATGTGTTGATATCATCAGTGTCGTCCAAGATTATCCAGAGGAAGATAGCGATCAAAGGTACAGGTACACTGTATACATCATATGAACTGTGGTGGTATTATCTCATATAGCAATCAATCCATGTCTCTTAACTATTGATTATAAAAAAAGAAGATGTATGATTGCCAATGAGACAACTGTCCACAAGAGACCAAAATGACACAGACATTAGCAACTATAGGTCACCGTACGGCCTTCAACAATGAGCAAAGCCCATACCACATAGTCAGCTATAAAAGGCCCTGATAAGACAATGTAAAACAATTCTAACGAGAAAACTAACAGCCTAATTTATATAAAAAAAATGAACGAAAAACAAATATATTTTTCATTATTATTCATTGGATACCAATTTTCATGGATTTTGTGGTCACCCACCAAAGACGAATTCTAATGTTCAATGTATTGAAAAATTTCAATAAGAATGTATGCAGACTTTGGCAAAACCATGAAATCAAATCATGTTTGCCTTAATCCACAAAATTTGGTAACAACAAAAAGAAGCGAATCCACAGTAATTTTATGTAAACAATTACCATTTTTGAAGTTCATGTTCATATGTGTAGTAGACTTAAGTTTTTATGGATGTATTTAAAACACTTATTGACAAGGCTTTTTAGTTTGATGCCAATATATATATATATAGACCCCCTAAAGCATTTGACAGATATTTTACCTTTATTACTAAATAAGTACATGCAATTTAACATGAAATCATGATCAAAGTACATTGTCACATTCATGTAATATATAGTCCTGACTAAAAAAGAACCAAATCAGTTAGATCCTTATTCAAAGAATATGCTGTATATGTTTTAATTTATGTTAGTTTAAACACATTCTGCATATATTGTTTTTAGTTAAACACTTTAAAAAAATTTGGTGTTTACATATATAGGAGTGTCGTAATGGGGTTAAATTCATGAGGAATCAGGAATCACGGTTATAATTCTTGCCAAATGAAGTTACATGTAACAGTAATTTTTAGTGCACGAAGATAAAATGTAAACCTTTTTAAACGATAAAAAATTGACTGATTTTGACAAATCACATTATTTTTTTCTTCAAAAATAACCGTAACTATAATTATTTGAGACCTCTGCCGTTTCACGATAAATTATTTTGACGAATCAGGGTAAAAATGTAACCAATATGACGCTAACACTAACTAAAAAATGACTGTTTGACGCCTGACAGTAAAGGGCATTTCTACCCTCCTTTGGATGCCCACAATATCCACAAAAATTAGTAGTACTTGGAAACATTGCTTATATGTATCATTTATATGTTATAACTTTTAAACAAAAAGAGAAGAACATGTAAAAAAAAAAGCTGTTTTCAAACATGATTGAACAATTTAAATTAGTATAAAATAACTTCAACTGGTGTTTTGTGAAAACAATTTTAGATCTTTAACCCACATTCAATACAAAACATTAGGTCAATATAAGGGCCTAATTATAATTCACATAGTTCTTCCAGTTTAAAATCTGATGTTTGTCAAATAAGATTAATTCTTTACATTTTTTCAGAGCACTTGATTATTATTGGCAAAGGGGAGGTAATGCTGCCAATACAAGCTGTGTTCTCTCCCTTCTTGGAGCCAGGTCAGAGTTCCTTGGTACATTTGCTACAGACAGAGAGGCAGAGTAAGTCAGGTACTACTCTATGTATAAATGGTTGAGAAATATTTACCAAGTTATAAAAACTCAATTTCTTAATGTAATGTTAACTGTATTCCTAAATAGAAAGTGGAAGTTTAATAAGTGTTGTATAATTATTACTTTGGTATTACTAAGAATTTTAAATCGACTGTTTTTAAGTTTGTATTTTATAGAGTTCCTGATGAAACTCTGAGAAAGAATAACATTTTTGCAACACTATATATATTTATTTGAAATAAATTAGTTCTCCATATAAAAATAAGAAGATGTGGTATGGTTGTCAATGATATTATTATCCACCAAAGTTCAAATGAAGTGGGTGTAAGCAATTATAGGCAACCATACAACCTTCAACAATGAGAAAAACTTGTAAGTCTCTTTTATACAAAAAAACATTTACTTACATAAGGAGTTTTCTTTGAGAGCTGGAAACCTATCAGTTAAAGATTTAATTAAATTCTAAATGATCTGGAAATTTTCTTATGGCATGAACATATATTTGTATTTAGATTAATTTTTTCTTTTTTTATTCTATTTGATTTCTTATAAATAATTTATGTATATCATTACAGATTTCTGAAAGAAGTATTTCAAAAGTATAATGTAGTTACAGAAAATTGTGTTACTAATACAGATAATGTCAAAACACCAACATCCATTGTCATAACCAACAGCAAGAATGGATCTAGGACTATACTGCATCATGGCAAGTATGTAATCCTGTAATTTGTTTTTCTTGTTTTGCCACTCCATTTTATGTAAAATTATGTAAAAATATACAAATTTCAGTAATCGAAGTCAAATTTTAGTAGCAATGGGTTATTGGGACCTCTGAATTTCTATCTCTATATAAATGTTTTTGTAAGATTAAGATTTTTCAATGGTTTAACATGATCTATTTGGTTTATTTTTGTGAGATCTTCTAGTGAAAAAAAATGAAAAAGTGGATTTGTTAACTTCAAGATTTATACCATTTTGAATTTCAGGGTTTATTTAATTTGACATGATGCTAAAGTTAATCGTTTATAATTATTAGAGCACTTTAGCTACAGAGTTTGACTTTTAAGAAACTTTATCTTGTATGAATTGATTTTCCAAAGTCTATGGGTAATTTTAACATCAAATGTACATACAACAGCAAACAAACAGTAATATAAAAAAAGATAGAACTCCATTTCACACCTTCCCACTTACAGTTTAAAGGAACAGCTCTAATTGATCATATGACAAAATCAGAATAATTGTTCTGTTTTGAATGTTTTATTTATGTCCATGGTATATATCAAATTTAAACTCTTAAATTTCAATAAATCATTTCAGAAATTGGCCAGAAATAAAACCTGAACATTTTAAAAAGCTAGATTTGACTCAGTATAAATGGATTCACTTTGAGGTTAGTGTATTTACTTTGTATAGATTAAAGGAGATGTACAGTAATATTGACTGAGACAGCTACTAAACAATGCAAAAACTCAAAAAAAATCTTGATGTGAAATTGCCGTTGTTGAAATACCTTTACAAAATGTACAATATGGCAAGCTCTTAATTACCATGCTCTAGAATATTTTGAAAAATTGATAAATTTAAACAAAGAATATCAAAGACTGCCATGGTTACAAAATTCCTGAAAGGAATTTTAATGAAGATGAAGACAATTTATGACAAGTTGCAGTGTTCTCCTTTTTTCACTAAGGTAAGGTGGGTGTTTTGAAAAAAAACACTTGCAACCGGGTGATTTTTTAAAGGCAGTGCTTTAAGGCCTGACTTTTAAGTCATGAGGTTCATCTTTTCATACGCAATCTATGCAGGGGGTCTTTTGGCCAGAAATAGATCCGGAAATGTTCGAATTTCTCCTCTTCTTTTTATGGTATAATATGGTTTTTGTTTCTTTCATTTACATTGGGGACTAAAGAAACGATCAGTGTGTATTGTTCGTTTTATAGAACTTGTTATTAGTGTGTATTTTGCATTATAAGCAGTCAACCTGACTACAAACTATCATTATGTGTATTCCGTGTGGAAAGAGGTCGGGTAAATTTCGAGTGTTATCTGACATCTAAAGATTCTTTAATTAGTTCAGACGTTGATATAACAATGAAAAGTCGACTGAACATGATTAATATTGCATCTTCTATAATTCAAAGCGGAATTCGGTTTATGAACGAGAAACCGTAAAGCGTTTTCAATTTCGGTTCTAGTTATGTATGTTATCTACGTATTATCCTGGTTCCCGGTACTACGTTCCGGGTATTAGCTATTTGATATATGTGATGTGTAACATTACGATCGGGTACCAGCCAATCTACGTGTGTATGTGTACATGATTTCCCGCCAAAATGACCGATTTACAGCTAAAAAAATAGTCCATAAACGTTCCGTATAATGATATGCAAATTCATAATTAATCGTAACTTTTTTTTTATCTTTGTATAATAAATATAACAAAATGGATTCCACAAAATTGAAAATAGCATTATTTTACGAGGATTTCTCATATTTTTCTCACTTCCGGGCGCAGTAATACGTATGTTTTGAAGAAGCTCGTAGAATTTGACAAAGTGAATTGAGAAGGAAACGGATAGATTTACGTCCTTGCTATCAGGTAAAACAATTTAAATGTACAGAACAAACACATTTACTTCACACAAATAGTACAGGCTTAAAAGCTTTTTATTGTCTTACACGACTGTAGTCTTAGTGTTTAAACGACGGCGGTGACCTACAAGGTACGGGTCATACTGGGTCAAGTCTAAATATGTAAACATATTCACGTGCTATTAGGTAGAAAGCATCGTAATGCAATATCTACAATTTCTCCTCCTTTACAGTTGGAAAGCAAGTCCTTCGATACGGCCGTTGTCGTCAAGCTCTATCAGCAACAATAGCAGGGGGAATTAATTAGGTGGCGCTACAGTCGTCCGTAACGTCAAAAAGTCCGCCAAATCTATCGGCTAAAAGATTGACGTTTAAAGTATTTTTTGCAACTTGTCATGCTTTTATTATAATTAAATTTAAAAATTTGTAGGTTTTGTGACCAATATAATTTATTTACGACATACAAACATTACAAAAAATAGCTTGTTATTGCTATTCCTTTTTCCTGTCCGTCCTAAAAAAAATAGCCATCTTTTTTGTTCGCCAAAAAAAACGATTTTTCCTAATTTGACGTTTGCGTATCCAAATACAGAAAAGAACGGTTATAATCTTAAATGAAACCGTGAAACCTATTTCAAATTTATACACTTTTTTGAAGCCATCATTTTTTACTTTTATACATCAATTTTAGTGACCACCAGCCATGTCAATTTGTATCTGGTTTTAGCTACGTTTCAACTTCAAAACAGTGAAGTTTAGCTTCTTTTCATTGTACCTGTTTCAAAGTGCTCTAACATACTGATTTTATTAAAGACATGAATGAAATTTTGATTAAAAATTGTGGATTTTCACAATTCCATACGATACTTGTATTTTAAAGTAACTAAAACCCCTTTTGATCCCCTACACAAATTGACGGTGACATTGTTTTCTTTTTTCAACATACGTCATGTAACGTTTATAACAAAATATGTGTCAGGGTCATGTGCATAGTAAAAATTTACACATTGGAAAAGTGAAACAACAAACAAAGATCTTCTTTATTGCGTTTAAAGCTAAACGTCTTGGAAAATTCTGACAGATCTGACAAACTATTGATAGCCTAGCTACTGTATGGATGGACAAAAGCACAAAAATAGCAATAGAAAATGCATTGCAAAGAAAATTCTGTAGGAAAAAAACATATGAAAAAAGAAAATAAAGGTCAGTTAATAAAATCTTGCTTATATTATTATCTCTTTACTTAGTAAGCTATATTTCCATTCTCAATTTTATAGTAATAAGAGCAAAAACTAGCTTATCAAGCCAAGTCAGCCAAACAAGAAGTTTATTCAGAGATGTGTTCTTACAAAATTGAATTTATTCAATTGGCAAATTCTTGTCAAATTTAAGCATCTTTGATCAATATTGAAGTAAAATGCACAAAATTTGTCCCACCAGTTTCATTTAATTTCCTATTACTAGTATTCAGATAAAGTATATATACAATACTTTGTTTATAAATATGTAATTATTTAAAGAAGCTGATACAGCAACCTGTTCAAGAGAAGAAGCCCCATTTTTTCCAAAAAGTTTACTTTCATAATCTATAAAATACCCTGAGAAATAAGACAAAGGGCTACTGTGCAAGCTAATCTAATAGTTTAATTTTACAATAATAATGATTCTGAAATTCAAAATTGTGTCACTTTCACTTATAATTTAAAGCATATATTTTTTTTACAAAATTTCTGTCAATACTTTTGGTATAAAACTTATAAATCCCTTTTTTGTATTTTACTGTTCAACTAAGAAACATAGGCTTGAGTTTAAAGGCTCTCTTAATTTGAAGAAATTTGTTGAGACTCTTGGTCAAACTTTATAGAATATAAAATATATATGATCAGTACTATTTATTTAATAATTATATCAATTTCAGAAAGATTATTGAAATTGTATAAACTATGTTTTATTGCATTAAATATAATCAGAAGTGTTTAAAAAAATTCTGCATGTAGTATATCTCATCCGCCAGATCTAATTTCTTTCAATATAGCTAGGTTATTAATTTTACATGTAGGTGTCATTATCCACATTTCTGAATTGGTTTTTTTTACTGCAGTAATATTTTGTCTTTTAATATTTACATTTAGTCCTTCTCTGAAAAATAGGGGGAAGTATCTCTTCTTTATATTATCATAACATAGTTATAAATCGAGTTTCGTTTATTTTCTTTCTAATTTTTGTAAGGTAAACTCCTTTTTTAATTTTTATGCATTTTGCTGGGTCTTTATTTTTGACTGGTGATATTAAGGGGAGATAACCACTTGCACAAATCGGCATAAAAACCACCGCTTCGGTTTGAAATCAATTTGACGTTTGCGTATCCAACATTCTATTGCCGAGATATTCATATCGAGTGTTTGTCTTAATGAGATGCTTTATTAAATTTAAATTCAGCCCATCATTTTTAGTTTCCTCGTAAATATTTAGATTTTTCGTTCAGGAGACTTGACAATTTTCACCCAAACTCCAAGTTTGCAGATAAAATAAAGAATAAAGGACTTTGATTTGATGTGTGAGCTTTGACGAGAATAAACTATGGATATTCAAGATTAGTTAGGTCAATAAGTTTTTATTACAACAATAGTATTCAGTGAGTTAAAATAAGGTTTGTCTCATCCGTTTTTTTACTGAATTTTCACGGTCACGTGACTCTATTGTTGCTGATAAACTTGGGGTCAAACCGTGACCTGCTTTCCAACTGTTTATACATCGTTTAACCAGATATATTTCTCCTTTATACATCGTTTAACCAGATATATTTCTCTTTCAAATACACTTAAACACGGATTGTATGTACGTATCTTTTCTAGTGTTTTCTTGTCCTTATAATTTAAAGTTCATTTGTTGATGTTTAAATATTTTTGAACGACTGAACACAGGAGTGAATGAATGCAACAATTATATATACTGAAGACTTGGGCTGTACAATGATAGTGTACGTATATCATACTGATAATTATTCTAGCAGTAATTATGTTAATTTAGGATGTAATGACAGGAATTCATGAGTTATGCCTCAGGCTTTCTGAAAAAATATCAATGACAATGTAAACAGGAACAAAACATGGACATGAATGATGCTCTCTTCTATGTTATAGTTATTTAGGTATGTGTGTTGCACAAGTTTAAAAAAAAACTTAAGTTATAAAACTTTTTTTCAGGGCACAAACCCACTTTAAAGAGACTTGTCTACTGCCATACCCATCCTATTTTCATGCACCATTTGCAAGCAAGAGACTGAATGGTTTGCAAAATTAAAAATCAGGACGGTGTCCAATTAAAACAAAAGAACTAAATTGGATGAATATTGTAGGAGAAATCTAGAGGAAAGTTTTGATTTGTGAAATTGGTTTTCCTGAAAAGTCATTCATCCTAGCCTGCAGAAAGGAACTATAACTGTCCACCACCAACTGACGAGCTAATGTTGAGCTTCACATATGGAATTACTCAAATACCATCAAGGTCTATGTTTTCAGCACAGATTTCACAAGTTATGACAAAGCTGTGCTTTTTTAGCTCACCTGGCCCGAAGGGCCAAGTGAGCTTTTCCCATCACTTTGCGTCCGGCGTCCGTCGTCCTGCGTCCGTCGTCGTCCTGCGTCCGTCGTCGTCCGTCGTCGTTAACTTTTACAAAAATCTTCTCCTCTGAAACTACTAAGCCAAATTTAATCAAACTTGGCCACAATCATCATTGGGGTATCTAGTTTAAAAAATGTGTCCGGTGACCCCGCCAACCAACCAAGATGGCCACCATGGCTAAAAATAGAGCATAGGGGTAAAATGCAGTTTTTGGCTTATAACTCAAAAACCAAAGCATTTAGAGCAAATCTGACATGGGGTAAAATTGTTTATCAGGTCAAGATCTATCTGCCCAGAAATTTTCAGATGAATCGGACAACCCGTTGATGGGTTGCTGCCCCTGAATTGGTAATTTTATGGAAATTTTGCTGTTTTTGGTTATTATCTTGAATGAATATTATTATAGATAAAGATAAACTGTAAACAGCAATAATGTTCAGCAAAGTAAGATTTACAAATAAGTCAACATGACCGAAATGGTCAGTTGACCCCTTAAGGAGTTATTGCCCTTTATAGTCAATTTTTAACCATTTTTCGTAAATCTTAGTAATCTTTTACAAAAATCTTCTCCTCTGAAACTACTGGGCTAAATTTATCCAAACTTGGCCACAATCATCTTTGGGGTATGTAGTTTAAAAAATGTGTCCGGTGACCCGGCCATCCAACCAAGATGGCTGCCACGGCTAAATATAGGACATAGGGGTAAAATGCAGTTTTTGGCTTATAACTCAAAAATCAAAGCATTTAGAGCAAATCTGACATGGGGTAAAATTGTTTATCAGGTCAAGATCTATCTGCCCAGAAATTTTCAGATGAATCGGACAACCCGTTGATGGGTTGCTGCCCTGAATTGGTAATTTTATGGAAATTTTGCTGTTTTTGGTTATTATCTTGAATATTATTATAGATAGAGATAAACTGTAAACAGCAATAATGTTCAGCAAAGTAAGATTTACAAATAAGTCAACATGACCGAAATGGTCAGTTGACCCCTTAAGAAGTTATTGCCCTTTATAGTCAATTTTTAACCATTTTTCGTAAATCTTAGTGATCTTTTACAAAAATCTTCTCCTCTGAAACTACTGGGCTAAATTAATCCAAACTTGGCCACAATCATCTTTGGGGTATGTAGTTTATAAAATGTGTCCGGTGACCCGGCCATCCAACCAAGATGGCTGCCACGGCTAAATATAGGACATAGGGGTAAAATGCAGTTTTTGGCTAATAACTCAAAAATCAAAGCATTTAGAGCAAATCTGACGGAGTGAAATTGTTTATCATGTCAAGATCTATCTGCCCTGAAATTTTCAGATGGATCCGACAACCGGTTGTTGGGTTGCTGCCCCATAATTGGTAATTTTAAGAAAATTTTGACGTTTTTTGTTATTATCTTGAATATTATTATAGATAGAGATAAACTGTAAACAGCAATAATGTACAGCAAAGTAAGACCTAAAGATAAGTCAAACATGACAAAAATGGTCAGTTGACCCCCTAAGGAGTTATTGTCCTTTATAGTCAATTTTTAACAATTTTCATAAAATTTGTAAATTTTTACTAACATTTTCCACTGAAACTACTGGGCCAAGATCATTATAGATAGAGATAATTGTAAGGAGCAAGAATGTTCAGTAAAGTAAGATGTACAAACACATCACCATCACCTAAACACAATTTTGTCATGAATCCATCTGCTTCCTTTGTTTAATATTCACACATACCAAGGTGAGCGACACAGGCTCTTTAGAGCCTCTAGTTTTATACCTGTTAAAGAGTTGTATACTAAATTTTATTTTCTTATCAATAAATATATATTGTGTCATTTAAGAATTTGTATTTTGCCAAAAGATGCATACTAGTGAATGAAAGTGGTGCAGTTCATTTTGCTTTGGTATATAGAATTGAATTACAATTGTTCATGTTATTGGAATGCTTATAAAAATAAGGAGATGTGGTACAATGTATATGATATTTAGTGAGTTTATCAAGCAAAAGTGAATAAGAAATAGGTATAAGCAGTTACAGGTACTACTGTACAATCTCAAACAATGAGAAAAACTCATACCGTAAAGAGAATTTCATATTTACAAGTAAGTTTTGTTTTTGTGTTGAATAATTTTCTTCTATTGTTTTAATTGCAAATATGGGAAGTGGTTAAAATGCTAATGAGACAGCTGTAAATTCTCTCTTATTATAAGTAATAGGATAACTATATTTGGTATGTGCGTACCTTGCAAGGTCCTCTTGCCCGTCAGCAAGTTTTCACTTGACCTCGACCTCATTTCATGGATCAGCGAACAAGGTTAAGTTTTGGTGGTCAAGTCCATATCTGAGATACTATAAGCAATAGGTCTAGTATATTCGGTGTTTATGGAAGCACTGTAAGGTGTACATGTCCAACTGGCAGGTGTCATCTGACCTTGACCTCATTTTCATGGTTTAGTGGTTATAGTTAAGTTTTGTGTTTTGGTCTGTTTTTCTTATACTGTTTGCAATAGGTCTTCTATATTTTGTGTATGGAATGGTTGTAAGGTGTACAGGTCTACCTGGCAGGTGTCATATGACCTTGACCTCATTTTCATGGTTCAGTGGTCAAAGTTAAGTTTTTGAGTTTTGGCCTTGTTTTCTAATACTATATGCAATAGGTCAACTATATTTGGTGTATGGAAATATTTCATGATCTACATGTCAGTCGCACAGGTTTTATTTGACCTTGAGCTCATTTTTTACGGTTCATTGCTCAGTGTTAAGCTTTTGTGTTTTGGTCTGTTTTTCTTAAACTATAAGCAATAAGTCAATTTTATTTGTTGTATGGAAGAATTGTAAGCTGTACATGCCTACCTGGCATGGTTTATCTGACCTTGACCTCATTTTCATGGTTCAAAGGTCAATGTTTAGTTTTCTTGGTTTATGTTAAGATTATGTGACAGTTGTAATAATGCTTTATTATTAGGACTATCAACATAATATCAATGATTAGTAAAGAAGGCGAGACATTTCAGTGTGTGCACCCTTGTTTTTAAAGTGGGGCGAGTTAGTGAAAAAGTGGGGCGATTTGTCATGGATTCCCTTCAAATATATTCTAATGTGGTTTTTGGCTTCTTAGTGCATTAACAAGCTCATAGCCATTGTTGAATTAATTGTTTTCTTTTAAATAGTCGACAAAATTGCTCTTACAAAATTTCCATTTGGGAGCCTCGAGCTCGATGGGGAAAATACTCTGCAAATACTGACAGTTGACAGGTACATGCATATGTATGGTCATCAAAAAAGTTGACATGTTACTATGTACATTTACCATTATGTTACTTGATGTCCTTGCTATACACACAGTACAGAGACTAGTCAATCTTTGTGAACTATATTTTATGGGAGTCATAGAATATGTGTATACAATCAATAATTAAAAATAGTCTATTTATATTGAAAAGGAAAAGTTCTTATATGTCTAAAGAAGAGGGACGAAAGACACCAAAGGGACAGTCAAACTCATAAATTTAAAGCAAACTGACAAGGCCATGGCTAAAAATGCATTTCATGGGAGGCACAGAAAATATACTGTAAACAGTAGACTAGATATAGGTGAACTAGGTACAAAAGAACTCTAAATCTTAAATTCTACAAACCACCTCTGTTCTATGGAAGATAATGATATAACTGGACTAGAAATACACACAACCTGTAATTAACTGCCTTTACAGCGCTTTCGCGCTTTGATTAAAAATATTTTCAACCAGGTTTATTTTTTTTTACTGTGGGTTGGGGTCACAAATAGACAGATAAGTATTGTATTCACATTTGATGGAATTGAACCATTCTTCTGCTATCACTGCTAGCCTTTCATTAAATGATTTGACAAATTAGTTTTGTGCATCTCGGATAGCAGATCATAATGGCTTTTGCAGGACTCCCTCCTGCGAATGCATGGCCTATCGAACCAAGTTTTGTCCTGTTCCTCGCTTTAGTACTGTATTTTTGGCACACAGAACAGTAATATCCTTCTGTGACGATTAGCCATTTAAAGTCCTGTTCATATTTATCACCACCCCTCAAACCTGTCAATGTAATGACTATCCCTTTTATGAGGGGACATTTAAAGAGTAACAAATGAGCACATATTTGTTTCTGACCTTTTTAGTTTTTATCATTATGGACATTTAAAATAATGGGACACACTTTTAGAAAAGTTGTATCAAATAAAACGATTTTCCCCCTTTTAAGTTAAAAAAATCTAAGTTTTTCTTTTTCTTTTCTTCAACAGTAATATGACCCCTTGCCTGAGGGACAGTCCCTCATTGAAGGGATATCCCTCATTTGGGGATTGTTCCCAACCTGTTTATCTTCGCAATCGCCTGTGTGCCTTTTCTGTTGTTTTGATACTTTTTTTCAATTTCAACAATTTCAATTCAACTATCCATTTTATTTGACTTATATGGCTTAGAATTTTCCTTATCACCATCGTCATCTGCCTTTCCATTTCCAAGAAAACATTGAAATTTGATGATCCGCCATTTTTGTCAATGAAAACAAATCTGCGAGGCGCGATTTAGTATTTAAAGGAGTATGTTCGATAAGGTCCTAAAATGGCCCCCTTTTTTAGCGTAAATTTCAAAATCGGATTTATCTACCAATATCACGATAAATTATAGCTAATACATTGACTAGCTAGGATATAAACCATTTTGTTGAAAATTTTACGTTTCTGCGTTTCATTATGACGTCACAAGTTGTACTCATATTGATTTTTCACGAAAAAATCAATGAAAATGGGTAAATTTCCATAGATTATTGGACAGGAAACATAGAGCGCATACGTCGACAACAAAGATCTTTTAAAATAATGTTTGTGAAGACATTTCACATGTCTTATTTGAATCTTAAGCTTGTCGACGCCTGCGCTCTATGTTTCCTGGTCCTTTATTTGGTTGAAATCTAGCTGATTTTGTCAAATTTCACCAAAACCCTTATCTTGACCTTTTTTGGATGTAAAAATCAACGTGTTAGAATTAAACTTTGACAAAAACAGTTCTGTTCAACATTCTAACATGTTTTTAAGGCAACTTAAAACGTTTATTGTCTTGTAACTGTGAACTTTATAATTGGGGCCAAATATGGCCCATACCGAACTTACTCCTTTTTACGGTGCGGAACCGAAAAAAATCCGGAATTTGAAAAAAATGCAGACCACCTCCTAAAATGGAAAGGTGGTCGGCTTTGAAAAGAAGGTGGTCGGCACACCCGGCTTAAATCCCGAATGGAAAACACTGCAGTTGCCTGACTTAGGACGCCCACATGAACATGAAACAGCTTTATAACAACCCAGCTACAGAGTTAGAGGGTACACTGGTTTACCTATGTTCATCCCTCACTCTGTAACCATATTTGATCATATTTACACATGTCAGTTGCATTTTTCTCAACAAGTTTATTAAATGTTGGTGTGACTGATTGAGTTGCTACAAACATTTAATAATATGTAGAATGTAATTATCAGCAAGGGCAATAACTAACTTTTAATTATGATTTAAGATTATATTTGGATTGCAGAAATCCAGTTTTGATTGCAAAATGCTGAAGTGTCTAAATATGAGGTGATACATGTAGTTGTGATTGTAAATAATTTTAATTTAAAAAAAATTGTTTAAGGGGAGACCATCATGTGATGACATTAAAGACATGTTATTGTGGATAGATGAATACAATAAAACTGTTGATAAAGATGCAAGGATTCGCACATCATTGGAGATCGAAAAGACCACTAGAATTGGTTTAGGTAATATGAAAACTCTGTTTTTGTCATAATGTAACAGAAAGCATGTTGGTCAGAGTAAATTTGTATATGACACTAAAAAGACACTACAAAAAAGGGTGATGTTTTGAAGAGGGTGGTAAAGGGAGGTTCTGAACACGGAAACACTTGAAATAAAAATCGCAAAAACGTAGCACGAAAAATAAAAATCAGGAAAAACGAAGCACGATAAATAAGATCGTAAATATAAAGGAAACATTAGTACCAGAAGTTATATCCACTCGTTCTTGTAGATCATGCAGCCATTAGTAATGAACATGAAGACCTTGCGGTCACCTTTTAGCATCCGCTACTTGCATCTTACTTGATAAAAAATTGAATTCATAGGCTAGCAATTTGATGGACTTCATTAATACCATACATATTGCAAAAGCAAAAGTAGAATGATACCAATATATACATCAATTTCTATAAGTTTACACAAGTTTCAGAAGGTATTATAACACACTGACTTTTAAATCAAATTCGGGACCTGCACGAGAAATTAAGAGCACTGACAAGAAACACGGAAAATAAATAAGGAGAAACAGGAAGCACGCAAATCGAGCCAAACACGAGAAAACAAGAAATAAAACGTTAAAACACGAAAATACGTGAAATAAAAAGGCCGAAAACGTTGCACGAAAATAACCCTTTACCACCCTCTTTGAAAATATTTTCCTGATCAGATGACCATTTTTTGACAGCTAACAGAAAAAAAAAGAAAAAAAAACATAAAGAATTTAACTCCACCTCTAGAAATATTGGTCTTTTGAAGAGCAATTCTTTTTCTTAAGTTTATTTAAGAATTTTGAGGTTTATGCAGAGGTCATAGGGAGTTCAGATTTGTTTTAAAGAAAGAAGGCAGAGGATTATGTGAATTTTCAAGTGATAAGCCCTCCCTTATAAAGTCAAAAGTCCTGTATTAAGCATCAGTGTAAAGGAATGGTACTGGACTTTTTATTTCAAAAATTAAAGATTTCCATAAAAAAAACACAGGCCTCAAATCTTTGTCTCACACTAGTAATGTCTCCTTTAAGCCTTGCACCTTTATTTTAGTATTTTAAATTCATAAGGATACAGATGGTACTGATTCCTGAAGTTTCTTAAACACTGATATTGTCACTAATGCAATTCACTAAAGGGGTTCTGATAATTATTTATAGATGTCAATGAATGAACTGTAATTGTTATGTCCCTCTGACGGAGATCTGGTGACATATTGTTATTGTTCGATTCTTTTGCTTTTCCTTATTATTACTATTCCACACTTTTTTGTCCTAACTATTTCTCAGAAATGTATGGACCAATTATGATGGAACTTATCAATAATATTAACCCCCATGTGCAGATGTGCAATCAGCCGGGGTTGGCATTTCCAAGATGGCCGCTGTTGCCCTGGAAACAGAAAGAATATGAAAAGCTGGAAAGTCTTCCAAATTGAGTGAAACTTTGTGGAAATGTTTTTTTGCATGTGAAGATATGCTGTCCATCTATGGAATTTTCAAATTTGGCCTTGCCGCCGTTGCCATGGAAACAGTATAAATGAAAAAAATGCCAAAATGCTTTAAACTTTCTGAAAATTTGAAAAAAAAGTAGAAAGATATATTGTGATGCATAAAGTTGTATTCAATGTTTTAAAAAAAAATCAAAATGGCTGCTGTTAAGTGGCAATTGGCGGACCAGGATGACATCCACTATTGCTATTACTTTTTGGTTGCAATGAATAACATTGATTTTCCAGTGTAATAAAAATCTATTATAATTTTACATGCTATTTCACTCCTCTGACTTCATACAACAATTGGTGTTTTCAAGACATCAATAACATAGGATCCAAACAAATTGTGAATGCGTAGAACAAAAATAAATAGTTCCTTACATTTTTATGGCCCCGCAATGAAGTTGTCAGTGGTGCCATATAGTTTTACCCTTGTCCGTCATTCCGTCATTCAGTCATTCTTTCATTGCGTCATTCTGTCATTCTGTCATTCCGTCATTTCACAACAAAGCATTATACAGAGTTTTTTTTTAAAAGCCTTCAGATATTGGGCGCTGATTTTTAGTATGTGAGTTAAAACAATGATAAGTTACAAATCAAGTTTAAGTATCACTCCACTCGTCTAATTTTTGACGAAATAACGGGCTTTGGACTTTGATAAATTGTTGAAAATCACAGTTATACGGATATTTTTTCTAAACGCTTTCAGATATTGGGATGATTTTTGGTAGGTGAGTTAACCACAATGAGTTACAGATCAAGTTTAAGCTTCATTCCCCTTTGCTGATTTTTGCCAAAAATTAAGGGTTTACGACTTTGAAATTGTTGAAATTCACAGTTATATGGACTTTTCTTCTATACGCCTTTAGATTTTGTGCTGATTTTTGATATGTGAGACTACCATCATGTGTGTGTCCACATGTGTTATTGAAATTTTTTTGAGACGGGGCCATTCGTTTCGTTTTGACACCTCTAGTCTACATTGCAATGTAATAAAAAGAATAACTAATAAAAGAATTAAAAAAAGCGAAAAATAACCAACTTGTAACCGAACAACACTGATAATTAGGTGCTACACCCATTTGTGAATTAATGTGTTGTTGGGTCAATTGTTGAATATCTTTGTCTATTTGAATTCTTTGATAAGTTATTCTATAATAATTAATTTTTGTCTTTTTATTTTTTTGTTAGATAACCTGTTTGATACAGCAGACACAATATTTGTAAGCAAGGATTATGTTAAGAGTAGAGGTTATAAAACTAAAGAAGAAGGGGTCCAGAAATTGTATGCCAAGTGCAGAGAAGGGTAAGATATGATTACTGTTTTTCAGGTTTCTGCAAATAGATACTGTAAGTTATTAGATCTGAGCAACAGTATGAAGCTCTATGTTTAGGGAGCACAGGGAACTAGTTTAAATGGGATTTATTTAGAATAGTGTAGCTGATATTTTGAAATATTGATTTGAAGAATATCTGATAATTGTTTTATATGATTTTTTATGTATTTCCATGATATCTTTTTTATTATCTCCAAACTTTTATGCATGTTACTAGTGTGTATGCTTTGTTATCAATGTGCATGTTTTGAATGCTTTGTTTTTAATAAGAGGATATAAATGCTCAATAGAGCTTAGGTTTTCAGTATACTGATATTTATCTATATATAAAGCTTTTGAGCTTTGAACCTCTGTTAAGAAATTGTTTTAAAATGTCTTGTAAACCATATTCATATCATGTTTTACATGTATGTATAATGCAAGGTTTAACAAAGACAAAAAATAGTAGCACCCTAACCTAACCGTTTCTTATTGTCTTTTATTTGTATATCTGGTTAGTTTTAAATTGTATCTTAACTATTTTAGGTCTGAAATTATTTGCCCCTGGGGTGAAGAAGGAGCAGTTGCTGTTGGAACAGATGGAATGTTACATTCTTCTCCAGCTTTTCCTCCAAAACTTTCACAAGGACAGAATATGGAAACTTTAGCAGCTGGTGATACATTTAATGCTGCCTTTATTTTGTCAAGGTCAAAAGGTCAACGTTTAAATGAAGCTCTGACATTTGGTTGCCAAGTGGCTGGTGCTAAATGTGGAATGAAGGGTATTGATGGGTTAGATACATTTAAATCATGATGAAAGGCTGAATATATGTTAAAATATGTGTAAATGATAATTGAATAAAGTTTTTGAAGGTTTAATCAATTACTTGAAAAAAGCTTATTCAGGTGAAGTTATAGTTGAAAAAAATATGTGAATGTATTTGATAAACTTTATTGCTTTTTTTAAAAAGAAAAAAAGTAAAACATTGTTAACGTTACACATAAAGATGTTTTCTAACAATAATGAAGAGGAATTTACATATACACAGATGTTTGTAATCTTCCATATAATTATATATTATGATGCAAAATAGATTTGTATGGCCCCGCAACAAAGTTGACGGTGCCATTTAGTTTTGCCCTTGTTATGATATGATAATAAATACAACTCTTAAAATGAATAATTTGTCCAGATCATCCCTTATAAAGCTGCATTCCCATCAGAGATAATAAAAGCATTGAAAATCATGATATTAAGGTTGTCTTTTAATCCGTGCCTTGTATAAAAGCTAAGATAAACTCACTTTGAAGCATGGGGTCTACTTTATTTTGGGAATATTTATTATAAAGAAAATGTAATACTAACATTTGGGAAGAATCATTATTTGAGAGAGTATTTTATTACATTGCTTCTTTAATCAAAATTACTTGCAATTTAGTGAATTCTTTATGATGAAACTATTTTCAGGAATAAATATCAGTCAATCTATCTTTCTATCACAAAGAAACCAGTTTTATGCAAAATGAGTGAAACGGTTGAATGTAACCAGGTTAAAAAAAAATTTAAATAAAAGTACATGATAAATTCTATCTAGAAAATGATGAACTTTATGAAACATCAATTAAAGTTTACTACTGATTAAAGCTCTCAAGAATTATATTAAAATACATGTTATTAAAAGAAAAATTGTTTATTTAATTGGAGGGTTTCTTATCGTCGAGTTGCAAGTTGCGAGTTAAGAAAGTCGAGTTGCGAGTTAAGCAAGTCGAGTTTCGAGTTACAAAAGTCGAGTTGCGAGTTACGAAAGTCGAGTTGCGAGTTACGAAAGTCGAGTTGCGAGTTACGAAAGTCGAGTTGCGAGTTACAAAAGTCGATTTGCGAGTTACAAAAGTCGAGTTGCGAGTTACGAAAGTCGAGTTGCGAGTTACGAAAGTCGAGTTGCGAGTTACAAAAGTCGAGTTGCGAGTTAGGAAAGTCGAGTTGCGAGTTAGGAAAGTCGAGTTGCGAGTTACGAAAGTCGAGTTGCGAGTTACAAAAGTCGAGTTGCGAGTTAAGAAAGTCGAGTTGCGAGTTAAGAAAGTCGAGTTGCGAGTTACAAAAGTCGAGATGCGAGTTACAAAAGTCGAGTTGCGAGTTAAGAAAGTCGAGTTGCGAGTTAAAAAAATATTGTTTACACCGAATTTTCAGGTTTGATTCACATTTGATAAACAAAACATGCATGCACCTGAACTTAGTTATTCCCGTGATTGTGGGATTTGAAACAGTTTATGTGATACTTATTTATTAGAGTCTAATATAAGTTAAGTTCTGGAAGCATTTAAAAAAAATAATGTATCCTTAAAATGGACGAGATCGATCTTATTTAATTCAATGCGTTTACACTACAACAAAAAAAGAACCGATCTGACCCACAGGCGCTTGGGTCTATGATACAGATTTTTTTTTTTTTTTTTATTAAAATATTCAATTTTTTATATTTATAATACATATCTATCACTTTTGTGCATGTCTCACCTAGTTTCGAGTGATTTAAATGACCCAGAGAAAAAACCCAATTTTACTATCCATACTAAGAAAAATTTGTTTCTTAGTATGGATAGTAAAATTTGGTTTTTTCTCTGGGTCGTTTAAATCACTCGAAACTAGGTGAGACATGCACAGAAGTGATAGATATGTATTATAAATATAGAAAATTGAATATTTTAATAAAAAAAAAAAAAAAAAAAAAAATCTGTATCATAGACCCAATCGCCTTTGATCTGACCATAAATTACCTTTCGTAAACAAATAATCCTAAAAATAGAATAGTAAAGGAAATTCTGCATCTCGCGCAAACTATAACACATTGCAAAATCATTGAGAAAATAGTTTGCTCATTGGAATTTCGTATGGACTTATTAATCATTATTTTGGATCGTACATCACAAGTCATTAAACAAAGATATGTGTGTAAACTATATATCTATCGCTAAATAACGAACGGCCAATGCGTTTGAAGATGAGGATTTGCAGCAAACAAATAGAACTTATTGATTTAGAAGATGATAAAAAAATAGCCGAATCTATGTTTACTTTTCGTATTCCATCCGGGAAGCACTAATGACAGGACGATTGCCCGGATAGTGACAGGACGGTTGACCGGACATAAGACATAAGACATAAAAAATAATTATTTTTGAGCAAAAAAAGTTGACCGGACGGTATTCACACTCGCCAATATACGCTAAATATATATTCAACTGGTTGACGACAAGTGTTAATATCTCTTTTGTTTTACAATATTTGTCCATGAAACTCAGGAATCTGTGAGATTTATAAATATATTATACGAAAATATAAACTTGATTGCAAAAAAACGTGTTTTTCTCAAAAAAAGTTGACCGGACGGTATTCACCCTCGCCGATATACGCTATATATATATTGAAATGGTCGACGACAAGTGTTAATATCTCTTTTGTTTTACAATATTTGTCCATGAAACTCAGGAACCTGTGAGATTGAATAATATATTACACGAAAATATAAACTTTAAAGTAAAAAAGAAAACAAATCGGCGAGGGTGAATACCGTCCGGTCAACTTTTTTTGCAGATTTGTTTTCTTTTTTACTTTAAAGTTTATATTTTCGTGTAATATATTATTTTTTGGGAAAAAAAAGTGTTTGCTTATATAGTGAATCACTGAAGCGTGACTGGAGCGGGCCCCCTCTTAGGTCAGTCAGTGGGCCCCCACTTATGAAAATTTCTGGATCTGCCACTGACTTTAAAAAAATACGTATGAAATCATGATGTAGCAATAATCATTTTATACTTTCCAATTAAATCTTACCTGTAAATGGCGCAAATATAGTTTTTACAATAGTATCTTTGACAGCTACATTTATAAAATAAAGAATAAAAATGGGGAATGAGTCAAAAAGACAGCAACCAAATCAAAATATACAATTCAACCAAAGGTCATTAGGTCTACAAATTAACACAGCGAAAAATCACACATCTAGAGGGAGCCCTGAGCAGGCCCGAAACACAATATAGATAAATAAAGAATGTAGACGCCATTCTATGCTGCTAAATATAAAGATGAACCAAAATTAAAATGTATACAAGAGCAACAAAGGCTAAAGGTTCCTGAAATTGGTCAGACACAAAAAAGCGGCGTGTTTAAACTGGTTTTATTCACGCCCATCATATCCCCTTCATTTCTAGCCAATGCATAAGACATATATAATTTTAACATCCTCAATTTTGAGTGTCACTGACAAACAATAAATTTTGCGGTCCCTAACGAATATTGCCCGGCTCCGCAGCTGCCCCAAAAAGCCCACTTTAAACGAAATCTGCAGAAGGGGTGTTTTACATATATGAAATATAGTTTAGTTGCTATGTCCCTTTACGTTTAATACGACGGTGCTATGTATGAAATTTAAAAATAATTAAAATGCAAGCCATCTGCTGTAATTCAAAAGGCTATCTGCTTCTTCAGAAAATACTAAACGTAGTGATTATCTAGTCCATTTTATTTTTACAAGAGACTCAGATAGAGTCCAAACCACAAAAATAATCAACAACACTATATACAATTCTATAAGAAATCATCATTCCGAAATGTTATCAGTTACACCAAAAAATTATTTTAGTTCCCACATTTTTACGCAACTCGACTTTTGTAACTCGCAACTCGACTTTTGTAACTCGCAACTCGAATTTTGTAACTCGCAACTCGACTTTCGTAACTCGCAACTCGACTTTCTTAACTCGCAACTCGACTTTTGTAACTCGCAACTCGACTTTCGTAACTCGCAACTCGACTTTCGTAACTCGCAACTCGACTTTTGTAACTCGAAACTCGACTTTCGTAACTCGCAACTCGACTTTTGTAACTCGCAACTCGACTTTTGTAACTCGCAACTCGACTTTCTTAACTTGCAACTCGATTTTCTTAACTCGCAACTCGATACTCGACAACAAGTGAAACTCATTTAATTGTGATAATTGTTACTTCATTTTATGTTAATTATTATGATAATGAGATGTTAAATTAAAGAATCTGAATATGTATAGTTATTTTCTGATTTTGCTTTTAAGATGTCTGCACTCCTTGGACTCCTTGTAGCTTTCATTTTAAACTACTGGCTGCATTTAATGGACCCTGTGGGTATTATCTTACATATGTCTGTGGAGAATCCACCTAAGGATATATTCAATATTGGGTATATATTAGATATATAATCCTTGAACATGACTTATTTTAATGCAAATGTTTGACAAAAGGGACCGTTGTGAGCTTTTGTCCTGAGTTTTCATACATGTACCACATGTACAATTTAGACTGAATTGAGCTTTTGTCCTGGATTTTTATTACTACATGCCCAATTTATACCATAGTGAGCTTTGTCCCGACTGTTCATACCACATGCCCCATTTAGACAATGGGGAGCTTTGCCCTGAATTTTCATACTACCTGCCCAATTTAGACCATAGATGGGCTGACTCATTCTACATGTGTTTAAGTGTAAATTTCATTCCTCTGACTTCATGGTAAAACTAACTGTGAGCAGCAAAAACAAAATCATCAATCCACTTCTTATTGCCTTTTATTTTCCTCAACTGTAAATAAATTATGTAAAATTTTTCCACAAATTATATACCAAAACTCACATTGATAGATCAATTGTCTTTATTGTTTGAATTATTTAAAATGACCTTAGAGTGGTGCTGAGATACATTATCAATCACCCACTAGGGTCAAGGTTCCAGGAATTCATTCCTTGCAGTGCAAATTTCCGAAATTATTATTTTTAAACCCTCATTTTCAGTGGCATGCAGTTTTGCTTCCTTCATCTCGGTTGACCACCTTTTCAGAACCTACAATGTATCTATTGCATTTGTTATTAATTTGTTCTGCTTCATGTTTTGACTATTTACCACTTAACGTAATACAAACCTCGATAAAACTAGTAAACAGTTTAATAGATTCATACTTCTAAGTTATATGTAAAGTTAAAACATCGTTTTGATGTCTTCCGTGCCATGCAAGCCCAAAATTGCTTAACGCTTCAATTGCTGATAGTGAATATGATTCATTTTTATCTGTTCATAATTAAAATTTCTGAAAATCTCGATCTTGCTATAAGTAACTTGCCAGTATTTCTTTGATTATTGACCAAAACCTGTTCCTGTTGTCGTTAGATATGATCACCAATACCACAAACTGTCTTGGACTACAAACACTTATCTGTCAACATCATACTTTATAAAACTACAACAACGCGTTACAGAAAACATGTGCATATCAACCGAAAAGGAAAACCCCTGTTAATTCATAAAATACATGATACTGATTGGTTTAGGTTTGCCATGACATGTCTAGTCTTATAACTCTTTGCTTTTATTGTATTATTTCAAAACTACTTATGACTTTAACATGTTTAAAATCATTTGAAACACTTAGGTTTTTAACCTGTGACAAAGATGACTGTGGCCAAATTTGGTACCACTATTTGTATTTGTAATTTTGGGTTTTCAGTCAATGATTCAACTTTGTAATTGATCTGTCTTCACTGTTTCGACTTTTTGCGTCATTGTAACACATTAACGATTTGCACATGTTTTTGTCATCAGTTTGAAAAAAATAACAAATAGCCTGAAAAATAAACCAACAAAAAAACCACTACCAAAACGTTCTGTCCTTTCCATATTAGTATAAGCCTTCAATAACGAGTTTTCACAATTTTTGTAATTTTGGTACCATTAGACAGAAACTATCAGCAGGAAAATTTTCAGCAAAATAAGTTAACTGAAATCGTCAATCGACTCAATTCAGAGAAATGTCTATCCGCTTATGTATTTTTGACTTTTCCCTTTAGAACTGTACAAAAAGAAATGAACTGAAAACTTGTGCAGCCGTCTTAGATATAATGAAATCAAGTATATTTGAAATAGTTTGTATTCGTTTTTACCACAATAAGATATTTATACACTATAATAGATGCAAACTTTCTCGTAGAATAAAAATAACACATGACTAAAATTAAAAACTAACTCCTCATTGGAGTTATTGTCCTTTAACGACCCTTTTCCCATTTATTGTTTTGTTTTCGACTTCATCACGAAAGATGTAATAGATTGAGATAATAAAAAGAGAGAATTTGTGTATACCAAAACAGTATATATATATAAGAAAACAAACTGAAGGAAATCGTAAACTAATTCCCACTTTAGGTTATTATTATTCACCCATTGACTGGGTGTGAGGGTAATAGCAAGTTTGTTGTCCCTGAGATAACAACTATTGCTCGAGGCAAAGCCGAGAGCAATAGTTGGTATGCGAAGGGACAACAAACTTGCTATTACCCGCACAACCAGTCATTAGGGGTTTTATTATACTGAACAACACAGTCCTTACGTGTTTTTATATACCAAATTAACTAATTTTCTAAAAGTGTACATGTATCATCTGAAATAAAAGAAAAAAATGTCACATAACTTAACATGCACAAGATGAACTATACGTTTTTAGGCAGTTAAGCTGCCTTATGCGAGCACCCTGGATTTGTGTTCTACCCAATAAATTCTGAAATACGTGCCATTGTTATCATCTAGCTGGCTACTATATTATTTATAACTTATTGGACAGTTTTTTCATACTTTTCATTCTGGATTACAAAAAATATGACCAGAAAAACCTTAAATGATCGTCGATTTTCCCAAAAGTTTTGAAGTTGCACATGCAGTACTACCTGTGACTTTATCTTATTAATGGTGGCCATAAAAAATATGTTCACCATGGTGGCCCTATATGTCCATCATCATACCCCCTGTTGCTTTTTTAATACACAAGGTATTAATCAAAAACTAGTCGAGGATTAAAGGAAAATCTTGAATGCATTGAAGTGTTAAAATTATGTAACTTACAGGTCATGTGTCTCAGGTAAAATATACATGTATGTGTTTGCCAAATTTATTAACTGTGATTATGACAAGAAATTCAAAAATTAAATGAAATAATAAAACTAGTTGAACAAAGAGCTTAATAAGAAAAGAATTTGTCTCATGACTATTAGTTTTGATATTATATCTTTTATATAATTTTTAATCAATTTAAGTTATTTTTTATATGTATTAAGTCTATTTTTTGGTAAGTGAAGAATACATGAATATCATTTTCAAATATAACTGCAAACATTTACAATGCCTGCCTTTTTCTATTGAAAAGGTGTTTCTCAAATTAATTTTCTAAAATCAAAATGGTTTATTATTGTAGATAGACTGATCTGCATTCAACATTGTTTAGCATATGTTTAAGATTGTCTTTAAGACTTATGCTAAATAAAATTTAGGCAATTCATTATTTCTCTATTGAATAAAATATAAATATTAAAAATATTCATCACAGCAAAATTTGATAGTATTTTTATTGTCAAATGATATTTTAAACATGATCCATGTTTTAGGGTTTAAGCATTTCTTTTACTTTTTGTTCTTGGGTAAGAGCAAAGGTTTGTATAGTCTTACTATACAAATCCTTGGGTAAGAGACAATATTATGAGAAGGTAAATGATTTTCAAATAGATTATCTCAAAGTTGTTTTGTTAATTTACAATCAAGGAAGGAGTGTTCTTCATTGACCAACAAGAGAGGGGGAGGACAGGGGTAAGGGAGACAGGGAGAAAGGGGGTAGGAGAAAGGAGAAAGGGGGTGGGAGAAAGGATAAAGGGGGTAGGAGAAAGGAGAGGAAGGCTGGGAGAAAGGAGAAAAAGTTGGAGAAAGGAGAAAAAATAAAATATCTCTCCTTTTAAATTTTTTTCTAATATTTCAAGAAAAAATATCTCAAAAGGAGATGTTTTATTCTAATGGGAGAAAGGAGAACGGGGGTAGGAGAAAGGAGAAGAGGGGTGGGAGAAGGGAGAAGGGTACCCCTGTCCTCCCCCTCACAAGAGGCACAGTTTACACATTCTATCCTTTCTAGGAATTTTATATTGTCCACTATTTTCTATTTCTAAATTATGACCAATAATTCTCTACCTATTGACACAATCAAGTTTACAGTTTTTATCATAAGTTTTTATTCTTAGATTTTTCTTTAAATTCATTTTTTATCAAGGACTTTAAAAGTCTAATAATGATTCATTCAAGTCCCTGCAATTGTTAACTTTATTTAAAAGGCCTAGGTTGAGTGAAATATTCTTTGCAAATGTATACCAAGAATATGTATCATGCCAGTCCAGCACTTTTGACAATATAATACACCGAAAAAAAATATGATTTAATTAATAGACCATAAAAGTGTCACCATCTTTAGAAGTGCACTTTATTTTTTCTGGAGAAAAAATTTGACAAAAATTAACCAAACTGAAGATAACATATTTGATAAGTTTCAAGACAATTTCCATGATTTCTTTAAATAATTTCTTTTCAGTCATGCTTCAATGATTCCCTATATAATCAACCAAATTTTTCCCACGAAAGGGGGGCCCGGCCCCCCAGGCCCCCCCTGGATCCGCCTATGCGAGGTCTGCGACCTTCCACTTTTGCAGTCGGACTTACTACTTGGTTACTAGCTACGCCCGACATGCCCGACGGACCTTGAAAGAAATAAAAAATTAACTTTGCAAACATTTTTACCAAAGTTTCCTAATAAACGATCTCAAACTTATTTTCATCATTACTATTCATGGCAGCGATGTTCAATTTGTTCAATCGCTAGCTTTATACAGAAAATCGCCGACAAATGATGTGTAAATCCGAGTAAAATCGTATCTCACTGTCTGTCAAAAACAACATCGACAAAAAATGGCTGTCGCGAGAAGACAATTACAATATCGGAACCGATTCCGGAAGCGGATAAGGGTAATCCCGGGTTTTGGATATCAACTGAAAAAATCCAGACAGGTGACAAAATACATCTATGCATGGTAAATAAATATAAACACTAGAATTGAAAACCAACAGATATATGTAAAAGAAAGAAAAAGCAGAAAATATTTTGTACACCAATTTTAATGTCAAAATCCATTACAACGTGACATCTTGGAACAGTTTATCTAACAATATATATGTTCCTCAAGTCGAAGGTGATGGTTCGATGTTGGAATGTTCACCAGAAGATATGAGTACATCTACATGTATGTTGGATTGGTCAATTGTAGATATTACTGGTACGTAGTCGGATATTTCAATACTTTCCTCCTAAAACATAAAACAACATCAATCAAATATTGCAAAACCACAACTTCGTTTACCATATGAAGCAATGAAAAAGGGAAGGCTACATGTTTATATTTTCCAATAAGTTTCTCGTTCAGCTTTTCGTCATTTCTTTTCATCTGTTGATTGTATATAGATTAAGATATAATTGAAACCAAAAATAATATACCTGTTCAACACTTATGTTATTATTCAAATCGGCTGTGCAGTTATCATCTAACAAAACTTCACATCCTAGTCCTAAGGATTCATTGAATTCACTCAGGAGCAGACCTGTATACGCCATTACCTAAATAATACATTTAGTATATATATATGGGTAACATATCATTATATTTTACAACATATACATGTACAAACAATCAATATTTAGTATTTAACATTATCAACTTGGTATGAAAATTCTACGGATTTGCATGGCATTTGAAAGAGCCATATCAAACAGGCTTAATTTTAAAAATATAATTAAAACTACTACAATTCCCATGGTAAAAAAAACAGATCTTATTGCACTTTTACAGTTACCGATATTGCACTTATATATTTCGGTAAAATATCAATTGCAAAATAGAGTTAAATCTAACAGAACATTTCACATTTATATATTTATATTCAATGGCGATAACGTAACAACTAAGCATGACAGACGGTCCGGCGGCGACAACAATATACCTGAAATTTCAATAAAAAGTACGTATAGTATCCAAAAGATAATGGCTAAATATATATTATCAGCATCACAAAGGGTCCGGTGCCAGGTTTCTTAAACGTCCTAAAGGGTCCGGTTCCAACCATATTGACAATGAATTACGTTTTTCTCCGCTCTGAAGGTTTCCTAAGGATTAATTTGCTCTTGACAACATTTGATGTCAAACCATAACCTGTAAGTTTACTTACTGGATATGGAACTTGAATAGCTTAGAAATAAAAATAAAAAAAAATCACTTTATGCACTCGAACGCATAACATGCGAGTTCATATTCTTTAATTTGTTGAACCCCAACTGAATAACAAGCCTAATCCTTCGATTTTGATCTTGTCAGTTATCATTTTGTTCCGTGTTATAATTCATAAATACCTTACATTGTTCTAAAACGTGACAAATATACTTTTTTCTGAGGAGCGTGAAGTTGACTTACCAATAAAGTGTGAAGTGTCCGTTGCTACTAGCAGCCAGTATCCGTTTCCGCCAGAAGTGGCCGTTATGGTTATGCACCGTGTTCCTGGTAACAGTATAAGTTTTCTTTATCAGTGATAAATGTTGGTAATGCATATTAGATGCTTTTCAAGTTAAACATATTACTGCAATTTCAAGGGGTATTTTTATGCCCCACCTACGATAGTAGAGGGGCATTATGTTTTCTGGTCTGTGCGTCCGTCCGTTCGTTCGTCCGTCTGTCCCGCTTCAGGTTAAAGTTTTTGGTCAAGGTAGGTTTTGATTAAGCTGAAGTCCAATCAACATGAAACTTAGTACACATGTTCCTTATGATATGATCTTTCTTATTTTAAAGTCAAATTAGACTTTTGACCCCAATTTCACGGTCCATTGAACATAGAAAATGAAAGTGTGAGTTTCAGGTTAAAGTTTTTGGTCAAGGTAGTTTTTAATGAAGTTGAAGTCCAATCAACATGAAACTTAGTACGCATGTTCCCTTTGGTATGATCTTTCTAATTTTAATGCCAAATTAGATTTTTTTTCAATTTCACGGTCCATTGAACATTGAAAATGATAGTGCGAGTGGGGCATCCGTGTACTTTGGACACATTCTTGTTTTATTCTCAATTTTGATAGGTCAGTTAAAATAGCGGGAAGTTTCTTATATAAAAAAAAGATCTGGTATGATTGCCAATGAGACAACTATCTATAAGAGACCAAAATGACACAGACATTAACAACAATAGGTCATCGTACACCCTTCAACAATGAGCAAAGCCCATACCGCATAGTCAGATATAAAAGGCCCCGATAAGACAATGTAAAACAAGTCAAACGAGAAAACTAACGGCCCTATTTATATAAAAAAAATTAACAAAAAACAAATATGTAACACAAAAACAAACGACAACCACTGAATAACAGGCTCCTGACATGGGACAGGCACAAATAGTGCAACTATATTATATGATACCTGAATGTAAGCAAATCATTTAATATATAGGTGGAGTCCATTGGGCCACTCTACATCCTCCTGTTTGATAACTTTGAAACAGATGAGATCCCCACCCCTCAACCATATACATTCATGTATGAGACTAAATAACTAATTAAATGAAAAATAGGGGAAGTCCCTAGGGTCACCCCATCCCCTCATATTTTAGAACTTGGAAACAGTCGAGATCCCCACCCCTAAACCATATTTATTCATGTATGGGACAATACATATATATATAATCAAATGAAATATAGGGGGAGTCCCTGGGGGTCACCCCACCCCTCCTGTTTGAGAACTTGGTAACGGTCGAGATCCCCACCCCTAAACCATATATCTTCATGTAGGGGACAATATAACAAATCAAATGAAATATGTAGGGGGAGTCCCTGGGGATCACCACACCCCTCATATTTGAGAACTTGGAAACGGTCGAGATCCCCACCCCTAAACCATATATATTCATGTATGGGACAATATAACCAAATCATATGAAATATAGGTGGAGTTCGTGGGGCCACTCTTCCCCTTCCGGTTTGAGAATTTGAAAACGGTTGGGATCCCCAATCTTAAACCATATATATTCATGTACAATGATGTATGGGACAATATTACAAATCAAAGGAATGATAAGGGGGTCCCTATGGTCACTGTAAACCCTCCTGTTTGAGAACTTGGAAACATTCGAGATCCTCAACCCTAAACCATATTTATTAATGTATGGGACAATATAACTTAATCAAATGAAATATAGGGGGATTCCCTGGGGGTCACTCCACCCCTCCTGTTTGAGAACTTGGTAATGGTCAAGATCCCCACCCCTAAACCATATATATTCATGTATGGGACAATATAACAAATTATATGAAATATAGGTGGAGTTCGTGGGGCCTCTCTACCCCTTTCTGTTTGAGAATTTATAACGGTCGAGATCCACAATGATCTGAAATAATATATATTTATGTATGGGACAATATTACAAATCTTATAAGAGGGTCCCAATGGTCACTGTACACCCTCCTGTTCTGTTTAAGAACTTGGAAAAATTCGAGATCATCACCCCTTAACCATATATACTCATGTATAAGACTATATAACAAATCAAATGAAATATAGGGGAATTCCCTGTGGTCACCCTACCCCTCATGTTTAAGAACTTGTATCAGTTGGGATCCCCAACTCTAAATTAAATGAAATATAGGGGGAGTCCCTGCAGTCACCCCACCCCTCCTGATTGAGAAATTGGAAACAGTCCAGATCCCCACCTTTAAATTAAACCATATATATTCATGTATGAGAACTAATCAAATGAAATATAGGGAGAGTCCTTAGGGTCACCCTACCAACTCCTGTTTATAAATTAGAAACAGATGAGATCCCCACCCCTCAACCATATATATTCATGTATTGGACAATATAACATATCAAATGAAATATTATATAGCGGAAGTCACTGGGGTCCCCCACACCCTCCTGTTTGAAAACTTGATAACGGTCGAGATCCCCACTCATAAACCATATATATTCATGTATGGGACAATATAAAAATCAAATGAAAAATAGGGGTAGTCCCTAGGGTCACCCCACACCCTCTTGTGTGTGTTTTGAGAACTTGTAAAAGATTGAGATACCAACGCCTAAACCATATTCATTCCTGTTTGTCATTTCAAAAAAGATTGAACGACATACAAGGTCAATCTCATAGGCGACACATATGCATATCACTTTGCTAGACCCTAACACCTGTCATTTTATTCCAAACTTAGACATCATGGACTTGGGGTGAACGTGGGAGTCATTTACATTTACTATGGACAGGTCAGTCAGACCTCACCATTGATCCCTGTAGTAGTAAACATTTGTCTGATTTGTGTCTCATAACTTTTGTACTGTACAACACAAGACTAGAAATACTTGTGTTAAATTTTCCGTGCATATGATAAATTTAAGCTAAAGTACACCAAACGCAAATTCACTTTTAGAATAAAACAATAGAACTAGTACGTGGATCTATATATAATTCAGTTAAATGCATTATTGTATAAAAAGTTGACCCAAAACAACAATAAGTTATATTCATTTTCATGTCACGGTTAACGATTTATCAAAGTTAAACGATTTTGAACATTAAAGTCGTTCTACCGAAATTTTATGTAGTATAGATAACGAAAATCAATAGTTAAGGGTGGTCTTTTGAAATTTTGCTTAATACAAACGTTCTTTTTTCATTGATATAAATGAGGTGGAATATAACATTTTAAGTATTAGTGTGATATTAACTTAAAGGAGAATAATGGCACAAAACTTACTTAACTGTCAATTCTGTAAGATATCGTCCAACGTTAGATGGAAGTGTGAGACTTGTGATGTATTTTTCTGTGACTTGTGTAGAATGAATACTCACGCTTTACTTAAAAATTCAGATGAACATGATGTTACAGATTATAACGATATTGATACGCAATACAGTGATAAAGTAAATCTGAAAATCATCCCATGTTCTACACATCCTGAAAATAGCTGTTTAGTTTATTGTCGAAACTGTGACAAATCCCTCTGTCCGTCTTGCTTAATTAATCCGTCCGATCAAGAAGAACTGATAAGGATTTATGATATAAGACGTGAAAGTCTTATAGAGTTGAGGCAACAGGTGGAGAAGGTTTTACCTTTTTTTGAAGAGAAGGCTGCTGAGTTCAAAATTCTTGAATTTAAAACGCTTTCACAGTACAATCAAATTAGTGAAAAAATATCAGAAAGGCAAAGTGAACTGACACAAGAAGCAGAAGAACTTTTCCGGAAATTAGACAGCTCATGGGATCCAAAAACAAATCCACTTACACAAGAGAAAGAAAGGATAAAGGAAATAGAAAAGGATTTGAAACAAAGAAAGATTGAAATTGACTCTGCATTAGAGGCGTCATCGCCCTCTAGTATTTTTACAGTATTTGAAAAGATCAACAAAAAATTGCCAGATCAAATGGCGGTCAATGTCAAAATTCCAAATCTAACTTACATTGAATTAAAATCAAATGATTCTAACTTTGGATCAATAATTCAAGTACCTGAGTTAAAGTTGGTCGATTCATTCCCTATTGCATTGCCTGATATTTCGGCCATTGTTACTATTAATACTGAAATAAGTGTTCTTTACAGTGCGACACTATCTTATTATCAGCATTTTACCATTTCTAATTCCGAAATAGTTACGGGTTTAAGTTACGCAAGTTCCCAAAATAAATGCTGCAACAAGCGTTCGGATACATCATCTCGAGTAGTAGACATGACAGAGTACCGTGGGAACATATTAATTTCTGATAAGTGGTTAGGCGATGAAATAAAGCATATTTGTAATAGTGTCAGTCAAACAAAATTCACATCAATTGGTGACTTATACCCTTGTGGTGTTCATACTAGCAAAGATAAAATGTATGTGGGATACTGCCGCGATCGTGAAAATACTAGATATTCATCTGGAATCATAACACTTAATTTAGATGGGAGAGAAATCAGACGATTTGAATGTAATGCAGGTATGGGCGACACAAGGTTATTTATTATACCTGCAAAGATAACAACAAATATAAACAATGACATTTGCATAATTGATAACGACTCATTCTATTCCAAAAATTATCCAAAAGGTTATAATACGGACAATAAATTTGTACCAAGGACTGGAAGAGTAGTCACTTTAGGAGAATGGGGTCAACCGAAGTGGACATATAAGGGACACCCACTGGTCAACAGCGTAAATAAATTCACACCGCATGACATTGTTACTACGATGCATGGTAATATCCTAATTGCAGACAAAGACTCTAGTGCTATTCATATACTGTCAAAGGAAGGACAATTGATCACGCACTTTTGTCACGAACAGATTGTGCAACCTGTTAGTTTGAATATTGATAAGGCAGGAAAACTATTGATTGGTTGTTCAAGCGATGGAGATGGAGAAAAGCCAAAAGATGATGAAAGTAAAACTTCTTATCTTCATGTCGCTGAGTTTGTTGATGGATATCTGTAAACTATATTTGCTATAGAGGTTTATATGCTTAGGGTATACTAATATATTTTGAGTAATGATATTGAATGAAATACAAATCTATTTCTGACTTGCTATTTAAGAAACAGCCAAATTTCCGTAAATAAAAGGTTTGGTATATGATTCATTTTTCACATCACTTCGTCGTCCTTTGTTGTCGTCTAGCATCTTCCATTCTGTTTTTACAAAAATATTCTTCTAGGCCGAATTTAACTAAACATGGAAACAATTATCATTGAGGTATTAAGTTAAAAAATGTGTCCGACGACCCCGCTTTTCAACCAACATTGCCGATATTATATAGTTATTCCTCCCCATGCCTGTTTTCCCCCCAAGGAAAAAACTGCTATGAAACAATGTGTACCCTTGGGAATTGGCATGGGGGGGGGGGGGGGGGGGGGGGGGGGGGGAAGGGGGAACGGCTATAGTACACCGAAAATGCAAAAAATATATAACATAGATGGTAGAATACAAGTCTAATATCTTGAGAACCAGTGAGATTGGGACAGGATCTACAAATAAGTCAAATACTTGAAATCGTTCGACGACTTCTCATTAGAACGATTGCTCATTTATTACAATTTAATCATATTTTAGTGTGAATGTCTATTATCTTAAAAGTTACAGAAGACTTATAACTACTTATTTGCCACACCTTTTTGGAATTTTGGGTCATCAATGCTCTTTAATTTTATAATTGTTTGGCTTTCTGACTATTTTGATCTGAGCGTCACTGGTGAGTCTTATGTAGATTTCTCTCAATCGATTTATGACTTTCGAACAGCGGTATACTACCGTTACCGTTATTAAACAAAGGATCAGCAAGACAAAATCTTTTTTTGTGCTTCCTATCACAAACACCAATATAGATAGATAAGCTTTTGAAATAGTTATAGTATAACTAATCGCCGTATTTGAATATCAAAAATAAGACAACGCGTGACCGAACGACGCATGGATTAAACGAGTGCGCAGCACGAGTTTAATCCATAGCGGCGTTCGATCACAAGTTGTCTTATTTTTGATATTCAAATACGGCGATTAGTTATTCTTTTTATTACATTGGCAAATGGCTTTTTTTTATGAAATTAATATAGAAAATGTAAGGAACTATAGCTTTTTCCTACGCATTGACAATTTGTTTTGATCCGACGTTATCGACGTCTTGACAACGCCTATTGTTGTATGACGTCAGAGAGTGAAATAACCACGTTTATTTCACATGTGAAATTATCGGTTTTTTATCTAACTGGGAAATCAATGTAATTCATTGCAACCAATGTAATAACAAAATTTATTAGCACATCAAATCAGAAAAAATGATAAGCGAATCAAGATCTACAAATAGGTTAGCAAAGGCCGAAATGCATAGCAAACTCCGTATTTGAGTTTTAACTCTTTAATGACAATTTTAATCATTTTTTTGTGTTTTTGCCTGTTATCATAAGAGATAGAAAATAGAGAAAGGCACTTTAAATAGCAAAGATTATTAGAAAGACACGGTGAATATACAAGTTAAATTTTGTCGAAATCGTTTGTAGAATCTAAATAGGAGTGATTGCCTTTTGTTATGTTTTGGGCAATTACTAACTTGACGCTAGATAGAATCTGTTAACAGATTTTTTTGTCAGGAGTTCTATTTTCGTCCACAAAGGTGGCGAGGGTCCATTGTTGAAGATGGTCATATAACTAGGTGGGAGATATAGGCTTGTTGGAGCCTTTATATTATCTTCATTACGGTATGTCCAGTATGTCTTGGAATGTTACTCAGCTTTAATGAATACGTAATACGACATCACGAGGTAAAGAAAGACAAAAAACCGAATAAAAATATACAATCTCATGAACAATGAAAACAGAAAACATAATCGACACAACACATAAAACTGAAGAAAATAATTTGTAAACTGAACTACGCTATAGACCTGCACTAACTCTTTATCTCGATTAAGAGAGTCTCTCTAATTGTGAAATATGTCTTATTCCTCATCCGGTTATAAATCACATTCCGTAATGTTTTGAAGAAAAAAAAAAGAAGGATGAGAATGTACATACTGTATACGTTATATATTCGTAGGCGTCTGTGAATTAGATATTCAACAAGGGTCGTCAATTCACAAAATGTAGAACATTTTAGTGACAGGTTAATAAACAAGCCAGTTCAAACGAAAATTTGCAAACAATCGATATCGTTGGTATTGTGGGTAATGTATGGTCACCCAGGGCAAAAGTCACGAGATGGTTGACCGTTATGGAATATCCGCTTCAGAAATTATATCGGATATGTTTCAAATGTCGTCACTAAAATCCAGTCCACTTCCCCCCCAATATGATTACCGAAAAAGTCTTACTAACGGGTTTGTACTTATATGAAGAACACAACAGGTGCCACTTGCTAAGCAGGATCTGTTTACCCTTCCGGATTATCTGAGATCATCTCCATTTTTGGTAGGGTTCGTGTTGCACAGTCTTTAGGTTTTTCATGTTGTTTTTATGTGCTATTGTTTGTCTGTTTCTTTCTTTCTTTTTGACATTGCGTTTTCAGTTTATTTTCAACTAATGAGTTTTTACTTTTGTTATCTTTCGTCTTTTTTTCTAATTTTGTTCTCTGACGAATAAATTGATGTTGATTTGGTATTGCATGAGTTAAAAAATTAACATTTTCGCAGACACAATTTAATCGAAGTTTGCAAAATTATTCTCAATGCATGGATTTTTGGATATTCTATAAATGCTGATTTTTACCAAATTATTTCAACTAAGTAATTGGATATTGACAGTTACTTAGCTGGTGATACACACGAGGAAACACCGTTACATTGGTTCAACAAAAATCATCAGATATTTAAAGAAGACACTTTCGTACGCCAGATATGCGTTTCGGCTACTTAAGCTCACCAGTGAGCCTCAAATGAAAATTTTGTATGGTGACGAAGTTCAGGAGCATTCAAACTCAAATATTTTGAGAATTTGTGCCAAATACTGCTAAGATCATGTATGCCTAGGGATAGAAACTCTTCAGTGTTTGGAAGGATTCAACATTTGACAAATCGTAAATTTACCATTGATAAAATTGAGCATCAAAACGGGGAATAACCGGAGCAAATAGCCTATCGATGGTATTCTAACTTGACTTTTACACGATAGGACATGGATTCAGAGAGGAATTGGAGCCCATCATGATAGTGTATATAATTAGTTACGATTGACTTTATTTATTTTTTAATTATATTGAATGACTTTGGAATGATAATGAAATTATATAGGTCTGCTTCACTTCTGCTTCACTTATAATTTCAGTAATATTCTACTGATGTACTTTATATTACTATGAGGATTGTTTTAACGTTAACTATCTTGATTACCCATTAGCCCATTAGGGTCTTGCACGGTTGGCACTATATACTATATTTAAATATACTGGTTTAGGGGGGGGGGGGGGGTATACTGCATATTATTTTATTAATGTTCTTACCTGCGTTATCAAAGTAATAAACAACGATGACCATACACGCCTTCTCTTACTAGGTATGTTTACCTGTAAATTGTCTTAATGTTTTTTTACATGTTTATGTACTTTTATGTAGCTTTGAACATTTTTGATTGGTGAATGATTTTGCCACCTTTAAAAAAATCCCATGTTAGATGTTGCCTACCCATGCCTTGAAGGATTGCGTAGGTTGGAAGGAATATTTTTGGCACCATAAGTAACATATTTGTATTATTAAATGTTTGGGTATAAAAAAGAAGATGTGGTATGATTGCCATTGTGACAACTCTCTACAACAAACCAAACGACACAGAAATTAACAACTACAGGTCAACATACGGCCTTCAACAATGAGCGGTAGGCCACATTAAATAATTTCAACAATTATTGTTCGTCTTTGCAGTTGAGTTTTGAATAAGGAAAAATATTCTGTGGTCTTGAAATTGCAGCATTCCTAGTAAATTGTAAAAAATAGATTTTTCTATGTTTCAACCGCGATATTAAAAACACAGTATCTGAACGAAACCCCGGAATTGAGATTTAAGATAGAAATTATTCATTTTGAATTCGAACTTGTACTTTTTATTATTTTAAATTGTGAACATCGTCAATGTTATTTATCCAAATCATGAATCAACAAAAACCTTGAACTCTATGAAAAATACGGAAAGGATTTTGTGCCAGTGGCTCGGGTTACTGTGGAAGTAGACGTAACTGCTTTGTTTCTGGTATCGTTATGCTACAACTGAAATTCCCCACATTCTTGGAATTACAAGTGGTGAGCATTATTTGTTTTAACGATTTAGTTAGAAAATCAAAATAACCAAGAAATTCATTAAGTAGTCAACAAGTCAAAAAAGAGGCGGAAGAAACCAAAACTCACAAGTGGAGAGAAAGTAACAACGTCATGTCAAGAAACGAAAGACAAATGAAAAGACAAGTTTTTACTTTCACCCAGAATCAGTTCAGATCTAAACTTTTCGACACGACAGGTGAACTTAATTTTCTAGCTGTTTTAAACTTTTCTGTTTGACTAAATCATGATTTGATTTGCCGTAAAATCTTATAAAACATTTGAACCACAGTTGCAAATTTGATTAAAAACGTTTCATGTATCCAAATGCGCCAATTATTTCTGTATATAATAATATCACCGATGATGACTTATCAACTCAAAATATTACACCTAAAACAAAATACTACATTTACAAAAACAAACACAAATGGGTAACAGTTTAGTGAATCAAGTGGCATGTCAAGCTTTAGTCAAGATGAAACTTTCGTTAAAACTCATAAATTTCCAAAGCATTAAGGTAGATCACAAGTATATATTTTTTTGAGACAGAATTTTTTCATAATTTGCCAAAATGAAGATTTTATTATGCTCTTTTCAAAAATTTAATAAAAAGTATGGGTCACCGTGCTATTTTTCAAGCTATGGACCGTTAAAAATTGCCAAAATTTGGTTAGTTTGTTCATGAAAAAACACATTAGTGTGCATAAAAAAAATTCTATGAGATAGAATTTTGAAATAAATTGTGAGAAGAAAGGTTTCATTATATGTTTTAAGAAAATAAAAAGAAAACATGGTGTCACCGAACTTGTTTTCTTGCTACAAGTAAAAATAAAAAATTTCCCTATTAGCCCAGTATAAATTTTGTGCTAAAAGAGTTATTTCCCCTTAAATGGCTCATTTGAAAAAAAAAAAAAATTTATACCAAAAAAATTGATATTTGTTAAAATATTTTGAATAATACGATTAATTAACAATTTGTCTTCAAATAGAAAAAACAGTCTAACCATTGAATTGCAAATCTGTCTCCAAATTTGCAGATTTAGGCAAATAATTAGACCGATTTTGTACTGCGATTGTGCAATCCAAGATGGCGGTTTACCATGAATCTACCTTAAGTCAATATTATGAATAGCCCTCGATGAGGACGAACCAAAAAAGTGGCTTGAAGTTATCCTACAATAATTAAAACTATTCACACCGCCGCTCCGGTACCGCTATTTAATATTGTACCAATTTTTAATCCAGACAAGGTAAGGTGAGTACGCTACCGCTAAAGCGATGCATTGTCATTTTACATGATTCACTTTGATTAGACATAAAAATTAATAAACATATCATTTTTATTTGCGTGTTATTTTCTCTTTTTGATAGACCAACTTTTGGTGCTGAAGGTCAAGAGGCAAACATATGTAATATATATACAATAATGATGAGATTATTGCTATGTGAAGTTTAAACCTTCCGTTGCGCAAAACTGCCACACTGAGGCGTATTGATATCGAAAACGTGCAATCTATAAATTAAACACCAGGTAGCATATTACCTTCTATGACGTCAGGGATCCTACAAAGCATTTCTGTTACTTCATTTTTTTTGTAATAGCAGCAGGATTTTTGAGGAAGCAGAACAAATCACTCTTCAAACGGACAGGCGAAAGATACTAAGCGACATTCAAAAATTATAAGTAAAACCAAGTTGACAATGACATGGTGAAATTTAAAAAAAAAAAAATGACAAAACGAATAACAACAGCACGCAAAACGCAAACATAAATAAAATACTGAGCCACACGAACCTCATCAAAATCCGGGGTTTTCAAATTCTGGTTTAATCCAGACAAGGTAAGGTGAGTACGCTACCACTAAAGCGATGCATTGTCATTTTACATGATTCACTTTGATTAGACATAACATGGCAGATTAAAAGTACAGACTGTTTTAGTACATACACAAAATTGTTCAAATCAAACGTAGTATTTGTGAGTATTATAGGCCAGACACATGATCATTAGTATGATATCTTTAAAGTTCATGCACTAAGAATAATCGTACATTTGTTGTCTTCTCGGTGTCAAGTATAACGTACATAAGTTCTTGCGTAATTCAAATCATTTATTGGGATTGTTAATTTCTTTTGACAATTATGCTGTAACATAGGTCTATGTAATTTAGTACTAAACGTGCTAAAGGGTGAATACTTGTAATGGTAAATATGTGTTTAATCATGTGTCATTCGACGTTTAGTCTGGTCAATTTTTATCATCCCTACCATCCACATATACTTTGTCGAAGTTGAAGTTTATTTTATTTATTCATACTTATAATAATAAGAGTGGACTAATCAAACATCATCGCATCAGATCTGCTGCTTTTGTTAAAATGACAATTTATTATGCCATCATATGCACACAAAATTAAGTACTCGTGTGAATATTGTATTGTTTAAAGTTAAGCGCAAATATTGTTTATTGAATAATAACATATTATTTCTTTCATGCGACAGAATTATGCCGAAAATAGCTAGACATAACATAAATGTGAGCCTCTAAATGTTGATCGATGTTAAAAAAAAATATAATATTCTTCATCATAAAGTTTAAGGAGGCAACTATCTCCTCCAAACTAATTCCTCCGAGTGTGTATAATTTGTGGTAATGCTACGGAAATCATAACTGTTAGCATGATTTTCAGAGGTATGCAGTTTATTTAAAAATTCTATTATTTCAATACAGTCTTGTGAGATGTTATTCAAAAGTGTATAAACAGAAGTTAGAAGACAATAACAATCGAAACCAAGGAGTAAACAAAGACTCAAAAAAATAAAGGACATTTACATGAACAGTTATATATAATAAATAAGAAACAACACGAACTCCACTAAAAACCGGGAGTGAAATCAGGTGCTCCGGAAAGGTAAGCATTTCCTGCACCGTATACGGCACCCATCGTGTTGTTTCTTTGTTCAGTTCGGTGATGATGCTTCCCTGTCCTTTGCTATCATTTTGACCATGCGGAGGTTTTTTACTTCTTCTAGGAAAGTTCAATTGTAATGAATTTAATGCAATTTTCAATTTTGTATTTGTTTGTTTTCCCTTAACAAGCTTCAAATTATTGTAATAAACTTTCAAATCATTTCCTTGTTAATCAACAAAACAATTTTACTACAAAATCAAAGGATTTTGGGTATGCATCTAGTAGAGTTTTTTTCCAATCATTCAGTCTGACTTTTCCTATACTTCATAAAGGAGGTGGGTCATTAAGACCAAACGGGTTTCTATTAACAAAAGAAATATTATAAAGTATATGCAATATTTGCAATTCAGTTAAATAGTTATCAAAAGTGCCAGGTTTATAATTTAGTACGCCAGACGCGCATTGTTAAATTTCTTAAATTGTCGACCAAATATGTTGACTATTTTGCCACTATCATGTCACAGCTATCAAATTTGATCTTGACTTAGTTACTAACAATAAGATCTATTATGATGCATGTTTATCTTCTATACTGATAATCAACAGCAGGTGGATTGTATTTGGATAAGTTCAAAACGTGCATTCTTTCTGCATATAAAGTTTAGTCTCTCATAAATAAAACCAAAAATAAGATATAACATAAATTTGATCTTGGAATAAGTATGGCACAAAACATACGGACATGCCAATTTTGTAAGTTATCGTCTGAAATTAAATGGAATTGTAAGACGTGTGAAGTATTTTTCTGTGACCCATGCAGAATAAATATTCATGCAGTACTTAGAAATTCACACGAACATGATGTTAACGATTATACATATAAGGATACTGTGAACAGTGATACGGTTAATCTAAAATGTATTCCATGTTATACACATCCTGAACATAGCTGTTTAATTTTTTGTCGAAACTGTGACAAATCTCTTTGTTCGTCTTGTTTAGTTAATCCATTCGACCAAGAGGAATTGACAAGGATTTACGATGTAAGGCGTGAAAGTCTTAGAGAGTTAAAGCACCAAATTGAGAAGGTTACCCTTCTTTGAAGAGAAGTGCGCTGAATTCCAGGATCTAGAATCAAATTCCCTATCTCAGTATCATAAGATTAGGCAAACAATTTCCGAGAGGCAAAACGCACTGACCGAGGAAGCTCAAGAACTTTTTAAACAGTTAGACGGTTTTTGGAATCCAGCTGATAACACATTGACACAAGAGAAAGAAAAGTTAACGAAAATAGAAAAGGATTTAAAACAAAGAAAGAATGAACTTGATAATGCATTAAAGGAGTCATCACCATCTAACATTTTCCTCGTATATGAAAAGATCCATAAAGATTTGCCGTCTCAAATGATTTCTTATGTAAAACCTCCTAATCTAACTTACGTTGAATCAAGTTCAAACGATTCTTACTTTGGATCAATTAATCAAGTACCTGAGTTGAGTTTGGTCCACACATTCACTATTGCAATGCCAGATATTTCGGCTGTTACTACCCTTAATGCTGAAACTAGTGTACTTTACAGTGCGAAGACAAATCGTTTCCAGCATTTCACTATTTCGAATTTCGAAATAGTCAAATGTTTAGATTATACCGCTGCAAATAATACGTCAAAGCAATTCAATTCATTAACTCGAGTAGTAGATATGACAGAGTACCGTGGAAACATTTTAATTTCTGATGATTTGCTTGGTGATGAAATAATGCACATTTGCCATAGTGTCAGTCAAACCAAATTCACATCAATCGGTGCCTTAAAACCGTGTGGGGTTCATACAACTAAAAATACCATTCTTGTAGGATATTGTAGTAGTTATCTTCTTCGCAGCAATAAAAAATCTGGAATAATAATACTTGACTCAACTGGAAAGGAAATCCGGCAATTTGAATGTAATGCGACAAATGAGGAGAGGTTATTTACCTTTCCTGCTAAAATCACAACAAATATTAACAATGACATTTGCATTAATGATTACAAGTCATTTTATTTATCTAAAAAACCAATATATAGTATACGTTATACGTATGGACCAAGGAATGGGAGAGTAGTTACCTTAGGAGAATGGGGTCAACCAAAATGGACATACAGTGGCCATGTTGGCATCAACTGTTACGATGAATTCACACCGTATGACATAGAAACAACGATGCATGGTCATATCTTAATTGCGGACAGAGACTCGAGCACCATTCATGTCGTGTCACAGGAGGGAGGGTTTATCACTAAATTTTGTCATGACGATATTGAAAACCCTGATAGTCTTAATATTGACAAAACGGGAAGATTATTGATTGGCTGCTCGAGTGACTGGGATGGTGGCAATCATGAGGCTGATGCTAGACGTTGTAAAACTTCTAAACTTCACGTAGTTGAGTTTGTTTGATATACATCTGTTAATAAATCTGTTGTAGAACATAACTTATTTACAGTATTACCGATTGAACGTCTATTTATAGCATTGCAAACTCATACTTTAATATTTTTTGTCGAGTCTGCAACTTTTTTTGCAGAAAGCTCGGCATAGGGATAGTGATCCGGCGGCGGCGTTAGCTAACTTCTTAAAAGCTTTATATTTTGGAAGGTAGAAGACCTGGATGCTTCATACTTTGTTTATAGGTGCCTCATATTACGAACTTTCCGTCAGTCACATGTTCAATGTCCTTGACCCTATTTTTATGGTTCAGTGACTACTTGAAAAAAAAGTTAAGATTTTTTGTAATGTTAAATTCTCTCTTATTATAAGTAATTGGATAACTATATTTGGTATGTGCGTACCTTGCAAGGTCCTCATGCCCGTCAGACAGTTTTCACTTGACCTTGACCTCATTTCATGGATCAGTGAACAAGGTTAAGTTTTTGTGGTCAAGTCCATATCTCAGATACTATAAGCAATAGGACTAGTATATTCGGTGTATGGAAGGACTGTAAGGTGTACATGTCCAACTGGCAGGTGTCATCTGACCGTGACCTCATTTTCATGGTTCAGTGGTTATAGTTAAGTTTTTGTGTTTTGGTCTGTTTTTTTTGTACTATATGCAATAGGTCTACTATATTTGGTGTATGGAATGATTGTAAGGTGTACATGTCTAGCTGACAGGTGCCATTTGACCTTGACATCATTTTCATGGTTCCGTGGTCAAAGTTAAGTTTTGGTCTATTTTTCTAATACTTTATGCATAAGGTCAACTATATTTGGTGTATGGAAATATTTTATGATCTATATGTCTGTTACGCAGGTTTTATTTGACCTTGACCGCATTTTCACAGTCCATTGCTAAGTGTTAAGTGTTTGTGTTTTGGTCTGTTTTTCTTAATTTATAAGCAATAAGTCAACTATATTTGTTATATTGACGAATTGTTAGCTGTACATGTCTGCCTGGCATGGTTCATCTGACCTTGACCTCATTTTCATGGTTCATTGATCAATGTTTCGTTTTCTTGGTTAATGTTGAGTTTAGGTGACAGATGTAATAAAGCTTTATATTTAGGTCTATTAACATAATATGAATGATTAGTTAAGAAGGCGAGACATTTCAGCGTTTGCACTCTTGTTTTATATCTAGCAACTGTAATCCTATGTATCTTGCTTCATTCATATATACCTTAATAGCTCATTTTATTTATCAATGAACATAATCGTTCATATGAATTCAATTCTAATGCCTTCTCCTACTTTACTCAGTGTTAAGATTTTATGGGCCCAATTTTTTATTTTTATTTCTGTTACTTGATGTAAAAAACTTTGTATACCATGATTGTAATTATCTCTGCTTATAGATTGGTTCAGATAAAACTTAATGTTGAGCTTTGATTCTTCTCTTTTTTGCTAAGTTTTTCTTAATAGAACTAGGGTGAGATTATGTTTTTGATGTGGCTTTTCTCTCTAATGTGTACGTTTCAGCAGCTTATTATCGATAGCCTGTAGGTATACCAACGACATTGTCCCTTTGATAGCAGACATATGTCTATCTGTATCTCTCTTTTTTTTTTATATAAACTATAGTTTATGACCTGGCCAAAGTTTTGTAATGAATTAAATAGCATAAAGGAAAAATCCTGTACTTTTAGTGCAGAATTTAACCAAAGAGAACTTTCTTTAAAATGAGTCTTATTTTAACAACAACGATTGACTTTTTCTAGATCTTTGAGAAATTGACGAGTTTTATGAAAATTTTAGACGGGGTTTCCGTTACAACAAATAAATCAAAAATCCTACAAGGTTCTTTTATACATACAACAATTCAATTTGGAAGTGTGGCTGTATCTGTATAATTATATAAAAAAACGGGATATCACATCCTAATACATCTTCGCTAGCCAAGTGTTACGATCCACTCCCTTTCTCTTCACCCTTGCCGGATTGAGCCAACATTTGTGAAAACAATGTTGCGTCATCTATCGGAAAATTAAAGTCACGCCTATTCCGAACACATTATTCTTGACCAATGGTAGCACTTGAACTCTTCCATTTGGAGGTAAAAACACGGTAGCGTGTAGATTCTACTCACTTGATAAAGCCGGAAACGAAAATATACGTCAACATGCATGCATTTGTGCATGAAACATACACAGGAACTTCTACTAATTGATTAAAAACATTCAAGTTGTCACTTAATTTAGTCGTATGTTTATAGAATATAAAGACTTGTTGCACAAAAAACATGTGGCAATTGTTTACAAACACTTTCTACATTTACACGTGATCATGTTATATCGCTTTTTGATTGGATGCAGCGAGTTTCGACTGCAACCAATAAAAATCCTTACCTTGTGTCTCCGAAATTTTATCTCAATCCGCCAAGGGTGAAGAGAAAGGGAGTGGATCGTAACCCTTGGCTAGCGAAGATGATTCTAATATTTACGGTAATGCTGTTTATAACGCCCTTTAATTTAGACACAACCCATCTTAGCTCATTGTCTCTATGAATGCCTATTCTTGCAGGATTTCAATGTGACACGTCATAAAAGAGGGACTAAAAATACCAAAGGGATAGTCAAACTCATAAATCTAAAACAAACTGACAACCCCATGGTTAAAAATGAAAAGGACAAATAAACAACAGTACACACGACACAACATAGAAAACTGAAGAATAAACAACACGAACCCAACCAAAAAACTAGGGGTGATCTCCGGTAAATAGTCTAATTCGGTAGGTCACACTCATGAAAGGGAAGGGGATTGTAGTTACGACGTAGGGAACATATCCGATGTTATTTGTGAAACGGTTATTCCATAACGGTCAACCAACCCGTGATGGCGTCCGTAAAATTTACGGATGGATGATTTCAACTTCACCATTTGGAACTCTTGGTTTAATAGCTTCCCTGTGTGCAGCAACCCTCTATCAAGAAAATCATGATAGGAAATGCAAGCACGGGAATATCGTATCAATTGGGAGATATATACCCCGTATGCAGGTGCTGCTGGAATGTTGCTACTTAGAAATGGAAAGTTCACAATTGGAAAGCTGAAATCATCTCTTTTGTCGTAAAGTTTTGTTTTCAACCGACCCTCATTGTCATTTTCTAGATGTAAGTCAAGATATGAGGCCGACTTAACTGTATCTGTAGTATCCTTTATCTCTAGCTCGATTGGATAGATGCGTTCCACATAGTCACCAAATTTTGAATTATTTAGTGAAAGAACATCATCTATGTAGCGAAAAGTAGAGTTAAAGGATATTGCAAATCTTTTTATCTTTCTTCCTAAGAAGTTCCTGCATGAAGTCAGCCTAATAATAATAAAGAAACAAGTCGGCAAGTAGAGGGCACAGTTTGTTCCCATTGGAATGCCGACAGTCTGTTGAAAAACACGTCCTCCGAACGTAACAAATATGTTGTCAATCAAGAAATCAAGCATCTTGATAATATCAGTTTCAGAGAATTTTTTGTTCGGATCAGAGTGATCCTCTACAAAGTAGGATTTATCCCTCCCTAAGACAAGATACTTGTATCTACGTTGGCCATTCTTTTTTACGAACCAACTCTTTCAATATGTTATTTTATTTGGAATGTGGAATACTAGTGAAAAGAGTAGAAAAGTCAAATGTTTTAATACTGTAACAAGATGAAAGAAAGTCAGATTGTATGTACTCTAAAAGATCTTTGGAATTTTTAAGTATCCACATCTGATTCACGCCCCCTCTAGAATAGGCAGTTTCACAATAACTTTGAAGCCCGTCTTTGATGGCTAATAAAGTAGATGTTAATAATTTCGAAAGGGGTTTTGTGGAGCACTTGGAAGACCCAGCAATATACCTTGTTTGTAAGGACACTTAGGTAGTTTAGGTATCCAATATAGTGATGGCAGATCCAGTTCTTCATCTTAGGTTGAAATTCCAAAGGAACACAGAACAGACCTATGATTATCGAGGATTTCCTCTTTGGTAAGTGTCGTGAGGGTATATGTTGAGTTTCCAAGTGAATTGTCAATACCTAATTCGTTTATCAAGCAGTTAATGTAATGAGATATCTAAGTATTGTTTTATCAGTACAAATCAATAGACCATTTTCGAGTCTGTCCTTCATCGAAACAAAAACTCGTCAATTGTAAGAGCTTTTATGACGTCATTTACCTGACAGAGGAGGTCGCCTGTAGAACTGCATTATTAACGTTCTCCAAGCGTATTAGTGATAGTCATTGTGCAGAATAAACTAGATATAATGTTTGTTCTATAGGTACTTAATCACAATTCCCAGTGCTGATTGTAAATTAAGAGAAATCAATTTGTCGAATAATTTGTGCAATATAACATCACTGTTTTCCAACCACTCGCTCAACATGGAAACGGAGATGACTATGCCCCCTAAACACGAATGATATTCACTAAAATCAAAGTTTTTGACAGAAATGCATCGAACTCGAAAGTTGTTTATTTTTTGATAAATTATAAAAACATTACTATGTATGTATTGCTGTAGTAACATGAAGCCGTATGATGCTAAAGTAAGTATGTGTACACACATACATCGAGGATAAACTAAACCTTGGCCAACAAGCAATTGAAAACACAGAACATCAACACACAAAAATCAGAAATAATATATTCACTTTCTAAATGATCTTAGGGTGTTAGTCAACTTGATCAGCTCCCCAACGGACTTAGCTGGTCTAATAGAAACTAATTTTGATTTGTAGCCTGTAAATACTTTGTAAGATATGCTGTGCAGCTCTTTTCTGTTGGCAGACACCTTGAAATTATTCTACACTAATTGTACAGGGAAACATTTCATCAAGCATTTCTTGGCTTTTTATGGCAAATAAAAATTTTATGTTTGGTCTAGTTATTGTTGAGTTTAATTATAAGTAATTTTTATATCTTCCATGTATCCATTTTCTGTTTGTCAATAGTTTGAAAAAGGGAAAATTAGGAGATATGGTATCATATCCAATAAAACAACTATCAACTATCAACTCAAGTTCCTAAGAAGTGGATGAAAGTAAGTATAGGCAACCGTACGGCCTTCAACAATGAGAAAGACCTAGACTGGAAAATCAACTATGAAAGACAATGACTTGAAAAAAAAATGAAACAATTCAATTGCGAAAAGTAACTGCCTAATTTATAATAAAACAATTTACGAAAATCAAATATGGAAAATATTCGCTTACAACAACCTTTGATAAACAGACTCCTGACTTGGAACAGACACATTAACATTTTTTTGTTAAAGCATATAAGCATTTTTTTTTACATCTGCCCAACCTGAACTTTTTGTGTGCAAATAGTTTGAAGACCGTACATGTGGCAGACAATTTTGGTCAAATTATTAAAGTTCACAAAAAGATTGTTAAGTACTTGATATACCAGAGCTCCCCCCTACACACACAAGAATAAAGAAAAATAAAGAAAATCGAAAAATTCAAAGGTTTTTTGAAAAGTTACTTTATATTTATGATCATATCACGGATAACGTATGTCAACACAGAAGTGATGAATGCTTGACTGGGAATATCCTCGGAGAGGATACCTGATCTCATCAAAGATAGCAGTCTTACAATTATGTTCCCCCAGACGAATTTTACAAGAAGCATTATAGAAAATAGTTGATACTGGAGCAAAAGAATGTGCTTAAGCAGTGAATTTTAACTATAATGTTCGACTAGAGCACCATGAATTAGTAAATATGTGTAGCGTGAAGTTTGTTGTTTGTGTTCAAACGTATCGTAAAGCCTGGTGTACGTAACTGGAAGACAAATTCATAGTTAACCTCTTTGAGCAAATATAAAAAACCACTAGACTGATACCTTCTCCTTGCCTGAATGTGACTTAATGGACTATATGGTAGCATTTGTTGGCTGTTTGGTATATCGGTTTACAGCCACATCTGGCCAGAATGAGGACATAAAACCCAATGTTATGTTTCGTGAAAGGAGAGAACCACGTCCTCTCTGTGCACCTTATAGAGAAATTGCAGACTCCATAAGTTGCATGGAATTGTTCTCAATCTAATATTTACTAAATATCTTTTCCATTGGACGATAATCAAATGATAATCAAACACCAAGCAATCAGCACAACATTGTACGATTTCACAAAACGTGGTTATTGTGCTATTTGTAAGAACATATCTAACACTTGACTTTGTCATTGTAAGAGATAATAAAAAAATGTGTCATTGTAGCTGCCATAACAATAGATAACGTGAAACTTACTGTCAGATTACAACAAAATGCATGAGTGTGTAGGTAAAAGTAATATCTTTGACTACACAGGCAAATTTCACTCACATCAATTTCACGTGAATTTAAATTCATGTTAAACTCACGTGAAATTCACATCAATTTCACCTCAAACGAGCTTATACGTGAAACTCACGTGAAAACAATTTTTGTGAGTTTCACATGATTCTCATGTGAAACTCATGTGAATTTCACATTAAAATCACGTAAAATTTTTCATGTGAAATTCACATGAATTTTTAAAATAGAGTAATTCAAAAATAACATAAATTTTCAAATTTAATTAAAATCATGAAAAATATCAAATTTTTGGGTTGTAAATTTCACGTGAAATTCATGTGAAAATTTCACATCAGAATCATGTGAATCTCAATTCACGTGAAATTCACATGAAAATTTTCACGTGAGTTTCATGTATAAGCTCGATTGAGGTGAATCTCACGTGAAATTTTTCATGTGAATTTCACGTGAGATTGATGTGAAATTCATGTGAGCTAATTTTGCATGTGTAGCTTGCTTGAAAGATGAGCAGTGAAGTTATTATTAGGTTATGTATACAACCATCCTTTAAGTGTAGACTAGTCCGACAGATAACCGATCTATCTGTCTGTAGGACAAGAGTACTCAGAAAGGATGGTAGTAAACCTTACCTAATAATGACTTCACGGTTCAGCTAGCAACCAATTTAGTCAAAGATATTACCTTTACCTACACACTCAATACATTTTGCAGTAAGTGTTTAAAGAAATATATGTTATTTGTTCAAACTCCTGCATATTGTATGTTGTCAAATTCATTTATTATCTGTCCTATTTTATACTTTCAGTAGATTCGGGTTTGTGAAAAATTTGTTATTGGCCAATTCGTAAAAAAGCTTGGCAATTTTGATTCATTTCTTTTATGACATAAACAATTGATATAAAGTCGTTTTAAGACTTACATTATTGAGAAAATGTCTGTAACATATATGCATTTAAATTCAATTAATATTTAGCCGATACAGTTATAGGTAAAATAATTTATTCATATTAAAACTCTCTCAACTGAAACTATTTATCTCTATTCATCAATAACAGCATAGAATATATGTTTTCCTCTATCAAACATATTTTATTTCTCATTAACTTACAAAGAATATGAATAAGTTTCAAAGACTTTTAAAGTAGTGATCAATGTATATAAACTGCTTTTCATCAATTATCAAAGGCTGTGGTCGTCGTTGATCAGTGTATTTTAAATTATATAATGTTTACTTGTAATGTGCGTTAACAACATTGGTACTTGGTAGTATGATAATATTGGAGATCGACTCGAGGTTTTATAAATACAGCAAATGTATTTTCTGAGGAAAGAGACAATGGTGACGGATTCAAATTAATACGTTTCTGATCTTATAAGGAAATTCTTTTTTCTCGAAAATGTTTTTAGCGATACATCAGTGCTATATTTATAAGAAGAATGGCACAAAACTCATTAAAATGTCAATTTTGCAAGATATCGTTGGAAGTTAAATGGAAGTGCAAAACTTGTGATGTTATTTTCTGTGATTCATGCAGATTAAATATTCATGCTATACTTAAAAATTCACATGAACATGACGTTATGGATTTTAAAGATACCGAAAAAAATTGCAGTGATAATGTTGATCTGAAAAGTATTCCATGTTCTACACATATTGAACATAGCTGTTTAATTTATTGTAGAAATTGTGACAAATCGCTTTGTTCCTCTTGTTTAATCTATCCTTCCGATCAAATAGAACTAACAAGGATTTACCATTTAAGGCGCGAAAGTCTAGATGAATTAAAACAACAGATTGAGAACACTTTACCATTCTTTGAAGCGAAATCTGCAGAGTTTCGAATCCGAGATTCGAAGATGTTATCTCAGCACCGTCAAATTAGTCAAGACATTTCTGACAGGCAGAATGACTTGAACACTACATTGTCAAATGAAGCTCGTGAATTATTACGAAAATTAAACAGATTTTGGAATCCAGATAATAATCCAGTTACACAACAGAAAGAGATATTAGAAACTATAGAAGAAGATTTGAAACAAAGAAGGGATGACCTTGAAGATGCATTAGAGGCATCATCGGCTTCTTCTATATTCCCTGTATTTGAAACGATCAACAAAGATTTACCAGCACAGATAACTGTACAAGCAAAAACTCCTAATCTTATTTACATTGAATCAAGTTCAAATGATTCTTTCTTTGGGTCAATAATTGAAATTCCTACATTTAAGTTGGCACACACATTCGACATTCGATTGCCAGATATCTCGGCCATTGTAACTCTCAATGAGGAAACATGTGTTCTTTACAGTGCGAAAAAGATTTTTTTCCAGCATATATCTATATCTAATCTCAAATTGATAAAATTGATCAGTTATAACGGCAAGACAAAAAGAAATCAAACATTTGATAGATCAACTCGAGTAGTTGACATGACAGCTTATCGTGGAAACATTTTGATTTCTGATGTGTCGATAGGCAACGAAATAATGCATATTTGTCATAGTGTCAGTCAAACAGAATTTACATCAATAGGTAACTTACAACCTTGCGGTGTTCATACTGCCAAAGACACCATTATTGTAGGATATTGTAGTAGTTATCATCGCAAGGATAAATCTGGAATTATGATACTTGACTTAACTGGAAAGGAAATCAGACGTTTTGAATGTACTGCAAAGAATGAGGGAAGATTATTTACATATCCCGCAAAAATCACAACAAATATTAACAATGACATTTGCGTAGTAGACTACCAATCATTTTATTCAGAAAAAAATCCAACATATGGTGAACGTTATACATATGAACCAAGGAATGGGAGAGTAGTTACCTTAGGAGAATGGGGTCAACCAAAATGGACATACAGTGGCAAGTTTTCGGTCAACCGTTACAATAAATTCACACCGCTTGACATAGTTACAACGATGCATGGTTACATCTTAATTGCGGACCGAGACTCTAGCACCATTCATGTAGTGTCAACGAATGGACAGTTTATTACTGAGTTTTCTGACAGCGATATTGTACACCCTAATAGTCTTAATATTGACAAAATGGGGAGATTATTGATTGGCTGCTCGAGTGACTGGGATGGTGGCAATCATGAAGATGACGCAGGACGTTGTCAAACTTCTAAACTTCACGTAGTTGAGTTTGTTTGATAGACATCTGTTGATATATTTGCTGTAGTGACATAATTTGTTTGAGATGTGCAGTCTTACTGATAGCACAGCAATATAACATTGCAAACTCGTATCTTAACCAACTCTTATATCTAGCAACTCTTATCCTATGTATGCTTCTTCATCTATGTATACTTAAGAGTTCCCTTAATTCATCAATGAAAATACTCGTTCATATTGATTATGTTCTTATAGTTGTTTTACAACTATAGTTTTAAAGGAGCACTAGCTACACTTATAAAAAATCTGAAGTATGATTTTTTGTTTGTTTAAAATTATGTGAAATGATAATTCAATTTAAGCAGCCAGTATGGTTTAATTTTGTCAAATTAAGCTAGAAAATTAAACATTAATGATGAACAATTCGACCTCATTAAATCCGTATTCATGTGAACTTCAATTTAACTTCTTTCCTAAACATAGATAGCGCATAAAGTGTGCGTGTGCATGTTCGTTATCTCATGGAAAGGATGTTAAGGATGTTGATACAGATAAAAACGATGATAATCATATATTTTAATCTATAATATGAAATTTAACATACATAAAAAATGCCATTTGCACTAGCTCGCTATTTATCTCTATATTTATATGACCATCGGAGGTCTTCAGAGGTCAACTTGATAGTTAATTAGATGGCATAAAATACACTCGAAACAAATTTAAATGCCCTGAAAATGGTTTTTTCTTACTCTTTTTTAATAATTTGTATAAATGTTTTACTTGGTTATAAGTCAAATGAGAGAATTTAAGTCAAATCGATCTTTTTCGATATTGTGTAAATTTTCTGGTTTATATATAAAAAAGAAGATGTGGTATGATTGCCAATGAGACAACTGTTCACAAGAGACCAAAATGACACAGACATTAAGTAAAACTATAGGTCACCGTACGGCCTTCAACAATGAGCATAGTCAGCTAAAAAAGGCCCCGATAAGACAATGTAAAACAATTCAAACGAGAAAACTAACGGCCTTATATATATAAAAAAATTAACGAAAAACAAATATGTAATGTCGAAATGAGCATCTGGTGCAGAAACATTAATATCGCTTATATTATTATCCCATTGACAACCATTACACATCTTCTTTGATTTTATAGAAAAAACAAACAATATAAAATAATTTGTGAAAATCAAACAAATATCAACCTTTTTTGTACGAGACGTGACACTGATGAAGGGTGAGGTTTACAGAGCCATTCAACTGTGTAGTGGCAAATTAAATCTAGTTGATACTTTATGTATTGTTTTCATGCATGCTCTTATTTTCTTCGTTCCTCCGTAAACTAACCACGCGGAGTAAATATAGACGTGATTGCTGTTCAATGCGTCACATGGATATTTATTAACTGTTGCCAAAAGGAACTTTCATGCCATGGTTCCTACTGGTCATTTTTCTCCTCACGCACACAAGCACTTATACATCCTTGGCTTTCAGGTTTTTAAGGTTAGAGCATTTGTGTTGAATGTCAATAATGGTTGTCTTTAAACACACCAGTGAAGTTTCCCCATAAGATGTAAAAGTAAAGGCTTTTCAGATATGCTTGCATGACCTCCGCAACTAACAATATTATTAATTCATATTTTCTGTAAAAATTAGTGAAATGGCAAATAAGTTTCACTTTTAATTCAAGACATTCTGAAAATGTTGAATCAAAAAATATTTGTGAGGTTTGACAAGCTTTTTTCAAAACTAACGCCTTTTCAGTAGTTCGGATAGTTAAAACTTCTAATGAAGATATTTGATTTAAAAAAACATGTGTTCCACTCGCAATGAGATAAATGGACAACGGTTATATTTGTAACCATTTTCTACCATTTCAAAATTCATTTTACTATAATTGCCATCATTTTCTTATTAAAATTAAAACTAATTATCCCACTTTTAGAAAGTCGTGCCGCGTGGGCGACATCCGTGTTAGAGTTTTAGCTATAAATAAATGTATTTTTGCAACACCATAAACTAGACAATTGCAACTATGACATCATAGTTAACCATATTCAAGTTAGAAAATGTATAGTACTCGGACTCGTTATGGTGTTTCGCGCACATATTGTGTGCTCCGAGTACAAATATTAAGTAAAGATTGTTCTCTTATTCAGAACAAACATTATATAGTGTCATCTAAGTAACCACTTATTGGGTTAAATGTCGAATGACTGTTTATCCCGTATTTACATATATTCATGATGTAACTTTAAAAATATAATAACTTAACCCCTTCCTTGTATAGTTTTGTTATATTCTTTGTATGTTTATCTTGGCATCACTTTTTTCTAAGATTATTATAAAAAATATTAGCTATTACAAGTTTTGTGAAATAATCATATCAAAAACCGTTATACAACACAGTAGCATATGGCTAAGGTTTTTATACGTGAAAAAGTATCTCTAAGCGTGAAGTGATATCAAAAAGATTTGTTGTGGCTGAACATATATATTATATTAGGATGAATATTCATAGTTCCCCTTTTTTATTTTTCAACTGAATGGAGATCGCCATATGGGACGACTGCCGGTATATTTTTATGTCTAGTGACCTATATTTAACTCAACCAAACCGTTATCTACATATTCCATTTTAAGACCTATTTAGCACATAAAGTTAGGTATCAAATGCATGTAATTGACTCAACATCAAAGAATTTCGTCAATTTTACACATTTAATTCAAGCAATACATTCCATTTACATTCTGAACTATAATAATACATCAAATATTGAATTAGTAACTAAACTATATTTATAAATCACAAATGTAGTTTAAGATTCAAAATTTTACACTTTATAAGACGTTTACAAACCTTAACCACTGTTTTTAAAAGCAAAATGGGAATATTTATTCGCCTATCGAGATCGGTGTATAGAATTTTCCAATACATTGAATGCATCTCCGTCATATACTTTATAGAAGCAGCCCGGGAGTAAAAGCATATTCAAATACCATTAGATCGGAATCAAATGACTCGGAAATAAGAAATGTGTGAATGATGCTTCTATTTTGCGAAATGAAGTAATTTGCTAAAGTAACATGTTGATTCTGATATATTTACTCTTCATTTGCTCCAAAACACATTTGTTTTCATTCTCTTTCCAAGGAAGACATTATATACGGATTAACCAAACGAACCTACTACATAAGAATCTATATCAATTTCAATAACATAAATACTTCGTCCAAAATCATTTTTCAAATGTCTATTTGATTAAGAATAAGGGTTGTCAAAGAAATCTAATACTATATTTGATCGTTTTAGTGATTTGATTTTAAGAGACACTAATTTTTTTTTTTGAAATGCGTCAGACTGTTTTCAACAGCCTAGCTAGTTTTCTGAGTCAAACATTGATGAGAAGTTAAAAGAGAAACAATCTGCAACATAGAATATGCATCCACAACATGCACAATTTCCCACAAGACAGTCTGTTATGTTAGCTATTTTAAGAAATGAAAAGGGATTTGTGGTAAAAACCACTTAAAATGGTGCCAGTCGGCTTTAAATTTAGATATCTTACTTGTATAATTAGCATACATGGTTAAACATACTACGTGTGAATGCGTTAGTATGTCTTTTACCAAAACCACCCACTATTTATTATAGTACGCAGTTGTTTTGTTTGTTTAAATAAAGAATGCTCTTTGTTTCTACTTTTCTGATATTCCTGTTTTAAAAAAAATAAGCTACATAGAATAGTTTACTCTCAATACCTAGCTATTTTAATTTGCACGTTTTCCTTCGACCTGTCATAGTTCAATTTTTTTTTTATTATATATATTAATATATATGTATACCAAAATAAAACGTGTTTTTTTTAGTTTGTGTTAATTATGGGTTTGAAATGTTGATACTCCAATTATTGGACCTAAGTTTCGATAAAAGTATTTGATTTGATGTTTCTCAGTCTAGGTTTCTATGTTGTGTTTTGCGTACTTTTATTTGTCTGTTGGTCTTTGGTCTTTTTAGCCATGGCGTTGTTAGTTTATTTTCGACTTAAGATATTGAATGTCCCTTTGGTATCTTTCACCAGTCTTTGACATTTTAGAATTTTTAACATTTACGTTACTTATAAAAAAAAACCTTGCACAGACAAAAGTCATGATCAAGGCTTTTGATTACTTACATCATAATAAGTCGGTAATTTTTACAAAAACATAAGATATAAGGATCAGTACCTATATCATTGCTTGGTATAGTTTTTTTTATTATTTTCTTCAGAATCTGAATTTATGACTAAAATTATTAGCTATGTTGTTAAAACGACTTAGCTAACTCGTTTAAACCACTTATCTAACTGGTTAAAATAACTTAGCTAACTCGTTTAAACAACTTAGCTAACTTGTTTAAACGACTTAGCTAACTTGTTATAACGACTTAGCTAATCTAACTCGTTATAAAAAGTTAGCTAAGTTGTTTAAACGAGTTAGCTACGTTGTTTTAACAAGTTAGCTAATTCGTTTAAACGAGTTAGCTAAGTTGTTTAAACGAGAACGCTAAGTTGTTGGAACGAGTTAGCTAAGTCGTTATAACGAGTTAGCTAAGTTGTTATAACGAGTTAAATTAGCTAAGTGGTTATGACAAGTTAGCTAAGTTTTTTAAACAAGTTAGCTTAGTCGTTTTAACGAGTTAGCTAAGTTGTTTAAACGAGTAAGCTAAGTTGTTTAAACAAGTAAGCTAAGTCGTTAAAACAAGTTAGCCAAGTTGTTATAACAAGATAAATATGCGAAGTCGTTGTAACAACTTAGCTATGTCGTTTAAACAAATTAGCTAAGTTGTTATAACGACTTAGAAATAAAACTCTAGCCTGACACTAACCGGCTTCCGTACAAAAAAGATAAATTGTAAAGCATGAGCTCAGTTAAAACGATTTCATAAATATACCAATATTAAAGTCATATCTTGATAACTACCAATCCGACTCACTTTAATGAAACGCCTGACAGTGTACAGTTAGGATATCAGCCTTTTGAACAACCTGGGTAAATTTGAGAAATTTCTTCTGACGAACGTGCAATTATTATACTGTACATAAAATTATTTCAACGACATCCGATAGTTATAAGTGAATTGCGTTATGTATCATACAGTTATTTGCACCTAATTAAATGTCTATTTAATTTCCGGATTCATGAATTGCTATTTTAGAGCAAAACATTGTAAAGGTTAAAAAGCGATTTGTGAAATTTCTTATTATACTGCTAATATTAAAGTTCATTATAAGTCCACAGTAAAGAAGTGTTTGTATATAACATTTAACAATAAAAGTTACAATATAATTTCAAACCATAAGTAAGTTCTTATGAGATATTTCACAGATTAGATTTTAATACCACTAAGGTAATTATTATTATTTTCTACGTTTACAGTTTTAATTTCTTTTCGTTATACAATGTCTGATTCGTCTTAATGGAAATTGGTTGTCACCCCATGATACCATATCCGTCAAGTACGCCGCTAATCAAAATATGCATGAAAAGACATCTGATCAATTTGTTGTGAATAAATAATAAAAAAGTAGTTCAGGATATTATTTCTCACATTCTGTCAATATTTGCAAAAATGTATCGGAAACATTTTATTAGCAATTAACACAGTAGGAAATACGTTTATATTGTGCTATATATATTGATATCCAAATCTTATAACTGTGGTGAAGGAATATTCGATCTTTCACGAATTAGTTGCATTGATTGACACAAGAAAAACGACTTTGAAAATTTCACTTTTCATGCAAATGAGACTATGTTTAATTGTTTTGTCGATTCTAAAGGAAAACAATTGGTTCATAAGAATCGCGGGAAGTCTTACAAACTAGTACTGTTGTTCTTATTCAGCTATCAAAATATGTTAATTGCGTCGATATGGCATTCTAACAAAAAGTTCAAGTTGACAGATTAATTCTTTGTTTTTAGTATATGAAAAATTTACCAGAAATATAGTGAATAATTATACATCAGAAAGAGAGCAAACTTGAAGGCGTTTGTTTTGTAAAATCGTTTTCTGATTGGTTTAAAAAGTACGGAGACAATCCTAATAACCTTCTAATTTCAAACGAGGTATTCAACAACACAAATATATTCGTGGCCTATATCACGAAGAAAGATCATTCATCAGACGAGCTTCGTCGTGATTAAATTGCAGATATTCACACCAGATTATATGATAAAAACATTAAATAAGACTTGAAAGAAGACATGATATTATCACCTAGTATAAACTACTAGAAAATAATTTTGATTTTAATATAGTATTTTGAGGCTTATGTTTTTGACTCGAGCGTACCCGATGTAGGTGATTCCAGAGATACGTATAAAAAAAGGAGGGATGAAAGAAACCACAGGGACGGTCAAACTCATAAATGTAAAATAAACTGACAACGCCATGGCTAAAAATGAAAAGGAAAAACAGAAAAAATATAGCACACATGACACAACATAGAAAACTAAGGAATAAGCAACAAGAACCCTATATATGTATATGTATGCATTGTTGTGCCTCCTTTGCTGTCCTCTAGTAAACACAGTTAATTTAATTGATTTAAAAAATACTTGCCATTTTTTTTCTCTGTCACTTACAATATATATATATATGAAGGCAACAGTAGTATACCACTGTTCAAAAGTCATTAATCGATTAGGAGAAAACAAATCTGAGTTATAAACTTAAACCGAGGGAAACACATCAATTATAAGAGGAAAACAACGAAATAATTGACACACTGATGTGCAACAAAAAAACAAACGACAATGCAACACTCACAGAAACGAATACAACCAGTTTTATTTCTAACCGAAAGTGATCTGAACCTGAAAAGTTTAACTTATGACGATATTAATGATTATTGGGGTCATATAAAAGATGACTTTTGATCCGGAAGTGAGCCTTTTTTTAATGCAAAGCATTTACTTTCAAAAGAGTAAATCATAATATTTTGCTTTCAGTTTGAATTTAAAAACAGGTCATTTTAAGAAATCTGTTAAACAGGTTGGTCTAATAAATCTATTTATCGTCTGTGGGCCCCATACCGGTGAACACCTGGATAAAAATAACATTTACCTCGATTTCGGTTTATATGCGACACCTGATGCGTGCGAATGAATAACCATTTCTAATAATAGTGTGTTGTTACTGTACATCGGTTATACGGGAAAAACTATACATTTTGTCATTTCCTAATCACGGTACAGTTTAGTTTATTTAATTACCCAAATTCTCCCTATATTTCCCATGCAACTTCTACATATAAAACATAGTTTTATTTCAATTGAGGTCTTTTACGACAGTTATTAAAATAGTTCTTGATTATATGTTGTACAATATAAATCTGGAAACTTTTGTTAAACCATTCAAAGCACCAAATCCCTTTCTGCCCTTCCAATAAACAGTCTTATATCACGATCAGATTGAATAACACAGCACCAGTTCTTAAATAATTTGCAATTCATGCATAAAACAACATTGTGAAACATTGAATGCCATAACCTTGTGTCATTATCTCGTTTGGCCAATATTGACCTGACTTATTGAGTTCGATGTCAAAACAACTTTTTTGTCAATCGCAATTATCACGATGGGACAAGGTGATTTGCATATGATTAATAAGTTTGACATACGGGATATTTCTCAAATCGTAAACAAGTCATTCCCTACTTTTGTGACGATCACAAATGTAATACTTATTTTATAGAAAGATGTGAATCAAACATACCATATATAAAACATCTGAAAGTATTTTTATACCTGTCTTGACTATAAACCGTTTGTTAAAATTTTCTTATATTCCCAAAAAAGAAAGTGTCAATTTCACAGCATGAACATTGAAACATTGAATCAATGTTCATACATTTTTTTACCATTCAATCAAAAAATTATTCTTCTACAAATAGCACTAGTAATTAGTATAATCTTAATGATATTACAAATGAAAAAAAAAGAAAAAACAGAAGAAAGAAAGAAATAAGACTACAATGATCGAAAGGGAAAAGAACAATGACAGCAACTAACACAATATATATATTTTTTTTTTATAGAAATGTAAGATTATGTAGGTATCAACAATTGCAATCAAACGTATACATATATAGCACCCACAAAATGTATAAATAACCTTTAAGATTCACAAAATCACAAAAATGATGAACTCCGAGGAATAGTGTTAAATATCCTAGACTTACTACGCGATTTTGCAACCTGTTGTTCTGCATGTTCCCATATTTGAACAAATGTGTAAAATATTGGCCATACAACAGGGGATATCATTTAACAGTAATGTGTACTGTATACTTTTAATGAACGCGGAAACGTGTGGACGATTCTCGCTATTTGTATAAATGCCTTCTTATATAACAATAGCCATTATCCACATGTAAGATCATTATCCTCATAAACGACTCAGTTGATGAAAAAAGACTTATTTAAATAGATACATTTAATTTGTATTTGATATTTTAAAATGATGTGCGAATAATTAGCAAAATACCATTAACAGGTGCGTGGTAACGGCTAATCACTTCACTATCTGTTTCAGTGTGTACTGTAAACCAACTTAATTTCGCGGATACTTTATTTCGCGTTTTACCCTTACTGGTCAACTTCGCGGCTATTTAATTTCGCGATTTTTTTTCATTTAAATGCCGTAGCTTAATATTGAAAGGTCCAAGTTTTACATATTCGCGACGATTTATATTCGCGTTATTTTTCTACTCGCGAAAGTCGCGAAAATAAATCGCTCGGGAAAATAAGTTGGTTTACAGTAATTAGTTTTATTATTATGGGATAATGTTAAAATTAGCTCTTCAACAGTTTCGGTTCTTATACATTCTGGGCTTTCAAATATTAATTTAAACATTTCTGATGCCTAGTTATCCAGAAAACTGCTTTGGCCATCCGAGAAGTTTATAAGGTGTTGATTTAACTTTTCTAATAAAATAAATACATCCTTAACTGTTAGAAATCAATAAATTAATTAATGTATATTTATATCTAAACTGTTTTATTCCTCATTGTACATTTAATTTCAAGAGAGATTGTATTATTTTCTCAACTGGTGTTTTTCTATAATAGTTCAGAATTGCAAATCATATTAAACGTCCTAGAACTGTTCTATCATTACAATTATGACAAATGAAAGATATAATTTATTAATTTGCTCATTTACACAAGTATATTACAATAAACACGCGTCTGACTCAAATACAGAATTTCAATCCTGGTATCGATGATGAGTTTATTCATAATAATAGTTTGATCGAATATTCACGTCATACAGCCGTCAATTATGGACGTGATTCGCACCAAACAGGTGTCATCTATTATCGTCATTTTAGCATGTTTAGTAGGTGTGCGCTTTGTAAATGATTCCGAAACTTCTGAATAAATTCTCTACATACAGAAACGGTTCGTAATTAGAGTAGTCATATCTAGCTTATTGTTATACTAAAGAATCGTGGGTTGCTCAGTCTTTAGCTGTTTATGTAGATTTTGTTTACTATTGTCTTTTCATCTATTGTATTTCTATCCTCCCTGAAATTATTATCGAAGGTACGTAGTAATCACTTTGTCTATCCTTCGTTTTGTAGGGATCATGGATTGCTCAGTTTTAAGTTGTCTATGTAGTTTTTTGTTGACTTTTGTTTGTTTCTATTTTCTTGAATAAATTATCGAGAGCATCGAGTAATCACTAGCCCGTTTGTGATTTAATGGCCCCCGATGGTTTTCGGACACTAGACTATTTTCATATTACCGACTTTTGACTCCGGAATTTATATTTTTCTACATCTATCCTTTTCTGTGGTAGGACATCCTCGTATTCGGTCAATTAAGCGCAACTTTAAGAAAAGCTTACAACCGGTACAATTTAGAGGGGAAATGTACTGTTGTACGATTTCGGTACACGACAAAAATCATTCGGAAAACAGTAAGCTTTCACCCCTAATTGCGCCGATTATGCAGTGTTTTCCATTCGGCATTTAAGCCGGGTGTGCCGACCACCTTCTTTTAAAAGCCGACCACTTTTCGATTTTAGGAGGTGGTCGGCTTTTTTTTCAAAATCCGGATTTTTTTCGGTTCCGTACCGTTAAAATTTGAATACTAATCCCGCCTTGTTTTCATTGACAAAGATGGCGTCCAATCGTCAAATTTCAATGTTTTCATTAATCAATCGGGGGAAAAGAAAGGACGATGACGATGATGATAAAGAAAATAATAGACCAAATAAGTTAAATTAAATTTATAGTAATGTTGAAGTTGTGGAAATTGAACAAAAATCAACCAAACAACGGAAAAGACACGCAAGTGAAGACAAATATGAGCAAGACTTCAAATGACTTATAGTCACAGAGGAAGGATACTACTGTTCTGTGTGCCAAAAATACGGCACAAAAGCAAGAAACAGAACAAAAACCTGGATCGAAAGGCCTTTAATCCATGCTGATGCATACAATTGTAAATGAAAGAAAAGATAAAAGAGATAAATTTTTGAAAAAATAAAATCAAAGAATATTTGACAATTAATATGACTACTTCTATTTATGTTTGTTCAACTCCATAAAATGTGAATATTATACTAATTTTTATTTCTGTGACCCCCACGTGCACCCACAGTAAATTAAAAAAAGGTTGGACATTTAAAAAAAAAAACACCCGGTTGCAAGTTATTTTTTTAAAACACCCACCTTACCTTAGTGAAAAAAGGAAAACACTGTTATGTGTTTGATTTTACTTTTTTGAGGTGCTCTAACTAGACACTGTATTAGTATGTCCTACCACACATTAGGTGACCTGTCGAAAAAATATATAATCCAGAGTCAAAAGTCGATAATGTTAAAATAGTCTATTACATGGATATTCCTAACTGACTTGATTGGAATGATACTTATACAGATTGAAGATTAAATCATGATGTTTAAATTAAAAACATAGAGATGGGAAAAGACAACAGTGAATATTTGTATACAGCTTTTCATATCAAAATTTAGAGTACCTTGTTAATTCAACTCTGATATACAGATGTACAAATGTATTACAGGCTTTAGCTACTGTCTGGCATATATCCGATGGTATTGACCTTTTGTATGGTTCACCAATTGCTTTAAAAATTCTTCCTTGTTGATTTACCATTTTTATGTAAATGTATTCCTGTAGCTCATGCATATCTAGTTTATATCTCTGCTTGGTACAATATAACTATCATATCAGAATTTACTCAGAAGTAAGACATTGGAATAATGGTTCGTAATGGTAAAGTTGTTGTAATCCCGTGGAAGTAAAACGAATGCTGAAATAGTTCACTAACTTTGTAATCAATTTCAAGTTTTTTCTTTCTGTCATACGAAATAAAAAACGATACCTTCAAAAAACAAAGTTATCTTTTTGAAAAATTGTTCATATGATTTTGAATAAAAAAAGGCTTCTTATATAGAAAAACTGACTAAAACAAGCACGGTTAAACCTGACAAAGTCACTGGGTTAGTGTATTATATCAGCTTCCCTTCACTAAGTAGACATTACAACATACAGCATTGGAAATGACTTATTTTCAGTTTGTATCTGCTTTCCTTGTTTATAGATTCTAACTGTTTCATAAATATAGTTTCTACAGGTTATCAGCTACTTTAAAGTCAAATATATTTAGGGAAATGATAGTTGCAGTGAAAGAAAACTAAACTGGATATGGACACGTTTGAGGTGATTGGGCACGTTTGGGTGTTCATTAAAAAAAATGGATACGTTTAGGCGTTTACGTCATGTGGACACGTTTGGTGTAATCGGACACGTTTTGGGGGAATGAGTGTTAAAGATATACTAAATGCTATTTTACAACATTACTTTACAGAGGAGAATCGACATGTGTGGCTGAATTTCATTTGTGGTTTTGAGAGTGAAGATGGAAACAGAACAAAATAGTTCGTCCAATTTGACCCAATTGATAAAAACCGTAACAAAAATACGGAATTCAAAGGCAAATTCAAAAAGAGGAACCAAATAAAAACTTTCAAAATCAGCTACCATTGAGGCGTATCGTGAGAAGCATCAAGGTAGCAATTAAAGAATGATATTCATATACATGTAAACAATGAAGAAAGAATCTGGTAAAAATTGATGTAATCTATTTCTCCTCTACTCGATAAGTGAAATTTTAGAAAATTTTCAATTTGAGTTGTATTTAAATCTTAGGATGATTTTATTAATAAAGGAAATCAAATGAAAGACGAACAACTGTATAAACTGATATATAAAAAAGTTATATTAGCTAAAAGAGGTAGTTTTGAATGGGATGTGTTATCGTATGCTTTAAAAATAAATCATTAGTACATAAAAAAAGAGAATTTAAACAATTTTGATAATTGTGTACTATTTTTTCACTTGAATACAATTTTTTTTCTTCAAATCTTTATCAGTTGCATGACACATACACATATTGTGCAAAAAATGTGGATAAATATTGTGTCGCTGAAGTATTGTTCAAACAAAATTTGGACCAAAAAATATGTGTTGAAATTCATTCCCAAACCTTTCTACACTTGGTTGTTGAAAGTGTATCATGGTATGGACCCTTTAATTTACAATGTTGCTCCTTTCATTGCCAATAAATGGCGATGATGTGTCGTTGAAAATTTTCGTAGATCTACTTTTTGTTGATTGACCAATCGATTAACCTTGTAATTAAAAAATGACTGAAAATTAACCTAAAGCGCATTTACCTTAGTACGTGCGAACTAAGTTCTTTAATAAGTGTGAATAATTAGAGGTTCATTATATAAGCTATAACATGTAATATGATCAAAATCTAATTATGTAGATAATTATGATCCAACTTATAGATTGATTAAGGCAGATGAAAGTTGCCAACATGACATAAATATATACATATACATAAACAATGGCAATTATGTTTGCGTCATACACGTCATCAAAACGTATATAAAAAAGACGCATACTATATTTGATGATCATCTTGGTGCTGTATGTAAAAGCGAACACTGTAGTTAATGTCATACATGTTACAGTAAGTAAGAGACAGTTATTTTTGAATATAGTTCCAATGTTGTGCGAGTGGTTGGAAAACTATAATGCTATATTGTACGAATTATTCGGCAAATTGAATTTCTCATAATTGACAATCAGCACTGCTGTCATTAGGCAATTGTGATAAAGTACCTACAGAACAAGGAGTATTTCTAGTTGATCCTGAACAATGACGATCACTAAGACGCTTGATGTAAGTTAATAGTGCAAGGATAAGGCTATCCACTCTATCTGGTAAATGACGTCATAAAGGCGCGCATAATGGACGAGCTTTTTCCGGCGAAAAACATACTCGAAAATGGTCTATTGTCACTCTACATTTTGTGTATTTTTGTTAATGAATGAAAAATTAAAGAAAATGTATGCAGAAACTGTCTGTCTTATATTGAATTTGTACTGTTGATCACATTACAGAGCTTATGATCTTTTACGATAATCTAAGATCGTCTTCCTTAATGAACCAGCTTTCAATGTCAATGTCTGTTTTACAAAGGAAACGTTATGAAAGCTTTATTTCAGTACATTCCACACGTTCAAAGAAATAATACGTTCTTTGTCTCTTTTCTTTTGTTCTTTATAGAAATAAAACCTCAGCAGGATTTCTAACATCGGTTGAATTGTTATTGTACGTACCTCACTGAAAGAAGTAAAAGTCTCTTGTCAGTGGCGTACTTTCAGTGGTGTAGATTTTGTATGCCTCCTTTTTTTTTATCTCAAATAATCCTTCTTTAGAGGAGGGATAAAATCGCTTTGCTAAGTACGACGTAATTTTCACCATTACTGGCAATTACACCATAGTTCCTCGACCACTAGATCGTGTACTTTGTTATGTTGTATTCCTTTCTTAGTAGAATATGATAGTTATCAAAGGTACCAGGATTATAATTAAATACGCTAGACGCGCGTTTCGTCTACATAAGACTCATCAGTGACGCTCATATCAAAACAGTTAAAAAGTCAAACCAAAATGATAATCGTGTATGATTATTTTCGACTTCGTAATGTATTTGACCTATAACTTTTTGATTTGCGCGTACCTGATGGGTCTCCAAGGAAAATTGAAAACGGAAAGCCCTAATCAAATGGTTAAATCAAAAACCAAAACACATCAAACAAATGGTTAACAACTGTCATATTTTTGACTTGGTACAGACATTTTCTTATGTAGAAAATGGTTTTTTAACACCTAGTTTTATAGCTATTTAAACTTTTCACTTGTATGAGAGTCTTTCTGTAGTTTTTAATCCTGTGAAAAAAGGGGAAAGTACAAAGGGTTATTGGCGGAATTTTAGAAATACATGTAAAAAGTAAAATCACAAAAATACTGAACTCAGAGGAAAATCAAATCGGAAAGTCCATAATCACATGGCAAAATCAAATGACAAAACACATTAAAAACGATTGGACAAGAACTGTTATATTCCTGACTTGGTACAGGCATTTTCAAATGTAGAAAATGGTGGATTGAATCTGGTTTTATAGCGCTAAACCTCTCACTTGTACAACAGTCGCATCAAATTTGATAATAATGATAATAATGCGTGAACAAAACAAACAGACACAATAGGTAAAAATGTCACAAATAAAGGTAAAAAGTCTTAATTCGGTAGGTCACATTCATGAAAAGGGAACAGGAATGTATTTTCGTCATAAGGAACATATCCAATGTCACCTTTATAACAGATATTCCGTAACGGTCAACCAAAAGGATTACAAATTGTGAAAATATAACAATATTACCAAGTTTAGCAGCTTGTATATAGTTCTTTTCGAACCTCTGTTTCCACAGTCACGTACTATTCATGTTTTGTTTATGTAATTTGGACGCTTCTTGCACGAATCTACGTCAATGGTCGTCATTTAAGTATTATAAGAAAACATGATTCCTATAGCAACATAGTTGATACTTTGAGTAAAATTTGGTAAAAAAAAATTTCAAACAGCGGTATACTACTGTTACCTTATTTTTGAATTGTGGTCCTCGCTGATCTTCAACTTTGCATTTTATTTGGCTTTTTAAACTTTTTATTCGAGCGTCACTGATGAGACTTTTAAAGTTGAAACAAGAGTCTGGTGCAATCCGGATATCTATGTTGAGTTTATTTTTAATATTTGGGAGCATATCTAATACAACGTTTCTTGTAAGAATTATTTTACTTTATAGACACAAATAGAGATAAGATAACAAGTCCAATGTTATTAAAGATTAAAAAAAAACCATAACAAATCAATAATTTTATAGTATTGTTATTCTATTGTTAACTTAACAAAATGAATTATAGGTCAATGAATCTAATCAGCTGATTTATCCCTGGATAGTCAGTGGAGTGTAACAGGGTACGTTAAGAGAAGTTTGGATTCTTGATAGTTTTTGTATGAAGCAATATTTGATGAATAACATTATAATGTTGTTAAAAAAAAGGAATTTTTTATTTCCAATTGTGTTTATTTTTTCTATGAGATCGGAGTCATTCATTTTATTTTTCGTTACCTCCCAAATGAAAGAAAACTATTATTTCAAACTTTAATAGGGTACTTTCCAAATCATAAAACTTCGTTAATGCGAAAGCTACATGTATAAAGCCAAAGGTCGAAATATGATCGTACTATCCCCAATGTAAAAAAATCGAAAGGTTATAGAACATTTTTTTAAACATTTATCATATTTCCAAACTATGTGTTATCATGAAAATAATAATCATCAATATCAAAACTCTATCGGGAATATACGTTAGCGATAGCAGCACGGATAAACAAAATGAAACCATTAATATGACATGTCGTAACCGTTTACCGTTTCATTTCAACTTTGAAAGTACGCGTTATCCATTTTGGTTTTATTTCGTGTGATGCTATGTGATACCATCCTCAATACACTTGCTCCTTTTATTTGTCAAATAAAGATGAAATAATAAAAAAAAATGAATGATAAACGTGGTAGAGATGTGATATTATCATTTGGTAATTTCAAGCATGACTATGTCGTGACAGTATCTGCTGTATCGGATCAAAGTCCTAACAATGTCCTGTGTTTTCTGACCGGTGTCCTGTGGAACGGGAATGATCTGGAGTCATTTTTCATTGCTGTTTTTCTGCCGATTGAGGCCAGATTGTATCCAGATCTTTTCAATTGCGAACCGTCTTTGCCGAACCCTTTCCGGAACAGTCCCATTATTAATACGAAATTCGTCAACGATACCCACGTCAGAGTCCTGACAATTACAGAATACATCACGACTGAGAAAAGACAAAGCCATAGCAGACCGTGATAGGATTACGCTCCGACAGTACCTGATCATCCCGAATATGGCGACAGTTTTCTAACGGATAACTTCCATCAGCGTCGGTTCACTGTCTGGTCACTGTCTAATCTATGTCGGATTACATTTGGTAGAATCGGAACGCAGTCTTGACAGACTCGGTCGAATTTTCCATTTCTGTGTAGCAACATCCCAGCGGCACCAGCATATGGAGTTTATGTGTCTCAATTGATACGTTACTCTAGAGCTAGCTCAAAGTACGTTGATATTGTTGAACGAGGAATACTGCTTTTCAACAGTTGCTAAGA